>CM053783.1:451051108-452251108 GCA_028749045.1 Cupressus sempervirens
CTGCAACCTGCAGAAAAACCATGCATATACATACAATATATATAATGCTAAGCTAAACAGATAATGGCAAGAAGTGGTGCATCGTGTAGATCCCGACTAAGCAGGTGACTACGACTCCCTTCCTTAACCACATCAGAAATGCCATACAATAAGAAAACACTCACACCATACACATGCAAGTATGGGGTAAGTATCCATAATAAAACACATGAGATAATAAACCATCTAACTAATCATCAACAGTAACTGAAAGTAATGTAATGATCATCATGCATACATGAAATGTAAAGTCTAAATGATCTCATCATATACCAACTGAATCCATAACATAATGTCTGATAATCTCAAAACAATACCACTAATCCATCAACATAAAACTAGTCTAACATAGTCTGATAATGATAACAACAATATGTCTAGGAAAGATGTAAACGAGGGCAGGCACTACATTTGGAAATCAGAGTGCTCTGTCAGCTTCCAAATACTCCAAATCCACCTTTTATTTGGTCACTTTGTTGCTTTTGCTAATTTCTAGGAGGGTTTCAAGCCTATTAATACAAAAACACTTATAACTCTCTTCACCAATCACCAAATTAAGTTAGACCAACTACATTAGAAAGTTAATTCAAAACACTATTTAACCATGTCCAAAAAATAATCGTATAAGGTCGTACAACTTTAGAAAACAACAAATTCATACAAGGTTGCACAACAACAAAATTGAGACAGAAATCAATGCTTCTTTATTCATAAAACTTCAAATCCATCCAATCTCCATCCACTGACTTGGGAATGGTTCAAATATATCTATACAGACTATTACCAATGACTAAAACCAACTTTTGAATAGGTATGACTATTAGTAAAGAAGTTGCATTTACCTAGCAACTTTTGCAAAAAAGGTTGCTTGACAATATTTTAGTAATTCAGGTGAAAGATTAATCCAAATTAGATTTAGTATATCTACTTACCTACTCTTCATTTTGACAGCTCCTTTTTCATGGAACCTCATTAGTTAAAGAAATGTTTCTCTCCTCATTATTGATATTTTACATCTCTTTGTTAGGCTATAATCTGTTTAAGTTTTAAATGAAGCTGACCACTCATTCCTACTATTAATGCATAGAATTTCCTAAAGGGGCCTCTATATCGCTTGTCTTCTTTGCATCTCTCATTATTTCATTTTGGAGATTTTATATTTCATATTTGAGGTATCTACAAATCAGTTTGTTGTAGAGTTCTATCTAGCATACATTTCTTGAAAATATATTTTTTGTTTTCTTGAAAACATTAATAAAACTATTTTTTTACTTGCTTGGATATTCTTGTGATGGTTCTAACTTATATATTTTCCTTAATTTTATACATTATATTTTACAATATATAAAAATGGATTGATAATTTTTTTTGAAATTTTATGTACAACTTTTTCAAGTTCTATATTTCTCTTTTGCCTGGCTCCCAGTCCACCAATTATTTTTCAAAATACATGCTAACCAATTAGAGATCGAGGCTCCCAGTCAATCAACTATTTGCATCCATTTGTTGTGCACCAAGAATCAAAGGTAGGTAACTTTATCACTTGTAACTATAATTTGTAAAAACTACAAATGAATAACCTAGTTACTCAAATATTCAACCGATGACATTGTAATTTTTAAAATCAGCTCACATATTCGTCCAAAAATTTCATAGCACTTATTAGGGGAATTTTTTAATGTATTTTTATGGCACAAATATAGTAACTTAGATGAGTAGTATATTTTAAGCCTGGGAAGAAGACTTGTTTCAAAGGTTCTTGGCAACTTTTGGCAACTGATTGGTTATTGCATCATATTTCTCTTGGGCAACCATCTACATACCCCATTGTAGTTGGTAATATGATGTACATGCTATTATGTCTCATGGAAGCTTCCACCTACCCTTTTCATAATCATAATAGAAACACCTTTTTGGTATAACTAGAACACCATGGACCTCCTTTTCTATGATGAAAATATTAATAAATCCATAATGTGCTTTCATATTTTATATTATACTATTTTCTTTGAACTTGCAAATTATGCCAGTTTTCTTCATGTTGGTTTAAGACAATGCAAGAGACAACCTTAGTTCAATATCAAAGATCAATAGTGGTCTTTCTCAGGTGATTTTTCTTCCATTAGCATGCGTGCACACACACATATGGTACTTTTGAGGAAGGAAGCCGAGAACAATTGAAAATACAATCCATAGGCATGGATGATAGGCAGAGCTGAAAAAATATTTTTTAGCACATCTTTGGATGTCTGTTAGAGATTTCTATAGGTATTTTAAGTTATAACTATGGAAAACATCAAAATTTTTCCTCCTATAGGCGAGGGATGCCCACAACAAGCAAGAAATCAAAACTACTAAAATAATAGAAGACTTCTAATCAAAATAGCTAAGAACTCCCATGTTACATATCCTTCTTTGAGTTCCCACCACCAATAACTTTTTGAATTTCCTCAACATATAAAATATTTATGTGTGCATATAAGAGTAAATTAGAAAATGTATATGCACAAGTGACAAACATACAATGCTCGTCAAAGCATTGCTTAGATATAACCTAGCCACAAATGCACTAGTGATATCCAAATCTTACAAAATCATCACTAGTACATTAGGGGTTGGGTCAAGCTCCCAAAAATGCTTTGGTAAATATGTATTATCATCACCTATGTATATACCTTATATGAGTAACTCTTATATGCATAGGTAAAGACTATATATGTTGAGGAAATTCAGAAAGTTATTAGGAGTGGGAACTCAATATAGAGATCTAATAGGGGAGTTCATAGTTGTTTTGATTGGAAGTCTTCTAGTGTTTTAGTTGTTTTCAATTTCTTTCTTGTTGAGGGCATCCCTTATCTATAGTGGTCATAATTGCAATGTACGCAATGGCTTCTAACTTTAAAAACCTTTGGCCCTCTAACAAGAATGCAAATGTGTGTTGGAAATTGGTTTTTTCAGCTTTGCCTATTGTCCATGCATATGGATTATGGTTTAATTGCCCTCAACTTGCTTCCTCAAAAGTACCATGTATAATTCATCAAACTTCCAATGACATAAAAATAATTTCTAATAGGAAAACTGATGAGGATTCCATAGTTACGATGATAGGTTCATTCGTTATTTGATGACATGAAGATGGAGCAAGTGGGCAAACAATTCTTTGGCAATGTTATTTTCTAATAGTTGGTATGTTGACATTGTGAAAAAATGAAATTTTTGACATCTACTTCTTAATGTTAGACAATTGATGTTGATGGCTTTCATCATGGTGTTTAATTCCATTTTAGTGATGACCATATTCATCAGGTGGCAGACGATATTCCATCATTTGGTGCAATGAATTGCTGTTGGAAATTGATGCCAAATGTAATAGTGATCCCTCATCATTCTCAAAAAAATAAGATAATTCATCAAAGAAATTTAAGACCCTTTATTCTTGATCATTACTCTCACCTATAACCAATGAGGTATGTTCATCATCATAATTAAAATACATAGGCATCTCAAAGGACATACTTGATTCCTCTTGACATATATGGCTTTGCTCTTGGACCTCTGATACTTTCTCTACTAGCTTTGAATTAACAATGGCCCCTCTTGCAAGTCTAGAATCTTGAATTGTCTTACATGGAGTAGCCTTAACAAGATTTGACATCTGGTAACTAGGGTACATGGTCCATGAATGGCACCATGCTACATCAATGTCCATGTCTCTTAGTTCAATTACATTATGAGAATGTAATGGTTGATTTTACTAATCATGTTCAAACATTGTCTTAGGTAACGGTTGTTCCAAATCCATTGGAGGTTTATAACTCTAGAAACTTGGAATATTAAGCTTAGAAACCTCTTGCATTGTTGGCTAACTTAAGATATAAGTAGCTTCTTGAGCCTCGAGCTCTTGTTCTCATACAATTAACACCCTTATTTGCTCCTATTTAGCAAGAAGCTCTTCATATTGTCCCTTTTTAGCATCAACATGTTGCTTTAATTTTGTTATATCATTTGAATATTGATTTTTCTAGATCAACATGCTCATCTCATGGATTTGACTAGTTAATTCATCTATCTCCATATCAAATCCTTGATGCCTTCTATTCCTAAGAAGCTGGTAGGCCCATCTAGTTAAAAGGTATTGTAGTTTTAAATATCCAAACTCATCCTTATACCAAGGTAGAGATGGATATCCTTTTACATCTATGCCAAGGTATATAATCCTTTGACCAAGAGCCATAACCCCATCCCTAAGCCCATTAAAGTCTAATTTGCACAAGATTCCATAAGGGACGATAAGCTGACAAACAGGTGGAATAGGTTGATAATCTCCTATAGAAAAATCTTTCTCAACAAAACTAGTAGTGTACTCATAATGACATAGATGGTAGGCTCCATGAAAATTATTTTCATAGTATGGTGGAGGTTGCTACTGTTATTCATAATAATATGACATATTTTCTCATATAGTAAGTTGGAAATTTGAATATAAAATTATCTTGCTCATATTAGCAATTGATCTCATGAAGCCACTGAATTCTTTCTTTTCTAAGCATTAGGTGTGTTTGGACGCTACCTCGAAAGGATGGAATACTCATCTTCACACCCAAAACTAGTAAAGTTATGAACTTGAATAAAACTCAGAATAAGTTTAGGTCCCACTGGGCATCCCAGAAACTGTTGTCTACTAGATTGCACCCTTTTTCTAAGATGAACCTTTAGCAATCTAGGGAAACATAGGATGATCCTTGCCCTATAGGTATGCCATGATAAGGATTAACCTTAGATATGAAGGTTCAACTTCCCTTGAATCACCTATTGAAACTCAACTAACTTTGTAGGACAAGGGATAGAAGTAAACAAAAACATGAACCAAACTTTAAACTAAGGTGATTCACCAATATTATAAAGGTGATGCAACTTTGAAGGGAAAACTCATAACTAAAAAAGTAAAAAACAACCCTTTCATATAATTATTATACTACTTTTAGGTTCATATTGTTGGAAATATGATTGAAAAGCTCATTGATGAAGATCAAAGAGGGAGATTTTCGCTTTCAATCATTGTTTTGTCATTAATGTCAAACTTGCTACTTGTAGGAATGACATTTGCTTATAAGATCCAAGTACTATCACTTAGTTGATTGATGAAGAGGATTTGATCAACAAGATGTAACAAGAGCACCTAAGGGAAAGGTTGAGTTATGATGTTGTAATGAAGTGCAAGGATTGGTTAAGACAATGGTTAAATAATGTATTGACAATGTACTCAAAGATACAGAGGTTGGTCACACTTAGAAACATTGGAGGAAGAAGTTGTAACAAGGATGACTACAAAACTTAAACTAAGTTCATTAGTGGGTGCCAAGCAAGCTAGTTGAAGTTGAGAAAGTTCTCAGTTGGAGTCGAGCAACAGGACATTCTAGTGTGTGTCAAGTGATCTTCATGTGCTGAGTAAAGTATCAGGTGCCGAGCATCAGGAAAAACATAGTTGATTCCAAGTAACACAGTATGTGCCATGCACCAATATTTCAATATTGCTAAGCTACTACATTATTTTAAATGATGAAGATTCACCAAATATGAGCTGACAAAGTTGTCTTGAATTTTGTGAACCAGTTGGAGGATAAGGATGATGAGTTGATGACACAAAATTCTATGTAAATTATTTTTGGGCAAATTCAAAAGGATTATTCAAGAAGTTTCTAGAGGAAACAAAATATGGGTTAGATACAATGAATCCTACCTAATGCATACAAATTTAAATCAAAGGAAGAAAGAATTGAGTAGGAAAAGAACTCCAAGACTTCTATTTAAGGAGTTATAAACCAAGAAGCAAATGTTGTTGATGCTGCTACTGAAGTGCCAAATTGCGAAGTGGTTAGAAGGGTGTCAAGGGGAAGACATCTAGGAGAAGGAAGAGCACAGAGGATCTACTTCTACAAGTGGTCAAGGAGAGATGATTGCACTAGTACATTGAGCATGGAGACTCAAGGAGACTAAGTTTGAAAAGAGGGCAAGCTTTCAAGAGTTACAATGATTGAAGGCCAAGCAATGAGAAGAGCTGAAGAGTGATCTGAGATCTACAAGTTAAGTTGTATGTTGGAGTTAGGTCAAAGATTTTCTAATACTCTCTAGCAATTGTATTAGATATGAAAATCCTATGGACTTAGGTTGGCCTAATAGCTATTTGTAAATCCTTTAACAAGGTGACATTTCAAGTGAATGTTCTAAAGTCCTCTAACCAAGCCCACTTCTAACAGGGTGGTTAAATCCTCTAACAAGGTCACATTTAACAATGTGTTGTAAGCCTTTAACAGGGTAGGCTTTTCACAAGGCATCACCTCAGAAGAGTGAGAATTGAGTAGCATGTTACTGGTGATTTTTCCTAAATTGAGTTTCCATGTAAATCATTGTGTTATGTGTTGATTTCTTATGTGTTATGCTTTCATGTTGATTTACAATAACTTGCTGATTAGAAAATTTAATGCTTGGATGAATGAATGGTTGAATGGGCTCACTATACTTAGTGAAAAGTTTGAATAGGACATTTGGACCTTGAATAATTGATTCACCCCCCCCCTCTTCAGTTATTCTAAAGCATTTCTAACACATATAATGAAAAAGTTGTGAATGTTTAAAAGAAGGAAACTAGGTTTACAACTTTCAAACTTGATTGCACACAAGTCACACCAATTATCACAAAAACCACTTCTCACATGCCTCTTAACTATTGAAATTTAAGTAAAGGACCCAATAGATCACAAAGACTTAGAAGTTGAAACTTACAAAAGACAAGGACAAGGTGAATAGATCCAAACAGGAGTACTATTGCATGTTATATTCAGAAGGAGCAAATGCTCATAATTACATCATACAATAGAACTTGAGCTACAAACAATATTATCTTTGCAAGGAGAAAGAACAAAGTCTCCTACAATGAGATAGAATGCAAGAACTAACTCAAAAAATGCCAAGGAAAATGGAATAGATAGGCCTCAAATCCAAATATGCATCTTCCCCAAAATCTGAAATCACATCCACCACCCCAGGAATGAAAAGGGAAACGAGCACCCACTAAAATCTAAAAATTTGCATAAGGGACCTTAACTCCAAGAATCATGCTTGTCAAAATCTAAGTGCTAGGTGTCCATTACAATCAGCTGATGATATATGGAAAACATAGAAAATGTAGATTTCCTTCGTAAAATCTCCCTCATATCACCAAACACCAACCCCTTGAATTATTACATTAAAATGATATTTAAATAAAATGATTGATAAGACATCATTTAATTTAGTGTTTACAATACTGGAAAATACAAAAATTAAAGACCCCTCTCTTACATTAATGCATACTTAGCATTTAAAAAAAATCTCCCTCTTCTATGACATTTCACTTTGACATTTTAATATATTTCTTTCTATTAAAATGTCATCCATAAAACCCCTTCACAAAAATAAAATTTGTCACCCTTTATATTTAAAAATATTCAATATATCCCCCTCTCCCTGAATACTAAAATGGCATTTATATTTAATATATTCTCTCATATTAAAATTCCATCACTTAGACAAAAAGCTAACCCATGATTTTTAGTGAAAAAATATTTTAAGGGCAAGAAAACTCAAACTTGGCATTTCTTTGTAAACTTGCTACTTTGAAGTGACTTTTCTAGAGTTTGAATGTGGCAACAACAAAATGGAATGCATAAGGTTAGTTTCTTTGATTCTACTTCTCCTTTTCTTATTTTTTCTTAAAAAAAAATGGCCTTGAGGCTACATTCTTTATTCTCATTTCTTCATGCATCTACAACTCCATTTTATTTGCTTTTTATTGGAAAAAAACATGGTTGTTGCTGCCCTTTTATTGTTCTACTATGTGCTTAGCTATATAATGTTTTCATTATTTTTTGTCATTTACCTTTGCATGCATATGAAGGGGGATTTTTTTGGAATTAAATTGATGTGCCCTTGATGGATCTAGGGCATCATTTCTCCATATGGAGTTGCTATATGCAGACCATGGGCTATATACTAATGATTTTATGCTTGAAATGCATGTGTAAAGGATTTGATGTATAGTATGGCCATATCTACTTTGCATTTGCAACTTTATTGTTCTTTGATGGTAAATATAATGCTCTTTCATTGTTGGAAATAGCCATGTGCTGAACTTGGAAGACTTAATATACCCTTTTTTACTTCATCATATGAGGTTGCATGCATGTGATGAGTTTTAAATTGTTGAAGGGATGCACTTCGCTGCACCATTACATAGTGTTATTACTTAGCTTGCTAGTCTCCATTATACTTGTTATTCTAGAAAAAATGGGTGTGGGCTACGTTCTTTGAATCCATGTTTTATGCTTCAAGATTGACAAATATGCTTGCTCATGTCACTTATGAATGAATGTATTTGGAGGTGCATCACTTTGATGTGATTGTATGTTTGAGAAATGATGCTTTTGGATTCCTTTTTGTTATGACACGTGCTTGTAAAATGCATTATGTACCTTTTCATGGTTGCATGGTGAAGCATGAGTGGTTGTCCAAATTCTTACCATATATTCATCACATTACTTGCATTGATAACTATTTTGTTGATCCATGGATACTTGAAGATGTAACATACCGCATTAATGCTTACTTTCTTTGTTTCAATGATGCATATGACATTTAAACCATGCATGCCAAAATGTAATGATATTTCTAATTTGTTTATTACTCCTACCTCCTATAGGTTACGTTGATCTTGTAGAATATTCCAGTAAGGGATTATGTACTTATGCATGCACTTGAAATTTTGCAATGCATGATGGTGTAATGTGTACAATGCACATTCAAGATCATAAGGGATGATTGTATGTTTACTTGGTGATGTATTTTCATGTGTGCATGGTCACACCTCCTTGATAATGTATTCCTTTTGATGCAAATTATCACTTTCAGTTTTCATTACCATATTCTAGATTATATATTCCTCTTGCATGTGGGCTTCATTTCTTTTGGTAGTATTTAGCTCATGATGTTTCCATCTTATGATGCAATTAATGCTCCCATGAGGTAGCTCCTGCCATCATGAACACTTTGTATCCTTTGATTTTTTGTCTATGATCTTTTAGTTTTCTATGCCTACACATGGAACAAACAAGTTAGGTAAAACATGGTACTTCTTCCTTTTACATCATCCTTTTGGGTCTCTTGTGCATGTCTTGAGCATAACCATATGAGTACTTTTTGATTTTCCATTTGATGAGCATATGTATGCATGAACTTAGATTATTTACAAGATATCAAACATTGCTTAGCTCCTTTTAGATCTAACCCCTCTCTTCTCTTCTCTTCTTCTAACCCTTGTAGGTTATGACACAATTTAGGCGCTAAAAGAAATTTGGAGCTAAATTGATCAACCATCTACATATTCAACTCAAGCAATGTATGATACCTTGTATTTCGTCTTTTGTTATTTATGTATATATGCATTTACCTTTCAACATGCTCTATGTGTTGGCTATTCTCACACCATGTGAAAGCCTATGTGTTTTCATTGATCATCATCACATGCACCTTTTTTTGGTATACTTCATATTTCACTAAATGATTTTTAAATTTGCACATATGATGTTGTATTTCCTTTCCTTTTAGTTTGTACCTTCATTTCAGCTCCTTTATTTTCATGCAGATGTACTTGATTTATCCATTCTTATGCAAATGAATACTAATTTAATCAAGATCACATAATAATGAAAAATTAGGGTATTGTAGAAATAAATTCACCCAGTAATTATACCTCTAACATATATACATATGTATATATATTTATGTATATACACATATATATTATATAGATACATATATGTATGTGTGTGTGTATGTCTATATGTGAATATATATATTCATGTATATATGTGTTTATATGTATATGTACATTTGTAAACATGTACAATATATATGCATGTATGCATATGCATAAATAATTTATGTGTCATGTGCATATGTATGTGTGTGTATTGACATTTATATGCATATACATGTATATACATAATATATTTATGCAAGAATATATGTGTGTGTGTATACGAATGTATACATACATACATACATACATACATATATACATGCACACACACACATATTTAATATGTGTACACACACACTCACACTCACACTCTCACAAATACCCACACACCCACGTGTGTGTTTATGTACATATACATACATACATATGCATACACACACATATTTAATGGAAGATTGTGCATGATCTCCAAGTCCTCCAAGGTGTAGCTTCATCAAAATTTTCCATGCAGGAAAGTTATCTCTATTGAGCTTGGGTATTTCTCTTTTAGACATCTTGATCTTTGTGCTTCTAGTACCTTTAAACTAGTCCTCTTAAGCAGATGGCTCTGATACCAATTGTTGGAAATCTTTTAGAATAACTGAGGGGGGATTGAATCATTTATTCAAGGTCTAGATGTACAAATAAAACTTTTCTCACAATTTAGCGAACCCATAAAATATTCATACCCATGCATGCATTCATTGTGTATCTACTGAAACTTATATGTTACTGTCAAATCAATTTGCAGAAATATAAAGCATGAAACACAACACATTCATCGACACATTTGACACAATGATTTAACATGGAAACCCAATTTGGGAAAAACCACCAGTAACATGCTACTCCTTTTTCACTTCTCTAAAGTGATGCCCTATGAAAGGCCAACCTTGTTAAAGGTTACAATGCACACTATTAAATGTGATCCAGTTAAGGGATTTCAATCACCCTATTAAAAGTGAGCCTTGTTAGAGAAATTTAGGCCATTCACTTGGAATGCCACCCTATTAAAGGATTTTCCAATGATTATTAAGTCAACCTTACTCCAAAAAATTTACCCTAGACTGATACAATTGTTAGAGAGTAACAATAGAGCGTTGATCTGATACAACTTACAACTTCACTTGCAGATTACAGATCTCTATTCAGTCCTCAATTTTTTTTGGCTTTCATTCTTTGCAACTCTGACATCTTGTTCACCCTTCAAGCATTCATCTTCTCAAGCCTTTTTTCTTAGCATGCCATTGCAGACACTTCTCTTGGGTCACTTGATGAAGCAAAACCCCTTTCTCCTTCTCCTTCTTAGATTCTCGCACCAAAATCTCTAACTCTCTTTTGCTTCATGACCAAACATTCCTATGTACAAAAAATTAGAACATTTTCCATCTCATTATCCATCGTCTAAATTAGGGTTTTAGATGGATTAGGTGGGATACAATGTATCTACCCCATATCTTGTCTTCTCTAGAAACTTCTCTTGGAATCCATTTGAATTTGCCTCCAAAATGGTTTACAAAAGATTATGTGCCACCAGCTCATCAATCTTATCTTCCTCCTGGTTTACAAGTTCCAACAAAATAAACTTGTCAACTTTTATTTGGTGAATCTTCAATCTTTTTCATAATGCAATAGCTCGGCATTATCAATCTTCTGACACTCGGCACATATTGCATCACTCGACATCAAATGGATTTTACTGGTGCTCGGCATCAACTAAAATTTACTTGACATCTACTATCTTGCTTGGCATCCACTAGAATTTTCTTTCTCTCGTCTCCAACTGAATTTTTGCTCGACTTGAACTAACTTTGCTTGGCACTTAATATCCACTCGATCAAGCTTGGCAAATGAACTTTGTTTAACTTATTCTTCTCAACTGTCTAAGTGTAGCCAACCATTTTTTAACCTTAAGTACATCATCAATACATGATGTTATCATGGTCTTAACCGATCCTTGTACTTCATTACATAATCATAATTCAACCTTTCCTCTAGGTACTTTTGTTGCATCTTGTTGATCAAATCCTCCTCATCAATCAACTAAGTGATAGTACTTGAAACATACACGCAAATATCTTACCAAAAAAAAGCAGGTTTGACATCAGTGACAAAACAATGATTGAAACACATAACAATCTCCCTTGTAACAATTTCTCTAATCAATGATCTTTTCAATCAGATTTCAACAACTGATTCACCCCTCCCCTCTTAGTTACTCCTCTTATATTTTCAACAATTGGTATCAGAGCTTCTTGATGCTTGTAGAGAAGGTTTCAAGGACCTAAGATAAAGATCAAGATGTCTTATAGAAGAGAGATTCCCAAGCTAAACAAAGATAACTTCTAGGCATGGCAAGAGCTTATAAAGTTGCACTTGGCAACCATCAGTGATTCAGGTTTGAAATACTTGGAAAATTCTTATAAAGATCTTATTGGAATGCTAACTTTGGAGGAAATTGCTGAAAAGAAAAATCATAACATCATCATGATTGACATTGCATTAGCTCTTAACTATGCTAAGTTTGATGAGGTAAAAGGATGTGCTACTGCTCATGACATGTGGACCAAACTGAAGGATATCTATGGAGGTGATGATAACATAAAAAGAGCCAAGGTAGAAAGCTTATGAGGTTAGTTTGATCAGATGAAAATGAGAGAGGATTAAAACATTGCAAAATATGTTGAGAGAATCAAAGCCAGTGTCAGTGCTATCAAAGCCTTTGGAGGAACAATTGAAGACATAACAATGGTAAGCAAGGCACTCAGAACCCTTTTTCCTATTTATGCAATTAGAGTGTCTATTGTTCAAGAGATGAGATGTGATCCAAATAACAAGATAACTTTGGATGCTCTAGTTGGAAGATTGACTACATTTGAGCTAGATAACTATGATAATTATACTCCTAGTTCTAGCAATCTTGAGTCTACATTTGAAGTCAAGGTATCACTCAAGAAGAAAGTTAAAAAGTCTAAAAGAAAACAATCTAAAAGTGAAGAGGAAGATAGTTCTGAAAGTGATCTTGAAGTCATTGAAGCATTTCTTGCAAGAAGGTATCCCAAAGGCAAAGGAAAGTACAAAGGTAAAATCTCTTTGATATGTTTCTCTTTTGAAGAAGTTGGACACATTGTTGCAAGATGTCCAAATAGAGAAGAAAAAGATGAAAAGAAGCACAACAAGTATAAAGGCAAGAAGGATTTCAAGAACTTCAAGGGCTACAAGGAGAAAGGTAAGAAATCTTGTTTTATGGCTCAGAAATTAGATAGTAGTGAAGACGATGAAATGTGTAAGAATTTTCCATATGGAAAAATAACGCCAAGAACAAGAAGCTCAAACACTAGCATAATATGGACCAATAGAGTATGATCAGAATAACAATAATGAGAATATGATACAAGGAGCTCCCCTTAATGCCATAAACTCATAATAGAAACATAGAAACAACAGAAAATACGAGAACAAAATATGGACTTCTTATTTGCACTGCAAATGCAGAATTATAGAATTAATAAGTATAATATGCTAACCCACATGGGTGCTTTTAGTACAATAATTTGCAAGACAAGCTATGAACTATCACCCAGAGCTATCCTAGATAATGTTCAGGCTTTTCTTAAATAGGTAGTTTTATGTCACCCGAGAAGGTTCTAGATGCTCAAACTTAATACCTAGGGCCGAAAAACCCTAACAATACACATAGAGTCAGCCAAATACATCTTTGACAAATTATTTTAGAAATTTTGGTGGCCCAACTTTTGAAGGCCATAACTCATGGCCCATTGCTCTAATTGCCTATTATAACCACTTTTCAAAAATGTCAGCTCCTGATCTATAGGTTTAGAAATAGGCTTGCACCCTTCTGTTGAGTTTTCAAACCTCATCCAGGCACTCTAAGGCCTCCAAAGGTGAGCCTAAAGATTTTTCTGCAAATTGTTCCACTAAAAATCTGCAATAACTTCTCTAATACTTAAGCTGGAGCAATGCGATTTTTATGGTAGGCTTACAACTCTAAAATGAACCTTCCTATAGAAAATGATAATATTTCAATCTCATATGATAAAATTACTAAAAATAGAAAGTTCCCATAAATAGTAAGCACCCTGTCTGCTAGTCCTTATTAAACTTACACCCAAGATGCTCCTGCATCAAAATATCATATGTACATACACACTAGAAGTGTTTGTATATAAAGGCCTCTAGATTGACTAGGAGTTAGCAAAGTGATAAGCCTCACAACTAAGCACATGTCAACCAAGAGTGGATTATCCTCCATTGAGCACAGAAGTTAGTGCAATGATGAGAGGATAAGCTTTACATAGGTGTATCTCATAAAGAGATGTTGTAGACATCATGTGCTTAATTAGAGTGCGAACAATTGTGTTGTCTACATTGCAACTCAGATGATTATGCAAACTCCTATGTTGTCAACAAGACAACTCATCTAACTATGCATACTTCTATGTGTCTATATGATAAATAATAAAATAATGCATTTAACCTGAGTAAACTTAAGTGAAGTGCAATAATAATTAATTATTTACACTAACAAAATGGTTTATATTGTTGTAAAAGATTAATCTAATGATGAAGGAGATAAAATGATACATGGATTATTGATAGTGGTTGCTCACATCATATGATTGGTGACAAAACAAAGTTTGAACATGTGGAACATTATGATGGTGGAAGTGTGAGATTTGGAACAATGAACCATGGTGAATAAAAAGAAAAGGTTGTATCTCACTAAACAATGAACTTAGATTTGATAATGCTTATTGGGTTGAATTATTAAAACATGTGTGGAACAGCTGAATAACATTGGATTCAAGGTAGAATTCATGAATGGGAAGGCCAAGCTACTAGATGGAAAAGGAAATCAGGTTGAATCTAGTAAACAAACAAAAGGTAACCTACTCTACCTAGATCTCAGTGAAAGTTCATATTTTATTGCTCAAGTATAAGAAAGCTAGTTATGGCATAAAAGGTTATGTTATGTGAACTTTGATAATCTGATCAAGATAAGAAAAAATAAAAGAATAAGAGGTATTCCTAGTTTGAGAAAACCTGATATGGACCTATGCAAAAATTGTCAAATTGGTAAGATGGGAAAGACAAGTTTCAAAAGTAAGGAATATAATTCTAAAGAAGTTGTTGGAAATCTGATTGAAAAGATCATTGTTGAAAAATGAAGAAGATTGATTGCAAAGAGGGAGACTGTTGATGAAGAATATTTTCAATCATTATTTTGTCACTAATGTCAAACTTGCTATTTGTTGGAATGACAATTGCTAATAAGATCCAAGTACTATTGCTTAGTTGATTGATGAAGAGGATTTAATCAACAAGATGTAACAAAAGTACCTAAGGGAAAGGTTGAGTTATGGTTTTGTAATGAAGTACAAGGATCAGTTAAGACAATGGTAAAATGATGTATTGATAACATACTTGAAGATATAAAGGTTGGCCACACTTAGAAACATTGGAGGAATAAATTGCAACAAGGTTGTCTGCAAAGCTTAAATTAAGTTCATCAGTGAGTGCTGAGAAAGCTAGTTCATGCCAAGCAAATTTTTAGTTAGTGTTGAGCAAATGCAAAATTCAGTACGTGCCAAGTGATGCAAAAGGAGCCCAGCAAAGTAATAGGTATCGAGCATCAAAGAAACTTAGTGGATGCGGAGTGAATCCACAATAGGTGCCAAGCATTAGTAAAATGTAATTAGTGTCAAGCAATACAATATATGTCAAGCACGAGAATTTCAATAGTGTCAAGCTGCTACATTATTTGAAAAGTCCAAAATTTGCTAGATCTAAGCCAACAAGTTTGTTACCTTGAATTTTGTGAACCAAATGAAGGATCGGAATGATGAGCTAGAGGCACAAAATTTTAGATAAACTATTTTTAGGTGAATTCAAGAGGATTCTTCATGATGTTTCTAGAAGGAACAAGATATGGGTTAGATTCATTGAATCCTACCTAATCCATTTGAACTAAAATTAAAGGAGGGAAGAGTCAAGCAAGAGTAGCTACTGTGCCAAAATGTGAAGTTGCTAAAGGATGTCATG
Source organism: Cupressus sempervirens (assembly GCA_028749045.1). Taxonomy (NCBI): domain Eukaryota; kingdom Viridiplantae; phylum Streptophyta; class Pinopsida; order Cupressales; family Cupressaceae; genus Cupressus; species Cupressus sempervirens. The sequence goes on from CM053783.1 coordinate 451,067,046, forward strand.
TAGAAGGTGAAGGAAGAACAGCACATAGAGACTCTACTTTGAAAAAGTGGTCATTTAGGAGATTGCACTAGTACATCAAGCATGAAGACTCAAGGAGATGAAGCTTGAAAGGAGAAAATGTTGTCAGAGCTACAAAGACTGAAAGCTAGGCAAATTGTGAAGAGTTGAATAGAGATATGAAATCTACAAGTTAAGTTGTGAGTTGTATCAGGTCAAAAGCCCTTGTTGTTACTCTCTAACAATTGTGCAAGCTAGGGTAAAATCCTATGGACTTAGGTTGGTTTAACAACCATTGGAAAATCCTTTAATAGGGTGATATTCCAAGTGAATGTCCTAAAGTCCTCTAATCAAGCCCACTTCTAACAAGGTGGTTAAATCCTCTAACTAGGTCATATTTAACAGTGTGTTGTAGCCTTTAATAGGGCAGGCCTTTCACAGGGCATCCCTTCGAAAGAGTGAGAATTGAGTAGCATGTTAATGATGGTTTTTCCCATATTGGGTTTCCACGTAAATCACTATGTTGTGTATTTATCTTTTATGTGTTATGCTTGCATGTTGATTTACAGTAACCTACTAAGTAGGAAGGTTTAAGCTTGGATGCATGAATAGACTCATTTTACTTGATGAAAAAGTTTTAATTGGACATTTGGACCCTAAATAATTGATTCACTCCCCCTCTTAGTTATTCTAAAGCACTTCTAACAATTGGTATCAGAGCCATCTACTAATTTAGTTTTAAAGTGCTAGAAGCAGAAAGATCAAGATGTCTAAGAGAGAAGTTCCCAAGCTTAATAGAGATAACTTCACTGCATGGCAAAGGTTGATAAAGCTACATCTAGGATCAATAAGTGACACAAACCTCAATCGAAGTAGAACATATTGATCCAATTGTACCTACTGCAGAAGATATGAAGAAATTAAAGGAGCACAATCAAGCAATGTTGGAGATTGCCTATGCCATCAACTATGCTAAATTTAATGACATTAGGGGATGTGACTCTGCATTCAAGATGTGGAGAGCATTAACTGATATCTATGGAGGAGATCAAAATGTTCAAAGAGAAAAAAGAAAAACCCTCAATGGAAAGTTTGATGACATGAAAATGGAGGAAGGTGAGAATGATGCTCAATATGCCTCCCAAATGAAAGAAGTGGTAAGTGCAATAAGAAGTTTGGGTGGTCATTTGGAAGATGATATTGTTAATAGAAAATACTTAAGAACCTTGCTTCCCATTTATGCTATTAAAGTTTTAGCCATCCAGGAGTTAAGGTGTGTACCAAGAAACCAACTAACGTTTGAAGGAATAGTAGGAAGACTCACTACATTTGAGTTGTCCAACTTTGATAATTATAGACCTAAGAACCTTGAATCTACTATCAAGGCCAAGCTGACATTGAAAGACATTGATGAGGTGAAATCAAAGAAGAAGAAGAAAGGAAAACAAGCATCCAATGACAGTAGTATAGACGAAGAAGATGTGGAACAATTGGAAGCACTACTAGCCAGAAGATTTCATAGAGGCAAAAGTAAATTCAAAGGTAAGTTGCCTATCATTTGTTTTAACTAAAATGAAGTAGGAAATATTGATGCAAGGTGCACATAGAAGAACTACAAAGAAGGAAACAAGTACAAGAACAAAAGAGAAGATGATGGCAAAGATTACAAAGAGAAAGGCAAAAGATGCTACATTGTTGAAAAGGATTCTAATGAGAATGATGATGAAGTAGTCTATGTAGCCATGAAGGATGGATTAGATGAAGATGAGGCAACAACACTAGTAACCTGTGTGAACAAAAATGACAAGTGGATCATAGACAGTGGATGCTCACATCACATGACAGGAGATAAAAGTAAGTTTATTGCCTTTACTCGGTATGATGGAAATAGCGTTAAATTTGGAAATGATGCTCCATGTCAAATCAAAGGAAAATATTCTATTAAACTTATAAAGAAAATCTCATGTGATAATGCATACTATGTTGAAGGATTGAACTACAAAATTGTTGAGTGTATCATAGTTAGGCAATGTAGGTTGCAAAGTAGAATTTGGAAACAAAATTGTCAAAATCTATGATACTTATGGAAATATGATAGGAAAAGGTGAACAATCTAAGACTAATCTATTTTACCTACATATGGAAGATGCAACCTATCTTATTGTAAAATTGGATGATGCTTGGTTACATCATAAAAGGTTATGTCATGTCAACTTTGATAATCCGTTTAGGATTAGCAAAAAGAAGAAAGTCAAAGGTTTGCCTAAATTGAAAAAGCCTAAAAATACAATGTGCAAACAATAAAATGACCAAGTCAACTTTCAAAAGAAAAATATACACTTCTAAAGAAGTACTAGAGTTAGTGCATGTAGACTTATGTGGCCCAATAGAAGTCCAAAACTACCAAGGAGATAGATATATAATGCTATTTGTGGATGACCACTCTAGGATGATGACTGTCATGTTCTTAAAGCAAAAATTTGATGCATTTTAAATATTTAAGTGGTACTTGGCCAAGGTTGAGAAGGAAATAGAAAAAAGTCTGAAGTGCCTGAGATCAGACAAAGGAGGAGAGTTTACATCAAAAGAATTTGAGACATTTTGCAATGATAAAGGAATCAAAAGATAAACATCAACTCCAAGAACTCCACCTCAGAATGGCATTGCAAAAAGAAGGAATAGATCAATGATAAATTGTGCTAGAACATTAATGATGGAGAAAAATGTTGTTTTGAAGTACCGGAGAGAAGTTGTAAGTACTACTGTTTACACCCTAAATTGAGTACAAGTTAAGAAAGGTACAAATGGAACACTTTTGAATTATGGTATGGTCACTCACCCAAGGTAAAACATTTCAAAGTATTTGGTTGTAAATGTTATATTCTTAAAGATTTGAGAAATGGCAAGTTTGATGCAAAGAGTGATGAAGGCATATTCCTTAGATACTCCACTAGAAGCAAAGCATGTAAGTGTTTGAATACTGACACTAACAAGATTGTGGAGAGTGCAAATGTAAATTTTTATGAGCATGCGGAAGTCCAAGTTGATGAAACCAGAAAACTAGAAGATTATAGATATTTTGTATATTTCTATGAAGGAATGCCTATTGAAGATGAAGCTACCAACCAAGTTGAGAATCAACAAAAAAATTTAGTATCAACTGAGTCATAGCAAGTAAATGTTGAGTTGCATTCAGAAGCCAAGTTGTAGAATGAAGATAATGCATATTTTGACTCTAAAATTAGTACACATGGAAGAGATGATGAAATACTAGATAAAGATGTACACAGTGACTCTGAAGTTGAAGGACCAAACATGGAAAGAAGGATAGAACCAAGACTATCCAAATATGTGAGAAGACATCACCCTATAAAAAAAATCATTGGTGACAAGGAAGCTAGACCAATGTCAAGGAACTGACTAAGGAGTGAATCATGTTTACTGAGAAAAATTGAGCCCAAAATAGTGAAAGATGCACTACAAGATAATAATTGGCATAAAGCTATGGAAGAATAGATAGATCAGATTGATAAGAACAAAACCTGGACCCTAGTTCCTAAACCAGCAGATAAGAATGTAATTGGTACCAAATGGGTCTTTAGGAACAAACTTGATGAGAATGGTGAGATAACAAGAAATAAGGCCAAACTAGTCTACAAAGGCTATGCACAAGAAGAAGGATTGGACTATGGGGAAACATTTTCCTTTGTTGCAAGAATGGAGGGATTAAGAACATTGCTTGCATATGTTGCTTATAAAGGTTTCAAAGTCTACTAGATGGATGTAAAGTATACTTTTCTGAATGGTATACTAGAAGAAGAAGTCTACATAGAACAACTAGAGGGATTTGTTGATAACAACAACAATGATATGGTTTTCAAATTGCACAAAGAACGCTATGGTCTAAAGCAAGCACCTAGAGCATGGTATGGGAGACTACATAAATACCTTGTGAAGATAGGATTTGAGAGAACAGATGACAATAGCAACTTGTACATCAAAGTAGAAAAAGGTGAAGATATTCTAATATCTGGAAACTTTATTGATGACATAATATTTGGAGGAAAAGATGTCCTATGCAAAGATTTTGCTGACCCAATAAAACATGAGTTTGAGATGTCAATGTTTGGAGAAATCAAATTCTTTGTTGGATTGCAAGTACATCAACTGAAGCATGGCATATTTGTGACCCAATCAAAATATATCAAGGAGATACTCAAGACATTTGGATTAGAAGACTCAAAAATAGTCAGTAGACCAATGGTAATAGGACATAAGTTATTCAAGAATGATGAGTCAGCTAAAGTAAATCAGACAATGTATAGATCAATGATTGGAAAGTTACAGTATGTTGTACATAGTAGACCAGACATTGCATTAGTTGTTAAAATAGTGGCAAGATTTTCTGCTAACCCAAGAGAAAATCATCTGATGGCAGTAAAGAGAATACTGAGGTACCTAAAAGGAACTGATGACTTTGGATTATACTACAAGAGGAGTGAAAAGTTGAATTGAAAGCCTACATTGATACAGACTGGGGAGGTAATATTGATGACAAAAAGAGCACCAGTGGAGGAGCACTTTTCTTAGGTAAAAGATTGGTTACTTGGACCAGAAAAAATAAAAGTTGTACCTCACAATCCATAGCAGAAGATGAATATGTTGCTGCTGCTATCAACTACACCAATATTGTATGGATCAAACATCTGTTACAAGGTATGAAGGAAGAGGTAACTAAACCTATGATACTTTATTGTGATAACACAAATGCCATCAACATATCAAAGAATCATGTGATGCATGCCAAAACAAAGCACATTGCAATTAAGTATCACTATATAAGAGAATTGGTGGAAGACAAGCAAGGATGGAATATGTCAGCTCAAAGGAATAGATTGCTGACATCTTCACAAAGGCACTACCTAAAATGCTTTTGAATATTTTAGAGGTAAGTTAGGGGTGATACCCCTAGCCAAGGCTACTTAAGTAACAAAAAACTACTTTGCATCAAATGAGTTGATTATTAAAATATTACAAATTGATGCATAGGATACTTACTTTAGGATTTTGCCTAAAGTAATCAAAGTACTAAAATTCCAAACAAGTCACAAGCAAGGTGACAAAGGGAGAAATTGAAGTACGTACAAATATTATACTTTCATGTTAAGATGCTAAGACAATGTATCTTTGGCTTTATTGTCAAAGAGGGAGGAGAAATAGTAGAAACTGATCAAATCTACAAGAATCAAATGGGTAAAGGGAGAAGTAGCTGATACCAAAATAGTAGAAAATGATCAATGCATGCAGAGGGAGAAATAAATTAAGGAGTCAAGAGTAGCACTAGAACAAAGTGAATAGTCATAAAATGATCAATGTATGCAAAGGGAGAAATAATGTAAGGAGGAGTCAGGAGTAGCACAAGGACAAAGTGAATAGTGGTAAGCCACAAAAAATAGAAAGAAAAAGAATGTTTAGATATGTAAAGGGAGAATAGCAGAAAACAAACAAAAAGGAAATAGCATCTTAGAAGGAGAAAAATAGTGCAAACAAGAATCAATCAGAGGAATAGTAGAACAAAAAGGAAGAAGATAGTTTATCAGCAAAAGAATTTAGAAGGATTCATAAGGAGAAGACAGTTTATCAGCAAAAGAATTTAGAGGGAGTCATAAGCTAGTTTATGTTACTGATAAAATGAATAGTTTTTTAATAAAGTTTTCTATTTTGGCATTTGATTTACTGTTTTAACCTAGTTAGCATTTTGATAACTTGATTGATCAATTTGGTTTGCCATCAATGCCAAAGAGGGAGATTGTTGGAAATTTGATTGAAAAGATCATTATTGAAAAATGAAGAAGATTGATTGCAAAGAGGGAGACTGTTGATGAAGAATTTTTTCAATCATTATTTTGTCACCAATGTCAAACCTACTATTTTTTGGAATGGAAATTGCTTATAAGATCCAAGTACTATCACTTAGTTGATTGATGTAGAGGATTTAATCAACAAGATGTAACAAAAGCACCTAAGGGAAAGGTCGAGTTATGGTTTTGTAATGAAGTACAAGATCGGTTAAGACAATGGTAAAATGATGTATTGATAACATACTTGAAGATATAGAGGTTGGCCACACTTAGAAACATTGGAGGAATAAGTTGCAACAAGGTTGTTTGCAAAGCTTAAGCTAAGTTCATCAGTGAATGCCCAGTAAGCTAGTTCATGCTGAGTAGATTTTCAATTAGTGCCAAGCAAATGCAAAATCTGGTCTGTGTCGAGTGATGCAAAAGGAGCCAAGCAAAGTAATAGGTGGTGAGCATCAAAAAAACTCAATGGATGCCAAGTGAATCCACAGTAGGTGTCGAGCATCAGTAAAATGTAGTTAGTGCCAAGTAACATAGTATGTGTCAAGCACCAGAATTTCAATAGTGGCGAGCTACTACATTATTTGAAAAGTCAAAAATGTATCAGATCTAAGCTAACAAGTTTATTACATTGAATTTTGTGAACCAAATGGAGGATAAGAATAATAAGCTGGAGACACAAAATTTTAAATAAACCATTTTTAGGCAAATTCAAGAGGATTCTTCATGATGTTTCTAGAAGGAACAAGATATGGGTTAGATTCATTGAATCCTACCTAATCCATTCGAACTAAAATTAAAGGAGGGAAGAATTGATCAGGAAAAGAAATTCCAAACTCCTATTTAAGGAGTTACAGGCCAAGAAGCAAGAGTAGTTGGGGTGCCAAAATGTGAAGTTGCTAAAGGATGTCAAGTAGAAGGTGAAGGAAGAATAGAGCACAGAGACTCTACTTCGAAAAAGTGGTCATTTAGGAGATTACACTAGTACATCGAGCATAAGAGAACAAGTTGTCAAAGCTACAGAGACTGAAAGCTAGGCGAATTGTGAAGAGCTAAACATAGATCTGAAATTTGCAAGTTAAGTTGTGAGTTGTATCAAGTCAAAAGCCCTTGTTGGTACTCTCTAACAATTGTGCAGGCTAGGGTAAAATCCTATGGACTTAGGTTGGTTTAACAACTATTTGTAAATCCTTTAACAGGGTGACATTCCAAGTGAATGTTCTAAAGTCCTCTAATCATGCCCACAATTCTAACAGGGTGGTTAAATCCTCTAACCATGTCACATTTAACAATGTTTTGTAGTCTTTAACAGGGTAGGCCTTTCACAGGACATCACTTTAGAAGAGTGAGAATTGAGTAGCATGTTACTGGTGGTTTTTCCCATATTGGGTTTCCATGTAAATCATTGTGTTATGTGTTGATCTTTTATGCGTTATGCTTGCATGCTGATTTACAATAACTTGCTAAGTAGGAAGGCTTAAACTCGGATGCATGAATAGACTCACTTTACTTGATGAAAAAGTTTTAATTGGACATTTGGACCCTAAATAACTAATTCACCCCCCCCCCCCCCCCCCTCTCAGTTATTCTAAAGCATTTCTAACAGAAGTGTTGGAGTTGGTTCATACAAACTTATGTGGACCTATTGGAATAGAGCTATAGTGGAGATGAGTATGTTATTCTTTTTGTTGATGATTATTCTAAAATGATGACTATAATGTATCCAAAAGATAAGTCTAAAGCATTTCAAAAGTTTAAGTGGTATCTGGCAAGAGTAGAGAAAGAAACTGGAAAGAAGTTGAAGTGTTTAAGGTCAGACATAGGTGGTGAATTCATTTCCAATGAGTTCAGTTAATTTTACATTGAAATAGGAATTAAGAGACAAGTATCAGCCCTTGGTACACCATAGCAAAATGGTATAGTTGAAAGGAGGAACAAATCCATCATGGACTGTGCAAGAACTTTGATGATGGAAAAGAGTGTTGCAATCAAATATTGGAAGGAAGCAATCAGTACTATAGTGCATACCTTGAACAAAGTATAGCTAAAGAAAGACTCAAATCAAACTCATTATGAAATATGGTATGGATACAAACCTAATGTAACTTACTTAGAAGTATTTGGTCATAAATGTTATATTCTGAAAGAGTCTAGGAAAGGCAAATTTGATGTCAAAGGTGATGAAGGCATATTCCTTGGAAACTCATACAAAAGTAAAGCATATAAATGTTTGAACTGATCAACTAATAAGATCATAAAAAGTGCAAATGTAATAATTGATGAGTTTACAAAAAGAGTGAAGAGGAGAGCAACAAAGAACTTGAGGATTACAGAAAGTTTGTATACTATGAATCTGATACATTGCCAAATATAATTGGAAGTTAGCATACTTCACCTCTTGAGTCTCCAAAATATCCAAAAGCAATTGAGTTGTAACTAGTGCAACCTGAATCAAAGTCTGAAGGATCCTAGTTGCAATCAAAAGCTATTAAGTTGTTGCCAAAGAAAACCGAGTCTAATAGGCTTGAGTCACAAATAGTCAAACCCAAGCTTGATACAAAAAATCATGGAGAGGCTAGTGGAACAAGTTCTAAATCCAAAGTACCTATGTTAGTAAGATATGTCAAAAGGCACCATGCATCTAATCAGATCATTGGAGACAAATCAGATGGAACAATGACAAGAAACAAACTAAAAGGTACATATTTGCTTACTAAATTTAAACCTAGATTAGTGAAAGATGCTTTGGATAATAAAAGTTGGATTGAAGCTATGAATGAAGAGATAGATCAAATAGAGAGGCATAAGACTTGGACTATTGTTCCTAGACCCAAGGATAAAAATGTAATTAGCACAAAGTGGGTTTTCATAAATAAGTTGAATTAAGATGGAGAAGGTTCCAGAAATAATGCAAGATTAGTATGCAAAGGATATTCTCAAGATGAAGTTATTGATTATGGTAAAAATTTTGCTCCTATTGCAAGACTAGAAGGTGTTAGAACTTTACTTTCTTATGCTACACATAGAGGATTTAAAGTTTATCAAATGGATGTGAAATATGCATTCTTCAATGGAATTCTTGAAGAAGAAGTTTCCATATAACAACCAGAAGGTTTGTGGATCCTAGCAAAAAGGATATGGTCTATAAATTACACAAAGTGTTGTATGGTCTCAAGCAAGCTCCCAGAGCTTGGTATGAAAGACTTCATAACTACTTGATAAAGATGGATTTTCAAAGAACAAATGATAAGAGTAGCCTATATATCAAAGAAGGACCAAACAAGAAGATTTTGTTGGCTAAGATCTTTGTGGATGAAACATTATTTACTAGAAATGATGACTTATGCAAAGATCTTTTAGAAGAGATGAGTAAATAATTTGAGATGTCCATGTTTGGAGAGATAAAATTATTTGTTGGATTGTAGATTTAGTAGAAGAAAGATGGTATCTACATTACTCAATCCAAATATATCAAGGAGATACTAAATAAGTTTGTAATGAATATTCAAGACTATTTGGAACACCTATGTCTATTGGACATAAGCTTTCCAAAAATGATGATTCTAAGGAAGTAGATCAGACCACATACATATTAATGATTAGAAAATTGTAATATGTAGTGCACACAAGGCCTGATATTGCATTAGCAGTTGGTATGGTGGCAAGATTCTCAACAAATCCTAAAGAAAACCATATGATGGAAATCAAGAGAATCATCAATTATCTGAAGGGTACTGAAGACTATGGATTATGGTACAAAAAAGGAGGCAATTTGGATTTAAAAGCATTCATAGATGTTGATTGGGCAGGAAGTGTCAATGACAAGAAGAACACCAATGGTGGAGCATTCTTTCTTGGTAAAAGATTAGTGTCTTGGACAAGAAAGAATTATAATTGTATTTCTTAGTCTGCACTAGAGGCAAAGTATGTGGCAGTAGTAGTTAATTTCTCCAATGTTATTTGGTTCAAGCAAATATTGACAAGTATGAAGATAGAAATCAAGGATCCAGTGGTTATCTTCTATGATAACACCAGTGCAATTAATATATCAAAGAACCCTATGATGCATACCAAAACCAAGCACATTGCTATAATTATCATTTTCTAAGAGAATTAGTGCAAGATAAAGAGGTAAGATTGGAATATATAAATATTAATGAACAAATTGTGGGCATATTCACTAAGCCATTACCTAAGGATGCATTTTTGTACATGTAAGAGGTAAGTTAGGGGTCATTCCCCTACCTGAAGCTCGCTAAAATGAACTTAGTGATGCATCAACTAGAGCATGTTGAAGATCAATCAAGTTGATGCAATATTGAAAAGGGCACATTACATATGAATCAGTACATGAGGTACACTCATATTCTTTGAATATTTTCTTTGGCATGAGATGTCAAAGAGGGAGAGTTTTTCATCATATCAAAGAAATTTTATAAAGAGGGAGAATATAAATTTCATAGAAATTTTATTTGAAGATATCATAGAAAGAAGATGATTGATCTTTGGTCTGATATCAAAGGAGTATCAGAAGAAGATGTTAAAGGTAGAGTTTGCTAACAGGGGAAGAAACTAAAGGCATAGGGAGTTCACACTGATATAGGGAGTTCTCATGGATGAGAATCAAAATGAAACTAAGTATATGTTCCTTACTTTATTCTTGCTCTAAAATTTCATTGTATCATGACATGTTGTGTTGCCATCAATGCCAAAGAAGGAGATTGTTGAAAATAATTAGTTAATTATGTATTGTCTTTGATGTTAAACAAAATATCATATCTTTAATAGTCAGTGTATTTTGAGCTCACTCAAGCATTAAAGACAGTTTCCTATGTCTGTTGAGCATTCCAGAGTTTGCTAAGTTCAGAAGACAATGTTTACTGAGTTCACTTGGGTGACAAAGAGAAGTTTGCAAAAGTTGAATGTTAACTAAGCTCACTCAATTAATGAAAGGAAAGTTAGATGGAACTAGTGTTAACTGAGGTCACTCAATTACCAAAGGAACTCTTTGACAATGCAAATTTAACCGAGTTCACTTGGGTAACACAGGAAAACTGTTTCTAAGTAAGTGTCTACCAAGCAAGGTCGGCTAACGAAGGATTTTCTTGTTTTGGCATATTGAGTTCAATAGATTTGTTTGTTGGTTCTAACTGACTAAGGATATGAATATTAATTATATCAAGTTGTATTCAAGCCAACTTGACAATGTGTATGATATAAATATAAGGTCAAGTTGAGGATTGAAAGTGAGCAGGTGAATAGAAGATTTGAAGATGCTTCGAGGAAGCGAATTAAAAGGATAAGAAAAATATCCTTGTGGAGTTGCAAAGATACATTCAACCATAAAGGATCAAGTATACAAGCTAGAATTGAGATCTCTAATAAATAATTTAGTTGCATTAGAAATTAGGTCATCTCATTGTTACTCTCTAACCATTGTAGCAGTGATCTAAATCTCTTAACGGATGGCTTAACAACTATTTGTGAATCCTCTACCAAGGTGGCATTTCTAGATTGAAGTGTCTAAAGACCTATAACAAGGCCACTCCTAATAGGGTGGTTAAATCTTCTAATAGGTTCACACCTAAAAGTGTGTTTTTAAACCTTTAATAGGGTTGGCTCCTAATAGGGCTCACTTCAGAAGAGTGAAAATCAGTAACTAGTTACAATTGGTGGTTTTCCCCAATTAGGTTTCCACGTTAAATCTTGGTGTCACTTTGTTCATGCTATTTATTTTTATGCAGCTAAGTTAAGTAAGGTTAATTATAGTTAATATCTTAAGTTTTTCATGTTAATCATTTGCCGAGTTACAGTTGCTATTTCAATGCTTACCAAGTTACAACATTTGCTAGTGTAAACTGAGTAACTGTGTGTTTACCAAGCATCAGTATTTTCAGTGAAGTTTATGTTATGTACTAACATCTAAGGGATCTGGGATTTATTTTAGTGGTAATTGATTCAGCCCTCCCCTCTTAGTTACTCCTCTTATATTTCCAACAAGTCACCCCATTTTCATTTCTCAAGAGAGGCTACATTAAATGGTTCAATGTTTTTCATTTCTTCATACTAATGTATTTGCCTTTAAGCATGTTGATCACTATAATTAGAGGAAAGGTAACTATTTTAGCCAATCAACAAATACATTTCTTTAGAATCTTTTGTTGGTGGTAGGCTAGTGTAGATTAGTTTTTTGTTTTCCATAAGTGTTGGAGGACAATTTCATTTTAGAATTTTTTTAGTTGTGGTTGGTTTGTAATAAGTTTGAGACTTATTGGTGTTATTCGACAAGCACACTTAAGAGAATGTTAGTGATTGGTATCAATAAGTTGAGTGCCCACTCATAGAAATCATTGGCACCCACTTAAGAGAAATCTATCAGGCCACATTAATAACCCTCAGATGATTAGTTTATTTCATTTTTGTTTTGTTGATACTATTTTTATTTGAAGGAGACTCCATGCCCAATGAATAAGATAAGGCAACTGGTCAATAGATACTTAGCAGGTGAGAAATCAGTGGAAGTTGTCAAAAATGTAATAATTTTTCATGTTCATTCAAATTGGTGACAACTAGAGGCCTACTTACTAGGTGAATTTGTTTCTACAATACCCTAGTTTGTCATTATGATGTGACCTTGATTAAGTTTGAGTTCATTTGCATAATAAAGGAAAAATTAAGTACATCTACATGAAAATAAAGGAGCTAAAATGAAGGCACAAACTAAAAGGAAAAGAAGTACAACATTGTATGTGCAACTTTGAAAATCACTCAGTGAAATATCAAGTATATAAGAAAAGGTGTGTGTGATGATGATAATTGAAAACACATAGGTTCACAATAGGCCATGAGCATAGCCAATACACATATCATGTTGAAAGATAAATGAATATACATAAACAATGAAAGACAAAATACAAGGTATCATACATGTAATATCCCCAATAGATATTTGACTAATTTTATCTCAAAATAATTTTTAGAACATAACCAAATGAATAATGCAATGTAAACCAACAATATAAACCAATAGATTATCATTAAATTCCTCAAAATATATTATTGCATTATACATCTGCAATACAATAACCAAATATCAAGTCCAATCTTACATACAGATATACAGTCAAATTGGAAATTTGTAAGCACACATGAGACACCTAGTGTGACATCTCCACTGATAATGAGATTGTGCAAGGCTAAATGAGAGCTAAAGCTTTCCAAATAACTCTCTAAGAGAGAAATTGAAAATCAGAATCATAAAACCAAGCATGCTAGAAATGAGCTCTATATTCCCTTTTAATAACAAACAAATGACTTTTCGTTTTCCCCTTTATGTTTCTTTATTTCCTATTTAAAATATACTTTTCCCCCACTTAAGGAAATAAAGTTCCCATAGATAATAAAGTGACTTTATCAATATGAATTTAAATTATAAATCACTTAATATTAAAATTTCTAACCTAACGGACTCAAATATGCATGTGTGATAGCTTGTCAAAAAGGTCTCAATGAGAATCTCCTAGTCCACCCCTGCAATGCCTAGAATGTTGAGTCTATTGACTTACTAATAATAGTAAGTTTTTGGAAACCCAATGAAAGCAACCTTGATTCACCTGCAACAGAAATTGCCTAGGCTAAAAATTGCTCTAATCATATACCAAACCTATTTTTTCCATGAGACCAAGGGGAAATGGGCTAATTGCACCAAAAAAACTCACTAGCTAGAAAATGGGACGTGACAGTACTCCCTTCCCAATGATTTCTTGTCCCCAAGAAATCTGCATCTATTAGATGAAACCAAATGCCTAGATCCCATATCTGCCTTAAAGATGATAATTTTTCCAATTGTTACACTACACTAGTGCAAACATCTCTGACCCTAGAGTCATAAAATAACTTAGCCTAAACCTAAAAACTAATCAACTAGATACCTAACAACCAAAAAATCTCATTTGTATACTCAATCCAGACAGTCTGCCATGTGTTGCTATCAAAAAAAAAGTATTCGCTACCCAAGTATCTCGCTCCAACTATACCTACACACACACATTTGATATCAAGAGGTGGCAAAAGCTAAATAATATACCAATCTCCATCAAGAATAAAATTCAACAAATCACTCCTCCAAACTTCCTGATCTATAACCATCTCTATAAAAACTCCACCTAGATCCCAAGTGAAAACCTGTTTGAGATCCTCAATATCACCCACTAACTTGTGTAATACATGTGCCCATGAAGAGGATAATATTTTCTAAACTACCTAATAAACCACAGCACCTTGCTAGAAATAATGGAGTAATCCACTAGTAGGTGTCACAAGAGTAAATATCTCAAAATAGAGTGACTTAGAAAGTCATCGTGTCTCGCCTCCCTCAACTGTATCAAAACATACACCACATCAACTATCCAAATTTTGCACATAAGAGGAATCAATGAAAATGAAAACATATCCAAGACCATTTGTAAGACCCCTCCTCATATGTACTTATTTAAATATTATTTTTTCTCTGTTAAATCCTTTATGGGATATTTGAATGAATATATGAGCACGACAAGGCAATGGTACGGAGAAATTTTGTTGTTCTTGCTAGAAGATGTGTAGAGGACATCAAGATAAACTTCGACTAACTCACGCATAATGATTATGGTGCTGAATATAAATTAACATTTTATGGTTTAGGTATCATAATGGAAGTTGAGATCAATTAATACATTCATGTTTTAATACTTTGTGATTTGAGACTTACTACATTATCTTGACTATTTAAACATTAATTTGCACTAATGATGATATGAGGTGTTTCACCCTATGATGATGATGTTAATTATGGTACCTTGATGATTAGGTTGCATGCAATTAGATAGCTCGGTATGTCCTATTGATGATGTTTGTGATGTTTTGAGTAAGCATGTGCATTACGATGATTATTTTAGTATTTTAATTCAAACTAAGGAATATGTTATAATGGTTCAATAATGAGATTAAAGATGATCAAATATGTGTGCATAAATGAGAAAATGGTTATTTAAATGAAAGTTTGATGTTTTGATCAATGTGATTACACAATTTAATTTAAACATATGAATTGAACTACTAATATTCGAATTGAATGTGCAAGATAATTAATAATGGAATTTATCGAAGAATCGATAATTGACCCCATGTGCAAATTGTAAAACTAAGGTTGAATCCAATAAAGTGATTTGAACCTCATTGTCAAGTGTTTTATTTGTATCATAATTTGAATGTATGTATCATTCTGTATTTTGTAAGGTGTTGACTATTACGTAACAATGAATCTAATGATGTCACTTGACACTCATAATACGTATATGTGTGTCAGCATGTTAATTAGGATTGACAATATAACTTGTTACCTGAAGATTGATCAAGTTTGTAATCTAAGACTAATTAGTTTGTAACCTAGATTAATTACCCTAATTAGGGTTTGGAAAGGTTACATCCTTAGGGTTTTAAATTTTCAAATATTCAAGCTAATTATATAGGTCCTAAAATGATCCTAGTGGCCAAATTTAATGTAACCCAAGTGCCCAAGGGGTAAGGGTATGGGTTGGGAACGTTTTCTACCCTTATAGACCCTTTTGTTGACTTTTATGACCCCTTAAATATCCCATTTTCCCTTTAGTGTGAAAATTGAACGTATCCATGAGGTTAGTCAAATTTACACTTCTCCTAAAAGGTTTTCTTGATGGTGGGAACAAGTGGGAAGACCCTAGAAGGCTTAAGTCAAGTCTAAAGTTATTGTCATTTTAGGTGGGTGAGTTTAGATGCTTATTTAATGGTCATTTTGAGAGTTGAAGGTTGTTCACCCATTCTCTACATTTAGAGAAAGTCAAGCTTGGAATTGAAGAGGAAGAAGGATTTAGCTCATCTCAAAACTCCATTGTCATAACCTTTGTAAAGGTAAGATTCTCCATGGCCTTGTTCTTCATGCATTGTTCATTACTTTCTTGTGAAAATATATTGCATGTGTGTATTTTGTATTTGTGTTGTAACATGTGAGGAATGTGTATTTGTGGGTTTTCTATTTCCTTTCCTTTCATTTTTTCCTTTTTGGTTTTTTTGAGATAAATGTTAAGGGTGTGTTGGCATTACTCACCCTCGGATAGGGAAAAAGTGGCCATGTACTGGAAGAGGGCTTTAGTTGGACTCCAGATCAATTCAGACTCTCTTCTCATGATGAGGAGAGGGAGAAAGTAAGGTGTTATAGGCCCTTGTTTCCAATACAAGCTAATTTAGTTTTGGAAAATAAGGAGAGAAAGAATAGAAGTTCATCATGATTTGTAAGCCTTGGAAGAGGCATGTGATTTATGTTTGTGATTGACATCTCTTACCTTGAAAAATCCACCTTCTCCCTAGTCTTGGTTCAATATGGAACCTATTGTGCAAACCTTGGATGGGATATATTTGTTGAGTGTGACAATGTGATTGTATTTGATTGTCACCCAATCAATTTTAGTTCTCTTAAGCTTGAGGCGGGGCCTCACATCAAGGCCTTGGTTAGGAGGTGAACTCTCCATGGTTATCTTTATGTAAATTTGTAGATTGCTTGGATAGTACCTTGATATGGAGCAGAACTAGATTCAAAGTCTTCTTGGTGTTCTTGAGTCCATTGTTATGGAGACTTCTCCCTATGTTAAATTCTTATTGCATCTTGCATCCTTGTATTGGAAAAGGAAATGTATTTTAGTGTTGAAGGAAAAAATTCATAACTTCATTATGATATATTGAAATGTACTCAATATTGTAGATGATTATTTTCAAAAATAAGAAAGAGATTATTCCATGAACTAGGTGTATAATATTTTGATAAGATTCAAATTAATTGCAATTCAATTCTTGCTTCAAAGTGCATTTGAATAGCATAGTGTCAAAAGTTAGTTCATTTCAAAATGCATCCTTTTGTAATCTTAGATTTCAACCTTGAAAAAAAAATAGAGTTTTGCTTATTGTAATGTATGAGATTGGTTAAAAATAGTATTTGTATATTCAATAGAAAATGGAAGCTCCTTATATAAGGAAATAGTCAATGGTTTATTATAATGTTCCATTAGTTCTTCCATTGTGATTATATCTTCAAATGGAAATAAAAGATACAAATTGTTTAAACATTTGATTTGTATCATATTGAAAATCCACCCCCTTGTAATTGGTATAAATCATGAAAGAATGAACGATTGTTTTATTAAGCATTTGTCATGGAATTGTGATGTGGAATCAAATTTAAAAAATAAAAATAAAGAGGTAATTCAGTTCATGGTTCAATCCACATTTGAAAATTGATATATTTCATAGTATCTAATCTTATTTAATTTAATAGATTCATTGGATATGATACTAGTTAATGAGACCCATATAAAATATTTGAATATAATACTTAGGAGACCATTCCTATTCTAATTGGTACCCCTGTGCATTAATACCATTGATTTTAATATGAGAAGATAAACTCGATAACAAAAAAAATGGTCTAATATGCATCTATAGGATGTTGTCTTATGTATGAGGAAAATATTTTAATTCAAAATTTTTGGCAATCATTATTAAAATAGTAAAATTCTAGTCATATTAAATAAAGAAAGAAACAATAAAATAAAAATAAGTATAAAAATAAGTCTCCTATTCTAATTTTTTCTCCCCACAAACCCACCTATAAATCCACCCACCTAACTTTATTTTATTATAACTCTTGCCCTTAGTCATTCTTTCCCACACACCCACATGCATTGATGTCACCCTTCACATCATAGTCCTCTGCCATGCATGTAGGGTCAAGTAATATGGTACGTTGATTGGCGGGGGGGGGGAAGAAGGAATGTTATGTTTGAGAAAAAAAATATGGTGGGCTTTCACCACTTTACCTTTTAAAACCCTACTCCTTAAAACAAATCACTTCCATCAAAACCTCATGCATACCTTTTGTGGAAAGGTTGTCTTGGATAGTGAATAATAGACCTAGGGTAGTGTGCAAGGCTTGGGAGGTTGCCAATGACCTTGGGAAGAGGGAATGGCAAGTGGCCAAGTGGCCAGGGGGGAGTTGAGGAGTTAAGTAAGGGAGGTTAGTTTTGATTAGTCCTTGAGGATGAGGTTGGGTGTGTAGGTTTAGAGGGTAGTTAGTAATTGTAAATCAGATTTAGTAGATAGTTTTAAGATAAGGAAAGGATTTTAGTGTTTAATCAAGTTAATAATAGAAAGTTAGTAGTTAGTCTTTATTTGAAATTGTTTTGGATTAGCAAATAGGATATTTATGACATTTGATAGAGTGACTATATAGTACATATGATTTAGTACTATTACTTATTATAGGAAATTTCATAAATAGTAATAAGGAATCAAGGATGTATAGTCTTATAATTAATATCATTAGGTAATGGTAGTGCATATTAATAGAATTCATGTTATGTGTTTTAAATAAAGCTTAGTCTATTCGACTTTTATTATTATTATTATAGTTTAGTGGTTAGTGAGCTTGTTATAGTATAATCAATAGTTAGTACTCCTTGTGTAACACTCCACCATGTGACCCAAAAGAAGTTAACCTAAAGTTTTACTATGTTTGAAAAACTTTTTTTTAAAGATAAAGATACAACATTAGTTATAAATATAGTGGAAGCAATAACATACACATAAGTACATACCATAAAACAGATTATATCTCTTAGGATCCTGTGATGTTGAATCATGTTTAAGTTTAATTAATACTAAAATCAATTATATAACACATCCATATTAAAGAATAACTACAAGTATAAATGCCACTTAAACAATATACAATTATCACGAATGCCACTTGGAAATAAACAAAATGCACAATCATCCACTATACAGGTCACAAGGTATGAAAGGTTGAAATAATATACATCATAAAATAGATTACAACATCTCTTAAGATCTTGTGAAATCAAATGCAATACAATAGTAAAACCATCCATCATAGAAATACAAGAACGGATAGAAAGGAACATCTACACAAACACAACCAACAACGGCATCCAATGATCAAATCTCTATATTATAAGAAAAATAACTACCACCCAACCTCGTGGAACCTAAAAAGGCCCACTCCAACCACACTGAGGAGATAAACTCAAGTCCCAAATAGGATAAAAAACTCAAAATTCAAAACCAACATCTAGGTTCAAGGAATCACCTAAAGGCAAACTATCTCAAAGTGTACCAAGACACAAGTATCAACTAACCCCAGAGGCAACATAGACACATAGGAAATCTATTACTTATGTGGGTGTAACACCCCGCCAAGGGATCCAAAAGAAGTAACCTAAAATTTTATTAAGTTTTCCAAACATTTTTTTATTTAAAGAATAACATGTACAACAATCATAAAGTGGCATAAGCAATAACATATAACCATACATAAGCAAACATAACAGATTACATTCTTTAAGGATCCCAAGACGTTAAGTCACATTTAATTTTAACTAATACTTAATCTAATAAATAACACATCTACATGAAAGAATAATTACAAGTGTAATCCATTTAAATAATATACATTTGTTTTGAATGCCACTTGGTAATAAAATCTAGAATGCACAATCATCCATTGTACATGTCACAGGGTATGAAAGGCTGAAAGAAAATATATTTGTAAAATAGATTACATCATCCCTTTCAAATCCATGAACAAGATACAATACAATAAGTGAAATCATCCATCATAAAGATATAACCATCCATCATAATACACAAAGATAGAATGAAAGGAAATGCAGACAAGGAACTCTAGCCATAGCATCAACGAATAGATCTCAATGGTAAAAGTAAAAAGCACTACCATCCGACCTCATAGTAACCCAAAAAGGTCCACTCCCACTGCACTAAGGGAATAATCTCAAGTCCCACATAGGATAACAATCCCAAAATCAAAAGTAATATCTAATTCAAGGAAACCCTAAAATTAATCAAACTCAAAGGTTCCAAGATACGTCGACATCTAAACTCAGAGGCAAACAAAGACACGTAGGAAATCTATACTTCTAGTGGGCAAGTGTCATCACACGAATCAACTCTAGGGTTACCCAGCTAGTCTTTTAATCCTCTAGCCCCCTAGTGACCCTATGCAGTACTAGTATCCTTTTGTACTGACAAGGCATACTAACGATGCATGGTCACAACCACGCGTCCTCTCTACTCCCATCCTAGTCTATACTAGCACGTGAGGCATGGGCGAGGAAAGACAAGACTCTTATTAGGTTCATTTTAATCTCATTTAGTGTAGTGTTATCACTTATTAACTACTTACAATGGGTTACCCTGGCAGCCACTTTGGGCCCCAACCTCCAGTGCAAGCCACTTCCTAACTTGACATACAGATTACCTACCCTAGGCTCATAAAAGTACAAATCAAAGAATCATAATTTTCATCTCAGTCCTATACAAGTGACTAGAAAGCATCAAAAGATAATCCACAATAACACCTCAGTTCTTTACAAGCAACTAGAAAGCATCCCAAAAATAACTAATCAAAGACTCAAAGGTTAAGTCAAATAAGTCATACCATTCATCTTAATTTCACATAAGAACACTGAAAGGAATAACGAACAATAAATCCAAACTCATCATAGAGAATACCAAACACATTACCATGGTTGGGTATAAAAAAATCAGAATCAAAGCATCATCATAATATCACAAACACAGAACTCCCAAGCCTCTGGTAAACATTCTAAGACTGGTCAACACTCTAGTCAACCCAAACCCAAAACATAAACAACATATAGATAACAATGTAGGTTCATAGTTTGGTTTGATTTTGAAAACACATAGTTTGAGTTTAACAGTAAGGTCAAGTTTTCATTTTAAAGTAAGTTTTTGAGTACATAAGATTTACACTTTAACCCTTACTATTTAACCCATTTCTTGTATTTGAATAAAATACACAATTACCCTTATTTAATTTTAAGTTAAATATCCTAAAGTAATTTAAAGGTAATTACTTACTAGATTATTAAGATAATAATTAATGATTTTCAAACAAAATAATTATAATTTTATGAAAATCAAAATCATTAATAATAGTAAAATAAGTTTGAAACTTTATTAAATAGTATTCATTATTAATTAAACTTAATTAATAATTATTTTTAAAAACTATATTAATATTTATTAATTATTTGTTAAGTTAATAAATATTAATATATTTATTAATAAATTTAATTTTAATTTAAGAAAATTAAAAAACATTTTTGTAAAAAGCAGCGCCTGCGACTTTAAAAAGGTCGCAGGCCTGCGTGCTGCCATGGCAGCTCTGTTGTCATGACAACAAAGTACTACTGTGACAGTATGTCTATTGTTATGGCAGTAGGTATGCCGTGTGGCCCATTAAAGGCTGTCGGTAGCCCTAATGCAGCTGCGACAAAAAACAAGGAAGGTAGGATGTGGGGGTGTGGTGGCCCCACCTCCCCACAATTTTTTTTTTTTTTTTCAAAATAAATTTATTTAATAATAGTTTTTTGCCCCACCCCCCTTTTATAGTATGTACTATTTTTTATAAAGAATTCTATTAATACTCTATAGAGGATTACGACAAACTAATCAAATTTTCAATTCAAAACTCCAATTTCTTTTCAAAACCCTTTTTGGTTTAATTAACCACTTTTAAATCTACAGAACGAGGATTTTACTAATATTTTTAATCCTCATGTATACAAAAGAAAACAATAAGAATACCAATATATTCTAATGAAGGATTGAAGAGTTGGAAAAATATTCACAATCACGATGAAGACAGGAATATTAAATTACATAATTAACTGGGTGAACAAAACATAAGGATCTACCTGGTTCTGATGCTAATTCGCAAACACCAGAAGATTGTGAGAGAAAAATCTCTTCTCTCAAAACCTCCTCTCCGAAAAATTCCCTTCTCCAAAATTCTCAATCCTCCCAAAACTTCGGTTAATGGAAAATGAACTCTAAATTGTTGATAAGGAGTTATCCCCTAAATTCGAGGCGATCCCTCCGGGAACTCGTTGATCACAATCTTTTAACTATTTATTAACTTTTCTTTTATGTTTTAATGCATGCTTTATGCAATTTGAAATATCTTTATTAAATTTACTTGCTTTCTCTTTTTAATTTATTTATTATATTTTAATCTCATGCACAAGTTCTATGCAATTTAATTAAAATAAACTTTATTAATTAATTGCTTACTCTCTCTTATTAATTTTTAGAACATTTTTAATATAATATTTATTAACTTAGATAATAATAATATTAAGCATTTAGACAAAAGACTACAATGTAATGGTAACTTGTGAGCCTGTAATGCCCCGCCCGAAGATCCTTGGAAACAAGGATTCAAATCAAGCCAAGATTTTTTTTCTTTTACAAGTATGAATGCACATGACAACATTATACAAGGATCACAACGATCGAAATGGAAGACTTCAACACAATCTCGGCAACCAACAAATCTCTGAACGCCACTACCCAACTGACACACCCAAACAAAAGCCAACAACTACCACAACAAGATAAGGGCACAAGAAATGACCACTCATCAGCAAAACACCAAGCTGGGGTAAAATGCAGAATCCCGAAATTTGGCTAAGCCTGAAATCCTGAAGCCCTAAAAATTGGCTAAGTCTGGATTTCTGAAGCCCTGAAATTTCCTAGAATCCATAACTTATCTCTGAGAGGTCTGAAACCTATCTCAAACGATTTGTCGCATATATACGTCAACTTATACTTAAACGATATATTTTAAACCCCGAAGGACTACAACAGAAACCCAAAAACTGAATTTCAAAAGAAACCTCCTGAATTCAAAATGCAACAACATAGGCTCGAAGAACGCCCAAAAGGGTATCCAAAACCACTCTCAAAAAGATCGAATCATGAAGAAAAGTGCCCGCTGATGGCACGTGTAGGTTTTTCACAAAAACCGTGCGACACTTTTTACTAAGGGAGGGCGACACTTCTCCCTTACTGAGTGTGATACTTCTCAAGAAGGTGTGCGATACTGGAAAAGTATCGCGCGACATTTCTCATAAAGCCGTGCGACACTTCCAGTGTCGTACGACACTTCTCCAGTAATGCGTGTGACACTTTATAGTATCGTACGACATTCTTTCTATGGGCGTGTGATACTTTATCAATGTCGCACAATGCTGAACAAATGTCGCCCATAGAAAGTAAAAACACTTCCAGAACTCAAAAATGGGGGAAAACTGACAAAAGAACCTCCACGCCGGGGAGTATCGGATCCACGAAGGCTCGAGGAATGAACACTCGAGCGCAAGAACAACACAGCAAGGAGAACATCTATCCATCTAAACTACAGCAGCAAAGAACACACTGAAATAAACATCGCAAAGAACAAAAGCAACATTGCAATGTACAGAAATACATCTCAGGAACAAAACAACCAAACTAAGTACACGGTTCCTCCCAACCGTCAATAGCATCATAAGACCATCATGGGTCCTAGCCATCCCCCGCGCGTAACATCCCAAGCCACCGACCAGATCGTTAGTACTGTCATAATAGGGATGTCACTACTAAAACATGCAACAATATAAGCATAAGGAAATCTAACATGCTAGTAGTAAAGCATAAGATAATCCTACAATAGATAACATCACCTATCACATGCTAAACGGCAGTAAGCAACAGATATACTACTAAATCAAATAACATCATCTAATCATATGCCAAACATCATAATAAGGGAATGCGTCAAATAAACTAACATCATCTAAACATGATATACAAGCATCCCAATGAAAGCATAAATAACAAGAAAGCATACTCTGAAACCCGAAGTACCAAGTGAAAACATCCAGCAATGGTCGCACTAGGATAAGAGACCGTCTCTGTACACCAGTCCCTAGCAGTGGTGAAGGTAGCTACGCCTCCCAACCATGTGGCACTCGTAGGTCCACACCCACCGTGCTGATGGAGATAATGAACCAACCACAAACACACAAAACAACAACCAAGGCTAACACTCACGCTAGACAGTATGATGGCTGAACCAAGAACCTAAGACAATGCAAGGAGTAAAGGTCCTGGTCAGACACTCAAAAGGTTACTAAGTAGGGGCTGACATCATGGAGAGTCGCTTGGCATCGACAAACCCAAGCTCGGATTGTGCATTTCAACTCCTCAACGGAGGGCCTCGCACACACATTTTATTATCTTGAGTTTTATTATTAGTCACACATTTTCTTTAATTATCACTTATTTAAAACTTCCTCTGCCAACCCTATGGGACTAAGGTCACTAGGCTGCAAGATAGAAGCCCCCTCCATATGCTACCCTACCCTACCCAAGCTCATCCTATGACAAGTGCCCGTGGGCATGCATACTCCCATCCCAACCCCAATGATCATAACTTTCGGTAAATCTATGGAAGATCGGGCCTCGCAAGTCACCCAACAAATGTACGTGTACGTACTCGTGTGTGGTGCACCACCATCACAAAGATCATAACACAAGGACAGGAATGAGAACACAATGCAAAGAAAATACCCAACTGAAGGCAACACGGGAAGGATGGATTCTACACGAATCCCAAAGCCAATAAAACCATACATCATTAAATCACTCAATTGGCCTCAATCCAAGAGTATGAATTCTACACGAATCCCAATGATGCAACAAGGCCAAACTTCATGAACTCACTCAACCGGCCTCAATCCGAAGGTATGGATTCTACATGAATCCTAGCGTTCACGAATAAAAGGCAGAGGCTCAAAAGAAACCATAACAAGTATAAAATCACTCAACCGAACACAACGTCGGGAGTACGGATGCAACATGCATCCCAATGCAACATAAAAGTGCAAAAGTGGTCTGACTGATATCCAAACGAATCATCAAGGTCCACGACCCAAATTGTGCCAAGAAAACCTGAGAAAATAGGGCAGCACGCAAAACGAGGTAAAAACTCCAAAAATTTGGAAAACTACAAAATTAAAACCCATTTGGCCTTTGGGTTCAAAAACCTCCAAAAATTCAAAAATAAATGAAATCAGACACCGTATGCAAAAATGGCCAGCATAACGGCGTAAAATTCCAAACTCTCATCCCAAAAAATAGGGAAATGTTCATACCCGCCCAACCAGGTAGAACTAGCATATAGAAACGGAGGAGAACACTAGTTCTCAGCCTCCAAACAAACGGCTACCAAAAACAGAAGCAGAAACGGAGCAAAAATAATAAAACAGGAAAGCCCTACCTCACAGCCAAAAGGGAAAAACGGGAATCTGAACCATAAAATAAATATCTCGCAGAAGTAGCTGAAAATCATGGCAATCCAAAGTTTCCTCGAGCTGGATCCAACGAGCCCAACCTCGCGACGATCCCATGCCCGTAGCTCCCACAACGAACAAAACAGTAAATCCTCATGAAGAGGATTTTGGGTTTTACTCTCCAACTTTCCAATTCAAAAGTGAGAAGTGAGGAATTAAATTCCTTTTTGGATATTTATTCACTTTTCAGGAGAATAATTGATTAGGGCATTTAACCAGCCAATCCAGTTAAACCCCGAATCGACCCAAACGAAAACAGGCTATTCCTATAAATAGGAATTCATCTATGGCAAAGCTGCCAGAAATTAAAATAAATCAATTAAAAAGCCCGAAAACCTAAAAACACATAAATCTCTTCAACAACTTTCGCGACAATGCGAACCTCAAAAATGCACAGACTCGCTTACTGGTCTAATCACATAATGCAAATGAGTTTCAGTTTAATAATCACCGAAAGGTTTAAATTAAACATTTAATTAAGGATACATTGACCATACAAAGGCGACATTGGTAAAATATGAACAGCTGAATCACTAACTCCAAGTGCCACTGCCAGGGATATAAATCCTGCACACTAAACAACACGATCAAGTGCAATTGCATATAATAACATAGCCAAAGCAATAAATGTATTAAATCACCTAATTTAACCATTTATTTAATTATATTAAAATAATCTATTTACATCACTCACGTTCGCAAAAGGCATAGCAACGCAGGAATGAAGTAGATAACCATAGCATTAAATCCATCACATAACAAAATCAGAGGTATGTCCAAATACCAGATAACCAGATAACATCATAAAACACACTGTCATCTCAAAATGGCATCATCATGCAATATGATTAACTGAATAGCATAGTAGTATAACATCTATGATACTGGAATCAAAGTGTAACATCTGACCCTCGAGTCCTCTCAAATGTAAACATAACATGAGTAACAAATATCTCTCTAATCAGAAATATAACAAGGTAAATGTCCACAGCACATAACCAAAATAATCCCACATGAACAATCCATTTAATTACTTACGCATTAAATAAGGCACTTAAAACACATAAGCGAACACAGTCATAAAACATGACTAACCACTGCTACAGGAGCCTAGTCCAGTGTAGCATGGTAAAAGTACA
This sequence comes from Cupressus sempervirens, assembly GCA_028749045.1. Lineage (NCBI taxonomy): Eukaryota > Viridiplantae > Streptophyta > Pinopsida > Cupressales > Cupressaceae > Cupressus > Cupressus sempervirens. Next base: position 451,093,344 of record CM053783.1, read on the forward strand.
CAGTGCAATCTCTGCACACATCTCAGGGTAATCATAGAACAACCTCATGATACCACATTGCTCTTGGTAACCACTGGCACAAACCTCAGTGAAACAAAAATCACATCATAATATCATAGATCAGTCAAAAGCATAAATAAAGCAACTGATACAAAAATATAAATCCAAACACCTCGACGGTGTAGACCACTCAGGGTCACAATCATGATCCATCACAACAAAAGATCAGCAAGGTTGCATCCATCAGGATGACTTACAAAAGTCAAATGGGAGAGGCACTACAAAGCCTCTCATGTGGGAGGTCTTGGGTTCGAATCTACCTTCGCTTAACATATAATAATTAATTCCAACAAATAATAATAAATAATCTAGGCTTTGGCCATTCACCGATCAAAATATTATATATATGTATAGCATTTATTTAAAAATGATCTCCTAAATATATCATTATTAAATTAATTAAATATTATAGCGCTCTCAAAATAGATTATAATTTTCTTTTTAAATTTAATTTTTTTATTTAATTAATTCTCAATTAATTAAATATAATTAAATATTGAGATTATCTTAATAATTTTCCATTAAAATAAATCATTAATTAATCTTTTAATTTGACTTAATTAATAGAAAAATCACAAAAGACTTACAAGATGAAATATTGAAACCCATCATAAAATACTGCATACAAGATCAAACTCAAGGGTTATAATCACAAATTTACAACATACGATGAATTCGAAACGGTAATCATCTCAGATACTTGTCCTAATTTTCTAAGATAGTTGGTTTAAAGGTTAGGATTTGGACTCAAGAATTTATCTCCCCTCTCTTACCATTGAGATATCGTGATAGGGTACGCTCATCCTAGCAATTCAAGGAAGTCAATACTGGGTACCTGCAATCTACATAAAATTCATGTATGTTCAAACATATGTATTCTAAGCTAAATAGGCATTGGCAGGAAGTGGTGCATTGTGTAGATCTCGACTAGCAGGTGAATATGACTCCCTTCCTTAACCACATCAAAAATGTCATACATAAAGAAAATACACACACACCCACACACACACCATACACATACAGTATGAGGTAAGTATCCATAAGAAAATATATATAATAATCCATCTAACTAACATCATGACATAACTGAAATCACTATAATAATAATCATCAAGGTATAATTATGAATACACGAAGTAACTAGTACCAAGTAGTCTCATTATAAAATCAACTGAGTATGAAAACAATATTTGATTATCTGAAAGATAATGCTACTAATCATCAAGCATAAACTAGCCTAAAAGAGTTTGGCAATAATAACATAATACAAACTAGGGGCAGGCACTACAGTGGGCAAGTGTCATCACACGAACCAACTCTAAGGTTACCCGGCTAGTCTCTGACCTCCTAGTGACTCTATGCGGCACTAGTTTCCTTTTGTACTGACAAGGCATACTAATGAAGCATGGTTGCAACCAAGCGTCCTCTCTACTCTCATCCTAACTTGTACTAGCACTTGAGGCATGAGCGAGGAAAACAATGACTCTTGTTGATTCATTTTAAACCCATTTAATGAAATTTTATCACTTCTTAAATAACCTACAATGGGTTACCCGTTAGCCTCTTTAAGGCCTCAACCTCCATTACAAGCCACTTCCCAACATGATATACAGATAACCTACCCTAAGCTCAGTAAAGCAAAAAGAATCACAAAAGACCACATACCATACATCAGTCCTTAAACAAGCAACTGACAAATACTGAAAATCACTGATCATAATCATGGATTCCACCAATACAATCATCCTAACATAACTAATCCCAAAATCAAGTATACATAAACCAATTCCATGTCACAACATGACATCACCAAAAATAAATCATACAAACACCTCAATCCTATACAAGCGACTGGAAAGCAATCCAAATACAACTGATCGAAGGCTCAAATGTTATATTTGATAAGTCATGTCATTCACCTTAGTTTCACACAAGAACACTAGAAAGCAATAATAATCAATAGATCAAAATACCTCCTAGAGCATACAAGACACATTACCATGGTTGAGTATAAAAGATTGTGATCAAAACATTATCATGACATCATAGAACAAAACTCTCAAGCCTCTAGTAAACATTCTGATTGGTCAAAGCTAAGTAAAACCCGGAAACCCCAACACCAATAAATCACACGTCACATAAAGTGCATACAAAACTGAATTTCATTATTCATTAGGTTTTTAAAACCCTAAAGTCCAATATTTACTAAAGGTTTTTAGATTCTCATTTTTCATTTTCAAACACAAGATTCGATGTTCAAAACTAGGGTTTCAGTTTTCATTTCTCTAATTACCAAATTCACTAAGGTTCTCGAGTTCACTAGAATTCGAGACGATTCAACAAATCATATAAAGTTGTTTAAACATTGTTTTATAGTGCAATTTGTTATCAAAACATTAGAGTTCATGAACATACAAATCACAGTTTTCATCTTTTTAAAGTATGTTAATTACTAAGGTTTTCAAATAAGAAAATTTTCCTAGCAATATAAATCATTTTCATATATCTGAACCATATAAACACATCCAAGTTTATAAAAGAAAACATTAATTCTCCCAATTAATTTATTTGATTTTTAATTTACTTTAGAATTATATTTAAATAATAAAGTAATAAATCAAATTTTCAAATAATTAAATTAAAAATTTTAACAACACTTATTAAAATTATTAATAATAATTATTATCAATTATTACAATAATAATTTTAAATTTATTAAACTTTGGAAAAACTTTTCCAAAAATGAAACCTGCTAAAAATAAAAACTTTCAAAAATAGAAACCTGCTAAAAATAGAAACTTTCTCGAAATAGAAACCTGCTAAAAAAGGAACTTTCCCAAAATAAAAACCTACTAAAAATATAAACTTTCCTAAAATAGAAACATGCTAAAAATAGAAATTTTTCTAAAATATAAACATGTTAAAAATAGAAAATTTTCCAAAGTAGAAACCTATTAAAAATGAAAACTTTCCAAAAATAGAAACTTTCCTAAACTAGAACCTATTAAAAATATAAACTTTTTCGAAATAGAAACATGCTAAAAATAGAAACTTTCCTGAAATAGAAACATGTTAAAAATGGAAACTTTTCAAAAATAAAAATTTACTAAAAATAGAAACTTTCTAAAAATGAAAACTTACTAAAATGAAAACTTTCCAATAGGAATCTGGTAGAGAAACCCATATCAAACAGTATCAAATTCATTTTCTTTTCAAAACCCAAATCTCGATTTCAACATCCAATTTAAATACCAAAATATTCATATATATATATATATATATATATATATATATCTTTGTTTGTATTTTTGTACACACACACACACACACACACACATATATGTATGTATATATATGTATGTATGTATGTATATATATATATGTATGTATGTATGTATGCATGTATATATGTATGTATATATATATGCATGTATATATGTATGTATATGCATATATATATGTATGTATATGCATATATATGTATGTATATGCATATATATATGTATATATAGATACATATATATGTATATATAGATACATATATATGTATATGCATATATATGTATGTATATGCATATATATATGTATATATAGATACATATATATATACATATATATATGCATATACATACATATATACATGCATATATATATATATACATACATATATACATGCATACATACATACATACATACATATATATATATATATACATACATACATATATATATATATACATTTTTTTTTATTTTTTTATTTTTTTTAGTATTTTTTTTTTTTTTTTTTAACTGTATTTTAGTTTCTTTTCTTTTCTTATTTACCTTTTTCTTGTCTGTTGACTTTGGTTTTAGTCTTTCCCCCCTATTGTCTTGTTTTGTTTTTATATATTTTTATTTATTTATTATTTTTCTGGTTCAACTTTGGGGTTGGTGCTTTCTTCTCTTTTTCCTGTTCTCCTATATATGGTGAGTCTTTACTAAATCTGCTACTTACTTTATTTGACATCTCTTGCTCTCTCATCCTAATGATGGATCACGTAGTGTGATTCGAAACGTTGATGACAAAAATCTCCACACAATCTAATCCAGAAATTGATTAACATAACTAAGATGGATTGTGGAAATCTGATTGCATTAAGTGTTTTCAATTTAATTTTTTCTCAAATGTATTCAAGAGTAGAGAAGAGTAATTTTTAACACGAGGGTTTCAAATCTTTATTCCTCATATACAGATAATCGAACAAAGAACAATTAAAATATATAAGGATTTCAATCAAATTACTTTGCTCAAAGATGTATTAAGAACAAGGCAGAGAAGATTTCAACATAGAAGAATTCTAAAAACAGAAACACTACAGACACTGGAGCAGACAGAAATTTGAAGGGTGGAAAACCACTATGCAAATAAACCAGGAGATTTTACCTGGATCTAATGCTAAAACGATGATCACAATAGAACACGCAACAATTCTCTTTTTCTGAAAACTTTCCTCTCTGAAAATTGCTCCTCCAAAACTTGTGTAATTGCAAAATGAGCTCTAGATCTCTAATAAAGAGTTCTCTCTTAATTTGGGGCTCTGATTGTGCAATCATATGATTTGTAATAAAGAGTTCTCCCCTAAATTTGGGTTTCGATTGTGTAATCACGAGAGGGAACTCATTGATCAATTATTGTTTATTACTTTATTACCTTTTACATTTTCATGCACAACTTTTAGATATTTAATAATTTCTTTCTCTCTTTATTTAATTTACTATATTTTAATTTTATGCATATGATTTATGCAATTTAATTAAAATAAACTTTATTAAATAATTGCTTACTCTCTTATTAATTTTTGAAGTGTTTTAATATAATATTTATTAAGTAATAATAATATTTAGCATTTATTTAAAGAATAACTCCTAAATATATTATTATTAAATAAAATAAATATTATCATGCACAAAATTAGATAATAACTTCATCTTTAAATGAATTATTTTATTTGATAAATTCACAAGACATTTTAATAATATATTTATTAATTCAACTAATAATATTATTTAGAGTTTATTATTTAAAATAAAACTCCTAAATAATAATTATTAAATTAAATAAATATAATTACACGTAAATTAGAACCATAACTTTATCTTGAAGTTTCATTCTTTTATTTAAATAAATTCACGAGATGTTTTTAATTATATATTTATTAACTTAATTATAATATTATTTAAAGTTTATTATTAAAAAAAAACTCCTAAATAGTAATTATTAAATTAAATGTAAATACATCAAAAATAGAACTTTAATATTATATTTTAAATTTAATTCTTTTATTTAACTAATTTCTCAATTAATTAAATATGATTAAATATTGAATTTTCTTTATAAAAATTCTATTAAATTAAATCATTAAATTATCTTTTAATTTGATTTAATTAAAATAGAAAATCACAACAAACCCACAAAACCAAATTTAACAACTCATCATACAAAATATAAAACTAAATCAAACACTAGGGTCAAAATCACAAATTCACGTCACTTGATGAATTTGGAAAGGTGAAACTAACTCAAATACTTGTCCTATTTTCTAAGACAATTGGGTTAGGGTTTAAGATTTGGACTCAAGAGTTATCTTCCCACTTATACCATTGAATAATTGCAATAAGGTATGCTCATCCTAGCAATTTAGATAAGTTGATACCTGGTAACTGCAATCTGCATAAAGTCCACGCATATACAAACACAATATTCTAAACTAAACAAGCAATGGCAGGAAGCGGTACATCGTGTAGATCTTGACTAGCAGGTGACTATGACTCCCTTCCTCAACCACATCAAAAAAGTCAAACATAAAGAAAACATACACACACACCATATGCATGCAAGTATGGGGTAAGTATTTATAGAAACTGCATAAAAATCATTCATCTAACTAACATCATTAAATAACGGAAATCACGGTATCCATCTTAAGAAAATAGGATGGCTCTGCGCTGCGAATCTGCGTCTTGCGAGGCTAGGGCCTGCATGCCCTAAGCCTGTTGTTCTCGGGCATTTGCAGTGGGGCTGGTGCCGCTGGTTCTGTTGTCGGCTGCAAGTTGGAGCGAAGGTCTGCACAAGAGAAGTGGGAGAGCTGTGGGGAGAGCGGTTGGAGTTTGTGTGGTGTTGTGGTCGACCAGGGTGAGGCGCACAGAGGGTTTCGCTTTCTACAGGGGTGTGGGAGGCACTAAAGGGAACCGATGGGCTGGTTTCAGGTTTTAGCTCGGAGATATTGCCTTTGAGTCCGAGCATGGGGCAATCGGAAGCCCCTGGGGCTCAGGTTTTGTCTGATGATTCAGAAATGGCTGATGCATCTTTTCATATTCGAGGAGGGGCAAATGGCCAGATGGACAATATCCCATCTAGAGAGAACATGGCATCATCAAAAGGTTCTTTCCAAATTAAGAAGACGAATGGGTGTTTGGAGAGATCTGATAATCGACCAGTGTTGATTATTCAACCAGAGCAAATTTCAGAAGATGTGGAGTATTGGGGCAAGCATGTGCTCATATGTAAGTTTTTGGGTCTCTGACTCTCTCTCCCTGTGTTGGAATCATGGGCGCATCAGATTTGGAATCCAGAAGGGGATATGAAAATTCTACTAGCGGCTAACAACTATTTTATGGTTATTTTCTCAAGCATGTCGGACAAGAACAGAGTTTTTGAAGGAGGCCCATACTTCTTTAACCAAGTTGGGTTGTTCATCAAACCCTGGCACACTGGATTCAATTCCGCTGAGGAGATCCCGTCTCGGGTCCCTATATGGATTCAGCTTCCACGTCTACCACTAGAATTTTGGAGAGAGGATATTCTTCATTCGATATCTCTTTTGCTTGGGAAACCAGTTGGGTCGACCTCCCAAACCCAGGATCGAAAGGTAATTTCATATGCACGAATATGTGTGGAAGTTGATCTTGTGAATACGATGCCTGATTCTTTGGAAATTTTCTTAGGCCCTTGTTCTTGGATTCAGCAGTTGGACTATGAGACTCTACCCTTCAGATGTAGGATTTGTCGTGAGTATGAGCACTTGCAACGCAAATGCCCCCGAAATAAATTTTCTCAATCTCCAACAACCGCGATGCCGACCCCTAAGGATAACAAGGGTAAAACCCCTATGCCAGCTGGTCCCTCTATAGATAAAAAGGGTTTCATCCCAGTGAAGCCGCATAATAGAGGAAAGGGGCAGAAGCAAACTTGGACGAATAGACAAAGTGATGACACCTTCAACAAGTTTAATGTGCTGGAGAACTTGATACAGGAGGAAGGTATACCTATTGAGATACCCCCGGGTGATGGTTCTTTGTTGGAACCCTAGCTAGAAGATGTTGGGAATCGAGTCTAGATTCCTGAGGAAGCACAAGGCCAGCCAGTTGGTTCAAATGGATTGGTTCAAGGGCTATGTGGTGATATTCCTGGTAGCTCACATCCCCGTGATAGTTCATATATCATAGCTTCTACCCATCCTGGCAAGAAAGGAGTGACTGACAACACAAAAGGTTCTAAAGCTGCATCCACATTGGGCTTACAGCAAAAGCCCTTTAAAAAAGGGACCTCAGAGAAGTTTGCTAAGAGTGGAAGGAAAATAGATCAAGAGAAAGTTAAGATGATGGGTGAGACTTTGGTCAAAGTGGGATTTGTGAAGCCCATTGACTCCTACTTCTCGCAATCTTCTAAATGATTGTTATTTCTTGGAATGTTAGGGGGTTGAACAGCATCCCTAGACAAAAGGTTGTTCGTAGATTGATAGATTCTCACTCTCCAGATGTTTTTTTCATTCAGGAAACTAAACTTTCAATTGATGATTTGAATAGTTGTGGGCCAAAGTTATGGCCCCATGGTAGCTAGCAGGCAGTAGGTGCTCAAGGAAGCTCAAGTGGTCTTGCTTGTCTCTGGAATCCTAAAAAGGTGACTCCCCTATGGTGGATTGTGAGCAGGTCTTCCATCTCTTTTATGGCTTCTCACTTTGACATAGGTGAAAGGTGCTTGTTTTCAAATATTTATGCTCCTATTGATTTGGTTGGCAAATCTCTTATGTGGTCGCATATTACATTTGTCTGATCTTTAGATCCTTTCCTTCCTTGGATTCTTACTAGAGATTTTAATGTTGTAACTAATCTAGAGGAAAAGAGGGGCGGGACTTTTCGATTGGGTCCTTCTTCTAGTATGCTAAGGGATAATATTAGTTCTTTGAACCTTATTGATGTTAAACCTGGTTCTGGTATATTCACTTGGAATAACAGAAGGAGTGGGATGGAGGCTATCTTTGAAAGGCTTGATAGGTTTCTGGTTTCTTATTTTTGGATGAATATTAGATGGTCTACCAGTTCATAAATTCTTGATTGGAAAGGCCCTGACCACTAGCCTATCAGGCTCTCTGTCACCCCATTCAGGACTTCTAAGAATCCCTCTTTCAAGTTTCAACTGATGTGGTTGAGGGATCCTTCCCTTCAGGATCTTATGATAGCTTGGTGGTATGAGGGCAGGCCTCCTCATGGTACTTTCGTGTACACCTTTGAGAAGAGGCTTCAGCATGTGAAGTTCAGGCTGAAGCAGTGGACTAAACAGTGTTTTGGAAACCTTCAAGAGCATTTAAGAGGAGCCCAGGCCAGGCTGGACAGTGTCACTCGCCAGATCAGGGACCAAGGTATGACTCCAGATTTAATGTCTAAAGAATCCTCAACTTTGAGGGAGGTTGAAGAATGGGAGCTTCGAGAGGAAATATTTTGGAAACAAAAGTCCCGGGTGGATTGGTTGCAGCAGGGAGATAGAAACACTGCTTTCTTCCACAACACTATTAAAGCTCGCAGGTTTGGAAATTCCATTACTTCTCTTGTTTCTTCTTCTAGAGATCATCTCTTTTCCAGGGAGGCAATTTCTTTAGAGGCCACTAATTACTTCTCTCAACTCTTCTCTAAGGAGGAACCTGTTTCCTTGGTGGAGACTAGGGCTATTTTAGATTGCATTCCTCATCTTGTGTCTGACAGTATGAATAGAGATTTGTTGAAACCTGTTATGCTCGAAGAACTGGAGAAGGTGGTATTTGGTATGAAGAAAGGTAAAGCCCCAAGCCCAGATGGATTTCTCATAGAAATTTTCCAGGAGTTTTGGGAGATTATTAAATTTGATCTTCTAGAAGTTGTTCGGGAATCATATCATAATAAACAAATGCTTAAGTCTTTGAATGCTACTTTCTTGACTCTCATTCCCAAGATTGATGGAGCTAACAGGTTGGATCAATTCAGACCTATTGCTTTATGTAATGTTATGTACAAAATTAATCGCTAAAAGGCTTAAGCCTTTTCTTGCCTCTTTGATATCCGAGGAATAGGGAGGTTATGTTGATGGTAGACAGATTCTTGATGGAGTGGTTATTGCTTCGGAGGCTATTCATTTTATGGCCACATCCAGGGAAAAGGCTATGTTTATTAAGCTGGATTTAGCTAAAGCTTATGACCGAGTTAGTTGGGAGTTCCTGGGTCGTGTACTTCTTGCTTTTGGATTTGATATGGAATGGGTGGATTGGGTTCTTAGCTGTGTGAATTCCACATCCTTTTCAGTTCTTATTAATGGAGAACCTACTGATCTATTCTTTGCTTCTCGGGGGCTTCGACAGGGGGATCCTATTTCTCCATATCTATTTATCATTATGGCAAAGGCTTTGGGCAGATTTATAAAATCTCAAGCTGAACAGGGACTTGTTCAAGGGTGGAAGTGGCACAATGATATTCTAGCGTACACGCACCTCCAATTTGTGGATGATACTAGATTAATGGGTTTGGCTACCATAAATGAAGCAAGGAACTTCAGAACGATTTTGGATACTTATTTGAAAGCTTCTGGACAACAGATTAATGAAGGCAAATCATCTATTTATTTCTTTAATACTCCTCAGTCGATTCAGGTCAGGATTGCAAGAATTCTCAAGTTTCAGGTTAAATCCCTTCCTTTGATCTATCTTGGAATACCACTTGCCCTGGGGAGTCAGCTGAAAGAATATTGGCAAGGTCTGTTGGACAAATTTCGTAGCAAGGTGAGTCACTAGACTCATAGATGGCTCTCCTCTGCTGGTAGGGTCATCCTCCTCAAGACTGTGATTCAGGCTCTTCCCATTTATAGGTGTCTGGTCCAAACTCCTCCTATTGGAGTTATGAAAGAGTTTGATGCTCTATCATGACAATTCCTTTGATCAGGCAATCTCCTCTCTTCTAAATGGAGCTTGGTCAAGTGGGACACTGTTTTCCTGCTTAGGTTTGCTGGGGGATTAGGTCTGAAATCTCTGGCTCTTGGTGTTAAGGCTCTGGTGGCCAAGTTATATTGGAGGTGGTGCAAGAATCAAGAGCGAGATTGGGCTAAAATTTTGGCCCATAAGTACTTCCCAGGAGTGGAACTTCAGGATATTCCTAGATTGGAGCTGGAGGTAAGGGATCCTCTATTTGGGATACTCTTAAAAGAGGTGCTCCTCTCATCAAGGATGGCCTCTTCTGGATATGTAATGAGGGATCAAGTGTGTTATTCTGGTAGGACTCCTGGGATGGCTATCCTCCCATTCTCTCCAGCTATCCCCACCTTTAGCTTCTATGTCAGATTTTTTCAGCTGCAGGTTGGACCAAAGTTATTCACTTCAAAACTATGAAGAGATGTGGTTCGATGGCTGTGGCTAGTTGGAAGGATCCTCAAGATTGGCCCCCGGGGGGCTTTGCGGAGATTCGAGCTGAGCTGGCCAATCTTCTCTCTGTTAGGTTGTGCAGCTCTTCTAAGGACAAAGACATCCTGGCTTGGGGTCCCAGCCCTAAAGGTATTTTCAGTGTGGCCCAGGGATATGCTCGACTAGATAGTCAATGTAAAGAAATTCAAGAGATTCCCTGGTGGCGGAAGGTTTGGAATAGATTCTCATTGCCTAAATGTAATTTTTTTCTATGGCTGGTTGCTCAAAAAAAGTGTCTTACTCGGGATAACCTCCAGAGAAGAGGGTTTCAGGGTCCTTCACTCTGTCCCCTCTGTAGGGTGCATAGAGAATATGTTTCTCATTTATTCTTCTTATGCCCTCTCTCTATAGAAATCTGGCATAAGTGGTGGGAGGCATGGTGTCATGGTTGCATTCATGCTGAATCTCTTATTGAGTTTTGGGATAGCCTAGGTAGGCCCCCTACGAAAACTTCTTTCCTCCAGGTGGCCTGGACTGTTGGACCTTCTTTCATTCTTTGAAATCTTTGGCTAGAGTAGAATCGTCGTATTTTCTATAACTCCAACCTGAAAGTCACTAAATTATGGCAGTTGATCTTAAGCAGGCTTCAGGAGACTATCTATGATAAATGTGATATGACGGAGCCAGTGGATCTTGATGACTTCAAGATAGTTAGGAATTTGGGATTGGTGGACAAAGGATTGGGAAGTAGAAGCAGTAAGAGATCTTAGCCTCTAAAGAGAAGAGTATGTAGGATGGGGAGATGGAGACCTCCACTAGTTGATGTCCTAAAGATTAACACTATTGGCTCCTCCCGTGGGAATCTGGGACATGCTAGTGTGGGGGGGATTGGGAGAGATGTGGATGAGAAGGTTTGTTTCATATTCTTTGTTCACAAAGGATTTCATTCCAATAACATGATGGAGGCCTTGGCCATTAAGGTGGCTATGGAGCGGGCTTGCTCTCTTGGATGGAGGAGAATAGTGTGTGAATCAGACTCTCAGATTGTTGTGGACATGATACGTAACCAGAGAATAGAGGACTATAACCAGCATATTGCCTTTCTTATTAGAGAGATTCTTCACTTGAGTAGCTTTGTGGATGAGATCTCCTTTTGTCATATTCCCAGGGAATGGAATGGAGTTGCTGATGTCTTGGCAAAATGGGCTTCGGAGAAGGGAGTTGGTTGGGATATTTTCGATAGGGATGATCTTCTTGTTGATTATGTGGGGATTTTTGAGCATTTAGTGGAAAAGGATAGAACTTAATGGTTTTGGGTTGTGGGTTGGTGGATTGGGCTTGAGGCCTTTGTAACTTGGCTTTTATTAAATAGATTCTTACCCCTTTTTTAAAAAACAATAACCAAAATCACTAACTGAGCATACATATATCATCATTGAACGGATAAACATAAACACATGAAATAAATGAACCACTCCTCACATAAATCAATTGAGTATAAAATAAAATTTAGTCAAATCCCATAACCAAGCACCGACAATCATAAAACATAATCAGAAAACTAACCTAAAAGAATATAGCACTACAACATAAAAGTCAAGTAGGGGTAGGCATTACACCTTGGTGATTAGAATTGCTTTATAGATTAAATATGTATAAGATAGAATGGAAAGGGTCATGTGTGAGATTTATACTTGTAGTTAGGGAACTAAAATTTCTTGTTAGGGGATAATTATACTTTTTAATAGATGACATTGTCTTAGTACTAAGTAATGGGTAGGAATGAAATGATTTGATTAGAAATTTAATTTAGTTAGTTTGGTTTTGGATTTTATTTATTTATGTGATGAATTTAGTATTAGAAGATATGCACCTAATCTAATTAGAATTTCTACTTGGAAGATTGTTAGTGGAAAGTCTATTATAAAGGATAGGATGAGCTATGAGTTAGACTTGACTAGATAACTTGATAAGATGAGTCGAGATATGATAGAAGATGAGTTAGATGTTGTAAATAACTAAATGGAAAATAACTAATGTCCTTTATTAGTTCTAAACAATTTATGTTAGTATTTGAAATTAAGTATTAGTTTGCTATGATCGATTAACTCCTAAATGCAGAATTAGATTCTCCTAAAGATTGACCTAGTATAGTGTAATAAGGGACAGTATCATAATAGACTTAAGAACTTGGAAACCCTAAAATATGTTTTGAACTTGATGGCGTACCTTTGTAATTTGAACCTAATGTTTAATCGATTGATTCATTCAATCCAAACTAAGTGTTACTGTAGCACTATGATTTATGACCTTGAATCCAATGCAATAAATTTAGATACCAACCTTGTATCCTTATGGAATGTAATCAAAGTTTAAATGGTTGTCTAACTCTTGAAACAATGGAAGAAATCCTCTTTGAGTACTTCAACTTACCTTTACCCTAAATGAGGTTATAATCAAAGACCAAAACCCTTGAACTCCTTAAACTAATTGTGGATCCCTATAACTCGAAACTAATCTTGTCATCATCTTATCACAATGTATTTGATGTTAGTATGTATTAAACATAGTGGTTATTAACTTTAAAAAAAAAAAAAAAAATTTGTTGTATTTTTGCCTCGATATTTTGGGCATGACATAATCAAACTCTTTCTGTACAAATTTGACTTCATCTTCACCATACTAGGATTGGTGAAGCCCATCAATACAACCCAGCTAAGCCATACTACTAGCTCTATAATTACTTGGGTCCCAAAGCAAATTGGTCTCACATCCATCATCCATAAGGAAATGATACAAACCAATGAAGGAATCTACAACCTCACAACTACATCCAACCTCTGGAAGACCCCTATGGATGTGTTGACTCTGCAAGTAACCCAGCTAGTGGAAACTAACACCATAAACACCCTATAAACTTGTATCTGCATGACATCCCTATGATATAGAAGTAAGCAATCCATTTGGATACATATCACTATAGTGAAAAGTATACTGATGCCCCTGTAAGTAATCTCCCATCACCACCTAATTTAAATACTTGCAGCCTCTAGTACCATCTTTTGAAGATGGTGGACCTTTGTCCCAAAATGGATGATACAATCTCCAAGTCAACCCATACCTACACCTCATCGAATCCTTTATATGTGGATCAAATGTAAAGTGATGAGCACTCCTCATTGTATAGTCAAAATGCATGACCTCAACCTTCATCAATGGATCATCATAAAGTACAATCTACCCATTGCTAGTGCATGAATCCTTCTCAAACTGATCAACCCTCGCAATGTCATCACTATTAATCTCTGCAATAGCCATATCTAAATGTTGGGTTGGATTGGAGTGTGCCAAAACTAACTTTTGATTCAATTCAACAATCTATTTTTTTTGCTTCATGAAATGCCACTAAAGTAGCCTCACGGGTGCCCTTGGCGTTCATGAGCTCATATGCACACACATCTTCTTCTACTTCCTTCTTCCTCAATGCCTTTGAGTAAAATATGTGCAAGGTAAAAGAGATGATCATGATTTGAAAGAAGATGTAGGTAATGTTGGAAATTTGTTCAGCTCTCCCCTTAGGATTTGTGACAAGGGCTAAATTGCCTCTTGTGTACTATAAGTTGAGTGGTTATATCAAGCATTGACAGATCAATATTTTGGTGTAGTAATGACCCCACTCTAACAAGTGGTATCAGTTCTTGGTCATAGGTTCAAATCCGCAGATCCTTGGATAATGCTAATGGGTAGATTATTGAAAATTTGTTCAATATTTCTCTCAATATTCGTGACAAGGGATTAACCACCTCATGTGTACTATAAGTTGAGTTGTTGTATTGGGCATTCACAGATTGGGTTTTTGGTACAATGATAGCCCCACTCTTACAAGTAATTTGATTTCATAGTTTTTAGGCCTTCTTGTATTATTAATAGCTATAGAAATTCCTCTTTAATTCCCCTTTGTATCTCCTCCATCTATTCCTTCCAAAGGTGTTTTGCAAACAACCCATAAATTTCATCAAAGTGTGATATAGTTGTAATTATCTTATGTCATGTTACTTTCATTTGACTCTCCAAATGATGTGAACTAGTAGACATAAGAGATAATTCAAATGCATGTGAGGTGAGAGAAAGTGTTTCGTCATACATATCCACATCATCAATATCATCCTTCATACCCAACTACTAAAAATAATTAGGGACAAAATTTCCATCACAATTAAACTCATTAGAAGAAGAATTCATACCATATGTGGAGATCCTAATGTTTGAATGAAAATCAAGATCAATACTCACGTAAGATGGAGGGTTGTCATCACTGGATGATGGGTCAACTTCCTCACAAGGGCTATCAACATGCTAATGAAAAGTACTAATGCAAGAAACCTTGTAAGATCCCTCCAAACTATCTATCAAAAAACTTGTCCACTATTAACATCTGTCCCATGATCATTTGAAGGTTGTAAATCATTGGTAGTTGGTTTTTCTTCCTTTTCAAGACGACCTATAAGCTGATTTTGATCTACTAAAAACTCCTCATACAAATTTTCACACCTATCTTTTGCAAGAAGATCATGGGCCAATTCATAATACTTCTTTTTTTCCATATCAGTATTATTTTGAGGTTTTGGATGGAAATCCACATAATCAATAAAAGTTAACTCTTCCTGAACCTTTGGTGGAAATTTGTTATATTCTTCATATATACTAAGTATTCCAGTTCTTGCATTGGGTTGGAAATTCTAAAATAACTAATGTTGTAACTTAACAAGATCTTTTTTTATTTTTCCAAAACCATGGAACTTCCCCATAGATAGATATACTTGACCCTATAGGTGATTGTTCAAATTGTTTGGAACAAGTTGATTCAATTTATTTAGGTTTCATACCATAAACCTCAAACTACAGAGAGTTGTGTTGTTACAACAGGCTACCTTTTCATCAAGAAATTAAGTATGCATGTAAAAAAAATCCTTTACTTCACACTTCAAAACATATGGTTTGATTGAACCGCTCATCGTATGGTTTTTGTTCAATCTCTTATAAAAATTGAGCAATGGATGTTACAAGCAAATCAGATTAAAAGGAAGGTAATGGAACTTCTGATCTCACTTAGATGTTTGTAATGAAATATAAGCATCAACTTCACTTGAAGAGGATGGTTAGAAAGCTAGTGATAGGCCCCCTTTTTGTTTTATCAATCATGGTAGAGGTTCTAAGTGGATTTTAATGCCCTCCTAAATAGTGCATATATAGTTTCATATGACTTTAGGTATGAGAAGCATATGTCACATGTATTTTTTGTTGGAATTACAATAGGAAAGGCAAACTCTAAGGGGGGGGGGGGGGTGCGAATCAGTGCTTAAAAATTTTACCCATAAAAACATTCACTATATATCCATCTCACAATTCAATAAGTAAACTAAAATACCATATAAAGCATATACATTTAAACTATGTAAACAAGTAAGCATTTACACATATATGACACAAGATATGATTACTTAAAAACCCTCCAATGAGAAGGTAACAATGGGGTGGGGATGACACCCACAAATCTTCACTACTACAGTAATAAAGTGTATCCAATGAAGGTTATAATGTCTGATCATAAAACATGATCTACCCTATGAAAGGTCAGCCCTGTTAAAAGCTTACAAAGATTGTTAGGCCTTACCTTGTTAGAGGATTTCAACACTCTGTTAGAAGTGTGCCTAATAAAAGGACTTCAACTCACAATTAAATAAGCACCTTGTTAGAGGATTTCAATATAGCATGTTAGGACTGCTTTGTTAAGCGATTTAACTGATTCACCTGTTAGAATGTCTCAGCAATGATCATGTGATTAGCACTCTGTTGCTTAATGTTAGATCACCTCTATATTGATGTGTACTTGATTCTTTATGATCAGATGTCTCTTTGTTGTCCATTGTTTCCTTCCTTTGTTCTCCTTTAACTGATTTTGCAATGTGACTCAAATCATAATACCTTGGTCACCATGAATGTCCTAAGTGTGCATGCAAAACTATCCTTCTCTCTCTCTCGTTCTAATTACAACATCTAGGGTTTTTTTCTTCTTAAGAAGACCTTAGTTAATTAGGAGTAGGTATGAATCAATGGTTGTGATTCACCCATATTGCTAATTAAACCTTCCCTTTTTCTAATTGGATGCATGTAATACATAGGAATTCACACTTAAGATTCATCCTTATCAACAAAAGATCATAAATCAATCCTTAAGTTAGCTTTAAAATGGTTTACATGGTAGTTTGTGCCAATACAAACAACTATGTCAAAATTGTGTTACTTGGCATCTAAAGTCCCTGGTGGTTGGCACTAACTGTGACTTCAATGCTATCACTTGGCATCTGAATGACTCTGCATGCACTGTTTGCTAGGCACCTGAATCACTTAGCACATACAATATGCTCAACACTTGAATGACTCAGAACATGAGTGACTCGATATGCTCTAACTTACACATTGTGCTCGGCATATGTTACTTGTACAACATGAACTAACTAAATGACTTAAGTGTATAGACACTCTCTTGTCAAAACCAATATGAGATTAACAATCTCCCCCTTTGACACGAGTGTCAAAAACACTTGATCATGCATTAATGATCTTATCCTTACAAGCATTACATAGATATTTATTCAACTTCTATACAAAATTTCAAAATATCAAAAAATTTCAATACATGACTTATACCTCAAAATTTCATAACTCCTCCAGAGTTTATTGTTATGTTCTATTTTGTTGAGTAGTTTTGCATCAACTAATACTCATCCTCTATGCCTGTTTGAACTAATGTTTACATTTTGTTGTTCTCTTACTCCCCCTTGGGTATAGATATCTCTGTTTTCTTCTTGCTTGCTTGCTCCCCCATTGTTCTTACCTTACTCCCCCTTTTTTACATTGATGTCAATGGGTTATACACTAATAGTGTATTTTTCCAAAAAATATTTATGGACCTTAAGTATAATCTTAAGAGTTGCATCCCAATTATCACAAGCTAACTCTAAAGACTTGATTTGGATGGCCAACTTGACAGCAAGGTGTACTAATCCATCCAATGTAGAAATATTGGGGTCTTTCTTCATAAGTGTTTCTGCACAGCCTAGTCCCTTATGCAATATCTTAATGTGAGAAGTCAATGTCAACTGGATGCTAATTAGTTTAGCCCTTATGTTAGCTTCATCTACTTATGCTAACTAGGTCTGGGATTGCAAAAGGTTCTTGAAATGTTTCTCACTTTAAGTTGCAGACTTGGGAAAAGTAGCACCGGATGACTACATATGATTCTCCAAACTTAGGATGTGATTCCTTACTTCTTGTGTGAAGAGTGTAGGATTACACAGTTTGGTGTACAAAGAGAAAATTTTCTCTAGTACCTTCTTCATGCTTTTTATCTTGGTTGCCAGCTCAACTTGTATTAGTGCAATAACACTTGATATCTTCTCATTCACCTTGTTTTGAAACTTCCTTTCAGACCATTCTATAATTTTACATTAGTATCTAGGTCAGTGCCACTAATCCTTTCAACTATATTGAATAATTGTTCAATGGTGGGCTTGTTTTCATCTAGAGTCAGCAGACTGAATGCATTTAGGAAAATCTCTTTGATGTCAATCAAAGCTTGCTTCTACATATGCTCCCTTCTGAGCAGTTCTTGATTTTTCTTCCTTGTTAGGGCCTCTTTTAATATACCGATATGCTCAATTGTGATTGTTGCAAAATAAAATTTAGGAAATACAATCTCTTCATCTCAACATCTGAAGAGCTTGACTGGAAGGAGTACCAGATTTTGATAATGTCACTAGTGCTTGTATAGCTAGTAAATCATTTGGTTTGGGTGTCAAACTTGACTCTTCAGTCTTGTCGTTTTCTTTCTATGTAGTTCCAGTTGCACCTTGATCTTATGCTAGAGGTGCAGGAGTATCTACCTGGCCTATTTGGCCTTGAGTGCCATCATTTTTTGGTGTTTCCATCTTGTCTTCTGCAACTATCTCATCCTTTTCTTTTTCAGTTTCTAGTACATTCACTAAGACTGAAATATTTTGCATATGTGTACTGACAATGAAACATGTTATTTCCTTCCTTTGATATACCACTACAGGTTGTGAAGGTTGTACACTTGTGACTTGAGGAGTGATTATAGATGTTTCTCGTGTTTTCACTTCCTTCCCTACAGTTATTGTTTGTCTTCTGAATTTCATCTACACCCACCAGTACAAGTTTGTCACATAGTTTGGCTTGGAGAGTGGACTAGACAAATATCCTTTTCAAATCATCCTCTATAAGGGGATTGATGTTCTGAGCAATAGTCTCATAAACATCCTTTACTTTGGCAATTTTAGTATTTACACTTGTCTCTTGTAGGGGGCTAGTACTCAGCATTTGAGTGTCTGGTACACTCTATTTTGTTTGCTGCTCTTCCTCAAATGGTGCCTAATTGTCAATATTCATATCTATGCCTCCCTCAACTATGCCTTGTTCAGTATCATCTTCTTCATCCTCTCCTACCTTAATAGATGTCCAATCAGCTTCTCTAGATATTGACAATCCATATGTTATCTTTTACATTTGTTTGGACTTTTGAAAAACATCCTCTATATTGTTTTACAATATGTTGAATGCCCTATATTTTGGCACAAATCTTACAACATACTTCTTAATGGCTTTAGACATTTCAGTTTTACTAAGTTCTAGCATAACTTGAGCAAGGATTGTCTCCCTAATTTGTCTTTCAGTGTCTAAACAATAATGTCATTTTTGCTCAACTCTATCATATAAACTTTTAAGTATGGGGTTAGCAAGTTCTAGAGGAGTCTTTTTAAATATAGCCATTATGGCATATATTGCCTCTTCAACTTGGTTGTTCTGAATCTTCCCAAGATTGTCAAACTCAATGCTAGAGAATCTTGATAAATTAGCATTGATGTTCTCACATAAATTATCTAAATCTAAAGAAGAACTGTGACTTACCACTTGAAATTGGTTGTTGTCATCTAATTTGATCTTCTCTTCATTAGATTTAGCTTAAGCAACATACTTCCTCCTTAGTCTATTCTATGTTTTAGCTTTCTTCTCCTTAGGCTTGGCTACTTCTTTAGCCTTTTGTGCAGTGACTCTAGTGCTAGCCCTTGTGGTAGGTGTTGTAGGCTTGGGCTAATTGGGTTTAGCAACCTTCTTTGGTTTATTCACTACTTAAATCTTTGCTTTTCTCTTTTTCTTCTCAGTATTTGTAGGTGCTTCACTGGCTTCTTCTTCCTCAACACCTTTTGCAATTTCTACTACATCTTCTTACTGGTCTTCTCCTTGACCTAGTGTCAATGCCAATGGCGCTTGAGCTTGTGTTTCCTCTTCTTCTTCCTTAGCTCCTTCACCAAATATCTATTTTAATTTCTTTACCAGATTTTTTTTCTTCCTCATCATTGAAGCAGTCTTCAATTCCATTGTTATCTTTTATTTGGCCAAGTCATAATTTCCAAATGTTGTGGCTTCTTTATCCACTTCTTTTGCAAGTAATATTGTGATTGTTGCAAAGGCCTCATCAACATTTATTTCATATCCTAATGGCCTTAGCCATCTCACCCTGGGAATTGTTGCTTGTACATATGTGAAATCAGTATCAACTAGGAAGCCAACATCATCAAAATGTTTCTCCACTAGTGAAATTGGTATCCTTAATCTTTTCTTCACAGATTGTTTGAAACCTTCGAAATAACTTGACATGACAGATTCAAATTTATCACCAAGTTGCTCAATAAATTCACCTATCTGAACTGCAATAGATCTGTTCACCTTCTATGTAACCTTACCAAATGTAGGAAATGTATTCTACACATAAAAGAAAATACATACAAGAATAGATCTGAATTTACACTATGCACTTTTGGTCTTCCTTGTAGCTCCCAAATTCTCAGTCAATTGTTGCAACTGCAACTCAACAATATCATAAGTATGATTCTTCTTCACAATTCTATAGCCCATATCAACTACAGTGTAAGGTACATTGTTTAGTCTACTAGATTGATAAAACTTCTGTGCTATGACCCTTACTACAAAAGCTATCAGGGGATCTGTGATAGTATCAATTATCGTTCCTCTTTCATTCCATACAACCCCTATTTTCTTTTCAAATATTTCCTTAGCTTCACTTCTCATTGTCTTGGGCCGATCTCGGGTTGGATACCCTGTCACTCTGTGAACAATCTTCTTAGTGATTTTTATTGGCCCATTTCCTAGCCATACAGAGTTATCATGAATTATACTAAAAAAAAAACTATCCACTCTGTCTTAAATATGTTGGGGAAACTTAGGGCATGAGTTAACGCTTTCTCCTCAATAATTTTAAACTCCTTCTTTAATGCCTCATTCTCACATGGGATTTCACATGTTTCCCTAATTTCCATATCACCTATTCTTCCAATTTTTATGTGTAACAATTTTTGACATCCTGAATCATCAAGACCTGTAGTGGTATCATGGATAACGCATCAAAGGGATCTTGTTTGTAAGTTATATCTAGGATAGTCCTAAAACTAGGTTGTTTGATTTCGTTACTTATTAATTGTACATTTAAAACCTCTTTACCCTCTATACCTTTGGTTGCTAAAGAAATAAATACCATTACATGAAACTAGGGTTTGCAAAATTTAAAACTGCTTAGTTTGACACATGTTAAATACCTTGTGAATCCTACTAGAATGATGTTGAACATGCTTTTAAATTCCCTACAAATGCTCATATCAAATTCTCTAGATCACCTTTAGCTCTTTATGGTCTTCTTCAAATTAAAATGATGTTAAATGGGCAGAAATTGATTAAATAGACCTTAAAACATTGCATTTATGTTAAGTTCTTACACAGCTATAAGGTCGGCTTCAATTGAATTTATAGCTCACTCAACATCCATGTGTTTTTTCATACGCTTGACAACCACTACGAGCTCAGCCTTAACTAACAAATTATGTTAGCTCAGCATCTACTAAAATTTCACTCGACAATCATATGAAACTTTTCACGCTCAGTAATAACACATAAAACTAACAAAACTTAAAGATTTATTCTTGATTTCTAACAACACTTTGCATCTTTATTCATGCATATGTAATCTTTTCAAAACTAAATCCTTGGAATTGATGTATGGTATATCTTTTAAATATCAGTCCCACATACCTCTTGATTGATTAATTTGATGAGGTGTGATCACCTAACCCATTGGGTGAAGTGATCCCATCTACACTTGATGTGTTGCAATCTTTCTTTCTCTTCCATGTCTTCTTCATCTCATCTCTAGCATTTTCAATGTCTGCATTTCCTTTGCCTTTGTTGAACTCACAACTTGGTGCTTTTGATCTTGTTGGACAATATCTACTTTTGTGATCAGTCTTCAAATAACCAAAACATCTATTTTGACTCAGACACCTTTTGCAATCACTTCTTAAATGTGTTCTAATACAATTCTTAGGAATATGTCCATACTCTTGACAATAGTGACAACTATACCTTGTATTATAATCCCAATTATAAAAGTTGCCATTGTTCTTTACCTTTGTCTGCTTGTTTGATGACCACTTGGGCATGGATCAGCATTCAAAATCTTTGTGTTCATACTTCTAACAGTTATAATAGTATCCTTCAAATCTTTGAGTGTGCATGGTCTTGGTTCTACATTCATGTGCTTAATGACCTTGTTTGTTGCATTTATGGCAATGACCAATGTTCTTCTGCTTAACATTTTGATTTGTAGTCTCACTCTTGCAAACATTAGTGGTATGTCCTATCTTACCACAATTATGACAAGTAGGTTTGGGTTTCTTATCTTTGTTACTTCTTTCTTCAACACTTTTGGATGATTCTCCTTCTTTAGTAGTACTACATCCCACTCTAGATGTATCATTGTTAGATGTAGGGGATCTCATCAATTGTTCAAAGTACTTGATGGCTTTACTAGGTTTGTTGAAGATTTCAGCAAACTCCTTTTCCCTTTTTAGATCATTGCTCAACTATTCATTCTACAACTTCAGTGTTGTGATCTCAATGTCTTTACTATTTATTTCATGGTTAGCAATCATAACTTGATTCATTGTTTCCAATTGCATGTGAGAAATCCTATTTATTTCTGATGATTTCTCTTCCAATATGTTGGTCAAAACTCTTTTGTCATCTTCAATCATGACTATGTCTTCCATAGCTTTCTTTTTCTGTTCAGTCACCTCACACAGTAATATGGCTTGTGATTCTTTCTCTATCTTAAGATTTATGATCTCTTCAGCTTGAGTTATTCTCTTTTCCATTAGATCTGCAACTACTACATCAAATTCATTAGAGTTTCCATTTGCAAATAGTTTAGTAGTGTCCATCTCTTGGTATTGTGTGTCATTCTCCTCAATAGCAATTTCCTTCCTTCTTCTCAATGATTTCTTTAGATCTTCTCTTACTTCATTCAACTAATGTAGAATGAGTTTTATTTCAATCTTCTGGTTCTCAATAATCTTTCCCAAGTTGTAGACTTCCATTTCCAAGATCTTTTCTCAAAAGCTACAAAGCTTTACTTTTAGAGAACTAGGCTCTGATACCAATTGTTGCAATTACAATAGGAAAGGAAAACTCTAGGGGGGTGAATCAGTGCTTCAAAATTTTACCCATAAAAACATTCACTATACATCCATCTCACAATTCAATAAGTAAACTAAAATACCATATAGAGCATATACATCTAAAGTATGTAAACAAGTAAGCATTCACACATATATGACACAAGATATGATTACCTAGAAACCCTCCAATGAGAAGGTAAAATTGGGGTGGGAATGACACCAACAAATCTTCACTACTGCAATAATAAAGTGTATCTAATGAAGGTTACAATATTTGATCATAAAACATGATCTACCCTATGAAAGGGCTGCCCTGTTAAAAGCTTACAAAGACTATTAGGTCTTACCCTATTAGAGGATTTCGACACCCTGTTAGAAGTATGCCTAATTGAAGGACTTCAACTCACAATTAAGCAAGCACCTTGTTAGAGGATTTCAATGCATCCTGTTAGGATTACTCTGTCAAGAGATTTAATTGATTCACAAGTTAGAATGTCTCAACAATGATCTTGTGATTAAAACTCTATTGCTTGATGTCAGATCACATCTATACTAATGTGTACTTGATCCTTTCTGATCAGATGTCTCTTTTTTGTCCACTATTTCCTTCCACTATTCTCCTTTAACTGATCTAGCAATGTAACTCAAATCATAATACCTTGGTCACCATGAATGTCCTAATTGTGCATGCAAAACTCTCCTCTCTCATTCTACTTACAACATTTAGGGTTTTTCCCTTCTTAAGAAGACCTAGGTGACTTAGGATTATGTATGAATCAACGGTTGTGATTCACCCATATTACTGCTTAAACCTTCCCTTTTTCTAATTGGATGCATGTAATACATAGGGATTCATGCTTAAGATTTGTCCTTATCAATAAAAGATCGTAAATCAATCCTTAAGTCAACTTTAAAATGGTTTACATAGTAGTTTGTGCCAATACAAACAACTATGTCAAAATTGTGTTACCTGGCATCTAAAGTCCCTAGTGCCCAACACTAACTGTGACTTTAATGTTGTCACTCAGGATCTGAATGACTCGGCATGCACTATTTGCTCATCATCTAAATCACTCAGCACATACTATTTTCTTGGCACTTGAATGACTCGACACATGGGTGACTCAACATGCTCTAACTTACATGTTGTACTTGGCATATGTTACTTGTTCGACATGAACTAAGTAAATGACTTAAGTGCATAGACACTCACTTGTCAAAACCAATCTGAGATTAACATTTTTGACCCTCCATTAGTTGAAAGAAGAGTTACAAGTTTTGCACCAAAGTTCTAAGCACTCAGAAATTGAAGGGTGATCCCTCAAAATGATTCCAAGACACTAACCTTACCTCCAAATGCTGGATGATCTTTAGTACACCTTCCCAATTGTTATGATTACTATAGGTATTCAACTCTGCCTAATTACATATAATTTATATTACATTTTTTATTATATGGACTACTATCTATGACCTTTTAGGATTCCTGTCTGATATCTAGAAATGCTACTGCTTGAAACAAACTCCTATTTTTGTTCGTAAGCTTATGTGATTTAGTTTGTGTCATCAATCTTCTATACATGAATTATTTGCCCATGTTAACAATATCCCAACAAATCAAATATTAACTTGTATTCTTGTATACAAACACTGGTGGAAGAGGGGTAACATTAGCAAGGGGATGCCCATAAATCACTACACTCTTCAAACCAGCCACAATAGCAACCAAGTTTCTTGCCCATCAAAGTTTTGTTTTTTCCAGCTCCAAATGACTTCAAGCTTTACTGATAAATTTTGGTATCAAAATGTAATGTCTTGGGCGCTCAAACCAATAATTAGCACTATCCAACTTTAAAAAAATCCTATACCGTGCTCAAATATTCACATGCCTATTGATTTTATTATTTGTAATTCCTCAATGCTGAACCAATGAGAAGGTTGGATTAAATCAAACTATGTCTTTAGCTATAGTTTCACTATTTTGCAAATGCTTGTCTTCCTTGACAATAATTTCAATGTGTTTTCTCATCACTATAGTTGGTTTCAAATATTTCAATCTTCATTTGCATTGTAACCAAACATTCCAAATACTTGTAAAAATTTAATCATTTAATATTTTTAACACTTTTCAAAAAAAGTATATATTTCCACATAATTAAGGCATGACTTCATAAAAAATAAGCAATTCCCAAATACTCATATTCACAGCATAAAATTTATTTCAAGATATAATAGTGATATAATTAAATAAACCATATCGTGACATTATATTTTCTTACTCAAAATTTATATCGAGCCGCATTCCACAATCAAAAGATTCTAAATGTGCCTTTAAATTAAACTTAGCTCTTTACTAATATTCTACTCAACAACAATACTTAAGGCAAATGAATATTTAGTAATTTTATAAGATTGTTGTCGCTAAGTTTCTCAATGACCCTAAAATCATTTCTTGTGCGTTAACTTTTAGGAGACTTCATATGCACGATCCTTTAAAGGCTCCAGTCTGAGAGTATAATAAACATCTAGTTTATAATAATTAAAAGACCAGTTTGAGAATAAACTGTGGCAAAAGCCCTCATAGGCTCACAAAACCTTTATGTAAAAATTATTTCTGATAAAACTTTGGATATACTCAATAGGATATCAATTTTGATGCTCTGATACCACTGTAATATCCCCAATGGATAGTTGACCAATTCTATCTCAAAATAATTTTTAGAACATAATGAGATGAATGATGCAATGCAAACCAACAATATAAACTAGTAGATTCTCATAAAATGCCTCAAAATATGTTATTACATTATACATCAGCAATACAATAACCAAATATACAATTAGATTGGGAATATAGGAAAGAGCCTATCAACACACGCGAGACACCTCATGTGACATCTCCATGAACAATGGGGTTACGTCCACTGTCTACCAACACGAGGGTTTCTACCCTCAAGCTGGATGAGAGCTGAATCTTTCCAAATAACTCTCTAAGAGAGAAATTGAAAACCTAAATCATAAAACCAAGCATGCTAGAGATGAGTTCTACCTTCCCTTTTAAGAACATACAAATGAATTTTCAAATTCCCATTTCTATTTCTTTATTTCCTTTTTAGAATAATACGATTACCCCACTTAAGGAAATAAAGTGACATTATCAATATGAATTTAAATTATAAAGTTACTTTATAATAAATTTGTAAAATCTATAGAGATTAAAACTTCTCACCAAATGGTCTTAGATATACATGTGTGATAGCTCGCAGGAAACGTCTCAACAAGATGCTCCTAGTCCACCCTTACAATGCCTAGAATGTTGAGCTTTCCAACTTACTAATAATAGTAAGTGTTTGGAAACCCCACAGGAGCAACCCTAATTCACTCACAACAAAATCTTCCTAGGCCAAAAACTTCTTTGAACATATACCAAACCTAGTTTGTCCATGAGACAAGGACAAAATGGGCTAATGACACAACAAAACTCACTAGCTAGGAAAGGGGGCATGACAGTGCATTGGTTGAGTTGAATATGTAGATGGTTGATCAATTTAGCTCTAGTTTTCTTTGAACACTTGAATTGTCTCTAAAATTGCAAGAGTTACAAGAAGAGAAGAGGGGGGTTAGATTGAGAAGGAAATAAGAAATGTCTAATATCTTGTAAACAATCTAAATTCATGCATACATATGCTCATCAAATGGAAAATCAAAAAGTACTCAAATGGCTATGCTTAAGACATGCATAAAAGACTCGAAAGTATGCTACAAAAGGAGGAAGTGCCATGTTTTATCTAACTTGTTCATTCCATGTGGAGGCATAGAAAACTACAAGATCACACAAAATAAGTCTAAGGATGTAGAAAGGAGCTACCTCATGGGACAAGAAATGCATCATAAGATGGAAACATCATGACCTAAGTGTTATAGGAAGAAATTAGAAGCCTATATGTAAGTTACCCCACTCAAGGAAATAAAGTACCCATGGATAATAAAGTGATATTATCAATATGAATTTAAATTATAAAGTTAATTTATAATAAATTTGTTAAATTTATAGACATTAAAACTTCTAACCAGATGGACTTACATATGCATGTGTGATAGCTCGCAAGAAAGGTCTCGACAAGATGCTCCTAGTCCACCCTTGTAATGCCTAGAATGTTGAGTCTGCTAACTTACTAATAATAGTAATTGTCTAGAAACCCCACTGGAGCAACCCTAATTCACCCACAATAGAAATTGCCTAGGCCAAAAATTGCTTTGATCATATACCAAACCTAGTTTGTCCATGAGACAAGGACAAAATGGGGTAATGGCACAACAAAACTCACTAGCTAGAAAAGGGGACACAACACTGAATTGCTTGAGTTGAATATGTAGATGGTTGATCAATTTAGCTCCAACCTTTTCCAACAGTTGAATTGTCTCTGAACTTGCAAGAATTACAAGAAGAGAAGGGGGGTTAGGTTGAGAAGTAAATAAGCAATGCCTGCTATCTTGTAAACAATCTAAATTCATGCATACATATGCTCATCAAATGGAAAATTAGAAAGTACTTAGATGGCTATGCTCAAGACATTCATAAAAGACCCAAAATGATGATGCAAAAGGAGGAAGTGCCATGTTTTATCTAACTTGTTTGTTCCATGTGCAGGCATAGAAAACTAAAAGATCCCACAAAACAATTCCAAGGATGTAGAGAGGAGCTACCTCATCGGACAAGAAATGCATCATAAGATCGAAACATCATGACCTAAATGCTATAGGAAGATATTAGAAACCCACATGCAAGAGGAATATATAATCTAGAATATGGTAATGAAAAGCATAAGTGTTGATTTGGAATCAAAAGGAATACATCAACAAGGAGGTTTGACCATGCACACATGCAAGTACATCACCAAGTAAAGGTACAATCACCCCTTCCGATATTGAATGTACATTATACACATTACAACATCGTGCATTGTGAAATTGCAAGTGCATGCATAAGTACATTTAATCATAAATGTATGTGCATTTCATCAAGCGGTTATAACTATGTGGGAAAAATCATCCAATAAGACACATTTATATGCTATAGGATCAACATGAGCTGCAGGAGGTAGTAGTAGTAATAAAAAAATCATAATTATCATTATATTTTGACATGCATGGTTTGAATGTCATATGCATCATTGAAGCAAATAAAGAAAGCATTGATTGAGTATGTTACAGCTTCAAGTATCCATGGATAAAAAAAAATAGTTATTAATGCAAGTAATGTGATGAATACACGGTAAGCATTTGAGCACCCCCTCATCAATTTCAGCATGCAACCATGAAAAGGTACAAAATGCATTTTATATGCATGTATCACAACAAAAAGGAACCCAAATACATCATTTCTCAAACATACAACCACATCAAAGTGATTCATTTCCAAATACATTCATCCAGGAGTGACAGGAGCAAGCAGATTTGTCATTCCCAAAGCACAAAGCACAAATTCAAAGAATGTAACCCAAGCCCACTTTTTCAAAAAAAATAGTATAATGGAGATCAACAAGCTAAGTAATAGCATTGTGTAATGGTGCAACAAAGTGCAACCGTTAAAGAAATTAAAACCCATCACATGCATGCAACCTCATATGATGAAGGAAAAAATAAGTACATTGAGTCTTCCAAGTTTAGCCCATGGCTATTTCTAGAAATGAAAAAACATTTCATTTACCATCAAAGCAAAGCAGAGTTGTGCATGCAAAGAAGATATGGATATACTATACATCAAAGCCTTTACACATGCATTTCAAGCATAAAATTATTAGAATACAACCCACGACCTCCATATAGAAACATCATATGGAGAAATGAGGCCCTAGATGCATCAAGGGCACATCAATTTCATTCTAGAAAAATCTTCTTTCATATACATGCAAAGGTAAATGGCAAAAATAAAGAAAAAATTATGTAGCTAAGCACATAATAGGACAATAAAAGTGCAACAACAACCATTTTTTTTCTAGCAAAAAGCAAATAAAATGGAGCTACATATGCATGAAGAAATTAGAATAAAGAATGCAACCTCAAGGCCATTCTTTATCTAACCAAAAATAAAAATGGAGAAGTAAAATCAAAACAAATTGACCTTATGCATCCCATTTTGTTGTTGTCGCATTCAAACTCCAGAAAAGCCGCTTCAAAGTAGCAAGTTTCCAAAGAAATGCCAAGTTTGAGTTTTCTTGCCTTTTAAATATTTGTTTGCCTAAAAATTCATTATTTAGTTTTTCGCCTAAGTGATGACATTTAATATGAGAGAATATATTAAATGTAAAATCCATTTTAGTATTTAAAGAGAGGGGGATATAATGAATATTTTAGAATATAAAGGGTGGCACATGTTTTTTGTGTAAAGGGATTTTATTATAAAGTGGGTGACATTTTAATATAAGGAAGTATATTAAAATGTCAAAGTGAAATATCATGGAAGAGGGAGATTTTTTAAAATGATAGGTATGTATTAATGTAAAAGGGGGTTCTTTTGTTTTTGTATTTTTCATTATTGTAAACATCAAATAAAATGACGCCTTATAAATCATTTTATTTTAATAGTATTTTAATGTAATAATTTAGGGGGGTTGGTGTTTGTTGATATGAGGGAGATTTTAAGGAGGAAATATAGACTTTCTATGTTTTACATATATCATCAGTTGATTGTAAGGAGCACCTAGCACTAAGATTTTGACAAGCATGATTCTTGGAGTTAAGGTCCCTTATGCAAATTTTTAGATTTTAGTGGGTGCCAGTTTCCCTTTTTATTCTTGGATTTGGTGGTGGTGGCAAATGTGATTCCAAATTTTGGAGAAGATGCATATTTGGATTTGAGCCCTATATATTCCATTTTCCTCAGCATTTTTGAGTTAGTTCTTGCATTCTATCTCATTGTAGGAGACTTTGTTCTTTCTCCTTGCCTCTCACCCCAAGACTTTTGGCAACAATTGGACCATATTTTGTGGCCCTGGACCATCCCTATGACCTTGAGAAGCCTTCCATTCATGCATTCTTGTACCTATATGGATCAACACTTGCGACCATAACTCGTTAGAAAAAACCAAATAACAATTTCTTTTGAAATTAGGTTCGAGTATGAGTTTCCACTCCTTATGCATTTAGGATTTTCTAGCTCTAATACCAATTTTATGCAAAGAAGAAAAGAAATCCAACATTCTTCAATGATCATGCTGATCCAATCAATCATTTTCATCATATTCATCAATGTATTCATATATTTAGAGGCACAACCATTGACCAATTAGCGTGTCAATCCATCATTAGGATCCAATCTTCCAATAATCCAATAAGAAAATTAACCACAAAATTATCTCAATCAAGGCATAAAAATTCATAATCAAATACTTAATTCACAAAATCTTCTCACTCAAGGTCATATGCACAATTATTTTCTTATGAATCATCCATAGCAACTTCTTCAATATGAACAACTCAAGGAACATTGTATTTCCCTTTGTGAATCAACCATATCAAATTCTTCAATATGATATTCAACCCCTTTGTCATCTACATATAATTAGTATTTAAAAAACTATTGCATAATTAGTATTTAAAATACTTTCTTGTGTCAATATACTTAGCATTATTAAGATTACGCAAACATATAATCAGTTGATTCTTCCTACATTACATTCACTATGTTGTTTCCAAGGAGTACATCCATTTAGGATACTACATCCTAGGCCTTGAGCCCTTAGACCTTACATTTCAATACGTGACTTAATATCAATAACTTAAAAATCCTTCACTTTTTTTCACTGCAAGCATCCACACTACCAATCATTTGATTACAAACCATACCTTTCACATGTTGATCACACAAGGAAACTTGATGATCACAACATATTTTCTACACACGAGCATTAGTTACAATGATTAACCATAAGAAATACCAATCAATTGATGCATTTTTTCAAAGATACCCTTACCAACTTACACACAACATAATCCAATCCACTAATTCCATTGTCAAATCCATTCCATATAATGATCATAAACATTGATCCTCAAGGGAAAACACAAAACTGTTGTATTGTAATTTTATACACTTGTAATCAAACATTAATATTTTCAACCCATAATTAATTTGCAAACTCGCCATGCCAAGTTTGTGGAGAATTAGAATCACAACAACATATCCAAAATTGAGTAGAATCTAACAGGTACATTGCAAGTTATGACCTCTGCACAAAGGCCATTTTTTATTGTCAAAACAAATAGATTTTTTGAGTTCTACCCCCTAGGGCATCATTGTTTTGCACGTGCCTCAATATTTTAATGTAAAACTTAATTCATTTGAAGGATGTGTGATTCCAATTTAAAACACCATAGTTTTAGAATTTTCGGTTAGTTGCATTTAAAGATATCTTTAAACCCTCATGTGGAGGTCCTTGAACAAGGGTTTACAAACAATTTTAACATTTTCTCTTATAAGTTATTATGTAGTTCACAACTAAAGATGAAAACACATTCAAATAAAAATTGACTCGCTGATGCCAATAGTGGCATGTTGTGATGGTCAAGTTGTTGAGTTGTTATCCTCACCATCAAGGTTCAAATATAATGGGGATGAGGTCCCCCGTTTGTGACCTCACTGGTTCATAGCTCCAGGTCAAAGTGTTTACCCCTCTTCAAAAAAAAAAAAAATTTGACTCACTGATCTACACATCAAAATCATATCAAACTTGAATCCATCTATTTGCAGTTAAGAAAACATTAAAGAACAAAAGGTTTATTTATTCTCTACAGACACTATTGTCAAACAATTTGCCCTGAACAACGAAAAACTTCTATTTAGTAAAATGCATTACAAAACTCATCTTTATGTTGTCTCTCATCATCTTTCATTATTCCATCATTGTTGCTTGAAGATGCATTTTACTTGTATACATGGAACTACATTGATCGTCCCCATTACATTTCAAAGTAGGTGACAATCAAAGGTATGAACAAAATACCTTAAAAATTCCTTCTTTAATTGATCATGATGAAATTTTTTGACCATTTTCAAATATATATTCACCTTATCAATTCATTTAACAATTACAACTATCTTCTAGAGCCAAAATGTAACTTTTTACATTTTTTTTTACACTTTTTTTGTTTGCAAATGTTGCATTATGCAACTTTTGACAATTTTTCACTTTTAACTTGATTGACCACTAAACCTTGCATTAACACCCCCAACATGTCAAAATGAACTGGAAGTAATACATTTAACCATTCTTACCCTTTATTGGGCACATTTATAGATTTTGACTTTCTTGACCCAACTAGGACCCTATTGACAGCTTTGAGCAACTTTTGCACAAACTATTACATTGCTTTATCAAACACATCAATATGACTTGAATGCCTCTTTATACATCAATATTGACTCAAATTTAATCAAATTGATCATTTTGTGATGTTTGACCTCTTGTAGCTTAGGTGCTCTTGCACCATCCTCCTCTTCCTCTCCCTCTCCCTCTTCCTCTTCCTCTTCCTCTTCCTCTTCTTGTTCATCCTCTTCTTTGTCCTTGTTCCCATCCTTATCCTCATTCTCTTCTTCCTCCTCCTCTTCCCCTTCCTCTTATTCTTTTTCTTCCTCTTCATATTCCTCCTCCTCCTCTCCTCTTCATTTTATTCTTCTTCTTCCTATTTTCATCTTCACCTTTCTCCTCTTTGTTTGCTTGCTTGTCTTCCTTCTCCTCCTCTCCATCCTCCAAATATTTATGACATACTTGAAAAATGGTGTAAAATAAATATATAAATGTAAAGGGACACCAATTTTATCTCTTATAGTTAGTGTAACACCCCACCAATGAACCCAAAAGAAATTAACCTAAAGTTTCACTAAGTTTTCCAAACATTTTTTAAAAAGATAATAACAACAAGAGGTAAATAGCAGAATCAATAAATCACATACATATATACAATCCATAAATATATTACATCTCTTAAGATTTCCATGATGTTGAATCATGTATGAAAGTTTTATTAATACTAAATCTGATACACAAAAAATCTGCAATATAGAATAACCACAAGTACAAATCTAATTAAATAATACACAATTACATAAGATGCCACTTGGCATAACTAGAATACATAATCATCATAGGGTATGAAATTATCAAATAATATACATCATGAATAAATACATCATCTCAAAAGATCTCTTGATAATCAAGTACAGTACAGTAGAATATGACCATCGAACAGAAATACAAGATCAAAATGAAAGGAACAACTACACAAGTACATCCAGCAACAACATCCAACTATGAGATCACAATGGTATAAGAAACACTACCACCCGACCTCATGGAACCTACATGGTCCACTCCCACCATGCTAAGAAGATAATCTCAAGTCCCAAATAGATATCAGTCCACAAGTCATAACCAACATCTAGGTCAAGGAAAACCTGATAGCAATCTATCTCAAAGGTATCAAGACACAAGTAACATCTAAACCTAGAGGCAACAAAGACACATAAGAAATCTACTATGCAAGTGAGTAAGTGTCATCGCATGAGCTAGGTCTAAGGTTAACCTAGCAACCTCTCTAGACTCTGGCCCCCTAGTGTCCCTATGCAGCATCAATATCCTTTCGTACAAACAAGGCATACTAATGAAGCAAGGTCGCAACCAAGCATCCTCTCTACTCTCATCCTAGCCTGTACTAGCACTCGAGGCATGGGCAAGGAAAAACACTAACTCTTATTAATTTATTTTCAACCCATTTAATGAAATATTATCACTTATTGAAAAAACTTACAATGGGTTACCCAAACAAACTCTTTAGTGCTTCGACCTCCATTACAAACCACTTTACAACATACACATAGATAACCTACCCCAAGCTCATGAAAAGTACAACTCATTAAATCACAATTTTCACCTTAGTTTTATACAAGCAATTGGAAAACACCTAAAGATAAATCACAATATTCATCTTAGTCCTATATAAGCAACTAGAAAGCACTAAAATATAACTGTTCAAAACTCAAGGGTTACAACAAGAAAATCACAATAATCACCTCAGTTCTATACAAGTAACTAGAAAGCACTAACAATAAATTGATCAAAGACTCACCATAGAAATACATTAATACATCATAATGGTTGCGAATAAAAGATCATGACCAAATGATAAACATTGATTCATATCTCAAAGATCAAAACATAAACCATGACATCTCATATAACATCATAAAATAGTAACTCCAAGGCCTTTGGTAAACATCCAAAACTAGTCAACATACTAAGTCAAACCCAACCCTAATAAAATAGACCATGCATCACACTAAATGTAGTTTTCATAATTTATTTGGTTTTAAAAATACAAAAGTTCAATTTTCACAATTAGGTTTCAAGTTTTCATTTTTCAAAAGTAATCATAGTCGATAAAGGTTTCATATGTTTTATTGATCAATTACACATCTCAACTTCATACCCAAAATTAACTATACTTTCCAAATAGATACATATTTAAATTTAGTCAAATGATAACCTTTATTGGACAAATATTTTCATTAAGAAATATACCCCTAAAAGTCCATTTACTGATATTTTACAAGTTTCCCCTATATAGATAAATGATCATTTATTAAACCAGTATTATATTTAAAAATAAATCAAATATACCTTGTTGAATTAAAACTATAACTAATTTCCAAATATTATAATTAACTAAACTAAGTACGTTTAATAAATATTATTAGTATTAAATAATAAAATATTAAATTATTATAATAATAACTATTAAATGTAAAAGAAGGAGATTAAGGCTGAGAAAACTAAAAAAAGCTAATGAGGAAGATATGGAGTATAGGAAAAGTGCAGATGAAGAGGACGGAACTAAAAATGGGGATCTTGGTCCAAATCCAAATGGGTACGCTGGTAGTCAGGGTATATCTTTGGTTTAAAATGATGGGGAAAGTAGTAAATGTGGGAATATTTAGAATAATTAAGAGGGGTGGTGAATTAGTTAGCCAAGGTCCAAATCTACAAATAAAATGTTTTTGTACTTAACAAATTCATATCCATATATCCATATCATGCATGCATCAATTAAATCATCTAATACCTTAATACTTTGTATGTTACTGTCTTAGGTCAAAACAACTTTGTAAAAATGTAAACATGAAACATCACAGATTCAATAATGCATTTGGCACAAGGATTTAACGTGGAAACCCAATTTGAGAAAAACCACCAGTAACATGCTACCAATTCTTATTCTTTTGAAGTGAGCCATGTTAGGAGCCATCCCTATTAAAGGTTACAATGCACACTATTAAATGTGACCTGGTTAAAGGATTTCAATCACCCTAGTAGGAGTGAGCCTTGTTAGAGGAATTTAGAACATTCCATTAGAATATCACCTTGTTAAAAGATTTATCGATGATTGTTAGGTCAACCTTAGTCCAAAGGATTTATCCAAACTAATACAATTGTTAGAAAGTAGTAGTAGGACTTGATCTGATAACAAAACAATTGACTTATGGATAACATATCTCTTTTCATCTCTTCATTCTACTTGGCATTCAAACTCCTTCGTCTTTGATAGCTTGTTCACCCCATCAAGCCTTCACCTCCTTAAGCCTTCTTGATTAGTATGTCATCTGCAATGTTGGAAATGGAAATGAGTAACTAAGAGAGGAGGATTGAATAATTTTACCACTAAAAAAAATCCAAGATGCTTTAAGATGCCAAATATAATACAAAACCAAAACTCTGTTGAAACTTGATTAACACTAATATTCTGTTGTAGCTCGGTTAACACTAAGAATTATGTCACTCGGTAAACACTGAAATAATTACTTCTCAAGATGTTTAATGTGATTAACCTTAATTAACTTAGTTTTTGAAGCATAATAAAAAAATATGAACATAAGAGACACCAAGATTTAACGTGGAAACCTAATTTGGGAAAACAACCAATTGCAACTAGTTACTGTTTTTCACTCTTCTGAAGTAAGCCTTGTTAGGAGCCAACCCTGTTAAAGTTTGCAAAACATATTGTTGAGTGTAACCCTAATAGAGGATTTAATTCACCATGTTAGGAGTGGCCTTGATAGAGGTCTTCAAACACTTCAATCTAGAAATGTCACCTTGTTAGAGGATTTACAAAATATTTGTTAGGCTAACTCTGTAAGGAGATTTGATTCATTGTTATAATTGTTAGACATTAAAAATGACTTGACCTAATTACTGATGCAACTGACTTTGCTAATTTAGATCTCAAGTTACTTGATCCTCCTTGATCAGATTGATATTTGCAGCTCGGTTAACTCGAATACTCTATTATCTTTCCAATTCACTTCCTATATTCATCTTCTTCTCTTCGCATGTTTACACTCTTCAAACCTCAACTTGACCTTGTATTTATATGAATTACCTTGTCAAGTTAGCTTGAATATACTTCTAATCAAACAATTTTAATCCCTTAAGTCGGTTGGTATTAACCCAAAAAATCTATCAGACTCAATATGCTAATAGTCAGCTAATGTAGAAATGAGTACTTGATCAACACAAGGAAATCCTTCGCTAACCAACCTAACTCGATAAAACTAAATTTTGTTGTCTTTCCTTTGGTAACCAAGTGAACTCAGTTAATACAAGATCCATGATAACTTCTTTTGGTAACTAAGTGAACTCAGTTAACATAAGATCCATGCTAACTTTATTTGGTAACTGAGTGAACTCGATTAACACAAGATCCATGCTAACTTCCTTTAGTAACCGAGTGAACTCGATTAACACAAGATCCATGCTACCTTCCTTTGGTAATCGAGTGAACTTAGTTAACATAGGATTTTCCTTCGATTCTTGAATGAGCTCGGTAGATACTAATTCTAAACTTGGTTATAACTAGAATGCTTGACATACATAGGAAACTGCCTTCAATGCTTGAGTGAGCTCAGCTGACATTGACGATTTAGTAAAAGCTTGATATTTTATGTAACATCAAAGACAATATACAATTGAATAATTATTTTCAACACTACAAATCCATCCGTTAAGGTCTCACATAATGCAATACCATCAGACTTCCTCTTTGTCTGTCTTCACACCTCTAACTCTTTCGTAGGCTTCACTAACCATTGCTTTTGGCTTAGTATCCTCTTAAAAAGAGAATTTAGATCTTTTGTCACTTAACCACAATCTTCCATTTTAGGGTTAGGTAAGATTCATTGAATCTAACCATCTTTATGTTTTGTTCTCCCTCTAGAAACTTCTCTTACAACCCTCCTTAGATTAAACTCAAAATGGTTCCCTAGATTAGCCTCAAAATGGTTTACCTTGAATTATTTGCCACCAGCTCATCAATCTTATCTTCCACATGCTTCACAAAATTCAAGAAATCAACTT
The DNA here is from genome assembly GCA_028749045.1 of Cupressus sempervirens. Classification (NCBI taxonomy): domain Eukaryota; kingdom Viridiplantae; phylum Streptophyta; class Pinopsida; order Cupressales; family Cupressaceae; genus Cupressus; species Cupressus sempervirens. The sequence continues at coordinate 451,131,099 of CM053783.1, forward strand.
TCTCAGCTTAGATTCATCGAATCTTTGATCAAACTCTTTATGTTGTCACTCGGTGACAACTAACTTTTGATGCTCGACCAACACTAGGTTGCTCGGCATCCACTAAAATATACTTGGCACATACTGTCTTTTTACTGGTGCTCGGCACATACTAAATTTGTTTGACATACACTATTTGTTCACTTTGCTCAGTACATACTAATTTTTTGCTCGGCTTGAACTAACATCGCTTAGCTCCCACTGTTTGCTCAGTCAAGCTTAGTAGACACATTTTTCTTTTCTTCTTCTCGACTTTGCTTGTGTTCCTTTTCATTTTATCCTCAAGTAGATAAATAATGTACTATATCATTGCAGTCCTATCTGGTCTTAGTGCTCCTTTTATACACCATATAATTCAACTTTTCTCTAGGTACTCTTGTTATCTTTTTCTTCTTCAAATCCTCTTCATCAATCAAACAAATTCTAGCATTCATAACAAAGTAAGCAATTGTCTCACCAAAAAGTAGTAGGTTTGACATCAGTGACAAAATAATGATTGGTCCACATTTTTATACTTTCAACAATCTTCTTTCTCAATAATCTCCCTCTTTGGCATTGATGACAAACCAATACCAACAACAATACCAAAAACAAACTTAATACCTTGTATTGAAATCTCTCCCTCTATAAGTGGCTTTTCTTCTTCTGTATAGACTACTGTTAAAATTCCTCCATTCTGATCAACTCTATAAATCTCTTCCTCTTGTGCCTCAATCTCAAATTCCTCAACAACTCAATAAAACTTCTCCCTCATTCTTCTAGTGAGTTCTCATCAAGTAGATTCTCCTTTTTTGTTTTATCTCTCTCATGATTATATCTCCCTGAATATCTCGAGTATCAATATCTCCCTCAGTATCTTGAGTATTAAGTATATAAATCTCTCCTTCTTTGACAATAGTTCCAAAGACTTCCCATCTCTTGATGTAGATATCAGCAATTCAGGTTCTCCTTCTATCACCTTACATGTGATTGTAATTCTTCTATTTTAATTCCTTCTTTGATCCAATGGATAATTTTAGTGAAAATTGAAGTGTCTCCCTAGAATTTGGACCATCAGAAAGATCTCAACGTCCTGATTCCAATGCAACTTGAACGGACAAAAATAGAGTCCGGATGCAGATGTTATGCCCAGTCAAAGCTTTGGTCAATAGGCAGACCAGAGGGCTAGATAAGGAGCAAAATTAGACCATCTCGAAAGTGGTCAACAATGGATTTCAAAATGAAGATCTCATCACAAGCTTTCCAACGACGTTCATTTTGTCAAAAACGGACTTCATATGTGAAAGTTATGTTTGTTTGAATTTGGAGGCAAAAAGTTTTTTTAATTGGTGACATCATCATGATGTCATCATTTGACACGTGGTATTAATACATCAGCAAGCAGCTTGAAGACTTGGGCCAGTGGGGGTCAAACTCCTAACCACCCCTTTACCAAAATAAGGCCTTGCTGTTGGGCCACGCATTGTATTCATTATGCAAGTGTCAAATACTCTATTTAAATTAAGAATGCCGCCAAAGCCGTTTTAAGGCATGTGCCAGTGGGAGTTGAACACTGAACTGGTCGGATCCTAAAATAAATAATTACCGCTACGCCACACACACGTCTTGAAATTTATATGGGTTAAAGCATATTTATCCTGTGACTACCGACCAAGCCACCCTTAAAATAGGGATATATGGTTATTTTGTTAATTGTCTTTAACCTCAAATTCATGTAAAGCCAAAATTATTAAATGGCAAAGAGGATAATGACGAAGCATGTATTGTTAATAGGCCTATTATTAAAATATTTTTGTTTTGGCCTAATTTAAGTAAATATGTTGTATAAAAAGGGGGAGAGAGTGAGTGTTTTTCACTCATAATTTTCAAGAGTCTTTTTGGAGGAGAATTTTGTCCAAGTATTCTTGGAGGCAGATTTCATTCTCTTCAAGTGATGATTTATTGAAACAGGCATTGTGACAGAGAGGTCTTGTAAGGATATTTTTGTACAATTCTTGTATCTTGGAGTTTTATTGCTGCCAAAGTGCTCAAAAGAATGGTCTTTGTGCTTTGTAATTGATTTTTGGAGATTAATCGGATCAGTCGTACTCTATTGGAGCTGACCCAGAGACGTAGTTACGTTTGTGGCGAACTCCTTAATCAAACTTTGTTTGCACCTTCTTATCTTCTTCTCTCTCAATTCTATTTCTCACCTTAAGTTTTGATGCATACTTTCATTTATGTATAAATGTATTAAGACTTCTGTTGAGTTGTGTTTTTATTTAAATATTCAATACTGCAATTAGTCTAGATCTGTCCATCAGATCAAGTTGTATCAGAGCTCAGTTGACTATTATTGCAGTTGTTTTCTTGAATGCTAACAAGATCTAGGATTCAAAAGGGTGAAGGCAAGCTTGAAGAATTTAATCCTAAGATGGGGAAGCGAAGAACATTTCCAAAGATGTCTATTTCTAGAATGAAGGTTCCTGATGAGATCAATGAGCAAGAATTTCGAAGAGAGTTCCTCGAGATGAAGGCTAAGGTGGACATTCTTCTCCAAGAGAGACACAAACGACAATTGAGAAAGGCAAATAAGGCTAAGAAGAAGCTGGAAGCAAAATCCTCATTAAAGGATAACAAAGCCAAAGGAGTAGGAGTTGGTAGTGACCCTCCTAAACCTCCGTCTTCATTTTCATCATCTTCTCCTTCTTCTCCATCTTCTCCTCATTCTACTTCTTCCAATCCTTTCAAGAGTGGGTATAAGCCTAAGATCAAACTAGATGTAAAATTTCACTTGCCTAAGTATTAGGGTGAACTTGATGCTGAAAAATTGGATGATTGGATTCAACAAGTAGAAGTCTACTCTAGAGTCTAGAACCTATTAGATGATGTTGATGGGATTCAATTAGCTACTCTTCGGTTAGGAGGTACAACTTTAACTTGGTGGGAGAGTAAGACTAAGGCAGAAGTTTTACAACATGGTAGAGTCAGTTTAACTTGGGTAGAATTTGTTAATACTCTTAAGAAGCAATTTTATCCCCTAGGACATATGCAACAGTTAATGATGGATTGGCAAATGTTTAGACAAGGGAAAGATCAAACTGTCCAAGAGTACACCCATGAATTTAGGAAAAGGGCTATTGCTTTGAATGTTCCTTTGTACACCCAAGATACTTTGTTGAAGTACATAGGAGGTCTTCATTCCTACCTTAGACATTCTATTTTGGTATTGAACCCTTGTAATTTGGATGAAGTGTCTATTCAAGATAAACACTTAGAGTCAAGGGGTAAAGGATCTTTTGTTGATAAGTTTGATAATGATGTAAAGAAATCTTCTAAGAATGCAGAGACAGAGAAAGGAAAAAAGGTAGCTACAGTTAAGAAGGATGAGAAACTTTCTTGCACTCATTGTGACAGGAAGGGTCATGATGAAGAACATTGTTGGAAGTTGCATCCTGAATTGAAGCCTAAGTGGGCTCAGAAATTTGATCAGGAGCATAAAGGTAAGGAGAAAGCAGCAAATGTTGTTATGGATCTTGGTTTAGATTTAGATGATGAGACTAAGATAATAGCTATGGGTTTGAAAGGTAAAGCTCCTATTTCTAGTGTTTCTGTTGCTAGTTGTGCTTCTACTTCTACAGTAAATGATTTGTCTGAAGATAAGAAAAGGAATGAGCTTTTTTATTCAAGGGTTGTTGCTAAGAACACTAAAATTGATGCACTCATAGATAGTGGTTCTCAAGTGAACTTGATTTCTGAGAGTATTGTGAGAAACTTGGGATTGAAAACCACATTACATAAGAAACCTTATCCACTAGGCTAGATTTGTGAAAATGATAAGTTGCAAGTAACAAGACAATGCACCTTAAGATTCACAATCACTAGTAAGTTTGTGGATAAAGTACAGTTTGATGTGGTTCCACTGGATATCTATGGGATAGTGCTTAGCAGCCCTTATCTTTATGATCAAAAAGCAATTTTCTATAGGGAGAAGAATCATTATCACTTGTTTAAAGATGGAATTCAGTATATTGTGCATTCTCACAGGATTAAGATTGATCGTTCTTTTGCAAACATAGGGTAGTTAAAGAGGGTAATTAATGCAAGTAAAGAGTTAACTCTTATGTCTGTCAGTACAAGTGGTTCTATACTTGAAGTTGGAGTAGCTAACCAGGGTCAGATGTTGTAGGATGCACCCACAGTATAGCATGAGGGAATGATGATTGAAAGCATTGATGGTTCCTTGGGTAAAAATGTTCCTATTGTGAAGGATCGATATGTTGTTGATTTATTCTCTTTCATTTCTACATTATTGTTCAACTTGATGCTAGTTAATGTTTTTTGGTTAGTGGCTATGACAACTGATGTAGATGCTTATTGAAGTGATAGAATAATGTTTATGATCAACAATGTTGTTGCAGTCTTCATTGTGCTTGTGAGCCAGGTATTCAGATGTACAGATGATACAGGACAAGTGGGGAGGTCAAGTCCTCACTTTATGTCAGAGTAAATGTCACTTTTGGAGGACCAAAAGGTCTTCAGTGGGGAGGCCTGATCCAGTGGATAATTTTAGTGAAAATTGAAGTGTCTTATTTCTCCCCAGAATTTGCACCATCAAAAAGATCTTAGCATCCTAATTCCAATGCAACTTGAATGGACAAAAATAGAGTCTGAATGCAGAAGTTACACCCAGTCAAAGCTCTGGTCAACAGGCAGACCAGAGGGCTAGATAAGGAGAAAAATTAGACCATCTCGAAAGTGGTCAACAATGGATTTCAAAATGAAGATCTCGTCACAAGCTTTCCAATGACGTTCGTTTCGTCAAAAATGGACTTCATATGTGAAAGTTATGTTTGTTTGAATTTGGAGGCAAATTTTTTTTTTAATTGGTGACATCATCATTTGACATGTGGTATTAATACATCAGCAAGCAGCTTGAAGATTTGGGCCAGTGAGGGTCGAACTCCTAACCACCCCAGTGGGGGTCAAACTCCTAACCACCCCTTTACCAAAATAAGGCCTTGTTGTTGGGCCACACGTTGTATTCATTATGCAAGTGTCAAATACTCTATTTAAATTAAGAATGCCGCCAAAGCCGTTTTAAGGCATGTGCCAGTGGGAGTTGAACACCGAACCAGTCGGATCCTAAAATAAATAATTGTTGCTACACCACACACACGTCTTGAAATTTATATGGGTTAAAGCATATTTATCCTTTGACTACCGACCGAGCCACCCTTAAAATAGGGATATATGGTTATTTTGTTAATTATCTTTAACCTCAAATTCATGTAAAGCCAAAATTATTAAATGACGAAGCATGTATTCTTAATAGGCCTGTTATTAAAATATTTTTGTTTTGGCCTAATTTAAGTAATTTGTTGTATAAAAAGGGGGAGAGAGTGAGTGTTTTTCACTCATAATTTTCAAGAGTCTTTTTGGAGGAGAATTTTGTCCAAGTTTTCTTGGAGGCAAATTTTATTCTCTTCAAGTGATGATTTATTGAAATAGGCATTGTGACAGAGAGGTCTTGTAAGGAGATTTTTGTACCATTCTTGTATCTCGAAGTTTTATTGCTGCCGAAGTGCTCAAAGGAATGGTCTTGGTGCCTTGTAATTGATTTTTGGAGATTAATCAGATCGGTCGTACTCTATTAGAGCCGACTCGGAGATGTAGTCACGTTTGTGGCAAACTCCGTAATCAAACTCTGTTTGCACCTTCTTATCTTCTTCTCTCTCAATTCTGTTTCTCACCTTAAGTTTTGATGCATACTTTCATTTATGTATAAATGTATTAAGACTTCTGCCGAGTTGTATTTTTATTTAAATATTCAATACTGCAATTAGTCTAGATCCGTCCATCAGATCAAGTGGTATCAGAGCTCAGTTGACTATTATTGCAGTTGTTTTCTTGAATGCTAACAAGATCCAGGATTCAAAAGGGTGAAGGCAAGCTTGAAGAATTTAATCCTGAGATTGGGAAGCGAAGAACATTTCCAAAGATGTCTATTTCTAGAATGGAGGTTCTTGATGAGATCAGTGAGCAAGAATTTTGAAGAGAGTTCCTCGAGATGAAGGCTAAGGTGGACATTCTTCTCCAAGAGAGACACAAACGACAATTGAGAAAGGAAAATAAGGCTAAGAAGAAGGTGGAAGCAAAATCCTCATTAAAGGATAACAAAGCCAAAGGAGTAGGAGGTGATAGTGACCCTCCTAAACCTTCATCTCCATCTTCATCATCTTCTCCTTCTTCTCCATCTTCTCCTCATTCTACTTCTTCTAATCCTTTCAAGAGTGGGTATAAGCCTAAGATCAAACTAGATGTAAAATTTCACTTGTCTAAGTATTGGGGTGAACTTGATGCTGAAAAATTGGATGATTGGATTCAACAAGTAGAAGTCTACTCTAGAGTCCAGAACCTATTAGATGATGTTGATAGGACTCAATTAGCTACTCTTCGGTTAGGAGGTACAACTTTAACCTGGTGGGAGAGTAAGACTAAGGTAGAAGTTTCACAACATGGTAGAGTCAGTTTAACTTGGGTAGAATTTGTTAATGCTCTTAAGAAGCAATTTTATCCCCTAGGACATATGCAACAGTTAATGATGGACTCGCAAATGTTTAGGCAAAGGAAAGATCAAACTGTCCAAGAGTACACCCATGAATTTAGAAAAAGGGCTATTGCTTTGAATGTTCCTTTGTACACCCAAGATACTTTGTTGAAGTACATAGGAGGTCTTCATTCCTACCTTAGACATTCTATTTTGGTATTGAACCCTTGTAATTTGGATGAAGTGTCTGTTCAAGCTACACACTTAGAGTCAATGGGTAAAGGATCTTTTGTTGATAAGTTTGATAATGATGTAAAGAAATCTTCTAAGAATGCAGAGACAGAGAAAGGAAAAAAGGCAGCTACAGTTAAGAAGGATGAGAAACTTTCTTGCACTCATTGTGACAGGAAGGGTCATGATGAAGAACATTGTTGGAAGTTGCATCCTAAATTGAAGCCTAAGTGGGCTCAAAAATTTGATCAGGAGCATAAAGGTAAGGAGAAAGCAGCAAATGTTGTTATGGATCTTGGTTTGGATTCAGATGATGAGACTAAGATAATAGCTATGGGTTTGAAAGGTAAAGCTCCTATTTCTAGTGTTTCTATTGCTAGTTGTGCTTCTACTTCTATAGTAAATGATTTGTCTGGAGATAAGAAAAGGAATGAGCTTTTTCATTCAAGGGTTGTTGCTAAGAACACTAAAATTGATGCACTCATAGATAGTGGTTCTCAAGTGAACTTGATTTCTGAGAGTATTGTGAGAAACTTGGGATTGAAAACCACATTACATAAGAAACCTTATCTACTAGGCTAGATTTGTGAAAATGATAAGTTGCAAGTAACAAGACAATGCACCTTAAGATTCGCAATCACTAGTGAGTTTGTGGATAAAGTACAGTTTGATGTGGTTCCACTGGATATATGTGGGATAGTGCTTGGTAGCCCTTATCTTTATGATCAAAAAGCAATTTTCTATAGGGAGAAGAATCATTATCACTTGTTTAAAGATGGCATTCAGTAGATTGTGCATTCTCACAGGATTAAGACTAATCGTTCTTTTGCAAACATAGGGTAGTTAAAGAGGGTAATTAATGCAAGTAAAGAGTTAACTCTTATGTCTGTCAGTACAGGTGGTTCTATACTTGAACTTGGAGTAGCTAACCAGGGTCAGATGTTGTAGGTTGCACCCGCAGTACAGCATGAGGGAATGATGATTGAAAGCATTGATGGTTCCTTGGGTAAAAATTTTTCTGTTGTGAAGGATCGATATGTTGTTGATTTATTCTCTTTCATTTCTACATTATTGTTCAGCTTGATGCTAGTCAATGTTTGTTGGTTAGTGGCTATGACAACTAATGTAGATTCTTATCGAAGTGATAGAATAATGTTGTTGCAGTCTTCATTGTGCTTGTGAGCCAGGTATTCAAGTACAGATGATACAGGACAAGTGGGGAGGTCAAGTCCTCACTTTATGTCAGAGTAAATGTCACTTTTGGAGGACCACAAGGTCTTCAGTGGGGAGGCCTAATCCAGTGGATAATTTTAGTGAAAATTGAAGTGTCTTATTTCTCTCCAGAATTTGCACCATCAGAAAGATCTTAGCGTCCTAATTCCAATGCAACTTGAATGGACAAAAATAGAGTCTGGATGCAGAAGTTACGCCCAGTCAAAGCTCTGGTCAACAGGAAGACCAGAGGGCTAGATAAGGAGAAAAATTAGACCATCTTGAAAGTGGTCAACAATGGATTTCAAAATGAAGATCTTATCACAAGCTTTCCAACGACTTTCGTTTCGTTAAAAACGGACTTCATATGTGAAAGTTATGTTTGTTTGAATTTGGAGGCAATTTTTTTTTTTTATTGGTGACATCATCATTTGACATGTGGTATTAATACATCAACAAGCAGCTTGAAGATTTGGACCAGTGGGGGTCGAACTCCTAACCACCCCTTTACCAAAATAAGGCCTTGCCATTGGGCCACGCGTTATATTCATTATGCAAGTGTCAAATACTCTATTTAAATTAAGAATGCCGCCAAAGCCATTTTAAGACATGTGCCAGTGGGAGTTGAACACCAAACTGGCCGAATCCTAAAATAAATAATTGCCACACACACGTCTTGAAATTTATATGGGTTAAAGCGTATTTATCCTGTGACTACCGACCGAGCCACCCTTAAAATAGGGATATATGGTTATTTTGTTAATTTTCTTTAACCTCAAATTCATGTAAAGCCAAAATTATTAAATGGCAACGAGATTAATGACGAAGCATGTATTCTTAATAGACCTGTTATTAAAATATTTTTGTTTTGGCCTAATTTAAGTAAATTTGTTGTATAAAAAGGGGGAGAGAGTGAGTGTTTTTCACTCATAATTTTCAAGAGTCTTTTTGGAGGAGAATTTTGTCCAAGTATTCTTGGAGGCAGATTTTATTCTCTTCAAGTGATGATTTATTGAAATAGGCATTGTGACAGAGAGGTCTTGTAAGGAGATTTTTGTACCATTCTTGTATCTCGAAGTTTTATTGCTGTTGAAGTGTTCGAAGGAATGGTCTTGTTGCTTTGTAATTGATTTTTGGAGATTAATCAGATCGATCATACTCTATTAGAGTCGACCCAGAGATGTAGTCACGTTTGTGGCAAACTCCGTAATCAAACTCTGTTTGCACCTTCTTATCTTCTTCTCTCTCAATTTTGTTTCTCACCTTAAGTTTTGATGCATAATTTCATTTATGTATAAATGTATTAAGACTTCCACTAAGTTGTATTTTTATTTAAATATTCAATACTGCAATTAGTCTAGATCCGTCCATTAGATCATTCTTACTTTAGGCAATTCCTAAAGTAAGATCCATTACATCAAGTTATAAGATGTACCATTCAACTCAGTTGATGCAGGGCACTACTCTTACTTCTTAAGTAGCTTGGGATAGGGGAATCATCCCTAGTTTATCTCTTAGATAGTCTTGAGCATCCATAGGTAAAGCCTTTGTGAATATATCAACTATCTATTCTTTTGTATTCACATATTCCATTCTCACTTCTTTGTCTTGAACTCTCTCAAATAATGATATTTGATTGCAATGCATTTTGTCTTTGTATGCATGAGAGGGTTCTTAGATATGTTTATAACACTTGTATTGTCACAGTAGATTACAATTGGTTTAGTGATTTCCTCCTTCATTTCTTTCAATGACTATTTAATCTACACAACATTGGTATAGTTCACTACAACAATCACATATTCAGCTTCAACAGTAGATTGTGAAATATAATTTTGTTTCTTACTAGTCCACGAGACTAATCTTTTTCCCAAGAAAAATGCTCCACCACTTGTGCTTTTCCCGTCATCAATATTTTTAGCCCAATCAACATTTGTAGAGGCTCTCAATTCAAATTTGTCATTCTTCTTGTAATATAGACCATAATCTCCTGTCCCTTTCAAACATCTCATAATCCTTTTGAAAGCCATTAAGTGATTCTCCTTAGGATTTGCAAAAAACCTTGAAACAATCCCAACAACTAGAGCAATATTAGGTTTGTTATGAACTACATATTGCAATTTACGAATCGTAAACCTGTATAATGTTTAATTTACCTCAGCAACATCATTAGATTTGGATAGTTTGTGTCCTGTCACTATAAGAATGCTAACTAGTTTTGAATCTTCCATACCAAAAAAATTCAAGTTTTCTTTCACATACTTGAACTAAGTAATGTAAATACCATATTTCAATTGATATACTTGTAAACCAACAAAGAACTTTATCTCACCAAACATAGACATCTCAAATTCTTTCATCATTTCATTTGCAAATGTCTTGCATAACGCATTTTGTCCTCCAAATATGATATTGTCAACAAATATTTCATCTAGTAAAATTCCTTTGCCTCCCTATGTCTTCAAATATAAGTTGTTGTTATCATCTATCTTCTCAAAACCAATCTTCACAAGATAATTGTGTAGTCTTTCATACCAGGCTCCAGGAGTTTGCTTTAAACCATATAAAGCCTTGTGTAATCTACACACCATGTTCTTCTTGTTTGGATCAACAAATCTCTTAGTTTGTTCAATGTAAACCTCTTCTTTAGGTATACCATTACAAAAAGTAGACTTTACATCCATTTGATAAACTTTGAATCCTTTATAAGTAGAGTAAGAAAGTAGAGTTCTTAATCCTTCCAATCTTGCAACTAGGGCAAGTGTCTCTCCATAGTCAATACCCTCTTCTTGTGCATATCCTTTGCAAACTAATCTTTCCTTATTCCTTGTTATTTCACCATTCTCATCTAACTTCTTTTTCTACACCCAGTTGGTTCCAATAACATTCCTGTCCTATGGTCTGGGTACAAGAGTCTAGGTCTTGTTCTTCTCAATCTAATCAATTTCTTCATTCATGGCTTGAATTTAATCTTCATTCTCCAATGCATCCTTCATTTTTATGGGTTCATGCACACTTATCAAACATATTTCATTTCTCAATCCATTCCTTGTCATTGGTCCATCTTCTTTTCCACCAATAATTTGTTTTGTAGGGTGATGTCTTTTGACATATTTTAATATCCTTAGTTATGTTCTTCTTTCTTCAACAATGGGTCTTTCATGAAGTTCAATTTCAGGTTCACTATGTACTTCTCTGTGAGGTAGTTCAACATTCCTTTCTTCGACACTTATATCAACATCAAAATGTACCCCAACTTCTGACTGCAACTCGATTCTCGAATACAACTTGACATCCATTGTATGTGACTCTACAGTCATAAATTCTTGTTGATCAACTTGGCTCTTAGTTTCATCATCAAGCATGCCTTCATAGTACACATAAAGGCTTTGTAGTTCTCAGGTTCCTCCTTTGGTTCATCTTCATGTACCTCTATATATTCATCAATCTTTACATTTGCACTTTCCACAACTTTGTTAGTGTTAGTATTAGTATTTAAACACTTGTAAGCTTTAATTCTTGTGGAATATCTGAGGAATATTCTCCATCACTTTTAGCATCAAATTAACCCTTTTTTATGTCCTTCAGAATGTAGCACTTGCTTCCAAATACCTTAAAATATTTAACATTGGGTGAGTATCCATACCATAACTCAAAAGGTGTAAGATTTGTACCTTTCTTGACTTGTACTCCGTTCAAGGTATAGACAATTGTACTGACAACTTCTCTCCAATATTTCAAAGCAACATTCTTCTCCATCATCAGTGTCCTAACACAATCTATTATTGATTTGTTTCTCCTTTCAAAAATCCTATTTTGTGGAGGGGTTCTAGGTGCAAAAGTTTGTTTCTTAATTATTACGTCATTGCAAAAATTGTTGAATTCACTTGATGTAAATTCTCCACTTTGTCAAATCTCAAACATCTTAAGATTTTACCTGTATCCTTTTCAACTCTTGCCAGATACCACTTAAACATTTGAAAGGCATCATATTTCTCTCTTGAAAACATCACTGTCATTGTCCTAGAATAATCATCAACAAATAACATGAAATACTTGTCATCTTTGTAGCTTTTCATTTGAAGTATGTGTTTTACTCTTAAAACTAGACTTTGTTGTCTTGCCTAACTGGCATTGTTTGCAAATCACATTATCGGGTTTCTTCAGTTTTGGCAAACCTTTGACTCTCTTCATCTTACCGATACTAACCAAATTGTCAAAATTTACATGACATAACCTTTTGTGCCACAACCACACATCATCAAATTGTACAACTAAACAAGTAGCTTCACTCATGTCAAGATAAAATAGATTACCACTGGTCTTATCACCATTTCCAATGAGTTCACCATCAACATCATAGATCTTAGCCTTCTTATGTTCAAACTAAACTTTACATCCTGAACTATTCAATTGTGACACACTCAACGAATTATAGTTAAGTGCTTCCACATAGTAAGCATTGTCACATATCACCTTGTTTGTCAAATTTATTGATCTTTGCATCATTTCCAAATCTAACACTATTTCCATTGGTTTGAGGGTTTGGAACTTACTTTTGTCTCCAGTCGTGTGATGCAAAGATCCATTGTCAATTATCCACCTATCTCCTTTACTCAACATAACTTCATCATCATGATCATCTGATTCCTCATTATATTCCTCTTCAACAATGTAGGAAGCTTTATTTCATTTGTCTTTATAGTCCCTATTGCTCTTATCTTTTCTACTTCTATACCTATCTTCATTTTTGTTGTTTCTCCTCTTTGGACATCTAGCAACAATATCACCAACTTCATTATAGTTAAAGCATATGATAGGTAACTTACCTTTGTATTTCCCTTTGCCTCTATGGAATCTCCTAGCCGATAGTGCTTCGAGTTCTTCTGTCTCTTCATCATCTATATCACTGTCACTAGCAACATGCTTGACCTTTTTCTTTTTCTTATCTTTAGGTCCATCAAGTGTCAGTTTAGCTTTGAAAGTAGATTCAACATTTTTCAGATTTGAAATTATAAAAATTAGAAAGTTCAAAAGCTCTAAGTCTACCAAACAATCCTTCAAAGGTTAGAGCACTACTAGGAATACATCTTAGTTCTTGTATAGCAAAGACTTTAATAACATAGACAAGCAACAATGTTCCTAATACTTTGCTAATCACAGTCTCATCTTCAATTACTCTATTTGATCATTTGATAACATTTACAATATCTTTGATTCTTGCATATTACTGAATAATAGTTTCTGTATCACCTAATCTAGTTGGTGCAAAAGGAATACTAGTACTAACAAGAGCATTCACACAACTAAACAAGTTAACACTTAAGATAGGACCAAAGAAGACACCATGGAGGAAAGTAGACCAAGAATGATAAACTCCTCAAGTGCTTCCCATGATGACAAAGCTATGTCCCTAATAACAGGGGATGTATGCTCACACTGTGCTCAAGCTTCAAATAGGTGGGGGGTTTTCACCAAGTGGGTGTATGGATGAGAGTTTCAGTAAGGGGAATACAAAGGGATTTCAACATTATGATGGTATTTTGGTAGTTTTTAGGCTCTCAAAATAGCATTAAAACTTTGCATAAAAAGTGGATTCTATTTGTGAAGGAATAGGGTTTCATTTATAGGCCAAGGGGTAGTGAAATGGATGGTTAGGATGTAAGGATGGAAGTATGGTGAGGGAGGGCTGAGATGCACTCAAAGGGAAGCACAAGGATTGTGCCTATTTAGAGCCAATAGGGAAGTGACACTTGTCACGAGGAGTATGAGTGTGAGAGGATAGGATAAGGGTTGGTCAAGGGAGTAATGAGGGAGATTGAGTATGTAAGAGGGATGTAAGAGTCATTTATGGCATGTAACAATCATCAATGCTCTTGGATGGGAATGGAAGAGGATAAAATAGATATTTTGACTTTGGCTTGGGTTAGCAAGTCCTAACCCTTGCTTAAAGTTGTGCACATGCTTAGGAGGGGGATTAGGATTTGTTTAGAAAGGGGGTTAGGGGAAAAAGTGGCTTAGCTTTGATGGGATGGGTTGGTTAGGTGGCTAAGTGAGGCTAATATGGGTGAATGGGTTGGATTAGGAGTAAAGGTTGGTCTTAGGGATGTTTTAGGAGTTTAGATATTTTATTAAATTATTTATTTAATTAAACGAGGGTATGGAATTAAATTAAATAGATTTGAGAATTTATTTAATTTAATAGAGGGAAATGGTTTTAATTGATAAGTTGATTTTGGGTTATCATTTGATTTTGTTAATTGGACTATAGTTAATTAATTTAATTAATTAACTAGGCAATGACAATTAACTAATTAAATAATAAATATTCAATCAGCAATGTCCTAAGAGATGACTAAATATGATTACCTAGTGATGTAATTAGATTTAGGTGTCTACATTTTGCCCCTCTTTGACATAGTGTTGAAACAACATTATTTTAAAGAAGTTTGAATATAAATGACACAAAGAAGACTACTTAAAGCAACATGGTTGCCCCGTTTTTGAGTAGAAGAGGAGAGAATGGAATAGGTGATGCCCCCTCAAGAAGGTGGTAGGGAAAGAAAACGAGGCATGATGGCTTCTTGAAAAAGTTGCAGTAAGTCAAGGGGGATAAGAGGACATGGAAGAGGTCAAAAGGAGAAGAAACAACAATAAGAAGAAGGGCGGTGGGCAAAAGGAGGTTGCTAGAGAAGTCGTAGAGGTAGCAAGGGCATCTGAGGGGGCCTATAAGGAGCTGGAAGAGGACTAGAAAGGTTTATTTGCTTTTATATGGACAAGGAGATATTGTTGCTAAGAGCTCTGATTTGGGCGAGACAATGGCTGTGATTGGATGACCTAAGCATCGATCAGACATGGTGCGATGAGTACGAGTGTGATAGATGCCCGATCATTCGATAGGGTCAAAAACCTTTTTGGTATTTTTATTTTTGAGTAGTTTAAAGCATTCTCGCAAACGAGAAAACATAATCCTATAGACACGGGTCCAACGAGATTGCATGCGAGATCAATGGGATCATGATCTCACAAGAATAGCTAGGGGTAGGTACAAAAAGGGCTTGACAACCAGATTTTGTAGGATCACAAATTTGGGAAAGAAAGTTTATATGGGAGTGAGGGTAAGGAAGTGGGATCGCACACCCACTAGGGAAAATGTGAATATATCTACAAGAATGCGATCCTGCGTCAGGGATGAGGTCAACACTAGAACAGGATAAGGTTTTGACCAAGAGAGAAAAAGGCAAACGCGATCTCGTAGGAACATGGGTTTGCGGGATTGCTAGGGTAAGCTTGCATGGGAACGCATGCGAGAGTGTGGGTCAAATGAGTTGAAAAGGGGAAGTCAAAGGGCAATCCCATGGGAACATAGATCTGTGGGATCGCAAGGTCCACAAACTCACAGGAACACGAGTTTAGGGAAAAAATGCAAACAAAATAGGGGTTTTGATCGGGTAATAGGTGGAAAGCTAGGGTAGGAAAAGTATGTAAATGAATACTGATGTGTGAATGGTTTTGGTGTGCAGTGGTCATTAGACGCTCTGGTGTCACATGGTGATGGGCAGTTGTATTATGCGTAGGAGATCAGTTGACGACGATAGATTGGGCAAGAATCAAAGGTATTGGTCTAGGATATTTAGCGAGGCTGCCCTACACCTATATGGCCATGGTTACAACATTGTGCGAGTGGTGGCATTGTGAGACAACCACTTTTCAATTGCCTGTAGGGAGATGACGATGACTCTAGAGGATTATATAGGATCTTCATATTACCAATATGGGGGACGCCAGTGATGGTGATGAGGGAGATTACTCCAGAGGTAGTGGTGTAAGGACTTGTAGGGCCAAGCGTACCATTCTAGATTCGAAGAGGACAGTTTGCGTCGGATGAGCATTTGGATCAAGTAGCCCCAGAGAGACATATTTACTTCTACATGTGCAAGCTAGTATCTAGGTACATTGCCCCAGATACAAGTGGGACATGAGTAATGTTGGCACTAATACTAGTTATCATGCAAATAGTAGATGTAGGAGTCCTGGCAGTTTGGGGATAATTTATGCTAGCAGAGTTGTACCAAGATACATAGATCTGACAGGGGAGGAGTAATATGCACAACTTTAAATGGGACATGTGTAGAATGCTCAAGTGAATGGGAGTTGAGTAGGGAATCAGGATGGTGGGGGAAGGTTAGGTTAGGAGGGGGATAAGAGTTATGAGGGAGCAAGGAGGAGAGGATAGAAGTTTAAGAAAAGATGTAGGAGAGGGTGAGGATGGATGTGCTTAGGGGGGATATGATCATGTGAGTCTTTGTAGGGGAGAAAAATGGCAAGAGTGGGGATATATTGGAAGCTTTTGAGAACAAGGTACTTCACGAAGAAGTACCACCATGTAGTGTGAACACTTTATTTGATACAAGAATATTAGGGATCTGCTAAGGTTACTAAGAACATCAAGGCCTTTTCCCCAATATTATATAGGACTGACTCAAATAAGCACACAGGGATTGCCCCAACATCACACATGAGTCCCAGAGAGATCAGTGTGGGAACGATGTTGGATGATCCATAAGCAAACAATTTCACCCAAGTGCACCATGTGATCATTAGTAAAAACATGTTTGGAATATGCAAGGGCGATATTTGATTGACTCACAAGCAGAAAAAGACTGTGGTTGACAACCATGCCTTTGAGTTGCCCTAGTGAAAGCACACCATGATATGAAAAGACCATGGAAACCTTGAGGAGGGAACAACTAAAATCACGTGGAAGCGACCAAAGCAAAATATACAAAAACCAAAGATTAGAAGAAAGAACAAATGTGCAAAAAAGTAACCTTTTGCTAAAGAGATCGAGATGATTAGATACTGACAGGATGAAAATAAGGAAGAAACATTTGGAAAGTACTTTAATGATAGGATGTTTATGATACTAACAAAAAGGGACAAATATTTCTATAGATGATGGGTTAGGGACACAGGGTGTCACAATAAGGCCTGAACAATATGTACAAGCATGACTATACAACGAATGGGGACAAGGATTAGGATACTATTGTATTTACAAGATTATGATACATAGGATACTATTATTGGTACAAGGATATGGTATATGTGCTTTTACTATTGTCGCAATGATATAATACATAGGAGTGATACAAAGGATAAGTTACCCCTAATAGGATATGTAGAGTACAAGGATAAAATACACCTGAGAGGGTACATGTGGTAGAGTACAATGGTAGGGTACACATGATATGATACATGTGGTAGAGTACAATGGTAGGGTAGATATACGAACTATAGATATAATACAAGTTCTAGGTGGGGTGCTACAAAGTGGTGGAGACTAGAAGAAAACGTCATGAGTTGGTTTGGGGGTATGAAAGTGAAACTACGAGGGACATCTTGAAAAAACAAGGAGATGGGTGATGAGGTATGGAGTGGCGATGGGGCAAATGCACATCATTGATAGATAATAAAAAGACTAAGTACACTTGGCACCCAATTGTTAAGTTTTCACTAGGGTACCTATCCAAGGTGCTTGAATTGCCAAGTTTTCGCCATTGGATGCTTGTTTTTCTTTACCTTTTTTTTCCACTGAGAATTTTTTAGGCGTAGAATTTCTTAAGGTGAATGATGTTGGTAGGATCATTCAGGACTTCACCTTCAAGTGTAGATAGCTGATAAGCCCTTGAGCCCCTGAGCCAAAAGATGTTGTGACCACATAAGGACCAAGCCATGTGGGCTCGAACTTGCCTTTCTTTTCTCAGTCAGTTTAAAGCTTCATGTTTTCTTTGAGGACCATGTCTCCTTCTTCAAAGTGGTGAACCTTCCTGTTGAAATTGTGCTTGAGGCAATTCTGATAGACAATGAGGTGGTCATAGTCTTGTTGCCTTTTTTCATCAAGTAAATCAAACTGATTAAGTCGAGCCACTTTGTAATCTTCATTTGATATCTAGCCCCTAAAGAAATGCAAAGGGATGGGAATTCAACCTAAATAGGTAATACTGCTTTAGTACCATAAACCAAGGAATATGAGGTTGTGTCGATGGATGTATGAAATGAGGTGCAGTATGCCCATAGGGTGGGATTGATTTGTAAGTGCCAATCACAGTCGGAATCATTGACAACTTTCTTTAGGATTTTAAGTAGGGTTTTATTAGTTGCCTCCACCTGACCATTACCTTGTGGGAAGTACAGACTAGAAAAATAGTAATGGATATGAAGGGAAGTGCACAATTCCTCCATATTGAGATTTTCAAAATTACCTCCATGGTTAGTAAAAATGGTGGCTAGGATGCCAATGTGACATATGATATGATATAGGATAAATTTGGACACTTGAACTCCTATGGCAGTGATAAGGGGAATTGCTTCTACCCACTTAGTGAAATAATTAGTGGCAGTGATTATCCACTTGTGTCCTTCTGAAGAGAGAGGTGTGATAACACCAACAAGGTCAAACCCCCAATAGGAAAAAGGTCATAGTGGTGTGATAGGTTGCAGATCTTAAGCTAGGGCTTGGATTAGATTAGCATGTTGTTGATAGGGTAAACACCATTTCATAAATTCACATGCATCGTGCTCTAGAGTAGGCCAATAATACCCAGCTCAAAGGATTTGCTTAGCTACAACTATCCTGCTTGTGTGAGCACCACAAAGTCTAGCATGTACCTTTTTGAGAGCCATTGCAGCCTCATTTTGGTCTAGACATTGAGAGAGTATCATGATAACCACAACGATATAGGGTTTGGGCAATGATAGTATAACGAGAAACTCTGCGAATAAGGTTTTGGTGTTGGGTTCATGTGAGATGGGGAGATATGATACCATTTAGTAGGTAAGCATGAATTTCATGGTACCATGGGGATTGGGGACCAACCAAGATGCATACCCATGTTGACTCATTATTCTCATATGTAAGCTCGTGTAGTTGCTCGACCAAGAATTCATATTATGTAGCCTTGCGCTATATTTCCAAAAGGGAACCAATAGTGGGCATGGCATCTGCTACCTTACTTTGTAGTCTAGGTATCTGTGTGAACTAGAGTTGAGTAAAATGTTCCTTTAATTGATCAACCAACTCCTTATAAGGTAGTAGCTTGTCATCCTTCGTCTAATATTCATTCAAGGTTTTTTTGATGATAAGTTGGGAATCGCCATAGGCTTGTAACTCCATGATATTCTATTCGATGGCTATTTTAAGCCCTACAACAAGGGCCTCATACTCTGAGATGTTATTGGTACATTAAAATTGTAATTTGAAAGATTTAGGAATGTAATCTCCTTGAGGTGTGACCAAGAGTATGCCAGCATCAGATCCATGGGATGTGTAAGAGCCATCAAAGTATAACTTCTAGGATGGTTAGATGATGCTAGAAGAGCACCTAGTGCTATGGGAGTAGTTGTAATGTATAATATGAGTGAACACCCTGCAACTGGAGGAACCAAAATAAGTGGGTTAACCAAGTATTGCTTGATGAGCTCAAAGTTGCATTGGTAATTGGGGTCCCATTTGAAGTTCTGATCCTTTTTGAGTAGACGTGTAAATAGTTGGCATTTATCAGTGAGCTAAGAGATGAATCGTTTGATTGATTGAAGTTTCCCCGAAGAGAACGAAGGTGCTTGAGTGTCTTAGGAGGAGCCATATCCATGATGGCCTTGACCTTTTTAGGATCTATCTCAATACCATGTCATGATAGAATGAATCCTAGGAGCTTGCCTGAGGTAACGTCGAAGACACATTTCTTAGGATTGAGCATGAGATGATATTTAGCCAATTGATCAAACACTTCCTCGAGATGAGATAAGTGATCAAGGGCATTAAGAGATTTGACTAAAATATCATCTACATAATCCTCAAGAGTCTTATGAATTAGGACATGGAAGATGACCATTGTGGTGCATTGATATGTTGCCCCAACATTCTTTAGCCCAAATGGCATCATGTTATAACAAAATGTTCCCTAAGGTGTGGTAAATGTTGTCTTATGTTGGTCTTCCTCTGCTATCTAAATTTGGTTGTATTCGGAGAAACCATCCATGAGTGATAAGAGCTCATGGCCTGCAGTGAGATCAACAATCATATCTATATTTGGTAACGGAAAATCATTCTTCAGACAAGCTTTGTTGAGATCTTTGAAGTCTGTGCAAATTCTGATATCACCAGAAGGTTTTGTAATAGGTACCATGTTGGAAATTTATTTGGAATAATCAATTGTGCGAATGATTTTTGCCTCTAGCAATTTTTCTAACTCCCCTTTAACTACCAACTTTGGGGTGCATCTTACGAAGCTTTTGCTTGATAGGTTTAGCCCTTGGATCCATGGCCAAATGGTGTACTACTAACTTGGATTCCAACCCCGACATGTCTTGATAGGACCATGCAAAGTGACCAACATTTTCACAAAGGACTTCAATGAGAAGATTCGCTTGCTTAAGTAGTAGAGATGCCGCGATATATGTGATATGTGGTATCTCTGTCAGACTAATATTGACTAGTCTAGTTTCCTCTGTTAAGACTAAAGATATGGGAGGCATGTGCTCTTGTGGGGGAAGGATGAAATCTCCATCTTCGGGTGCCTCTGAGAGGTTTTCACTGTCAAATACATCCTTTATTTTCATTTCATTTTTTGAGTCATCCAATGGTGCCCAAGAGGAGTTTTCACCAGAGGATGTTTTGCTTTTGTTTTTTTGCTTTTTTGTTTCCTTTTTCAATTCAATTTTGCAACTGGAGACTTCCTCCTCCCTAAAGTAACCTACTGGATCTAGTTTGTAGACATATGTTGATGGTGGCAACAACCATTTATGCAGTGTTTCTGCCCCCATGAATTTAAGGAGCATGTGCTCAATAGAGAATTTGTCAACATGGACAACACTTGCTTGGTCCCAAACAATGAGTTGGGGGTGAGCGAGTGGTAGGTCTATAAGATTTAGGGATAATTGGCATAGCACAGTGGCTCCTAAGATAATTTTTTCAAGGAAAATATCGTCATAGGATTTCTTTTCTACTTCCTCAGGAATGTATTCGACCTTAGCGAGACTATTTTGGATGTTTGTGAAGGCATGGCCTTCTTTCATAGTGCCCCCAGTTACGGGGAGTCCATAGCCTAAGCCCTGCTTTTTCTTTTCTGGGTGTGCTTCTACAAGCTACCTAATACTTGATTCCAGACTTCCTAGACCACCCCCTTGATAATCCCATGTTTCAGTGGCCAGGCGATGTTACCATGTGTACTTTTGTTTAAGGTGATCAAGCAACTCTTCACTTTTTGAAGGTGGCTCTTTGTGTAGCCATGTGTTAATATTTGGAGCAGTTTCCTCACCATCTAGGATGCCATTGGTGATGAATGTGGTAGGGCCCATTTGTTTGACTTGAAGGGTGGTATTTGGCCTTGGCCCTTGATGTGTCAAGCACCCTTGAGTGTGCGGATCAAGTGGTAGAGTGCCAATAGCAAAAGCAACTATGAGACTGTATTCACCACAACCTTGGTAGTTGATCTTAACTATGGAAAGAGTGGAGGCTAAAATGGTATCTAGATCGTGGTAGGTGCTAGAGGAACTAGCTGTAGTGTGGCCAATTTTGTTTCCAAGACAATGGTTGGTGTATGAAGCTTCAACTGCATTGCAATAATAAGCAAAGGGTTCTAGATCTGCATGGATGGTTATCTCAGTGCCATTATGCAAAAATTTGATGCACTGATGATATGTGGATAGAACGGCCTTCATGGCATGAATCTATGGGTGGCCAAGGAGGATGTTGTATGGAAGGTTAAGATCAACTACGTGACAAACTATTTCTTGAGTGGTTGGGTCGACTCTAAGAGGGAGCGAGGCAGTTCCTTCAGTGGTGTGCTCTAAGTTATCATATGCTTTGATGGTGATTACCTCATTAATGATATCTACCTTAGTGTATCTTGCCTATTTGATAAATTTTAAAGTACGTAGATTTAAAGTTGATCCATTATCTATCATGACTTGTCTGACTACAAAGTCAAAAACCATGACAGCTATGTGAAGTGGAAGGATATGATTGGGTTCAACTACTAGGATGTCAAAGGTTTTGAGGGATAAAGCACATGATGCAGAAAGATGGCCAACCAAGTTGTGGAAATCGATAACATTTATGTTAGTGGGGATGCATGACTCATGGAGAGTATTGTTGAGGATCTCTTAATAAAGTGGGCTTATTCATAAGAGATCTAGAATGGAAATCTGAGCTGGTGTGTTTCCAAGGTATTCCAAGATATTATACTGTGGCCATAATGAGGGTGATCCTAATGAAGGTGTTCTGGATGGAGGTGGTCTTGATGGTGCAGACACAGGTGGGCCAGCTATATTGAGTCGAACTTGGTGAGTAGTAACTGCACATTGGATATCTGGGCCTTTGATGTTTATAACATTGATAGACAACTCAACTTGTGATATGCATCTAATAAGGCTCCCATAGTCTAGATATGTTGAGGTATAGTTTTGAGACTTATCTCAGTTATCACCTTGTTCAGTTTGTTGGTAGGAGTGTTTGTAGGTGTTTTTCCTATGTTTGTGTTATGAGGAGGAAAAGTGTTTTGATATATCATCAACCTTGCATTGGGTGAAGCTTGTGCCCCTATTGTGATCTCTTTCTGGTCAATAAGGTCTTGGACATAATCTTTGAGTTGCATGCATTTAAGGGTGGTATGTCCTTTGACATAATGGAATTTGTAGAACTCATTATCCTTATACTAGGATGCTCTAGACTGATTAGGTTCCAAGGGTTGTGTCTGCGGATATCGAACAAGATTATCCTTGGCTAGTTTTCCAAATATTGCATCTAGGGGCTCCTCCAATAAGGTGTATATGTGTGGTTATCTTTGAACATGTGATTTAGGTCTAGCTGAAAGTGTGATGGCATTAGTTTGATTATAATGGGCAAGTACTTGTTGATTGTTCTGCATAGGTGGTTGCTGATATAAAGGGGGTTGTTACTGATAAGGTTGTTGTTGGCAAAATGTGGTGGGGATGCTGGTAGTTGCCCCAATGATATGAACATGTTAGATGTCGATGATGACATCTGTCACCGTGTTTTTATTTTTATTCCAATATCGTGTTTTGTCATTGCTCGGGCCTCGATCTTGGGCGTTTTCTTTGTAAAGTTTTATGACACCATCCTTGATGAGCCCTTGTTCAAGTCTCGTCCCTTTTTCCTTAATGTCTTTGTATGCTTGTAAACAATTGATAACCATGTGATGGGCAAGACTAGGATGTGCATTATTTATGAACATTTTGACAAGGTGAAGTTTTGGGATGGTACATGAGATCCTAGTTGCGAGGGTTTGCCAATGTTGTAAGTATTCTGCAAGGCTTTCTCCTTCTTTTTGCTTGGTATGAACTAAGTCTACTATAGATAACTCATTTTCAACAAGATGAGCACATTGAGCCACAAAGGCTTTAGAAAGCTCAGCGAAAGTTTTAATGGTACCTTGAGGGATACAATAGAACCACTCCAGGGCTAGTCCTCCTAAGCTTTTCAAAAAAAGTCACATGAGGAATACATCATTATAGGCCACTTCTTGGCAATTCATATAAAATTCTTTGACATGCGTGATTGGATCACTTTTCCCTCTAAATTTATCAAACTTGGGGATCTCAAAGTGATTAGGAAATGGTGTCATTGTGATGGTTTTGTCAAATGGATATGGGCAATCATTTTCAAATTAAAAACTTTTGGAGTCTATTCCATCTTTGAGGGCCTTGAGAACATTTTTCATTTCCTCCCATTTAGAGTTTATAGGTGGGGGAGTGGATGCCCCTAGTGTGGGATACATAATGGATGCTGAAGAATGATATGGAAAACCTTGACTATCATATGGTGCTTGCAGAAAAATAGGCTACACAACTAGTGAGATGGATGATATGGGTTGTTGGAATGTAGTTTGTGCATACTATTGCATCTGTTAGGTAGATTATGGATGGGGCTAGTAAGTATGAGGTTGTTGCCCTACTAGATAATTCTGCATGGATACTTGAGCATATTGTTGGCATGATGGTTGTTGCTGCAAGGGTGGTAGTGTTGGCAATGCCTAGGCCATACTTTGGGAATATATACCTTGCCCAATATATGTTGGTTGTGCTCCTGCTTGAGAAAGTAATTGATTATGAACAAGTGCAAGGTAATTAATCTGAGGTAGAGTGTTCACAATAGGGACTTGTAGTGGAGGGGTGTTTTGGCTATTGCATTCTAGTAGTAAATGGACTAGATGTGTTGTGAGAGGGAAGGAAAAATGCAGTGTTGTTGAACGTAAAAGGAGGATTTTGTGAAGCAGGAAGATGAGTGGTGGAAGTATATGTAGATGATACACTTGGGGTTGGTTGAGATGTAGTATGTACTAAGGGTTGAGTGAGGATGAGATGGGTTGAGGGTATATTCGGGTCTACAGGTTCTATCTGTGGTGGTTGGTACCCACTGTTGGGTGAGGAGAAAGGATCATAAGGGCTAGATAACCCTACAGATGGTGGTTACCACCCAAATAGGGGATGTGTAGGGTCCATAATGTCGGGAGGTGGCGGGCATCCAAACTCAAAGGCACCAACATTGTCCATTAAGAAATTCGCCATGATGGATTTTTTATTTCGATCTATGATGGCATTAATAATGGTTGCATAGCCAGGTTGGTTCATGAAAGCATCAATATCTATGGAAGAACCTGTGTCTTTAGAGAGTTGTGGTGGTGGATCCGATGGTGTCATGGAAACTATAGTGTAGGGCTGATCCCGAGCTGTACTACTGCTATGAGTAGGATCCATATCCTTCTTTTTTCGTGTGTTCTTACTGAAATGTGTGGTAGGTGGCATGAAATGTTGATTTTCCTAAGGATGGAATGCAAGGAGGATGATGCTAAATGTATATGATTTGCCTAAGTGTGACTAGGGTGGACTGGTTTCTTGAGATGCAAACAAAAGTAGGTATAAGTGTGTTTAATGATACCTTAGGAACCTAAATGATATGGTACTAAATGAAGGAGATTATGTTTCCCTTAAATGTGATCCTGAACAATGTGGTGGTGGTATCAATCCCTAAGCTAGCCAAATATCTAATTTCAAAAGACAAAGGACGATCATGTATGTAACCTAATCTTTGGCTCAAGGTGATGTAGGACACAAGTGATAGCCCTCTTGAGAAAATGCTTAGTTTCAAGGATAACTATGATGGTGGATAGAAATTGTTTTCAGGGAAACAAAGTTGTAAAGAAACGATGCTAAATGTTTCTAAGTAAGTGAGTAAATGGTGGAAGGTGCTAGGTCTTAATGATGCATGTGGAGGATTCCTTGAAAACCTAAGGTTGATGCAAAAATGGGAGGAGGTGATCCTATTTTAAATGCTTGTATGGGGTAGTGGTTCCTATATGAAAGACTAAACCTACGAGGAAATAAGTAGTGTGTGTGGAAAAAGAAAGAATCAAAGTGAGTAACACTAGAGTTGTTGATGAGGCTATGGTTGAAACCTCATCAGAGAGTTAGGTTCTGAATTTTGTAATCCCATTCAGTTTGTAATGCAATGTATGTGTTGTCTTTCTCAATTTGGTCCAGCTTGGCAATCCCTGGGTTGGGGGTATGTTTTTTGTGTTCTACTTCTATTTCCTTGTAAATTTGTGGAAGTTTAGCCTTTTTGAACTTAGTCTTGGGTTGGCATGACATGAGATAACTTTAAGAGATTTGACCGTAATTGTGGGGTTTTATAGGCAGTGACTACGCTAAGTATACCTTTTTGACCTTGGGTTGGGAACACAAATCAATTGAGAAATAGCTAAGTTTTTAAAACAATGGTAAAGTTGAGTGAAGTGGGACAAACTAGACTTTAGGATTTGTTGCAAATGAACTTGCTAACAATCTTGTAGTCAAGAGTAAGGAGCGTCTATTTTTGAAGACAAAAAGTGTTATTTTCGGTCAAGTAGGATAGGTAACAAGGATATTTTGGAAAGAGCAAACTTTTGGATTAAGGAAAAAGGATTTGCTTGCAACTAGATTTTGTTGGGTGGTGTGGTTTTGAGATAACAAGTATAGTTTTGGAAAAGGGGAAGTTGAACCCATGAGACAAAAGTTGTTGCAAATGGACTTGCTAACAACTACTTTTTGAAATAGCAAAGATGGGATTCTTCTGATATGAGAGATTTTATGAGCAAATAGTTTCTCAAAGGACAAAACAATTTTGAGAAAGATAAACAAATGATCTCTTCAGCAAAAGGATTTGATAATAACCATAGAATTGTGTATGTTTTACAAATGTTTTTCACAGGTCTTGAGCACAAATAAGATAATTCAAACACACACTTTATCCCTAAGGTCAAATTTTTTGGTTGCAATATGTTATTCAACAACCCACAACTTGGTGTCTCCTGATTCTAGTGCAATATGTCCCTCTAATCGAAGAGGTGAGTCAATATAATAGTTGATCAACAAATGATACACATCAAAGAATCTTCAAGGCATAGAAAATAGAAGTTCTCCTTTTGTGGGAATAATGACCCTTGGAGACGAAACCCAAGTGGCCTCATGCCTTTACTAGGGGAGCACAATGGTGAGTGATCGTGAGGGATGTTGTTTCCCTTGCATCGTGAATGAACATACCATGAATAAAATCGAGAAACTTTGACTAAGAGGGTTATAAATGGGTCTGTGACATCTCACCAAACAATTGTTATGTATGTTATCCACTTAAGAATCTATTTCAGACATGCTGAAATCATGGGAAAGTATTCCCACCTCAGGCTACCC
Source organism: Cupressus sempervirens (assembly GCA_028749045.1). Taxonomy (NCBI): domain Eukaryota; kingdom Viridiplantae; phylum Streptophyta; class Pinopsida; order Cupressales; family Cupressaceae; genus Cupressus; species Cupressus sempervirens. The sequence continues at coordinate 451,157,857 of CM053783.1, forward strand.
CTAGAAACACACCACCCGAACTTGGGTGATACAGTGAGAAAGTTTACCTTTCCCCTCATTTATATACCGGCCAAACTTTTTACCAATTTGAGCTTGTCACCAAAGGGGAAGCGCTTCCCAGAGGTGGATGAACTTGCTAGAAGCACTCCTAGGTTGTTGCAAATGGTCTTGCTAACAACTTTCGGTACATGTGTCGCATATTTTAAGGTCTTAAGATGCAGGAAATAGAGAAGACAAAGATGTGCTAGAGGGCACAATCTGAAAACATGCAAGGCACTTGGTTCATTTCTATTTGGAAACTTTAGATGCACTATTTTATGACTTGAAGACACATGTGATTAGCATTCAAAGGTTCTTTCCAACTCAACAACGTTGCCAACAAAATAAATCGAGTCAACAAAAGGGAAATCGAGTGTGAGAGCTTTAAAGAGGAGGAAATAAGAGCAAATTTATCTTTAAGGTATTCAAGATTTGATGGATTTATTTTAAGCCCCAAACTTAAAGTGTTTACACATAATATTCATTTGCACATTCAATAAAGTGTTCATCGCATTGGTTAAATTTAAAGCATTTGTCATTCAAGAATGGGTTATTTACTTAAGCTATTCAAGCATTCCGATAAAAAAAAATGCCTTAAAGACTTAGTTATTCATTCCATGAAAAAGTGAGATTCGTTCAATTTTAAGCCTTCAAACACAATTATGGTGACAAAGACCTGCAAGAAACTAGTTAGTGTTCTGCTTGAGAAAACACTTGCAAAAGAGAAATGTCACAATTTACTACAAGCCAGTCAAATCTGCAAACTCACAGGTTTAGTAGCAATCTCATAGGCACAGGAATGTGGTAAAAGGTCGCAAGATTGATGTATTAGGACTGGTGAAAAGTGCAGGAAAAGCAAGCCGCAGGATAAAACAATACAGAGCAATCCCATGAAAAGGTGATCTCATAGATACTTGAAGGAGCATTCTCACGGAAAGGTGTGTCAGTAGGTTTGACTAATAATAGGAAAAGTGGGTTTTTAAGGGTTGACTAACAGGATGACGCGTTCTTGCTAGTATTTTGCTGTGATCCCACTAGCAAAGACTGACGTTCCCACGAGGATAGATTCGGTGGGGATGTGGGGGTTATTTCTGTGACACATGGTGATGAGGGTTTGAGGTAAATGTCAATCTTTCTTTTGCGAGTTTGCTTCCCTACTAGTTTATGGCTTCAATCCCGCTATCGCAGGTTCGCATTCCTGTGGTGGCGGGATCGCAAACAAAGTAAGTTTTAAAGTGTTTTAAAGCAAAAACCAATTTTATGGTTGGGAATGCAATATCCAATGAGAGACCTATGTGCCTGCAAAAATATTAGCAAACCACCTGCACACACCCACAAGCACAAAATGTCATTTTGGTTAGTTTAGCATAAAAAAACACAAAAAACATGATTATAGTGACCCAAATGCAGGGTCCCACCAGGCGTGCCAAAATGTATCACCTAATCTAGTTGGTGTAAAAGGAATACTAGTACTAACAAGAGAATTGACACAACTAAACAAGTTAACACTTAAGATAGGACCAAAGAAGACACCATGGAGGAAAGTAGACCAAGAATGGTAAACTCCTCAAGTGCTTCCCATAATGACGAAGCTATGTCCCTGATGAGAGGGGATGTATGCTCACGTTGTGCTCAAGCTTCCAATAGGTGGGGGTTTTTCACCAAGTGTGTGTATGGATGAGGGTTTCAATAATGGGGGTATGGAGGGATTTCAACATTATGATCGTATTTTGGTAGTTTTTAGGCTCTCAAAATAGCATTAAAAACTTTGCATAAAAAGTAGATTCTATTTGTGAAGGGAGAGGGTTTCATTTATAGTAGAAGGGGTAGTGAAATGGATGGTTGGGATTTAAGGATGGAAGGATGGTGAGGGAGGGCTGAGATGCACTTAAAGGGAAGCACAAGGATTGTTCTTGTTTAGAGCCAATAGGGAAGTGACACTTGTCACAAGGAGGATGAGTGAGAGAGGATAGGATAAGGGTTGGTCAAGGGAGTAATGAGGGAGGTTGAGTATGTAAGAGGGATTTAAGAGTCATTTATGGCATGTAAGAGCCACCAATGCTCTTGGATGGGAATGGAAGAGGATAAAGGATATATTTTGACTTTGGCTTGGGATGGCAAGTCCTAACCCTTGCTTAAAGTTGTGCACATGCTTAGGAGGGGGATTAGGATTTGTTTAGAAAGGAGGTTAGGGGGACAAGTGGCTTAGCTTTGATGGGATGGGTTGGTTAGGTGGCTAAGTGAGGTTAGTATAGGTGAATGGGTTGGATTAGGAGTAAAGGTTGGTCTAAGGGATGTTTTAGGAGTTTAGATATTTTATTAAATGATTTATTTAATAAAATGAGGGTATGGAATTAAATAAAATAGATTTGAGAATTTATTTAATTTAATAGAGGGAAAGGGTTTTAATTGATAAGTTGATTTTGGGTTATCATTTAATTTAATAAATTGGACTATAGTTAATTAATTTAATTAATTAACTAGGGGATGACAATTAACTAATTAAATAACAAATATTCAATCAACAATGTCTTGAGAGATGACTAAATACATTTTCCTAGTGATGTAATCAGATTTAGGTGTCTATAGTTTCACCTTCTTGCATTTTCATATCATCAACTTTCCTCTAAGACTTTTTGATTTGGCTCCTAACACATTCTTATCTCCTCCATAGATATTTTGTAAAGCAACCCGCATGCTTTTAATAGTTTTACATCCTTTGATGTCTTCAAAATCTTAGTAGCTTAGGGCAAATACCATCTCCAATATTGCCTGATTGTGTTCTTTCTTATCATTTAGCTGTTCAACAGTAAGAGGTCCAACAATTTCAACATACTTTGTGGTGATAGTTGACTGTGCAAAATCTCCAAGTCCACCTAGATGCAACTTCATCAAGCTTTTCCATGTAGGAAAATTATCCTTGTTTAACTTGGGTACATCCTTTTTGTATATATTGATCTTTAGCTTCAAGTACCTTCAAACTTGTTCCTCTTGAGCACCAAATGGTCTGATACCAATTGTTGGAATATTTAGAATGACTTGGGGGGGGGGGGGGGGGGGGTGTGAATTAGTTATCCAAGGTCCAAATGTACAAATAAAAGTTTTTAGTACTTAACAGATTCATATCCATATATCCATATCATGCATGCATCCATTAGATCATCCAATACCTTAAAACTTTGTATGTTACTGTCCTAGGTTAAAACAACTTTGCATAAATGTAAACATGAAACATCACAGATTCAATAACACATTTGACACAAGGATTTAACATGGAAGCCCAATTTGGGAAAAACCACCAGTAACATGCTAACAATTTTCACTCTTCTAGAGTGAGCATTGTTAGGAGCCAACCCTGTTAAAGGTTACAATGCACACTGGTAAATGTGACTTGGTTAAAGGATTTTGATAACCCTTTTAGGAGTGAGCCTTGTTAGAGGACTTTAGAAAGTTCCATTAGAATCTCACCTTGTTAAAGGATTTACTTATTACTGTTAGGTCAATTTTAGTCCAAAGGATTTATCCAAACTAATACAATTGTTAAAGAGTAGCAGTAGGACTTGATTTGATAACAAAACAACTCACTTGTAGATAACAAATCTCTATTTAGCTCTTCATTCTTCTTGGCATTGAATCTCCTTTGTCTCTGATAACTTGTTCACCCCTTCAAGCCTTCACCTCCTTAAGCCTTCTTGCTTAGTATGCCATCTGTAAATCCATCCCTTAAGCCCTCATATGAAGCAGTATCATTAGACTTCTTCTTTGTTTGTCTCTATGCCTCTAACTCTTCCTTAGGCTTCATCAACCATTGCTTCTATCTTAATATCTTTTTAAATAGAAAATTTAGATCTTTTGTCGCTTAACCACAATCGTCCATTTTAGGGTTAGGTAAGATTCATTGAATCTAACCATCTTTTTGTTTTGTTCTCCCTCTAGAAACTTCTCTTACAATCCTCCTTAGATTCACCTCAAAATGGTTTACCTTGAATTTTGTGCCACCAACTCATCAATCTTATCTTCCACACGCTTCACATAATTCAAGAAATCAACTTTATTAGCTCAGATTCATCAAATCTTTAATCAGACCTTTATGCTATCACTCAACAACAACTAGCTTCTAATGCTTGGCCAACACTAGGTTGCTTCACATCCCCTAATATTTACTTGATACATATTGTCTTTTTACTGGCACTCGACACATACTAAATTTGCTTGGCATACACTGTTTCTTCACTTTGATTGGCACATACTAGTTTTTTGCTTGACTTTAACTAACATCACTCAGCTCCCACTATTTGCTCGATCAAGCTTAGTAGACATATTTTGCTTTTCTTCTTCTTCTTCTTGACTTTGCTTGTGTTCCTTTTCATCTCAGCCTTAAGTAGACAAACAATGCACTATATCATCATAGTCTTATCTAGTCTCAGTGCTCCTTTAATATACCATATAACTCAACCTCTTTCTAGGCACTCTTGTTGTCTTTTCTTCTTCAAATCCTCTTCATCAATCAAACAAATGATAACATTTAGACCAAAGTAAGCAATTGTCTCACCAGTAAGTAGCAGGTTTGACATCAGTGATAAAATAATGATTATTCCACATTCTTATACTTTCAACAATCTTCTTTCTCAACAATAAAGAGGGGAACATGGAGTCAAATTTGTTTTCAGAACCTTGGGATAGAATGAGAGAATTTTGACTCAAAGTGAAACGACTATTCCTACTAAGACGAATATAACTGATGTAAAGCTCCTGGTGGACTTTAACAAGGAGAAGAATGTAGAGGTAAAAACTCTTGTGATCAAGGCAAATAATTTGAATAAGGAGAACCAAAAGGAGATGACAGATCAAGAGGGTTTAAATAATGACAATCATTTACATTTGAAGGGTACCCAGGAAGTGACTACTATTTATGAGAAAAGGTCTGATGATGAGACCAACGATGAAAATAATATTGTGAAGTTGGCTTTTCTCCATAAGGCAAAGATGAAAGTTGACACCTCTCTCTAGGTCAACTCATGGCTCTATAATTAAATTGTTGTGCTTAAGAAAAAATGGGAGAGCTCTAGAGAGAATTGAATGAAGAAAAAATGAAGAGAGTCCACCTAGAGGATTAGGTTGGAGACATCCTTGAAAAGTTGAAGACCTACGAAATGGAATTACACCAACTGGTAAAGGATAGTTGGCAATGGATGGACATGGTTACTTCCAACTTATGTGTTACTGCTGCAAATATAGGTAAAAGAAGCAACGAGGAGACTATTTCCCCTGTAGCTATCAAAATTTTGGGTGACCCTAACAAAAGAACTAGACAAAGCACAAAGAAAGTTGCAATTGTAGTACTTGGTTCTACTATAGAAAACATCCTTTAGGGTACCATGGAGGTTGGTAAGGATTTAGCCAAGGTTATAAAAGAATTAGTTTAGTTGTTGGGTCTAGTATCTAGTTGGATTACTGGTCTTGGTTTCCTATTGTTGTTTCATTTCTAGCATTTGTTTAACTGTTAGCTTTTAGGTTACAGGTCCTTGTAAAACATAAGTTTGAACTTATTTATGTTTTTTGCAGGTTCCAGGTCATTGTAAAACCTGGGGTACTTTATTCATAGATCTTTCTACTTTATTAATAATTAATAATAATATTTAATATTAATTATATTAATTAATATATTAAAAAACTATATAATAAAATAATTAAAAATTCAAATGCCATATACGTTTAAGGCCCGTTGACTATGTAAAGATGTCAATGTTTAATTTTTTTCATAATTATTAGATTTTTATAACTAAGTTTCAATTTCTCAATACACTGGGTTTATGGTTTAAACAACTATTATAAGATAGTGTTTTTAAGAGAGTAGGTGGATTATATGAAAATCTCTACAATGCAATTCTTTTGAATTGAAAATATAAATGTCACTTGATTAATCTCTTATGCCTTTTTTTACCATGTTAACTAATTGTATATTATATTTCTTTATGAATCTTGATATAAAAAGCTTACACAAATATTTAGCATGACAACTCATAACCACTAGTTAAAAGGGGTGAGGAAAATATATTTAGAGGTGTGACAAATTTAATTTGGTGTTAGGATTAACCACAAAAAATAAATAACAATTACATTCAACTGCAATCAATATCAAAAAATAATAAATTGCATAGAAGATAAGACAAGACATAGAGATTTAACCTGGTTCACCTAATCCCTGGGCTACGTCCATCAAACAACGAGCCCATTATTATTATTATCTAGTGATTACAACGTGATTACAATCCATAATCTCTTGCAACTCAATACTGCTGCAAGAAGTAATTGTCACATCACACCTTATGAAATCCCTAACCCTAAGCCATACTACACAAGTATTTTTGTCGCTTTAGGGTTAAAATAGTTACAACATGTCGGCCCAAAATTGTTAATAAAATAGGCCCAACAAAATTATGGAGTATGTACAATACTTCCCTAATCAGTCACCACAAACTAACATTTGGCCTCATTCTTAACCCCCTCAAGGTGAAACTTGACCACCTAAAAGTAATCACAAGGGAAATGTTACATGGAAATTCAAGCTAGTTATCAGGATAAATCTATCAAAATAATTGTGAATGAGATAAGATTACATGGATTAAAATATATTTGATTTGGAATAAAGAGAGAGATAAGGATCAATAAAGGAGCCAAAATTTGCAAGAGGTTTTAAAAATTATTCACATGTAAAATTATTAGTCATTGTCTCAAAATATCTTACAATAGATAGGAATTGACATGAAAATACAAATTTTATAATTAAAATTTGCATCATCTTTTAGACAATCATTAATCTAGACTAAATAGGGTAATATGTTATCCATAATCATGTAGTTTAACATTATTGTTGATCCCCAAAAAAAGAAATATAACACATGTATTTGTCATATGCCATCTTGCTTCATAGACATATTCTATATGGGCCAATAAAATAGAAAATATATGCAATCAATAGCTATGAAATTACACTGATAAAAGAATAATTAGGCCTAATTATATTTATCATTTCATTTATATATAAATATCTAGTAGTAGAGATAAAAGATTTAGAAATCTCGATTGTACAAAATGTTTATGAAATTGGATTTCCTACTTGTAGTACACTTTTATTCCCTTCAAGGGTGATAAATTTTATCCTTATAGGTGCTGAATAAACTATCACAACACGTGATGTTTAGTACAATTTGCTTTATTGAGGTACACAATAGTCTAATCATCTTCTTTGTTTAGAAGTTGGTTTAGACATGCTTGTATCTTTTTAAGTAGATGTATAGTTGATTTCAAGCTATTGCATACTACACAAATATATACATGAATAGATCAAATTTAATTTTAATTTATCCTCAAAATATGTTCGATATATCTAGGTTGCTAGTCCTAGATCAATTATCTTCACTATCACAATTGATATACACAAATTGCAACTAAACATTATCTTATTATTAGCACAAAATCCTTTTCATCAACATATTCATATAAAACTCCTAACTCAGCATGGATTCCTCATTTCATTTATGGCAGTCAATTTAATAGTGAAATTAATCATTTTATTTCTTTTTAATGAGACTATTTAATGGAAAGTCACCTGTCCCCTCCATTGATGATGTGTCCCTCTTATCAACAAGCATAAGGAGTTGACCTTGTTTATAATGAAAAACAAACCCACTTTTGTAAAGTGGAGGGAGGGAGGGCATTCGTTAGGATCGGTTTTTAAAAAGGAAAAGAGAGTGAAAAATCACTTAAAATCAGAAAGTCAAGGCGCATTTGGATTTAAAAGAAACCGACAAATGCAGTGATATATTTTAAACAATTACGTAGCGCCCCTACTCAAAAATAGGGTTTACGACTTGACCTGTCTTGAGGAACAATCTAATCTGGCTTGATTCCTGTTATCTGTCTCTTCAGCATTTTTACGTATATAGGCGTGCATACAGACAATACAGCCACCAGCATTTGAAAGTTTTGGATGTTTTAGAGGGTACAGAAGAAGCGATCTTAACACTTCAAATCAAGGTTTAACAACTAATTGCAGGGTTTCTGCAATGGGTGATGCACTTGATCTTTCTCCCACGGACACGCCGGAGTCGCCTGGTTCTCCCTACACCATGTCGCCCTCCGACTCTCCCAGGCGCAATGGCTTAATATACGAGCCTTCAGGCAAGCATTTGAAATCTGTTTCTATTCGTTTTTTCAGAAATTGTATCTCGTGTTTTCTTGTTTGTGTTTTGGGGGAAATCACATTTAGGATAACTGCATAATAGCTTGCTCAATGTGCACGCGAGAGTGTGTGGAAGTCGTAAGACACAGTTGATGTTTATTCTTGAAAATTACATGTACTGATATTTTAGTATTTAGGGTATGATTACACGGTGGCTAACGGGGTTGGGTAGATCTGTTTTCTTCTTTTGCTTTAAGATGTTATCCAATAGTGAAATTGGAATGGTGGCACTTGATTTTGTTTGGGTGATTTTGCTTATTTTTTGAAATTTATAAACCCTAACTGGTCTTGTAGCGTTTTGGAGGACGGGGGGATTGTGTGATGTTGAATTGATGTATTTGCTTCTGCTTTTGTTGAAATATGTCGTAATTGTGTAGTTGCTGGATCACATTTACGGTATTGATGTGATTAATTTGAGTTGCAATAATGGTAGGGAAGTTTAGATACAATGAGGCAAACGGGTTCGTAGTGCCATTTGTAGATTTGTTTGATTGAGAGCGAGTAGTGTGCAGCGTTGAATGTTGAGATCATAGTATTGACTCTATTGACAATCAGACTTGACCAAAACAAGCTGCCAAAATTTGATGCAGCGCGAAAGTTTAAAATGGCCAAAACTTAAAAATCACCCCAATTAACTTTAAATTACTTCATGCTGCATCACCTTTTTATACTACAGGTGCTGCAAGTAGAATTTAATACGTTTAAACAGGGATACCTGATGGCTTACTTTCTGATATATTTTGTTTTATTTCTTTTTAAGATTTCTATTATCGATTGGAAAGTGTCCTTTAGAATCACTGGGATTGTTGACAGGGGAGATGGGGAGTTTTTTACTTTCCTGTCTCTTGTCATGCTCACATTCTTTGTGTAAGTTGGTTGCTTGAAGACAATCCTTTTGATACAGAATGATGGTTTGGAAGTTGAGTTTCTAAGACACTTTCTTGCCATGCTCATTTTTTGATGAAAATTCACTGTTCTGATTCAGCACTTTTAATATGGACAGGACAATGCGATTTGTAAAGTTACCATCTGTATGATACTAATCAATTACATATAAATCAATCTTTTCTTGTGTGTTGTTTGTGTGGTTTCAAAAATGGCACATTGATGCAAGGTCCTAGGGTGACTAAGGGACAACACAACCGCAAATTCAACAATGCTATTATCAAAAGGCAATAGAACAATGAGAGGGTGCAAATAACAATTCTCTCTCTGTAGACAAGGATAATATAAGAGCAAACAGAACACCATGCTAGAACTGTAATGCAAATTCGTATTCTGCTCAACAACCATGCCAACTTGGTACAGCATTGGTGTATTTGGGATATTTCATAGAAGCGATACATATAGTAGAGTTGACATTCTTGGACCTGTGGCATAGAGTAAAGGTAGCTAGGATATCATGGTTTGACCACACATTTGTGGGAAGATATGTAAGTTTGTAGCAAAGGTGACATGTGCATGGAGTATTAATCTTATGTTTGAGACAATTATACCGCTAGATTTTCTAGGAACCACCTGGCCTTACTTGAGAAGTAATGGTTTTTATATGTGACTATTCTATGTCACAATAAAATCTATTATAGCTCCAATTTTCCAAAAATTGTATCTCAGGTTCTTTTGCTTGTGTTTTGTGGAAAATCACATTTAAGATAACTGCATAATAATCTGCTCAATGTGCACACTAGAGTGTGTGAAAGTCATAAAACACAGTTGATGTTTGTCCTTGAAAATCTGATGTAATTATATTAGGATTTAGGGTATGATTACATGGTGGCCAATAGGGTCTAGTAGTTCTGTTATATTCTTTTGCTTAAGAGACAATCCAAGATTGTAATTGTAAGGGCAGAACTTGATTTTTTATTTTCTTTTGAAATCAATAAACCTTAAATGGTCTTGTAGCATTTTGGAGGACAGAGGGGGGATTTTGTGACGTGGAATTGATGTATTTGCTTCAGCATTTGCTGAAATATGTTGTAATTGAATAACTGTTGGATCACAGTTGCAGTTTTGATTTGATTTGCCCGAGTTGCAATTATGGCAGAGAAGTTTAGATGCAATGAGGCAAACGGGTTCCTAGCCCGATTTGTAGATTCATTTGATTGCGAGTGAGTAGTATGCAGCGTTGCTGTTGAGATCATAGTATTGGATCTATTGACAATCAGACTTGGCTGTAACAAGCTGCCAAAATATGATGCAGCTCAAAAGTTTAAAATGGCCATGGCCCAATAAAATCACCTCAATTAACTATAGATTACTTCACGCTACATCACATTTAATCTTGCAGGTGCTACAAGCAGAATTTTATATGTTAAAAGTTAAAACATGGATTCCTGGCTTACTTTCTGAATTTTATTTGTTTTCTTTCTCTTTAAGTTTTCTATAATCGACTGGCAAGTGTCCTTTAGAATCACTGGGATGGTTGACTGGGCAGACGAGGAGTTTTCTTGAGATTCCCATCTCTTGTCACACACACATTCTCTGTGTAAATTGGTTGTTCCAAAACAATCCTTTTGATACAGCATGTGGTTTGGGACTTCCTGAATTTCTAAGACACTTCTTGTCATGCTCATTCCTTTGATGAAAATTGGCTGTTCTGTTTCAGCCCTTGTAGTATGGATAAGACAATAAGATTTGTAAAGTCACTATTATCTATGTTAAAAATCAACTGACCTATAAATCAATCTTTCCTTGTGTGTTGTTTGCGTGGTCTGAAAAATGGCACATTGATGCAAGGTCCTAGGGTGACTAAGGGACAACCCACCCATATTGATTCAACAGTGCTATCAGCAAAAGCCAATAGAAAAATGAGAGAGTGCAAATAACAATTTTCAGTCTGTAGACAAGGACACTATAAGAGCAAGTAGAACACCATGCTAGAACTGTAATGCAAATTTGTATTGTGCTCAACAGCCATGCTAACTTGGGACAAAATTGGTGTTTTTGGGAAATTTCATGGAGGAGATGCACATGGTAGAGTTGACATTCTTGGACCTGTGGCATAGGATAAAGTTAGCTACGATATCACTGTTTGACCGCACATTTTTGGGAATATGACCACACATTTTTGGGAAGACATGTAAGCTTGTGGCGAAGGTGACACATGCATGGAGTATTAATCTTATGTTTGAGATAATTATACTGCTAGATTCTGTAGAAACCACCTGGCCTTTGAGAAATAATGGCTTTTTATTTGTGACTAGTTGCAAAAGATGATGTGGAAAAGTTCTTAACTTGGGCTTTAGGGATCTTAGGAATCTCCTATGTGTTTGACCTCTATGTTATTAGGTATATCCAAAATTTAGTTACCCGGCTTGGACAAGTTGAGTGCTAGGTCTAGGTGTTTTTTTGGTGGTCTATTCTAGCACATCTTAGATCTCCTAGGTAAATTACAGGTATAGCTAAAATGTCAAACAAAAACTAAAATGAGTCCTAAAATTGCAAACACTCCTTAAAACCCTTCAAATCTCAAATCTTATATTCATTTCTTTGGTTATTGGTAAGCGTTGAAGGAATGTGAAGGAATTTTTGATACAATATAATATATTTAATTAAGGACGTTCATTAAAACAAAATTTTTAAAAGCATTGTAATTTTTTTAAAAATAAATTTATTTCATTGCCTCCTATTTTGTGAAAAGGTTGTTTCTTCTTGATATGTGAATGTGGACATAGGGGTCTATCTGCTCTGTTTAAATGAGCAAACTTGCTAAAGATCAATTGGTTCCAGTGATGCAGAATTGGCAGACAAAGAGTACAACCTTGAAAACTAAAACGTACAATGCCTAAATCAACCTAGTGTTTGATACAAATAATGATCACCCATTTGAGCTTTCCATAGAGTTTTCATTTAAAAAAATTCACTGTCTATTATTCAATTCCTTAGTAGAAAGTAAACGACTTTTTTGGTATCCTTCACTTTATCATGCCTTGCTTTTGAAAGAAAATTCCCATTGCTATTGATTAGGGTATGAAATAACTCAATGGGTCCACAATGATCCCCCTTTAGCACCCATGAGTATCCTTGCAATGTTTGTTGAATAGACAACCTCTTCCATGGTGAATTTTTTGCTTACATTTCTTTATTTGGTTTGAATGAATGAGTGAATGATTTTAATGATGTCCACAAAGTGATTAGTCTACAACCTTAACTTACCGCTACATTCCTTTCAATGTCTGATCTCTTGCTATGTGTCTTGACTAGAAAGCTTGCAATTTGGGTCATCTTATTGTGCATGTTTTCATCGTCAAGATGATTTTGTATATCTTCATACTCTATGCATTCTATGAGAAAGTGCCATTCTGTCTCAATTGTGCCCACCCTATAGAAAATGCAAGTTCTCTCTTCCCATAGCTCTTTGGGCCTCATCCACCTACCCATCTTGCACTTGAGATGATGCGAACCCGTTCTTAATTGTGCTACTAGTAACTTTGCTTTCCCTATAATGGCTGCTCCTAGATATGCATTCTTTCTATGTTCTCGAGTTCGGTTAAATTCTTTGATGCAATAAGCCTTTTTTTGAGCAACGTGATTAGCCTACATGGCAGTTCGAAGCTTTTCTATGAAAAACTTTTTTTATTTCCTCATTGGCATTAGGACGCTCATGCAACTTGATGTTCCACTTGCTCAACCACTTATTTCTATTATGGCACTTTTGTTTTGTTTCATCCAAGTTTTCTTCATACGGTTAAAGGCTCTTTCGTCAAAATTTTGGGCTAGTGTTGTTTACCCATGCTTTCAACCTTCTTTAAATAGCTTATTAATCGGGTTATTAATGATGCCTCCATTAGAAAAGTGCCTACTTTTGCTATATGATTTCATATGGTTCTGCGTACGTTGAGATTGCTTGTGACTAGGTGTTTATGAATTCTCTCTAAGTGTCTCCATCCACATTATGACATGCCACCTCTTTAAACTTTATAATTATAAAAGACAGCCAGTGTAACCAGCAAATCAAAAAGAGTTTTCTTGATTTTCCAATCCCAAAGTTCTGCTTTTCTACACCTATTTTGGAGTAGATATGATGCTTGCAATCCTCCTTGTATCTTTTTTTCTCTACAAGTCTCCCAACTGAGCTTACTGTGGAAGTCAATCCCAAGATATTTGTATTCTTTCATCATTTTCAGTGTCTACTTTCCAGAAGAAAGGTAATTTGTTTTCCTTTCCTTATAAATAGAAATTCACGACTTTAGTTTCAGTAATGTTCACCTTATTCCTACCTCTCGACAGAAATTTTCCAAGGCCCTTAAATGATCTCTTAATCCATGAATTGTTTTTGATATTAAGATAAGATTTTAGCATTGAAAGTAGCATCACCACATATCTTGCTGTTTGGAATCCTTCTCCATTTGTTTTGTTTAACCAACTTTCTAATTTATCAATTTACAAACCAAACAAAGTAAGGGATAAAGGGCATCCTTGCTTAACACAAATGTCACTACCAAAACATTTCAACATTCTTTCACTAGGTATGATTTTGGCTCTAACTCTCTTATATAGGTACTCCTGCCCTATACACATCAGGGATACCTAATTTTTGCATTCTATTCCGTAGCTTCTCTTTGTACCATGTCAAAGGTTCTCGAAGTCCACAATATAGCACCCTGGATGCTCCATATTTTCTCTATCAAATGCCAAAGGCTGATGGAATGATCAATGGTGGGATGTCTTGGCTTAAAACCAGTTTGCCCTCTTGTTCTTTTTCCTTCAGCTTCTACTCAACTGCTGAGTCTACATCACATCGTGCTCTATAAAAGTTTGCCAAGAAGGGGCTTGACCATATTAGTGCTATAGTTAGATGGGTTATTGATGTCTCCATTTTTAAAAGAGGAATAACTACACGAGTTGTCCAATATACTGGAAAATCATTTCGAATGACACTACTGAAGGTTCCTTAATGTAAGGGGCAAGAAGCTTAACTCCCCATTTCAAAAATTCAGCTTGAAGCTCATCAACGTCAATGTCTTACCACTTGCTAATTTCGTTATTCCTTGTTTGATATCAACCACCTTGAAGAACTCCATTGATGTGTTCACTATGGTAGGAGAGTTCTTTTCGTGTATAATCTCATAAAGTAACTTGCACATTCTAGTAATTGAGCATCTGTAATATTGTTCCCAGTTTGTTTTCTCCTATGCTATAGTTTCTTCCAAAAATCTTTGGGATTGTGTTTTTCAAAAGAGAGTAACAGCTTTCTTGCATGTGCATAACTGCTTTTTTTCATGGATTAATTTTGCACACTTCTTGTTTTCTTTGCTCAAATCTTTCCCTCTTATAGATCTCTCGGTTGCCTTACAGTCTTCATCACACCACAGATTTGTCGGAAAAGTATTTGCAGCTCCCTCTTTCTACTGCAAGATCTTTTACATGCACTTTATGCCTTGTGTATTATAGGAATCACAAATTACTATGATCATGACCATTCTTCTTACTGACACTTTAATTTGCAAAGATATTATTTATTTCATTTCTTTTGCATGTGGAGATTTTATTGTGTGGGCTATTTGTAGCAAAGTCCATCTTAACAAAGTGAGGCGTGTGAATTGATTTCATCTCTGTTGGGCATTCCTCAGTGTCAAACAACAGCACTCTAGATGTAAGATTTTGAGAGCAAATAACTTAAATCTACCACACTCTGACCATTATAGGTTTTGGAAGTTGTACCTTCTGAAGTTGGTCAGCCTCTCATGCCATTGCAAATAGTGATGCCAAATAAACTACACATCTCCGTTGATTCTGTCCCAAAATGCGATGCACCCATTACCATCTTGGGAAGCTATTTTTTCAAGACTGACCACCGCCTTTTTCCAACAAAAAATGATAATTTTTCCCTTTTCATCACTACTCAGCTGTTGCTGTCTTTGCATTGAAGTCCCTATTAGCATTGTTTATCCTAAAGTGTTGAATAGAGATATATTTTTTTTAATGATGCTTCTTTCTCATAGAACAGTTTTTTGGAGCAAAGTAACAAGCTATTAGCTTGGAAATTATCTGATTTCTTGTTATTTGCAACTAAATGTATTGTTTATTTGAGTCCTCTTTTTCAAATTTTATGATACCATACCACTTCTCATTTATAAGCATTGTGACTCCACCATGTCCTTTACCTGTCTCATTCCCTTTGTTTGAAACTGAAAATTTCTTGTAACCTTCTTCAATATTTGGAACCTTGCAACCATTATGCTCACGTGTTTCAGCAAGATTATTTGCCCTCTTTTCACCACTACTCAGCTGTAAAGATTGGTTATTAGCTGTCCTTGCATTGAAGTCCCATGTTAGCATTATGTTTCTTAAATTGTTGAATAGAGAGATATCTTTTTTAGTGATGCCCTTCTTTTGTTGTACTTAGACTTTTTGGAGCAAAGTAACAAGCAGCCAACTTGAAATTTATCTCAATTATTGTTATTTGCAGCTAAATGTATTGTTTATTTGGGGCTTCCTTTTCAAATTTTAGGATATCGTACAACTTCTCATTTATAAGCATTGTGACTCTATTAAGTCCTTTGCATGTCTCATTCCAATAGTTACACCACCCTGGGGGATGGGGGGACGGCAGAACGGAGGGACAAGTTTCCGAGACGGGGGGACAGAGGGGCCTCAATTTGGGGACAGTGGGGGGACGGTGGGGGGACGGTGGCAGGGGATAGGAAGGGGTGTGTATATATATCTATGGTACTTTAAATGCTAGTTATGAAAAGATGTATTAGAATATAAGATATAAAGATGTAAAAGAGTAAATACTTGAACATTGGATGGAATTGGAACATCGAACATTGAACATAAATAGTTGAATCGGTAAATAGTCAACATCAGGACATCCCCCATCCTTGGCGGAGGTGGCAGAATTTGGTGGTGCCACTAGGGACGGGGGGACGGAGTCCCCAAGTCCCCAGTGTGTCCAAGTCTCTGGGACGTGGGGCAAAAAGAGGGGGGACGTGTCTCCGTGTTACTATGCTCATTCCCTTTGTTCGAATTTGAGAAGTTCTTGTAATCTTCAAAAATTTCTGGACCTTGCAACCATCATGCTCATGTGTCCCAGTGTGTCCAAGTCTTTGGGCCATGGGGCAAAAAGAGGGGGGATGCATCTCCGTGTTACTATGCTCATTCCCTTTGTTCGAATTTGAGAAGTTCTTGTAACCTTCAAATTTCTGGACCTTGCAACCATCATGCTCATGTGTTTCAATTGGAGTGTTCATGTGTTTCAACAAGAGTGGTAATATCTTTCTCCTCTGCTATGGGTCCCACCCCAAGACCTCTTCTCCACAGATAACTTACGTATTTCCAGCTTACTGCACTTGAGCAATCTGCTGGATCCCTTATTTCCTATTTAATATTGGAGAAATGCTCACTAATTTGAGCTTTCTAATTCTTCAACCATGCCCAGTTTCTTGCTGCCTTTTTTCCCCCTTTCCTTCTGTTCCTCTTGTTGAGCAAAAGTCAAATTTTCATCCAGGTAGAAATTTGTACCTATTAGTAGTCTTCTATTTCTAAGGATCATATTATTACACTCTAGGATTCTTTCTCTTGTGTCTATCTCTCCCTCCCATCCTCTTACCAATCCTATTTGCTTGCTGAAAATTCCCTGTCCATGCTAGTTCATCTCTAAGAAAGTTCCTTTTTAGAATGTCAACTTTCTCTTTTTTCCCTAAGTTTTTGAATCTTTTGATGATGAAATTTGAAAGATCCTCATTTTTATCTTTGTTTTTATTTGTTACTTCAATATTACGGGAAGCTTCTATTTTCTTGGAGAGTGCTAGCTATTTTGGTTCAGTGTTCAGTTTGTGCCTTTGTTTTGAGGCATTAGAGTGTTTCTCTACAAATTTGGGTGGATGTGTAGAAAATAATTAAAATATTAATCTGTTAATATTTGTTTGTCAAAAGTGTAATACGTAGAACTTATTATTACTTATTAATTTATTTAAAGGTGTTTATGTTAAGTGACTTTAAGGCTCAAAAGAGAATTATGAAATAAAGTCACTTTAAAAGTTGAAGGTTTATTATTTCAAGTGAATCTACAATATATTATTCTAGAAAGTTTCCTTTGGTTATAAAAGAGGTTGAAGGGACTCATATGAGTCATTCCAGATTGTTCATTTTTGATGAAACCCTTTGCGGGAGTTTGAGTTTTTGTTTAGTTTGTCAACATTGGGATGGAAATTCTTATGATGAAGGTTGTTTCTGGTAGTGAAAGTTCTGCACTAGCCGATTTGTAGGTGAGGTCATTTAGATTTGATGCATATGCAGAATATATTTTTGTTAGTAGATTTTTGCTAAAATATTGTGTATTCTCATTCACAGCAATTCCCAGATTTGCAAATTTACAAACTTATTTAAACTTTGTAGGCAAAGAATGAAATTGAAGGGAAATGTTATTTATCAGCTGTTAGTCATTTTGTACAAATTCTCCATGCCTACTTGATAAGGTGTAGTTAAATGGGACTTTTCTAGCTGTATTTTTCTCAGTAGACTTGGAGACATTTTTTGTAATACCAGATATCTCTGCTAGTCGTAAGTTTGACAAAGATAGGCAATTTCACATATGATATGGTAAAAAGATAGAAGATTTAACATGCTGATTTTGGAGCATATACTCTTTTGAAATCACTAAAGAAGTGAGAGGTGGGGATTTCTTGAATTAGGCACAACACTATAGCAAAGCACAGTTCTTAATCACAAGTGGTGCATAAATCAAATGAAACTAGCTAGCTCTGATACTCTCAAAGATGAGTTGTGGGTAATTGAGAAATAGACATTGCTGGTCTTCAAAGGGGATTTAACAATATTTTAAGATAATGGAATAATATATCGCAGTTGTGAGACTTTAAAACTCTATCAAACCGTAACACCACCACCATATACAAGATCAATTAGTGTCCATTTGTGGTTTTATCATTTAAGGATTGATATATAGCAATGCCCATGGGTATAAACAAGAAAATTCACAACATGTTAATATGTTTTGAGGGGTTGAAGTTAGATGTGACTTCAAATTTGATGCTAGCTTGAGTCATTTTGTATTAGTCTAAGAGTGGGATGTGATACATGTTGAATGAATTATCTTATTAGAGCTTACAATAATGCTTTTTGCTTGCTTATTGGTCATAATAGGAGCTAAATTCCTTCAAAGGTTGACTACCTTGCTGCAAGGGTAAACATGGAGTCTAAAGAGAATTGTGAATGGTCAATCAAAATTGCTCACCTCTATTTAACATTCATCACCAATGTAACATGATTAGTGACAATAGTCATGTTCTTGAATTGGAAATGTGCAATGTGATACATATAATTTCCTTTGCGATCATATTATGTCATAACTTCTTGTGTAGGATAAGTTATAATTGATCTTAATATGAGGGAATGATTATAGGGTGAACGATGATATTATTTCACCTAAAACAAGTTGAAGACATTTTTAGGCCAACTATTTAACAAATGCCTACTCAACATAATGGAGGGAAAATCAAAAAAATATAATAAAATGGTTTGATATTTGGGGTAGTTATTATGCTAAAAATATGGCTTCTTCAGGTTTGATCTCCCTTGCATCCTCCAAGGTTCTACCATTTATTGCCTTAATGAAAGTAATTCTTTTGACATATCTCTGGTCTTTAGTTTGGGAATAATTTTTTCATATTTAGACCACCTTAACTGCATCGTGTCTCTAGAGCTTTGTTTCTAATATATTTCCTCCCTTAGTTTAATCTCCCACAACTTTGAAATTAGGAAACTTTTTCAACATAAATCTCTTGATTTGTTTTAACCTCCATTACCTTATCATTTATGGAAGCTCTTTGATTTTGATTTTTTTCTCAAAAAATATTATTAAAAGACCTTATATCCTTTTCTTATTACAACATTTAAAAATAAGATATGTATTTTTCCAATTGGAACATATTTGAACCCCTAGTTCTTAGCACATTTTTTACCAACAACTTTCCAATAATTCTAGCAAAGATGCTTTTTGTCTACATAAACTGAAACTTAATGAGACAATTTCAGGATTTCGCATCCTTAATATGTAGCGATTGGGGATAACTACTTGATTTTAAGATAGGTAGTACATGACAACCTATTTGGTATTTTTGTAAAATAGGAAAGACAAATCTACAATTGTTCTAGATGAAGGTGCTCCTCTTAGAACATAAAAATGTTGTAACTATTTATAAAAAAACTTTAAGTCTAATTGGGATTATGTTGTATGTGTTACTATTTTTTTTTTGATAGGTAATCGTCTGACGCCTAGATTATTTATTATTCATTTTTATTATTATTGTTAGATTAATTATTATTATGTGTTAATCTCGAGCAGATTTAAACCCAAGACCTCCCTGATGAGAGGCTGACAATTTACTGATGCGTTGTAGGCTCTTGCCTGTTGTATGTGTTACTATTGCTTTTTCACTAGCTAATAAAAAAATGGTAAAGCTACCACAAAAAACAAAACAATCTCCTTGTAGATTGTCCATTACCCCTAAATGGCCCATTAATAGAAGCCAAGGTTAGAAAAATAACTTTGTACTTTACATAAGTGCTGGTTCACATTGGAATTAATTACCTCCACCTTGGTAATAGAATGGTCATAAAGTCCCCAGATTGTTGGGAGACCTAATTGTGACTGCAAAAGGACATTTCCATTTTTATCATTTTAAACCAAATCTAAAACATCAAAGATAATAAACCTTGTTTCAAATCTCAGTCTTTTGCAAACTTACTTATTGTTTCCCTAACATATCTTGTTCGGGGCATTAATGCCATAAACTTTCCACAAAAAGACCTTCATTGTGCTCGGCAAGGGGGGGGGGTTGATTTGCCCTCATCGGGCTTAGATTAACCAATGTAACATAGGGACTTGCAACCCCCTCCCAAACCTCAAAGTTCCCATCCTCGAGATGTCCTCACACCTTGTACTTGAGTATCCACCATTTCACAACCTTCCTGCCGTTGGGATGGGTACTTGAATTTCTATTTGAATTTTGGTCTTTGAATGTTACTATTGGGCATGTAACATATTACCATGTTGAATGTTGAATGCTTCTAGTTCATGTTACAATTTTGCCATATTCAAGTCTTTTAATACGTCATAACTAGCATTTTAAGTTCTATATGTATACTATCCACCACCCCTTTTTGCCCCACCATCCCCTAGCTGTCCCCTCATTGTCTCAAAAATGAGGCCCACTTTCTCCCTGTTGTCTTTTGTAATCTAGAGAATGACGACACTAAGGTTGATTACAATATTTCTTGTACTAATTTGTGCGTTTGTACAAAATAGTGAGAAGAGTCTAATTGAGAAACTCTTATGAGGTGAAGCGAAGTCTATATTGCAATACAATTGATACTTGGAGTAGGGGTGACTTGGGGGATGCATTAAAATGTGTAATAAACAAAGTAACAAGAATCGGAATTGGATCGGAATCGGCAAGGCCGAATCAAATCGTGAATCGGCCATGAATCGGAATCGAATCGGCCATGAATCGGAAAATTTAAAAAACCCTTGAAATTTAGTGAGTAACTTATTTCATAAACCCTTTATCGCTGATTCGATTCACCGATTCACAAAAAATCGTTTGGCTTGAATCGAATCGCCGAATCGCGTGAATCGCATGAATCGCCGTGATTCTTGGAACTATGGTAATAAATGAAAGCAAATTTAAACATGATAAGAGTGCAGATAACAATACTCTTTTCTATAGGCTATAAGAAAAAAGAGGAATCGAATATTGAGTTAGAATGGTAATACGAGTATCTATTATGCAATTTGTATATTAACATTTGAGAGGATTAAGGTGTGTTGCAAGTTTGTCTACTACATGGCTTCACAAATAGTAAAAATAATACAATTATATAGAAGTGTAGAAGATAAACGTACAACTCTTCTTATATTAAGAAATACATCAACTTTCCTGTGATGATTCAAATTTTCAAATTCTCATCTTTGTTATTTTCTCAAATCTCTATGGAATAATGGAATAGAATAGGGATGAGGATGTCAGAATTGTGCAACATGGAACATAGTAGTTGAGACTTATGATTTGGAAAGGTGTTCTTGGGAAGGTCTTAAATCTTTTAGTGAAGATGATGCCATTGTAAATTGAGATGATTAAAATGTGAGATTGTCTTAGGTCAGACATGGATAATATTTGTAATACAGAGTTGGTTTGTGAGGCATTGCTTTTGTTAAAGTTTATTAATCTTTGAATAGGGTTTGAGGTATGATGCCTATGATATGAATTGTTATTATACTCCTTATGGTGGTTATGTATACTAAAATGCAATACCATCCTTCTCAAGTATGGTGATTATGTATAGGCATTAATTTTTAATCTATTAACATCATGATCTAATCACCGTATGATTTGAATGTTCAAGCTGGCCTCTTGATGTTGGATTGCAATGAGAATTTTATTCCAACGTGATTTGCTTTCAATTGCACTATCAATGCTTATATTGTTGTCTCATGGTTTGCTGAAGGAGTAACGTACATGGTAGCTGACTTGGTATAGACAATGGGTGACTCGCACCCAAAATCTGTATGGCTTACCTATTAGGTTAACATTTGATAGTGGATTTGGAGTATGGCATTTTGAAGATGGAGTCCACTACACCCCTCACTGTCTCTGCTTAAGTTTAAGGCAACACAACTATCGATGAAGTGCTTAAGTTTGAGGTTGAGGGCAAGGCAACTCTCTATTGATGAAGACCTTTAGTGGTGAGCAATGTCCAATTGCTTGACTACTTGAGGAAACCTATTAACAGTAAGGAGGTTAGCTATAGATCCATTGCCTTGACCAATAGGAAAGGATTTTGACCATAGAACTATACGGCCATATCCAACAAAAATATGGCCCTTGATCATGTTTGAATTCTCTACAAAGGATAATTTCTGACATGATTTATTCCCATAACAACACTTTGTTAATCCAATTATGCACTGCTTGTTGTGCTTGCGTTGCTAACGTAGACCATTGCCATAGTCTCACAGCTAATGTGGTAATCCCCACCTTGTAGTATGGGGTCAACTTTATGTTTGTTTAAATTTAGGGAGTCCTTGCTGGTTCTATGTTGAATAAATGCTAATCCAATCCCATTCTTCTTTGGGATTTTTTCTGATTTCGGAGAATCACCTTATAGGCAAGGCATACCCTTTGTCAAATCCTTGCTCTTGATGAGACCACTCTTCTTTCTATGCTTGTTAGTTAACCTATTCAAAACAGAAACTTTTAAGTGTTTAAGCTTGCTATTTTTATGATCTTTGTTGGTCCCTCATACTGTAACAAGCACAATTGTCCAACAGGAAGTAACAACTAGTTCACAAAGAATTTCCAAAAAGAAATGCTTGAAAGAGAAGGCGTTTAATTCTACTGACAAAGATAATCATTTTTAACAATTGATTTAAATCTAAATCACCTCATTAAAGAAATCTGATCTACGTCTATAACTAACATCATTTAAGAAAGTACAAGGGAGGGAGGAAACATACTCCTACTTAGCATCCAAAAAGTGCATTTAGTGTTCTCTGTTTTAATCAGCAATATAGGGGGAAAAGATATCGCTGGGGCATTTATTCGCCCAACCATGGATCGTAACTTGATCCTCCTTTGCTCACTTCCCACTCGAAGTTGGCCTGGCCATCTGCAAGGGATGGAATATGATTATGACAAGTTGTGTGATCTGTTGTAAGACCCTACAATCATAGTCGACAACACCTTATATCTACTGCTATCTTGGTTGACTCCTGACCAGGACTGTATCCGGTATCGTAAAACTAACAAGCACCAGCACATTGGTAGTACACCTTGGCCAAGGATTTATTCTACATGTTTATCACGGTGCCCAGTTCCCACTTTATCTGACTTGCACCCCTAGATACACGCTAGGTTAATCGTAAGCTTGAGAGATACAAAAGTTATTCTACTTTGTTCTTCATATGATCTGACACACTTGTCTTGCAATTGGACGACATTTTATCTTGGTTCTTATGCTACTTGCTATGGATAGATTTGAGCCAATTATGTGTACGTGATCCACTCAGCATGGAACTGCACAATGCCACCTTTCAAGCCCACTTTCTCCTTAGGGTCTTCATTGGTCCTAAGGAACACGTGCTGGAGCTGCTTCCTCACATTGTGCCGGTTCATGCTAAATGGCTCAGTGAGAAGATCCATTCTCATAAAGTTGTTCCTTCACAGCAGTTTTGAGAAATTTTCACATAGTTGTAAATATAATTGTTCACTGTGTTCTTTCACCTCATTTTTCTATAAGGTTACCAGTATTATTAGCATTCAATTGTGATGTAGGTTTAGTGACTAACAGCTGTAGGATGTGGCTTATTGAACGACAGAAGGTTTTGTTTAGTTCCAATCTCCCTTATCAATTATTCCCTACTGTTTTATCATAATTTATAAATAACATTGACTGGATGTCTGCTATTATTTCCTTTAGTTTACAAGACTGATACTGTTTCTATGTCCCAGAATTTGCACAAACGGTAATGCCAACTTGTCATTCAAGTTATTGGCAGAGAAACTTCCTACTGTTATGACAGAGCATAGTAATGAGGCATTAAGAATCATTCCCGTTCTTTCTTGCATATAAGCTCATTCTCCTTTATGAATCATTCAACGTGAATTTTTCCAGATAAAAAGATTTACAAGAATAACAAAAGACCATTTCTTATTTAGTTTTCTTTCAACTGGTTATCTTTTTAACAAAGAACTTTCAGCTACATGAAGGATTACCGAATAAGGAAAATTCATTTCTTAATTTCTTTACAGCATTTAATCTTGCAACTAAAAGCTCTTTCAGATATAAGCTATGAATTCTTTAAGCTATACAAGGCTATGTGCTCAAAAGGCTCTTTTGTTGGCCGAAATTCTGAGCTATTTGCTTCTTTACAATTTTATATTGAAAGATTACAAATTCTTCACATTGAAAGAGGGGGAAATATTTCCTTGTTCTTTCCAAACATGAAAGGTAGAGAAACTCAATAGACTTAATGTGCCTACAATTCTGCTTGGTTTTCTTTCTGTCAAATGTGTAGAAGTGGGGTCATCTCCATGACTTTTCTCAACTTCCTACTGAGCTTTCAAGAGATGGCATCCCTTGAAGACGTGAATGGCTTGAATACCCTTTAGCATGTTGTTTTTGGCCATTTGATATCCCTTCAAGACGTGAATGGTTTGAATAACCTTCAATATTTTCTTTGCCATTTGATAATTTAAAACTAAAGTTCATCCCACTAAATAACAATCTGACCAAAGAGCGTGTTTAGCGACTACTAAATGTAGATAGCTCCATATTTAAAATGTTTTGAAAATCAATAGATCACTTGTTATTATAAATTTATAATAAATTAAGTGTTTTGATGTAATGAAACCCCTTATTAATAAGAATATATAGGTTTAAACTTTATATATTTATTCTCAATATTATTATGTGTAAATATGCATGCACTTATATGTAATTTATTACAAACCATGCTACCATGTTCATTTATTTTACGCATATATAAATGCATATTCATGTGTATTCCTATACTAAGAATATACATATATACCTATATAGCATCGTTTTGATAAGATTATTATGAAATATTTTTAAGGAACGTTGACACAAAATCATCATCAAAATTACCAGGATAAAGACACTCCCATCTAACGACTCCAAAGCTATTCAGAATCAAATGAAAGACATCAGTGAACTCATCCCTACAATATCCAATGGCTACGGGGCAACATGTATGCACCCCTCCCCTTGTTTTTACTCTTAAATACTTTAGATTCCCTCTATGAGAAGGTGCATTTTTGTGGCATCGTAGATAGTGCCATTCCATGTGATCCTTATAGGGACTTAGGCCATTACAGGTGGCGTTTATTAGGTTTAGTCAGTACTGAAAAGTCTTCTGTAATTCAATCATTCATTGACCATAACCATATTACTCTTAGCTTTTTGATGTTTAGCTTTTAAGGTGAAGTGGAGTTGCTTTAAAGCAACTCAAATTGGATGTTTAGCAACGACTTAAGTTTTTAGTCTTTAAATAGGATAATTATGAGTTTGTGAGGTTGTATAAAGCAAGAGTGACTTTATGTGTTTTAAAGCCAAAGAAAGCAAGGAAAGTTTCTTTCCTTTCTTGCTAAGTAAAGCAGCTGGGTTCTATATATGTAAAGTTATTTTGCTAACTCTATTGTATTCTGGAAGAGAAAAGTTTGCTGTTAGGCTGAATAGAAGATCCAACAGTTGAAGATTTTTCCTTAAGTTGGGGTTTCCTCGGTATATCTGTGTTATTGTTTGCTTTAGTTAATTAACCCAGAGTATTAATTGTTATAAATGAGATAGAGCTTCTTTTTGTGAATTATTTGTGCAACTGATCTTTAATTGGGTTATAAGAAATGAACATGGTAGAAGAGGTCTAAACACTGAATACAAAGCCAAGATCTATGAAACAGATTATATAATTTTTTTTTCTCTAGTTTCTTTAATGGCTATGTCAACCACTGATCGATTAAAGATAGATTGTAGGGTGGCTATGGTGATCATCCTTTGGCATGGGGTTTGCATGTTGCAGATCCAAGGAGCAAGGATGAATTGTGTGGAGATTAAGGAAGAGATTATTAAGATAATATCTTATACTTTCTATAATAGTCAACTACTTGTCTGTAGTCCGTCTTTTAGTCTAGATAGGAATGTTTCCTATCCCGTCTCTTTTTTCTTCAGTCCAGATAGGAATGTTTCCTATCCTGTCTCTAGTTTTGTTTCTAATTCTGTCTTTAGTCTACGTTGTTTCTTTTAGAAACAACGTCCTTGTAATTCTTTATAAGGAACACATTTGTTCCTCTGTTAATAAATGAATCATCTGGAAATCCATTAATCTGCCAACTCTTCTTGAATCTTGTAACATGGTATCAGAGCTATTACTTAAATTTTTTTGAAAAAATTTAAAATTTCTTCGTGAAATTATTTGTTTAAATTTTTTCAAAATTTTTTCTGTTGAATTTCTCTAAAACCCGCTTAGGGTTTTCGGCCTAGAGAAATTCCCGAACTCGGGTCTGCCTGTGTTTGTTCAGCACACTCTAGCCCCATTCGTCCATGCACATCGATCCTTGAAGAAAAATCTGCTATTTTTTATCAAGAAATCTGAAGTTTTTTCAAGCTTTTTTTCAGCTAGGGCCGTTTTTTTTCGAAACCCTAATTTATAGGGTCGAAAAAATATTTTGTTTGCAAATTCTTGATGGGTTTTTCAAGAGCTCAACTGGGTTGTCGTCCGTTTTTTTTGGGTGCCTCGATTTTTGTGCCTCGATTTTTGAGCCAGCGGATCCAAAAAACGATAGAAGATTCCTTCTGGGTTTTTCGAGCTCTCTTTTGGGTCATTCTCTGATTCTTCTGGGTCTTTCGTATTTTTGCTTCAAAAAACGTGCCTTCACAGATTTTCACAGTTTTTCATTGAAAAACGTGCCATGGCATCTCTGACAAATATTATGCTCGAACATAATTCCAAATTCAATGGTCGCAATTATGGAACCTGGAAGCAGCGCATCATCGCAATCTTCGAATATCGAAACACCGATCAACTTGTTCTGGGTGTTACGCAGCGTCCGACTTCTCCGGGTCCTGATCAAGGCGAAGCTGCATTTTTCGCCTTTTGAATTTGTTTCTGTTTTTAATGGGTTTGTTGATTTTCTCCTCAAAAATCATTTCAAGTTGTTTGTAATACGCAAGGTTGCGTGAGATTCTGGGTTTGTTCATTTTTTCCTCAAAAATCATTTCAAGTTGTCTGTAATACGCAAGGTTGTGTGAGATTCTGGGTTTGTTGATTTTCTCCTCAAAAATCATTTCAAGTTGTCTGTAATACGCAAAGTTGCGTGAGATTCTGGGTTTTACCGTTTTTTCCACAAAAACGAAGTTTTGTAATTGCAACCTATTTTGAGTCATAGCAATCTTCTGACAAAGCTTCTTGGTTTCAGCATTCTGTAGATCCAGGGAGGGTCTCAGTTATCACAGAATGTTCCAACATCCGTACGTTGACCATTAAGGGAGGGTATTAAGATAATATCTTATACTTTCTATAATAGTCAACTACTTGTCTGTAGTTCGTCTTTTAGTCTAGATAGGAATGTTTCCTATCCCGTCTCTTTTTTCTTCAGTCCAGATAGGAATGTTTCCTATCCTGTCTCTAGTTTTGTTTCTAATTCCGTCTTCAGTCTACGTTGTTTCTTTTAGAAACAACGTCCTTGTAATTCTTTATAAGGAACACATTTGTTCCTCTGTTAATAAATGAATCATCCGGAAATCCGTTAATCTGCCAACTCTTCTTGAATCTTGTAACAGAGATTTCCTCTATATGTTGAGAGGAAGAGATTTCCTGGAGACATCGAAGAAGTGATTTCTTAGAGGAAGAGAGTTCCTTGATATATTAGAGGAAGAGATTTCCTAGATATATTTTGTGGAAGATATTTCCAAGAGAGGAAGAGATTTCCTAGATATCTTGTGAATAAGAGAAGCTAGGGAAGATGGAGAAAGAAAAATTTCAGGAAGGGAAGCGGAGGCAATTATTCTTGTGCATAGAAATTGCTATAGTTTGAGCTGTGAATTTTTCAGATTCTTTTGAAGGCAGTTTTAAGCACAAGTTTTTGTGCACACATTTAGTGAGAGTTGTTTTCTTAGCAAAGAGAGGAGTGTGAGGATGAAATTATTTTTGTATAACTATTGTGGCAATCTTGTAGTCTCTCTTAAAGCTGAATAGAAGATACAATTGCTGGTTTTCTTCATCAGAGATTGAGTGGAGAATTGGATAGTGAAACTCTAGTACTTTCCTATGGACAAACAAATAGCAGATACACTAACAAGGCTTTGTTGAAGATTATATTTTTTATTCTTCAGGGATAAGCTGGGTGTTGTGTATAACACCTTCCTCGCTAAGAGGGAGTGTTGGCTTTTTGTTGTTTAGCTCGGAAGGTGGAGTGGAGTTGCTTACTCGAATTGGATGTCTAGCAACAACTTTAGTTTTTATTCTTTAAATAGGATAATTATGAGTTTGTGAGGTTGCATAAAGCAAGAGTGATTTTATGTGTTTTAAAGCCTAAGAATGCAAGGAAAGTTTCTTTCCTTGCTTGCAAAGTAAAGCAACTGGGCTCTATATATGTAAAGTTGCTGTAGCAAACTCTATTGTATTTTGGAAGAGAAAGTTTGCTGTTAGGCTGAATAGAAGATCCAACAATTGAAGGTTTTTCCCCACATTGGGGTTTCCTGGGTATATCTGTGTTTTTGTCTATCTCTGATTTGCTTTTGTTATTTTGCTTGCGCTATTTGCTTCTATTAATTAACCTAGAGTATTAATTGTTATAAATCAGACAAAGCTTCTTTCTGTGAATTTATTGTGCAATTGATTTGTAATTGGGTTATAAGAAATTAACAATTACCCTCACCTTTTCCTAGTGATATCTTCCCCCCCTTCTTCTTCAGAGGCCAAGTTAATCTTGCATCCATTTCCAAAACAAAAATAGTCAGTCCGAAACCTTGGTATTTTAACATTAGCAATTATGCATAAATTCTAGATAAACAATTACATCTATTTTAGACATGAATAAAATTCATCATGACATTTCATATATGCTATCAATCTTATGCATCATGAAACATGAATAGAAGTAGTTATTATCTAGGGCATCATTTAGTTTAAAAAAAAACGTTTCTAACATCTGAAACCATCTAGGGCATAAACTAAAGAAAACCATGGCTGACATATACCAGTAACCGTCTAGGGCATCGATCCACATAAGCCATAGTTTTAAAGAAATCAGATACTGCTTTGGGCATCAACATAACCAAAGTATCAAAATATGACTGATCTGAAGGGATGTGACACATATTGTGAAGTAGCGAGATTCCCTTGTGAATTTGACCGTGTTGGGCTTCGGTGTGTGTATCTAATAGTGTGGGTGTCTTTTCTATACCCATCTTTACACTGAAAGCTTCTCTTTTTATGTTTGAAATTTACATTATAAAATAGGACTATTCTAATCAACCCTTGTTGTCTAATTCACCCCATTTGACCCTTATTGTTACAAAGCATTGGGATAAGTACAAATAAGGGAAATTAAAAAGCAGTTAATGTGAAGAGGAAAAGATGGTATTAAAAATTAATAGCTGGTTGATAAAAACAATCAAGGATAAATTATTAACAAAGCAAAATCCCATACGATGTTGTTAGTGAAATGTGCATCATATGAAAATTTATCTGAATCAATATCTTGACTATTTCTGTAGATCATTTGTTTGTATATTTTCAAAGGGAATGACTGTCACATTTTGTTTTCTTAATAGTCATTTACTTGGATCATTTTAGTATTTATTTTCAAAGAGCATGCACAATTTTAACTTTTTGTCTCTTAACAATATCTGTTTTGTCTTTTCAGAAGATGGGAACAAATCATCATCTTGTATAAGGTTTCTCGTATCAAATGCAGCGGCAGGATCGGTAATTGGAAAGGGTGGTGCAACTGTAAGTGATTTCCAGACACAATCGGGAGCTAGGATCCAGCTATCACGTACTCATGAATATTTCCCTGGTACAACAGATCGGATAGTGTCAGTAACTGGAACAATCAATGAAGTGCTTGTTGCAGCCAATCTTATTCTTGCAAAGCTATTGAATGAGGTAAAGAGTTCAAAAATTCCCAAGTGTTATGTTGATCTTCTATTTGAAGATATTCTTGTTGTGCTCATTTATGAATGTGAGATTTTTTGTATGCCTTCAAATGGGCGTATTTTTGAAATACCTTTTTGGACAGGCTGAGGATACCAATGATGCAGATGAGAAGACAGGTCAAGTTAGACTTATTCTTCCTAATTCTGTATGTGGTGGCATAATTGGCAAGGGAGGAGCAACAATTAAGTATGTCATTTTTCTAGTACTATTAAGATTGTCATGCACAATTTTATTTTTGGAACATGCATGTTCCTAAACGTGAATATAGCTAAAATTTTGCTTTCACAATGCATATTATGTGGTAAATTAGCAATGTATATTCTCAGGTTCAATTATCTTTATCTTTTATTTCTATACTGTAATTGAAATCTATTGTTCATGCATTTAGAATTTCAATATGATGTGCAGAGCTCTAAATGTAGCCAAAAATTTCTTCTCATGAAGATTATTGTGTGTTGAGTTGCTACTTAATCCCCACTTGTGTATATACTATGTACATAGGTTAAATTGTATTATTTGTTAACTTTTGAAGTTAATAGCAACACAGTAAATCTTTGATGTTATTTCAATTAAAACTTGTTATGGATGGTGTACACCGCATTTCAGTTTGTGTAATTTTCTTTCTATATATGCATTAATGCTGCAAATGTGTGTGCATTGTTAGGATACGTATCTTGGACAGTTTTCCACAGCAGTTCTAGTTACGGTGCAACTTTAATGGCTATTAATTATGATTGTAGTCTAAACTGAGTTCCAGTTTTAGATATCTATCAAATAAAAACTAGAGAAGTCCTAAGTGACAGCTGGGTTTAAGGGAAGTCATCTCCAGCTTACCACAATCTTGTTTGATGTTTAACTGAGTGTCATCTAACAGATTTATCATATGACAAAATTAATATTTGACTCTATATTGAGAAAAAATCCTTAGCAACAGTTTGGAAAACCATTAATGATTTCCCTCTCAATTTTTTTAGAAGTTACAGCTCCCTTGAAATGATATTAAATGAATCAAACTAAATTAAATTATTTATTCATATGTTTAACCAGAAATTATAAAGGCTTTGACTAATATTCATTTCATCAAATATGTAATAAATACAAAATATGATTTTTACTTAAGAAATTAACTCGTAGGACTAGCAGATTCCTTACACCACAAACCGTAATTTATCAAGTGCTTTCAACAGATCATAGATGAATTTGCAGAACACATAGATAGATGTAATCTAAAGCAAGATGGTTCCAATCAATTGAAACAAGATTCTCACAGTAATTTCATTCCAACATTTTCAAATGCAAAATTTGAAATTCATTGAAATGCTATCCACTTTCCAGTCAAAGATTCAAAGCTACTTCAGAAACCATCATAAAAGCATGTCATCGTAGTACGCTGAATATCCCATGTCGATCTTATGATTGAATACAGTGTTGTCACATAACCCGAGTTCAAAATAGCATAGATTGACAAGACCTGTCTAAAATTAACTACCCACTGAGAAAAACTACCAAAAAGAAATCCTATGCAATCTAAGCAGGGGACGTGGTGGCTTGACTATTGCTGAGCATCTAACAGAGTGTGATCTAATGGATTTATCTTATGACAAATTTAATATTCGACTCTATATTGAGCACAAATCCTTAGCAACAGTTAAGGTAAACCATTATGATTCTTGCATCTTGGAATTACAAGATAATATGTATCCTCTAATGATTTAGAAATCTAAAAAATTATTGTCTCTCATTGTAACCAGAAAAAAATCTTTTTCATTTCCATTGTAGATCAAAAGACAGATCATCCCCATTTTAAACTGTGAAAATGAAAAATAAATGTCTTTTCATTTCTATTGTGACCAACTGTGATTCTCACCGGCATCACCATTGCCACAACTAAAGCTTTAATTGTGTTTCAACATCCCTGCTTCGCCTTCGCCTTTTCAGACAGAGAAACATTGATTACCAGATTGTGGATCTAGTGGAGAATGACGATAATAAATGGCCAGGTCTGTAAAATATCGTGAATCTCTTATATATTGATGAAATGAATCAACAACCAGATGCACAAACATATGAGCAAGTAATAGCGGAAATTTTTTCCCCCATTTAAAAAAATTAAATTTCAAAAATTTGTGCAAAAATTGGTGCCCCCAAATGGGCATCTGGGTGTCAAACCCAATTAATTTTTACTTAGTTGAAATCCTCATTTTCAAAAAATGGGATTTAAAATGGGAATTAAAACGGGAATTCCAAAAAACAAGTATTTTGAAGGAATTTGGAATTCTTGTTTTGGGGGTCAAATGGGGATATCGGATTCTACTTTTTCTCAATTCCAATTCCGATTGTGCGGACCCAAACAATGGATTAGAACTTTTTTAGAATTTCGAATGCCAATTCCATTGTAATTCCAGCTACCAAATGGGCCCTTAATGATTTCCCTCTGAATTTTTTTAGAATTTATGTTTCCCTTGAAATTATTTTCAGTGAATCAAACTAAATTAAATCATTTATTCATACTTCTAACCAGAAATTAAAAAGGGTTTGACTGATATTCATTTAATCAAATATATAATGAATACAAAATATAATTTTTACTTCAGCAATTAACTCATAGGGCTAACAGATCCCTTACACCATAAACCGTATATTTTCAAGTACTTTTCAACAGATGATAAATGAATTTGCAGAAAACATAGATAGATGTAAATTAAAGCAAGATGGTTTCTAATCAATTCAAACAAGGTTCTCACAGTAATTTCATTCCAGCATTTTCAAATGCACAAACTTGAGTCATTGAAATACTACCCACTTTCCATTCTAAGGTTTAAAGCTACTTTAGAAAACATCATAAAAGCATATCATCATAGTACGTTGAAAAATCCCACGTCGATTTTATGATCGAACACAGTTTTACATAACCAAAAATATTTCTCACGGGATTGAAATTGACCCAAGTTCAAAATAGCATAGATTTAGAACTGTCTAAAATTAACTACCTATTGAGAAAAACTACCAAAAATAAATCCTATGCAATCTAAGCAGGTACCTTGATTATGGTTGAGCAGCTGTACCTGATGCTGTGGATTGAGCCTGCTGTGCTAGTAGAATACATTTTGCCTTCTGCTCCTTATAAAGTTTAACAAACTCTTGGATTGCCTAAATGTTTAGGAAATTTGTTTGAGACATCATTTGTCTCCACCCTTGCTTATTATTGTTGTATGTTGCTACTTGTCATTGCTCTCGCTCTCATTCGTGTTTGAGCTTGCTTCCATTGACATATGTTGTGATTGTTCTTGATTTCTTGCCTGTGCTCGATTCTGTTGGCATCTACGTTGCTCGTTCTTGGTTTTTGGCTTTACGTCTCTCCTGCTTGCAGCCTTCCCGCTCCTCGTTGTGCTTCCTGATATTGCCGTATAGGGAGTGCGGTCTGTTGCATTTTGTTTCCTGCTTGCTCGCACAGGTCTTTGACTTACGGTATTGTTTGCCTTAGTGTGGCTCAGTGTAGTGCTCTCCATCTTTGTTCTCACCTTTCTCGGATTGTGGTTTCTAACTTTTTTGGTGTCTAAGGTTGGGCTCAACTTGCTCCAGCACACCATAGCTTTCTCCTTGTCTAAAGTCATTGGCCTATATGTGTCCACTAATTCCCGCTTGCTTCTCTCTGCTCTGTGCGAGTATTTAGTGGGACTGTGCAGTTGTCTTCGAGCTCTACTTCTCTCTTCTTTGTTGCTTCACCATGGTTGATGGGGACGATGTTCCACCAACCCACCCTTTGTCTCTTACTTGCCAGAGACTCTTTGATTGACTAGTTAAGGAGACTGAAAATGAGCATCTACAAAACACAGTGCAAACTCTCTCAGAGTCTATGATTGAACTCAAATAGTTGATAGAGTCTAGTGCAACACTCATTGGTAGTTTTTCAACAACTTTTGTTATAGAAACAACATTTCTCAAATCTAATTTGGAGAGAGAGAAAAGAGAAAATCATTAGATGCTGACGATGATGATTCTTCCAGAGAGAGTAGTAGTGAAGAGTTGAGCAAGAAAATTCAAGCTCTTCAAAAAGATATGCCCCGGATGATGAAAGAATTCAAAAACATGAAAAGCAACACCACTGGAAGTGACGAAGTGGACTTATGGTGTACAAACTGCAAGGAAGAAGTAGGCTCTCCTAATTTCTCAACCTCAAAAGGAGGTGTGTTTCTCGTAGGTGAGAGTATAGAAGATCCCCGTGTGGTTTGTGTGATGTGAATCGTTGGGCCAAATATCCCCTCATACTTTTCAACAAAAATGCTTGGTTGGGTTCCCCTCTAACCACATAACCCTCTCTACTTGGCTTGATCAACAACGTGCCAACACCGCTTTGTCGACAGTCAACACAGCATCAAACCTAACCACCTCCATTCTAACATGCGACTCCTCATGTGTCTTATTGCATTGTATCTCCGATGTCTCATCTAGTATCTTCATGATCTCCTCAAACACAACTCTAGGTAGTGATGTGTGGCACTCTGTCTCCTCTAGAAGCACTACCACTTCCTTTGGATTCTTTGCCTTAGCAATGACCACATGAGCTCTCTTTGTCACCACTAACGATGGGTCTCCTAACCTCTCCGAATGTATAGATAGGTGTTGTGTTAATGACAGTGGTCAAATGTGCTGTGGTAGGTAGGAGAGGTTGTGCAAATAATATGCGTGTTGAAGTGACTACCTCTATCTTGTCCTCCTTGATCATCCAAGAGTTACTTGCCTCATCTAGGGAGCCTATTGTTGTAGTATACTACTAAGTATTTTTGCCTGTCACGCAAGTGACCTGGGTTTGATCCTTGACAATGACACCAAATGTTTACAGGTTGCAATATATAGGGTTTAATAAATGTTACAAAAATAGAAATGTAACACAAAAGTAAATACAAATGCAATGTTTCAGGAAACCATAACTGTATGTTCCATTAATGCTTCTCTCAAGTACATCACATGACAATTCAAGACGAGATAACATTAGATGCCTTTCTCGTGAATGACAAAGCATACATGTACTATCAAAAGGGTTCCAACTCAAATGTGATGTTATAATGCCCTTCAGTAACTAACAACTTCCTAATACATATTTAACTATCCTCAAGAGATAATAATACAACTTTATGATATTTTGCCTTTGATGAATACTAATTACCTATCCTTTCGACATGTGAGCTTATCAATTTATCATTACCACTATATGCTGCTAGAATATACCTTATCACTGGTCACTTTCCACTCAAAATAACTCGTGCTTTGTTCTCCACCTTTGATAATTGGTGAACCCCTTTGTATCACTTGCCAAGTTGAAGGCTTCTCAAAGATGGCACAGACATAAGCTTTGATCTATGTGCGTTCTAGACACCTACCGGCATGAACGATAATGTTCAAGGAGATCAAATGAGAGAAGGAAGTGTGGAGACAGAGGAGGTGAAGCATTTGTAACCTTGGAACACCCTTCCTCCGCCATACTCACTAGGACCCAAAGAAATTTGAAAGCTCCAACTACTTCTAGTGCACCATTTGCTCTTGTCACAAACAAGCCACATATTGTGCGAATCTCCGATCATAGTCTTAAAGCTCCTGAAGTCCAAGTACATTATAAGTCTGTTCCTGAGCCATCTTTTGATATTGTGGAATTTTGTAAATCCTCTAGAATTCAAATTTCTCTTGCTGAATATTTGAAGCTAAATCCCAAAGAACTTGACAAGCTAGTAAAGTTTGTTCATAGAGAGCATTCTCAAATACATTCCAACATCCATCAGTTTGTAGATAACAAATACCTTGTTGCTTAGCAATTCACTTCTCTCCTCCTTGGGAAAAGAGGGAGGTTTTTGTAACCGAAATTGAGGTATATTCTACATAGTTGAAATGCTTAGTAGTGAAATAACAATGTTTTTCTTCATGATTTGTTTCTTCCAGTAGTCTGTGTGCTACGACAAAGTGAGTGACCTGTGTGTTACATTTTGGAGGAATGTTGGTAAGCTGTGTTTTATCAATATTTTAAGTTATTCATTTTAAGATTATAAGAATATTTTAAGTCCGTATGCTTTGAGTATTCAAATATCTTTGTTCTTTGCAAGCATTTATTTCATTCCTTTCATTATTTACACCAAATTCATTAATTGCATTTTTCTGTCATTAATCGCACAAAGTCCGTATGCTTTGAGTATTCAAATATCTTTGTTCTTTGCAAGCATTTATTTCATTCCTTTCATTATTTATACCAAATTCATTAATTGCATTTGTCTGTCATTAATTGCATTTGTGCGATTAATGAATTTTCTTACTTGTTACAATCATTTGTTTCTCGGAAAGGAGGAGGCAAAGTAAATATAAGATTGAATTTGAGGGAGCTGCCTCTTTTCGAAGCACAGGAAAATCATTCTTTTCACAATGATTTATCTAATGTTGCAAGGTTTGTCACTCTCCATTGAGCAAATTGGTGAAGAAAGCACAGTGGCAAATTCGTTTGTTAATACTGAGATAGATTGTCTTGTTTAAATGAGATACAGTGCAGGTTCCAAGGGACACTTGAGTGTCTCTTGGAGTGCACTATCCTATCCTACAACATAGATTATGTAGATCATGCAGATCATGTGTTTGACTTGTGGTGAGCTCTTCTGTATGCTCCCTTCCAAATCTATGAGTTGAGAAGTCAGAGGTGAGGTTAAGTAATGAAAAGTTTCAAAATTTTTTTACAGCAAATATTTCTTCAGACTTGGTGAAAACTGTGATGTTGTTTTGAGAATCGGTATTTTTTATTGCTTTCTGCAGTATAAGCTAAATAGATTCTGTACTGTTATTGTGATAGACATTAGTTTCCATTTTATTCTGATAGAAATCAGATATCATGTGCAGAATCTGTTAACTATGATTTAGGAAACGTATCAAGGTATCATAACAGTTTACTAAAAGCTTCTAGGAACCTTTGAGTGGACAGTAGGGCTGCTACCCATGTGAAGGAGCTGTTACCCATTGTGGGGGTGCATCCTTGTGGTTCAGTACAACTTGTTAGAAACAATAGTCAACCAAGATAACTGTGGGGGGGGGGGGGGGCGGCGTGAATCAGTTATTCAATAATTAAAACATTTATCAACCTTAAACAATCTTATCCATTCAACCAAAGTAAACAACAACCATAACAAGATGCACATAGAGAATTACCTCAGATATGTTAATTAAGGAAACCCTTGATCAGAGGGAAAACCCCAGTGGGAATGATGCCCACAAGATGATGTACTAATATAAATATTCCTTGTTAGAGGATGGACCTTGTTAGGAGTCTATTACAACATTTAGTACATATGAGTCTCTATTAGGAGATAAACAATCTTATCCATTCAACCAAAGTAAACAACAACCATAACAAGATGCACATAGACAATTACACCAGATATGTTAACTAGAGAAACCCTTGATAAGAGGGAAAACCCTGGTGGGAATGATGCCCACAAGATGATGTACTAATATAAATATTCCTTGTTAGAGGATGGACCCTGTTAGGAGTCTATTACAACATTTAGTACATATGAGTCTCTATTAGGAGATTTGAATCCTTGTTAGAAGATTCCAACCCTGTTAGGAGTTTTGCCAATCCTGTTAGGAGTTTTGCCAATCTTGTTAGGATTTGTAGAAGACAAAAGGACCCACTGTCCAAACAACTTCTGGAGCAAGACCACTGAACTCACTGTCCAACTGATCTCTCAACTATTCCTTGCAGAATATTTGTATGTACTGTACTTTAACTTCTTTCCTTTGTCCTGTCAACTCGACCAATCACTGTCAAACCTTGTAGACTAGGTCACAAACCTCGGATCCAAGTATCAAACTTCGGATCACGCATTAAAACCTCGGCAACGAAGTTTCCTTCACTTTTGCTCTGCTTTCCTTATCTTCGCATTCTGCTCTTTGTGTTGCTTACAATCATTCACATCTTCTCCATACATGATAAAGAAAAATGTCCTTTCTTTATATCGAATCCATAAAACAATTCCTTGAGTCGGCTGTCACACTTTCTCAATTAATTATTATAGGACCACATTAAGAACACGTTACACTTAGCCATAACATTAATCTTTCGCCTTGTAACTTGAATAACTTTTTGTACACATAACATTATGACGAGCTAGCTTAGCCACGTCATCTCCAACACGTCTTCTTCACATCTTTATCCTTGACTTCTCAGAATAACAACTCTGCTAGGAGATATAACAAGTTTACTAGAACATGCCTCTGTAAACTATCTCAGAATAATTTTTACTGAAACTTGCATAACTTCTTCTAGACTTAATATCTTATGCGTCTGAGGTTAGTTGCATATACTAGACACATAGTATAATCTCCCGTTAACCTCACTACTGAAAGTACTCAACGATCTGTCCGTACCAACTTGATCTTTACCGCTGTTCTTCTATCAAATACCATAGAAAATTGTTATGTTGACATCAATGACAAACACAATTGTGAATGTAACATATCATCGTGATAATGATCGAATCATGTTTCTACAATACTCCCCCATAGGAATACCATCAACATTCATGCTTCCAACACAACTTTCTTGAGCTTTTCCACAAAAGATTAGGTCACTTGCAATATACTACATTGCTAATTTCGTAGCAACTTAGTAAGGTAGTAAGATCAATGTTTGCATTATAATATAGCAATGGGCAATCTATATGAACGACAAAGTATTAAGAAACAATGATTGTATAACCTATACAATGTGCTGCCTAGAGCGGTCTTGAGATTAGTGGCTTGTGATGCAGGCAGAATGCTAATTGAAAATGAAGTTGATGGAGCTGAATCTAGCTACTAGACTCACAATAATTGTGGAGCTTCTCCCAATGATTTTCGATTGTTATCACAGACTCTGCTTGTTGCCGTGAGACAAAATTGTAGAGCATAAAGAAACTTGAACAAAAAAAACAAAAAAAGGTACTCGCATGGACTTGGTGAGAGCATAAATAAGCACCCTGTAAAAGAGCATAAATAAGCACCTGGTAAAGGCACTCTTGATTACAAGAAGAGGTCGAGGTGGTAGGTGCAAGCCAGCTATCGTTCCCAACCAATTAAAAGATTAACTCTATTGGTTTGAATATTTAAAAGAATTATGAGCTTGATAAAAGATGGGCAATTTCTCAAATAATGAGCCAATATTAAAGATAATTATAAAGGTTATCCTTCCTCATGATTTTAAAATATATTCGCATCATGGTATTTATACCACCTCTATTTGTACGTACATATAAACATATATGTGCATAAATTTATTGCATATTTCTTTTGTAATGTTATATTTATTTACACACACACATATATAAGTGCAAGTACATATGCCAAGATAACATGGTGTCAATATATGGAAAAAAATCAAAAGACTACACAGCAATCTCAGATAGAAAAAGTAACTATTTTATATTATTTAAATGCTTAATGTTTTCTTGATAAGTGTTATAAACTCACTGGGTAGCTCATGGTTGTCCAATGTACACTCTTGCTTGCCTAGCCGTTTACCCTTAGCCATGGTGGTTCAGAACTCGTACCTATTTGCCTAGTGATAGGTAGTGCCCTCGTGACTAATTCCTTACTGGCAATGCTTCTCCCCTTCAACGTGCTTCTGCAACGCAATAAATTTTCCATGATAATATCATATTGCTCAAATCATAATTTCTGTAACAAGTTATAGTTCAGGAAGCATTATAAAAACTAGCTATCATTTCACTTTCTAAGGATGAGTAACCGACTTTCTAGCACTTCAAGATAATAATATAATAACATCATAACGATTAACTAACATGTCATCTTCATATGAAATCATAAGGATTAACCATCTTACCATTTCACATGATCATAACAAATTTTACCTGTCAACTAACTTCACATGAAATCTCAACGACTATATGAACATTTTTAAATTAAGCCAGAAATTGGGATGTAACATACTCTTCCACATGTGTTTCATTGTCCTCAATGAACTTTGAAATTTTAACAAACAGAATAAAGGACATTTAAAATAGGGCCAAAATTTGGGATGTAATACGTCCCATGCGGACTTGACTTGCACGACGTTAAATCACCAACATCGACTAAGGTAATGGTGCCAAAGCTTAGACATAACAATCCTTGCTGGCCGGAAATGGCTTCCGACCAGCTTTCTCTCACATTAGCTACTGCCTCCACTTTTGCCAGCAATAGCTTCCCAAAAATCCTTACAAATAATAGGAATGGAGCAGGGTCATCCTTTCGTTATTAGAATACAATTGGAGTATCCTTCTTCATAGTAAAGCTTTGTCTCTCTCTTCATTGTTTTGTTGACTTCTTCGAATTGCGTAGTACAACTCCTCGAACATTGGTTATAGCTCGAGTTTTGCTTGGTGTGCTTTGGTCCACAGAGACTGGCTATGATGAGCTTTGATTGGTTAATGTATTTGATCATCTTAAGAAATGTTCTGAACAATATTTGTATTTTGAGCTGCATCAGATGTGTTATGGGAAGATCTATTTGCTGTTTGTGTAGTATTTGTTGATGTTTGATTGTGAGTCACCTGACTTTTGTTGTCTTTTAAACCATTGAAGAACACATCGCTTATTTTTGCTATCTTCATCAACTTGATTAATGGCAAATTTATCTGTATGTTCCTCAACTCCTTAGTCACACTATGTCCCAGCTTCTTTAGCTCTTCATCATACATAGTACTGCTAGTAGCTTGTACCTTATCCATGTTTTGGATTCCAATTCTGCTTTGTGTAGTGTTGACATTGTGATTGGTATTGTTACCTTGTTGATATTCAGGACAATCTTGTGGATAACTCAGTACAGTGCTTGCATTTGGATGTGGTGATGTGTTGAAATTGTTAGGAGGAATAGATGAAGTTAACAGTTTGTTGTTCCCGTTATAACTCTACTCTTGGTCCATTTCCTTGGGACTGTTGGAATGAATGCATCTCTTTTGTGCCTTGAACTAAAACATTATCATTTAAAGGTGAAAAAAGCTAAGCCGATTCTTGCATTGATTAATTTTACTTCTGGTGGGAACTCCAATTGTGGTTTCTCCACTGAGCCATTAGTTGAAGGTGGTGGAAACCTTTCCATTGTGCTCTTCATACACTTCAAACTCTTGAGAAACTGAGAATTTCTTAAAAGTTAGACATTGATCATATCTTACTGTAGGGACAATCTCATATCTTGTAATTGGAGGATTTTCTTGATCGGTCAGGTCATCCACCACCTTTTGGAACACATTTGTAGCTGTTTTGTATTGAGGACATTACAACTCTGAATGTTTATTTGTTCAAGTATCCTACATTACAGTGTGGTCTCAGCTTAAAAGATCTTCTCAGTAGATTGGCTCTTAGAAGTTGGTGGGTTGTGAGGTGGTGACAACACATTTCCATTATTTGCATTTATATTCCAAGTCTTCTTTTGATAGCCTGGACTGTTTTGTATCACTGGTCACTTGGTTTGTACTGCCTTGATAATTACCACCCTGATTGTTCCTTTTATAATAGGCATTGTGGTTGTTACTTTGATAATTGCCATCCTGGCTATTTCTTTGATAGTTTCCACTTTGGTTATTTCTCTGATAGCTCCCCTGGTAATTTCCTTGATAGCCCCCTTGGTGGCTATTTTGTTGGCCCTAGAAATTCCTTTGCATGCTTTGATGTTGATGCTTATAATTTCTCAAGTACATGACCATTATGGACAGCTTCTTGACGTGTTCAAAAAATTCCATCATCTGTTCTTTCTCTTCTTGTGTTATTGTAGATGTACTTGCACCTTAAAGATATATAGTGGAGCTCCTAGATGTAGCAGAAGTTGATTCGATGGATCTTGAAATGCACATTGTTAGTCTTGATTACTTGCAATTGTCAGTCTAGAACTTATTGGTGTTACTAATATATCCTGTCTCATTTGTTGGCCTACTTGCATTGCTCTGGCATAAGCTTCATTCAGATTTGCAGAGCAGGATGCAAACATGGATGTAGAAGAATCCAAGGTTGTAATACGTTTCTAATGCACCTGCATCTTGAACAGTTTAGGGAGCTTGCAATCATGTGTAGGCCTTGTGAAAACGGTTGTCAAATGAGTAAATAATCTCTTGCTCTTGCTTCCTGATAGCAGCAAACTGTTTGTACTGGCCCCAGTGATATATAATTTTCCAATGAATGCCATTTTCAACTGGCCTCATGTGGTTATGGACAAGGTTGGCAAATGCACAAACCAATAGAAAGCCTCATCTTCTAATGAGTGAGTAAAGAATGTGCACGTGACATGCTCATTCTGAATTCTCCTGCTACTCGAGGAATCTTCAAGATCCTTGTTACACTCTGCTATTCGTTTGGGATCAGTCTAAGATCATTCACCAAAGTATGTCATGGAAATCAGAATAGATGATATGATGAATTGATTCATGAATTGCTGTCTATGATTTTTTAGGAATCTTAACTGCCCACACTGTTGACATTAAATGTTAAATGAATGATCAAAGTAATCAAGTAGAAAAGACATCTTCTACTTACCTTGGTCATTGAATGGATGTTTATTTCCACTTTCTCTATTTTTTGCATTGGACAGTTGGAAAGGAATTGAGAAGAAGAAAAAGGGTTCAAACAGTTAAATGAGGGGTAAATAATGATGGGGCATGCCGAAGGCTTGACGTGCTTTATAAACATTTCAGAAAGAAATCATGCTGAAACTTGTTAAGTTTGACCATAGAAGTTAAGTTCCTGTAATAATAATGTGAGAAATTCATTTTGGGTACAGAAAACTCAACTCAATTCAAATATTCTGTTGCTATTTGAAGCTATCATACCGATGTTTTTGTTTTGGTCTGAGATTCTGCTAGGGTTGAGGATATTCCACATACTTTCGGTTCTGGATGCCTGGGAAACGATTGCCA
The DNA here is from genome assembly GCA_028749045.1 of Cupressus sempervirens. Lineage (NCBI taxonomy): Eukaryota > Viridiplantae > Streptophyta > Pinopsida > Cupressales > Cupressaceae > Cupressus > Cupressus sempervirens. Next base: position 451,200,761 of record CM053783.1, read on the forward strand.
TGAACTAATTATATCTGATTGAAAATTGTTCTAGATTTTTTGACATTGCATCACGCTGTACTGTGTTATTTGAGTAACTGTATTTTTGTTTCTCTCCCTACAGAGCCTTTGTTGAAGACTCACAAGCCAGTATTAAGCTATCTTCTCAGGAGCAAGCCTTGCCTGGAATTAATGACCGAGTTGTGACTGTAAGTGGCACCCTGGAGCAACAATTACGTGCGATTTTCCTTATAATTACGAAGTTGGCTGAAGATCCAAATTATGCACAATATGCGAATGCACCACTCTCATATTCAGGTAAATTGTCAGTCTGGTTTGTTTTTATAGTAGGACAAATGCTCTGTTCTTAGGTTTTCTTGTTTGCAGTGTTTTGCTAAATGTTACTATTATATCTCTTTTTTGATCACTTAAATGGTGGTTGGCAATTCAAACCTTAAGTAATGCCAAATTCATTACACTTAAAAATCGGCTACCTGACAGATATATGTGGTGTGGTATTGTGCTTTTATCACCATTCCACCATCCCGGTCCTGAATAGGTTTTTTAACCTCATAATCATCGTAGAGCTATGCCCATCTTTCATTGATCATTAAAGGGAATGTGGTTAGAGGGTGCTTCTGTGGACTACCTCAACACAGGTAGCTGATAATTGTATATAGATTTCAATACAGTGAAGAAGAAAACTGATGAAAAATTAGTTTTAGAATACTTTGTCAGTGTTTCATAGAGAGGTATAAGAATCGAAGTAAGCAAACTACTCCAAGGAACATAGAGCTAAATAAGGATATCTTTTTAACACAGGGTTGAATCACAAAGGGACCCTAATTGAAGATACAGTATAGTAGATAAGTTTAACCTATAATGGCACTTCTAGATATAAGTTTGGAGGCTATATATTTACGTCATGATCAAGTCAAGTCACATTAGTTGCAGTTCTTTGGGAATTAAGCATATTCTATGAAGATAGACTGTTCTACTTCTACCCTCTTTTTTCTTTGATAGGTAATTGGCCAAAGCCTAGTATTAATTATTATTATTATTATGTGTTAATCTTGAGTAGATTCGAACTTCCCTAGTGAGAGGCTCGCAATTTATTGATGCGTTGTAGGCTCTTGCCTACTTCTACCCTCTTTTACCAATATATGAGTTTTTATTTTATTCTATCACATTCTTTAGGATTCGTCAAATAGATGAGGTCTATCTTCATAGACATCATGTACTACAGAGATCCATTGACACTGTAGCAAAAACCAAAATGGGTCTGCCTATTTCAAGAAATAACATAGCCTGAGCTTGGTGCATCTCATCAGAAATGGCTATAAATAATGGCTACATTTCACTAACACCAGCAAATAGAAATAACAATGTTTTACTATTCAGTGAAGTATAACATTGAAGAAATTAAATAGAGCTAATTAAACCTTTAATAGTTAAAGCTGTAGAAACTGCCTATGGATGTATCACTCATGTTGGTTCACAAGAACCTATCTCTCATGAGACTGGATGGAACACTTAACACTCATTGCATCTTGGTGATGTTCACAGAGGTAAAGCTCCTGAGACTTCTAGGAGGTTTCCCATCCTAGTACTACTCCAACTCAACTTGCTCAATCATAGAGTTCCATCCAAAGGTAAGCCCACTTTTCTTGCAAACCTTTAGTTAGTGTTGTGCCTTATAAACCATTCATCAAAAAGCCCCTTTAGCACATCAATTGATAATTTGGAGATATTTACAACAAGTCAAATTTTGATATTGCTTATAGGATTCATCTGTTTTGTTTTTGAGTCAAGCTCATTGACCCAAGTTTATTAAGTAGGGGTTCACAACAACCCATCTCTCATGAGAATGACTAGAATGTTTTGCACTTGTTGAATCCTAGTGATGCTCATAGAGGTGAAGCATTAGGATGTTGAACAAGCCTAATAACTGAGGGGGAGTTGAATTATTATTTCATGCGCAATTGACGAGACTTTTCCAATTGTCGTTAATCACTTGCATACATCCACTGCTACCTAAGATCTTTCAATTAAAGCACGACAATATACACCAACACAATGAACACCAAATTTATATGTGGAAGACCTAGTTTGGAAAAAAATCATAGAGGAGCTAATTCTCATGGAGTGTATAATAACACTGGTTAATGTGATACCGATTATGTGATTTACTACAGCAAGGCTAACTACCTGAATAAAGGGTATTATGAGTAGGCTAACTGCTTGGATAGCCGCACCTTAAATATAGAAAGGCTTAAAGAAATTAAATCTCTGGAAAACCATAGAGAATCTAATTCTAATTAAATCTATAACAAAGAAGCTAACTCTCATGAAATGTATAGGCTAATTGCTTGAATAAAACCTATTTTTAGTAGGGTAAACAACTTGAAAAACCACAAAGAAGCTAATTCTCATGAAATGTATGACAACACTAGTTAAGGTGACATGGATTAGGTGATTTATTGCAACAAGGCAGTAGGCTAAACTGTTTGAAAAACCACAAAGAAGCTAATTCTCATGAAATGTATAACGACACTGGTCAAGGTGACACTGATTAGGTGATTTATTACATTAAGGCTAACAGCCTAAATAAAGGGTATTGCTGGTAGGCTAACTGCTTGAATAGCCCAACCTCGAATATAAAAAGGCTCATTGTCGATACAAATACTCATTGTCAACAGAATGAGAAGTGAAACCAAAACATAGTATAGTGTTAGGCCTTTGCAAATTCCAATTAAGAACCATCTACACCTCTTTGATCAACTCGTCTAAGTAGTTCACATTTTCATTACTAATTAAACACATACAGCTAATAAGCATCACATATTGCACATCAACATGCATTCGAATATGCATACTTATCGCACATTGACATTAGTACTTCAACACACACCAACATTTACTTGAATACATAAATGTTTTCTTTATATATACCATTATTCAAGATCACTTTTGTTGACTGGGATACTACCAGTGTACAAATTCAATTGTTACATTTAGTTAGAAGCATCAAACTATCATGTCCCCATCATGACAACACTAAGGAAAGATGAATGTCTTCTTTGTGTAATTTGTGAAGGCCATCAAATTGATTGGGTGGATGGTTAAAGATAAACTAAAGTGTTAGCTATAGTGGTGAATAAGCCAAGGAGACTATATTTTTGTCTCATGTGGGCATGTTAGCACCAAGCTGTTGATGTGGATGATCAAACAACGTTGTCTTGTTACCTAAGGCATGTATTGGCCATTAGCGGAGAGACGCCATAGGAGGTAGGAGGGGGATTCCTTGGCGTACTTAACAGGTTGGTTACGTTCAAGGAAGGAAGGCTAACCAGTGAAATGGGGAGATAAGAGGATATCTTAGAGGTGGGAACATCACATAGGGTGTTTGGTGAAGTTTGGAAAGTCTGGAAGAAACTTGTGAGCTTACAAATCTAGTCACGACCTTAGACAGGAATGTGGGACGCAACCCTCAGAAGTCCATCAACCTTGACTCCTTTATAACGAATGGCCTTGGGTTTTTGAAACAATGCGACAACTTCAAGTAGTGTGACACCCAATGCGAGATGTTGGGAGTAAGAAATTTCAGGTGATATAGACTCGACGAACTTGAATCAGAAACCACTACAGTCATATTCAAGCCAATATGGACCGTTCAATCTTGGGTTGTTGAACCCGACAGTGAAGAGCACCATGGAAATGTCGTGACTTGAGCAAGTGTCATGGACAATGTGTCACAGATCAGTAGCAAGTTGAATGGGCTATCTTTTCATCACCATTGACGTAAGTTAGAAAGAGTCTCCTGACAGTGAGAAAAGGGGGAAGCTATGTAGCTAGGTGGGTCTAAGTTTACTGTGCATTTGTAATGGTTGGATGTTTCCTTCATTTGCATATTTGTATAAAGTATGACTGTGAGTAATGTCATTTAATATATAAATGTGCCATTTGTTAAGGCTGTGGATAGTGCTATAATCTGTGTTATTTTTTTGTGGTCACTTCCCCTTGAGTATTACGTATTGATTAACTCAGTAAGATACACACAAGCCCTATGAATCACGAGTAAAAGGGAGTCATTTCAAAAACCTTGAACTGGGCTGCTGACTAGATAATACAGACTGTTCATTGAACCGGCCATCAGCAAGTCTATTGCACAAACCTAAGTTTGGGAACGTCAGTGCCATGCCAGGTTATTAGAAATATAGGTCATACATAAGATATAGCACAAATGGCAATGACACAAGAATGCCACAACTGATGCAAGGGTGCAACAATAAAGTCCAAAAGATGGAAACATTATTATCAAAGGACAAATTGATATTGCATTGATTCGTAAACCAATGTGGCCATTCACCAAGACAAAAATTGTTGACCAACACCAGTCCTAATTAACCATCCAAGAGCCAACGATTGTACCAATAAATAGGACCAAACAAATTAGGTACACAAGTTCAACAATCAACAGGGAATGTAGAATGTTCTTTGTCAGATATACTTTTGTTGATGACCAATTGAGAGGTCTTAGGAAAATTGCACCAAGAGTACAAATATAGGAAATTGTATACACGAAGACCAAACTGAACAAAAGGTGTAGGATGTTTTCATTTTGAGTAATGCTTCTACTAGGCTGACCATACTATCATCCATTTGAGTGACATACATCAAAAACATGTCACACAACAACTAACACCACCAAAGTGTCAGTATTTATGTTTTGACAACAATGAGAATCATTGCCAACACCAATCTGCCATGTCTAACACGAGACTTCTGTGAACGTCATGCATCGCAATACTACTACACTCAAGTGCACTTAACCGTAGAGTTTCTTCCAAGGTTAAGCCCACTTTACTTGCAATCCCATATACAAAACCTTTAGCAAGTGATGTGCCTTATGAACCATTAGCAAACTCCTTCAGCTTATCAAATGATAAGTAGGAGATAATTTTCACAAGTCAAATTGTGATATTGTTATTAGGATTTATCTGTGTAGTTTTAAAGTTAAGCTGTAATGTCCCCAATTTGTGGACATTAGGATTATGAGCCAAATATAATAAAATATAAAATTTGGCTTTTGTGAGCTTAATGTGAATTTTAGATAAGGGGCCCATTTAATATTTTGAAGTGAGCTAAAAGGTGACAGAAGGGGAATAAGATGAAAGACTGGGGAGGGAAGTTGAAGAGTCCCATTGTGGAGCTTTAAAGAAGGAAGACAGTTTACTTTTAGCATGGGTGTTTTATGATTCAGACTGCATTCTCTCTTGGAGAGTTATTTGGAAAGCTTTGGCTTTCATCAAGCTTGAGGACACAACCCCATTGTTCTTGGAGATGTCACACTAGGTGTCTCACTTGTGCTTACTTTTTCTTATATTTCCAATCTGATTGTATTTCTGTATTTAAGACCGAACTTGATGCTTGTTATTGTATTCCTGATGTATAATGTAATAACACACATTTCTGTAGAATTTACATGAACTATTACTGGTAATTATTGTTGGGTTTCATTGCATAATATATCTGTTTTCTTCAAAAAACTGTTTGTGAGAAAATTTGGAGATAGTGTCCTACTGGGATATTACATATAAGTGGAATTCATTATCTACATGTGAGTGATATATACACGTATATACCAGAAAAACATTACATGTATATACGAAAAAGACTATATATGTTCAAGTTAGAGATTGAATTGCATAAACTATTTAATTTAATTGGGTAGAATTTCAAATATCTAGCAATTTGATTAATCTATAGAACTTTAATGTCATAATTGACAAGCCTAAAGGTTAAAATGATTATAATGATTATTGTAGATTTCTTGGTTTTCTCCAAAACAAATAAAGACAAAAAATTGCTATTCTGCTCTTTTAGACAATATCACAACAAATAAGGAAGTTTTGTTATGGTCTTCTTTTGTTTAATATTGTTTCAATTAAACAAAATCAAGGTTAAAAAAATTAGTATCAATCAAGCTATACAATATATTCTATATAGGAAAAGAGCAATTTTTATTTTCATAATTGCCTATCTCCCATACTACATCCTGACTCTACAACACTTCAAGACATTGCAATGCAACACTTTTGACCCAACTTTCCAAGTTGCGTCTTCAGTGCCGTGCATTGATTTTGTAGAGAATCATATTGCGATTTTGTGTGTATTTCTTGTCAGTGTTGCTGACAGGGTTTCTGCTAGTTTCCTGCAATTTTTTGCAAATTAACTATCACTTTTTGCTGACTGATTGTTTGATAAATCGCGAAAAAGGTGTTGAAAATTATTGACCAAAAAATCCCAATTTTTTGTTGAATATGTTGCTGCACATGCCAACTCCCGATAATTCGTGCTTTGCCATTTTTTACTTCAATCCTATTAAAATATATTAATAGTCAATAATAATTAAAGTTTTGAAACTACTTTATAATATTAAATATAAACTATAGGGGTTGATTCCTTTCCCATAAAATGGAAATCTATAATAGTGCATAATTGGTAAACTTTTAAAATTAATGTATAGCATTGATTAATATTTTATTTATATAATCCTTGAGGCGAGACGTGCAAAGAGTTCGGGTCATATTGAAACCGCGATTGAAAACAAATTTATTAGTTGTTCTGACAATATCTCACAGGTCCCCTACAATTTAGGATGATTGACGCCTTTTCAAATTTCGTTGATGACGACCACTGCTCCTCCTGCTTCTTTGTTTAGTGTTTTCTAGAAGTTGGAAAGAAAACTAAAGGAACAAGATTACACATTTTTTCCATCCCGATTCTGCATGGACTTTGCTTCCATCTTGGTATCAACCCTATTTCTAAGTGATTTGTCAATTTCATGAGTTCATTGTAGGGTTTTGCAATGAAGTTTTACATTTTATCCCTTTATATTGCACTAATCTATCTAATTTCTTTTGGCATGTATCTTCTATCAGGATGTATGGTTGAGTTTTTTAAATGCCATTTCTATTTCTTTCCTTAAAATACTTAAATCTGAAGAAAATGTATCATTGTTGTACAGGTATGAACATGTCTGGAATGCAAGGCATCCCTAGTGGTTATGCTCCAGTTACATATGGGGTAGCAAATTACGGTCCCACTGTTTTTGGAAGCCATTTGCGGAACAACAAGGTTTGTTTTGAGTTTATATTCTAATTATTTTCCTGTATAGTGATCTTGATTATAGTGTGTTCTTTGTAACAACTTCCATTTGACTCTCATGCTGTGCTGGTGATGACAAAAATATGTTATAATATATTTAATCACCGGTTAATGTTATATTGTTCTGGTTTGCCAATCACAAATGTTGGGGACCAAGTGGGAATGATTGTAGAATCTTCTTTCAGGAAGAAAATTAATGATTAGGAGCTATTAGAAATTAATGATGACAGGTACAACGATCACTGCATGCTAATTATTGATATATTAGATGGCATGTTGAGTTTATTGATCTTGTGGACAATGGAGCCACCTGTAGTCTTCTGCGCTCTTTCCAGCTGTTTGTAGCTTTGCCCACGGGCTCTGCCTTTGAAGAAAAACTCTTTACTTTGAACCTCAATGGTGTGGAGCCAGGCATATTTTGTGCGGGTGGTTTTAAATTCTATATTCTACCTCACTACTAAGCCACCACCTGTGGTGGCTGGACAATAACCACCTAATAGCTAGTTGTTGTTGGCAACATTTTAAAAGAATTTAAATTCACAACTGCAAATTTAGGGGAAAATATGTTGATTTCATTTGACTGCAAATACAGGGGGGCAGTAAAATGTTTCAGGTGTACATAACTTGGGTATTATAATATTTATGGCATCAAAACCAAAATTCAGAACAGGGAGTCACAAGCTCTGGCAGAAAGGAGCTTCTATCCCTTTGCCCAATGTTACTAGCTCCATGTGGAGCTATGCATAGTTTGCAAACTCTTGAAGTATACTCGAAGTTGCTGAGTACTCTCCATCCTTTTTACTTGGCGAGTTTTCCCAAATTTAACTCTCATTGGATAAAACTATAGTTAAAACACATTTTTTCACAGTTTTTTGCTGTTAAAACATGCACTTTCTCTTTCAAGATGTCAAATTTTGATCTAATACAATTTGTAATTGAATTTCGCTAAAAAAAAATTCTTAAAGAGATTTTGATTTTTTGGTACTTTGTTAGTTTTCAATGTTTTGTCATGTTTTCCTTGTGTATTTGCTGAATTTTTACCGAGTTGAAAATTTTGGGCTTGTCTAGTGCTTTCTGAGTCCGAGTCTGCAAACTATGGAGCTATGTACTTGTATATACAGACTTAAGAGCATCATTTAGGATAGGTTTTGATATAGCAAATTGGATGTGTAAAAGTAATTTGATTACTAAGAATATAGGGGGAAAAGTTGCAAGAATTAAAAAAGGTTGTTCTTCCATTGAACATGACCCAAAAAGATTTTTCTTTTTTCTTTAAAAAAACTTGATCAGGGATTTTTAATAATTTTATTAATTTTAATTAGCCTTCAAAGCTTCTCTGAAGTCTAATGAGAACATTGACTTTCATCCTTTTGTGTTTAAGCTTTTTTAAAATTCTTTTCTATTTTCCTACAAATTTCTATAGAACTGCCAAGTCTACCTGTTGGGACTCAGTGAGGCTAACCTTACCAGGTATCCATATTCATGAGTTCTTGGCCCTTGGATTGGTCTGCTTTGCTTGGGATTTGCTAAGTTTGAGCAAGTTGTGAAGATTCTTGGAACACTGATTTAGTACCATGAGTGATTATCTCCCAGGGTAATTGATTGTATGTAGGAGGAAGGTATGGAAGAGTACATTAATAATGTGGCATATCTAGCATAAATTTGGACTCAAAGACACTGTAAGTTATACCTAGTTAGGTTTGTATTACAATAACACAATGAACACTGATTCAGGGACTTGTTTGGCATCCTGAACATCTGAATCTCAAGCCAGCAGTGGTGATCGAGGAGTCTGATAAGACAGGTCTTCAATGATGTTCATATATGCACAAACATATTAAGCAATCAATGCCAACCAAAATAACGGAGACAACCAACATTGATAGCCTTTTTCAAAGCATGGATATTATTTGACAAAGAATAATTATTTGTACTGTTTGTTTCTCTCCAAAATTAATTGTTGGCTGCACTAGCAGGATGTTACCATTCTGCAGGTAACAGGATCATAAGATCAGTGCATCTAATAATATTGTTGAATGCCTGAAAGCTTATTCATTAGTTGATTTTCGTTGCCCAACCTTTCCAAAATTATTTTACAAAATACAAGCTTCAAGAAAATTCTGTATTAAAATGTAATACACTTCAAAATACTCTAAGAAATTTAATTTTAGTTGAGTGAGATATCACATATATTAACATCTTTGTAGTGTCTTAGTGATTTTGTTGTGTACACAATGTTTAATAATTAATTTAGGTTTAATAGTTGTGCGTTTTATTCAAGTGAGAGTCTCTTCTTGATTCTGTGGAATTTACTGGAGTTATCCAGACTTGTAACCTTTTAGGTTGTTAATCCTTTATGCAATATATCATTTTCGAAATCTGATAAAAAAATATACATGTTCGAAATAAAATAAGAGCATTTCTTTTTGAGTAATGAAGATTATAGTTCAAGTGCCATAAGAGCAAGCCTTTTGTGTGGATGTTTTATTGGAGATGTGACTGCCGTGACTTATTGTACTTGCCATCTAATCAAGAAATATACTATCTAAAATCCAGAAAGCTCATTTATTTGTTTTAGGGGTTGATGGCACCGCTGGTTCCTTTGAGGTCCCCTATGCCTGTTAGACTACCTGTATTATCAACTACTAATAGCGCACACACATCAGTCAAAATGCAAGTTCCCGATGAGCGTGTTGGTGCAATAGTTGGCCGTGGTGGGAAAACTATTCTTGAGATCCAACAGGTAGCATGTTTATTTCAATGAAACATTGTAAAGTTCTATATATTGTCTCTTGTTGTTACCTTCTTGTGCATAGATGCACTGAGAGTGCAACTTGTTTGTTTAACAGGTCAGTGGTGCCAAAATAAAAATATCAGATCGTGGAGATTTTGTATCAGGTACAAATGATAGGTGAGTACCAAATAATGATTACAATATATCTCTATTATATGAAAAAAATGATAATTACGATCTGTCTTGAAGTTGCATTTTTTCAGTATTGCATGAATTTCAGTTGATAGGACTGTATGGCTGTTCCTGAAGTTTTTAAATTCTGTTACGGCCTTACCTATAGGCCATTCCGTAACACAAGTTCCTTAAATAAGTAAAACTTTATGGATTTCCCTATGTATCTGCCTGCTATGTTGTAGTTGATACTGTCATATTAGCAAGTTGAGCAGGAGGCTGGGGATAGCAAGAATTATTTACAAATTTTTACAAGGAAAAAGTGTTTGCAGATTTCTTGGGTAAACTTTACAGTCAAACTTCTTGATTGATGTTTCCTTATACTAATGTTGAATGAGTTGCGAACATAATATCGTGATGTGCTAAAAGTAATTTTAAATTTTCCTGCAATGAAGTCTGTCTTCTTCAACAAGCTGTTGCCTATTCATGATGCATAATTCTACAGATTGATCTGCATGAAGAGCTCAAAAGTCTCTGGCAGTTTTTAATATCCCTCCACTACCAGGATTTACTGCATTTGACACTTTTTATTTAAGGTGGGAGTGGTCTCATAAATGACAACAGTAGGTGTTATTAGCTGAGTAGCCTAGTCTTGGTACAATATTTCTGGAATTTTTATTTGTTTCTGTCATACCTTAAGGCTCATGTGATGATGAAGTCGAATCAGCCATCTAACTGTGATTAAGTCAACATATCCATTTTATTAAATAAATATCATATATCAACAATTTTATATCTGTCTTTCACTCAGCATCTTTTATATTGACAACTGAGTTGAAGCATTTGGTAATTACATTCCAGGCAGTTTGAATTTTCCTTTTGGACTGGTGAATTGATAAAATCATAGATCAGGGAAACCATCTATAATGTTTCTGAGCGAAAATTTATTAATTGTCATTCCTGTTCTAGAAACTGAACTCATATTTATCATCAGGCTCAGCCGCTCATGCCATTAATTTGGATGCAGCTGTGAATCAAGTTTGGCCTAGTGTTTGTGTGAGACAAGTTGCCAAAGATTTTTTGTGAAAGTCATGCTTTAGGCAATAAGTAGATGAATGTTACAAGTCTCTTCCTTCGAGTACATCATCTTTTAACACTTTGTACATCATAATCTGAGAAAAACAGCTAGTGTTGGCCCATATCCTTTGGTTCTCAAGCCTCTTTCCACTTCACTTTGTATTCTTTACTTATATTGTTCGCATGCTTATGGTTTTTCATTGGTTCCTATGTATAATCCCATTCCATATCTTTGTATATATGTTTATGTAGCTAAAGCTGAGTTGCTTGTACGGGTATGGGCATGTGTATAGTTATGAGAACTAGGTATGCCCAAATGGAACCTTTTTCCCCCTTGTGTGTTTGTGTGTCTGCGTTCCCTAGGAACACATCCCAGCACAAAAAGGCGAAGTTTGGAAACCGGGATGTCTTGGGGATAGCTGGATGGGTATGGGACGTCCCTACCTTGTCACCTTTTTTAAAAATTCCCATAGAATGTCTCAGAAACTTGGGGACTTAGGCGATTTTTTTTGGGGACGTCTGTATGTCCTGGGGAATTCCCTGGGACGGCTGGGTGTCCCTGATTTTATAGACAACATCAGCAATTATAAAATAGATATTTTTTAATTCTAAAGTGGGCCCCTCCTTTCAAGTTCACCCTAATATGCTTATTACTGTTTGGTAGTCAATTCTTGATATTTGGGGCCCTCTTTAACGGTAATTTTAATTCCATGGTTCTTAACATAAGGTTGTCAAATGCGCATTATTGACCTAGATCATGCATCATTATGTCATTATCTGGCAATACATTAGTTCTAGGTTGGTCTTGGGTTGATATGTGTCCTTTGTGGAAGATATGGTGAATATTGGAAGTTGCATCAAGATCCTGGCTTACCGTAACAAACCTATATCATGATCAGAACTGTGTAAAGGACCGTTTTGTATCAATAATAATATCAGACCACTTACAATGAATTGGAAGTGTAGTTTGAGAAATAAATGATAGTAGTGTGTTTCAATTTGGAAGGTGGGTTATTGTTCCTTTTACTATTGAAAATGAATTCTAAAAAATGTTCTTGGGTATATTTCAAAATTTTATGTTATTATTTTAATATTACATGCACATTGACAATAATTCCAAATTATGAATGCATTATAGCATATAGAGTATTGAGATTGATTATTGAAATGTTTTATTTTAAGGTTCTCTGATGCTTAAATGGCATGGTTTTTATATATTATATATAAATGTTTTCTTGTATATTTTATATTATCGAATTTCCCTATATATATATATATATATATATAGCCATCCCCCTTTGCCGTCCTCCCATCCCCAAAATAATTTCAATATTATGTCAATTTTTGTCTCAAGTTCAACATCCTTTGAGGTGTGAGTATATCATCATCACCATCATTCATGTAGATTAGGGTTTTATTTAGACTTAAGAAAATGCTTTTGGCTTCCTTTTGAAAATAAAATAAAATTAACCCAGGCATTTTCCCTCGTGGGTTTGCCTGTGTGTGCCTATTACACCCCAGGTGCCTTGGGTATGCTGTGGGTACATGAGTGCATACCCACAGCCTACACGAGTCACCTGCGATGTGCCCTAGGCATGCCTAAGCCCGGTGTGGGTGCACCAAGGCAAATGCATGAACCTAGTAATTCAGAGCTAGAGTTGGATCAATCTGCTAAGTCTCACTGAATATACTCCCTCTAAAGCATAAAAATTAAAGATTCTTATTACTGAAAATAATTGTATCGCTAATTTCTCATATTCACTGCATGCTAGTTGTCTGAATACTCTAAGATTGCAGGTTGTAAAATCTACTTTTCTGGCATATTAGATTAAAATATAATGGGCATAGTTTGCAGACTGAGACTTGGCAGACTCATAATTTTATTATTTTTGTCTTGGCAAAAATTTGGTAGCTCAAAAATTACTTAAATTTCTTTGGAAAATCTTTATTTTTGTTCACAAAATTCATTGACGTGATGTATCCAATGAGACCCTAAATTATTTCAAAAATTCTCTCTATTAAATTTGATGAAATTCGAGCACAAAATATCATCATCACAGAGTCCCCAGGCTGATAGCCTAATACAATAGATAGCTTACAACTACTAAGTAATTATGATTGGGCATCATAATTCATAAACTTAGGGAGAGGTTGAGGTTCTAAGTGTCTGTTTGGATCTTTGCTTGGCATAGAAGACTATGCTTGTGGCTCAGGTTTGATGATGATCTTGTTAGTAGAAGGCAATGACTTCTCTTCAGCTTTGTCAGTGTCATCCAATTCTATAGCTCTTTTGGTAACTCCGTCCTTCTAATTCTTGTGTAGAGTGGAGCTTTAGCCTGTCTAGTACGTGCAGTGACTCTATCATGGCTGTTTATGGGGACCAAATTGAGTGTCTGTGTGTATTACTGAAATCTTTAGGGTGCCATTTGTACAATATTGAACATTTGTACATCATGCGAGTAATTTCTTGGTCATATTACATCAAAATAAAAGGAGTCTGATTTATAATTACTAATAACTTCAATCTGTAATTTATTTGAGTTTTTTTTGTTAAATTGACTGACTATGAGTTTAGGTCAACTTTTTTGTGTGGTTTTGAAGATTTCTTTATTGTTTGTGGAATTTGTAAAAATTTTTTTATTTTTCGGTCTTTGAGTTTGACTGTTCAAAAAATAATTTGGTCAGACTTTTCACCAAATTAACTTTTAGACATTTCATTTCTATTAATTGATAATGAAGTTCTATTTTTTTTTTTTATAACATTTTTTTGGATGTATAGTAAGATTGTGAATTTTATCAAGAACGGGATTTTAATCCTGGTCTGATCCAGGAATGGCTGCAGCACAAGGTACAATCTCCCTAGGTAACAAGATCCACAGTTAAGATCCATTAACATGTAATCAACTTAAGAATTTTTCTGTGGTTTGCTCTGTCTGGTAGTAAAGGAGCATTTCATAAGTTGTTTTTCTTTCTTCTTATCCTTTTTCCCATTCACATCTTGCCAGCCGTCTTCCATCCTTGTGGCCTCCCTCTGCCAGTTCATCGTATTATCAAACCCATTTGGATCCTTGCCAAGGCTGCAATCATCACTCTCATTATCATTCTTCATAGTTATGATATCTTTTGAGGTTTCAGAAGTCGTAGGAAGGTGCTCTCCTGAAACCAATATCTTGAACTAATCCTGATTAGCTGTTTAGTTTCTCCAGTACAACCATCAGCAGTATCATTTTTTTCCTCTTGTTATCTCAGCTCTATCGGGACATTGTTGACTTCAGATACTACCAAAGCATTGGAGGTTACAGGTCTCTCAACTTTCTGTCTTTTTATAGTTTCCATGGAGTTAATAGACTCGGGAGGCTCTGTAACTTTTTTCTCAATTTTATAGAGAAGACAACTGTCCTCCCTCTACCAAGTTGATGATTTGTGTATTGTCCTTTAGGCATAATTTGCCGCCATGTGCCTGTCTTAAAACACTGCCTACATCTGAAGGGGATTTCTTGATAATCCACTGGTTGTATCCATGTGCCACTTGCCGATCTCAAACAAATATCTGCTAGTGGTGCCTTTCTCAAGTCCATCTCAACAAGGATACGAGCATTTACAGTGTGAAGAAAATTCAGAGATACGTTATCTACCCCCAAAAATTTACCCAACGAGTTATCAACAGCCTTACAGCATGATTCAATGCAGCAATAGGTTAGGAAGTCAGTTCTATCCATAATGAAGCTTAACAAAGGATTCAGATGCTGAGTTCAAAGCTGGATAGCAGGGTTCGAGCAACAGCATATATTTGTCCTCCTAGCTCTGCTGATAATTGCACAAGAATTGTCTTTTTTGCTTGCTCATTAGCAATTACTAGCACAAATAAACCTTGAGACCCTGGATATATCTGCACATCTCCTTTCAGAATAGGCTTCCAGGACTTTGATATGCATTTGTGCAGGTCAACCGGGCTTGACCAAAAACCCTTCAGTCTGCCAATCAAACCCAACTCATAAAAACATTCTGCATTGTTAACCACATCTCTTCCAATACCTCCCCTGTAAACAGAAAGTTGGCTTATCAACAGATTACTGAATAAATTGTGGAAATTGGGAAAGAGTTTCCTGTTACCCCTAATACCCTGCAAGCCTCTATTACTTTCAAAATGGAAAGAGCCATCTGTTAACATCATACTGCAGTCCACAACTACCTTCAAGCATAGTTACACTGGCCAAGGGGACATTGGGGACGGGGGGACAAAGGCGCCTCAATTTGGGGATGGCGGCGAGGGATGGGATGGGGGAATGGGGGGTATATAGTATATACTATACATATGATACTTAAAATGCTAATTATGAAAAGATGTATAACAATATAAGACATAAATATGAAGTATAGGTTCATCAAATCTGCTATTGCTAGTTTTGTTTTACATTGCACTGAACATTGAACAATGAGCTATGGAAGAGATCTAAGTTCTAAGTTCTAAGTTCTATCAAATAACTTAAGTAATCAATGATTGAAGATTCAAATTCAGAACTTAAAAGTCATAGATATCTATTATGATATATCATATTATCAATTTAGCAAAAGTTTGAGTATCATTATCTCATCAATCATTCAATGGCGTCATACACTTAATTACATCAAATAGCAACAACCATGATATGATCAAAATGTTCAATGTTCAATGTTTCAAACTTCAAATATCCAAGTCTCAAATACAAACTACAAAAACTACTCTTCTTGCTGCTGTTGCAAAAATTAGAAAACTATGAAATGAATAGAAATGAGAAAACATTGAGATTTAATGGGATTTCAACCTCTAAATCAGACCCACATACCCTAGGGTTAGCAAATAATAAAAAACATGAAAACAAAACCTTTTAATTTTTAATTTTTTGCTTTTTTTTTATGCGCCGAAAAAGGGGACGGCCAGCCGTTCCGAGCTGCGTTGGGGGACGCGTCCCCATCCCAAGTCCCCAAACAGGGGTGCGGGTACGTCCCCCTCCCGGCAGCGAGTTGGTGGCACCGCTCGGGACGCGGGAATGCCATCTCTATCTCAGGTGCGGCAGCCAAAAACAGCAGGGATGCGTCCCCGTGTTACTATATGCCTTTAAGGCTTGAAAATCCAGACTAGGACTCACCCTGTTCAAAACCCTCAAGTTCTCGCTGCTGAATATGATGAACAAGTGAATAACTCACACCAAAACACATCATCTGTGCCCTTGGCTGAAAATGGCCAGCTGTAAGGAGTCCACTGAGCCTTCCATGTGTGGCCGTCTGCAAATTGTCTGGTTGACCTTGCTGAGGATGACAGAAGGCAGCAAATGGCTTAGGAACGAAAGCTCAATTTTGGTCTGCTTTTAAAATTGTATGAACCGTGGTTGTTTATTGCATAGAAGTGTAATTCATTTTGGGAAAAATCAGCAAACCGAAAATAAAAAGGGAATTAATAGGGGGAAAATTGGATTTCCAAGATACCTAAAAACTTGTAGTAAGACATTTAAGAATTACTTAAAAAAATAAAATTAAGGGACATTTTCACATCATAGATATATTGAGAGTAAATAAAATATAGAATTTCACTAGTAGATTGTAGAGAATAAATTTTTGTCATTTTAGTTTTATATAGATATCGCTGATTTCATTGCACAAAAGTTCAAAACATGCCACAATAGCATAAATGATAATTTATCTTTCAAAATATTATATCTAAATTCAAACATCTATATTTTTATATTTATCCAGATTATACTCTGTAATCCATCATTAAAAACTAAAAAGACAAGACAAGTTTCATTTTGCATCATAACAAATCTATTGTTAAAAAAGAGTAAAAATTTGAATTATAACTATTATAAATATTCTTATTTTTATTATAAACATTGTTAATGAAATTACTGTTTTATACTGTTCTAGAACTTTTAAAGACTTTCTGAAATCAACTGTATATATTTTGAATTAACATTTTGAACCAGACTCAACTAAAAATATCATCAGAAAGAAATCAGACAACGAAAAATATCATCAGAAAGAGGAGATTTTACACATAATAAGCAGCATAGTTTAAAAAAACTGCGATATATTGCTAAGATCGCGAGATATTGTGAGCAAAATTGCCAGCCAATATAATCGCCAAATAAATCATTGACTATATTTTGAAAAAATCACACCGCATTTGAGATGAAAAAATCACGGTTTTTACGAAATTTGGGTCAAAAAAATGCTAATTAAGTCAACTTGAAATACAATAAAGTTTTCTAAAAAATGTTTTGGAGTTTTTTCATTTTCCTGCAGGCTGCGACCGCTAACAAAAGGGCTGCAATGGCTGCTGAGGAAAGGTGCGATTACTAAGAACTATTAAGGCACACAGATTAAAACTGCTGAGAAAACGTAGAAGCACAGATTCAAACACAGGAATTATTACGACGATATGCCTCAAAGATGCCACCACATGAGTGTTGATTGTAGGATACACACAATGGTTTTGCTCTTCAATAGGTTATAGAAAACATTTTTGGAAATTTAATGTCGATTTGTCCAAGTATGCCAAATTTCATCCCCAATGAATGGCTTCGAAAGTTGACACATCGTAGTCAAATCTCCTCATATGCACATCACTATTATGCTCCTATATACACATCAACATCACTATATATGAAATTTATATAAGTTATGAATTGATGATCATGAGTTTATAGATAAGTTTGTAATATACAAATTTTTATTTATTTGAATTGGTTTTATAAATTTATAATATTGTATAATACAAATTTATAGTACTATTTATTAATACTAAAGTAGTATAATATTGTATATTAATAAATTCAATATTAACAGAATTCATAAGTTTATAGTGTTTATAAATTATAAATTCATTATAGAGAACAAATTATTTATTAATATATATCTATAAAAGTATATATTTTCAAATGTTAGATGAAAATGCCAATTTATTGCTGATTTTTTTGCCTAGTTTTGGCAATTGCGAGTTTTTCAAAATTTTTGAGCTGGCCGAGATATTGCTGAAACCAAGTTTTTCAACTATGATAAGCAGTGTGTCAATTGATCATTGAGAAATTAGACATTATAAAATAGGTTTCTAATAACATTTAAATTTAATGTAAATCTCCAAGCTGGTATGGTTGCAGTTGCATCATATTTGTTGTGTGATTACAAAATAAATGCAACTATAATATTCTCCTCCTTAAAGAACCATATAGACAGTGGGAAAATGTTCTGTTTAATAGCAGCAGACAGTGGGGTTTTTTTGGGATTGGCACACGTTCAGTTTAATAGCATGTTGCCATATAATTGGTTTATTTAATCATAGATGGACTAATCTCCCAGTAATTGCCAAGTCCTGAGTTTTTTGTTGAGTTTTCAGCTGGGCAATAGGAAAAAAATTTGAGTATTTTTTTGAAAAACTCTGCAATTAAAAAAAAAAAAACTCTTCTGTGTCTTTAGCATCAAAGAGAAATTATTTTCCTAGCTCCAGAAATGTTCACACAAAACCCTGTTTCTATTTTGAATATTGTTGAAATTAACAATAAAAAGCCCTTTTGCCAGATTGTAGGTTTGAACGCACCTGTCCTAAATGGGCTTCCAGTTTCTTGAAACCCACACATGGAGGTGTTGTAATCTTGGCCATAAACCAAAAAAACTCTCTATTAATCCTAACTCAAAAAATACAGAGATTGTGTGCAATCACATCCTCAGCCTCTGCATTTACGACTATCATTACCCTCTTCATCGACAGACAAATAACACAGCTTGACCTTCCTTTCTGCAAAGTCAACTGATTAGCATAAGGGTATTGTCTTCACGTTGGGGTCACTGCCCATCCGCAAAGATCCATGTTCGACCATCTTCAAATTTGTTTTCAACCCTGACCTACCCGTATTTTGCCCAAAACCCACCCCCATCATATATTAAATATTTCTTTTGTGTCAATACTGGGTGTTCACAATGGCCTGTGAGTCCCGAGTGATCTGTATCCTGGGGGATAAATCTGCTTCCCCTTCTGCTGATAAACCCCTCCATGCAGTCCTTCCACTCCGTTTGCGTTTGCTGGATGCTTCAAACCTGACACGCATCCATCATGTCGCCACCCCTCTGCAGCGCAAGATTCACCCTGGAAAAATTTAAAACCCTGTTTCTTCATGCAGGATTTTAGACAAACCCCTTTCTCAGTCTGACCACAGTCTACCAATCCCTCACTGTTGTCGTCCAGATTCATCCCTGCAGGTCCATGACTGCCAGTCTTCAAACTTTGTTGGACACCCGAGACCCTAGATCAAACCCCCGAAATCTTCCCACAGCTCCCAAGCACCATCTTTAGAAAATACCTCTGTTACAGCAGCAAAAAGGCGAAAAATGGCTCTACAACTTGTGTATGCAACACAGCTCTCAAACACGGCTCTGGAACTCCTCTCTACAACTCGTGTATGGAATAAACACCTGCTCAGAAAAGTCTGCGATGCACCAAGCACAGCTCTGCAATGAAGAATGGCTCACACAGCGGTGTCTAAATAGGAAAGTAATGCCATTTTTTTGCACAGTTTAAGGTTTTATTTTGTGCCATTTTTCTGTGTGCGATCAGTCAGGATTAAGCTGTGATTTTCCTTTGATTAGTCATGATTTTTCATGCATTTTAATTGATGATCAGTCAATGATTTTGGCAGATTTTTCTGGGGAATAAATCAGTGCCATGCCTGATTGCTGATTGATCTCGATTACTTCAGATTGATTGGAGATTTTTGCTAACTCTATTATATACTTTGTTGTGTGAAGAACTTTATTTCTGTTTATAATCTATAATTGGAATCCCTTGTCTGGCAACATGGAAAGGATCCCATGAATTTTTCTCTCGAGTTGGATAAGAATATTCTGTGTGTTTCTTTCTCAAGTATTTGCATTTGCTGCACCTCACGGTAAATGTGGGAAACTTCTGTATGGTCACACTTACTAGCTTCTTTAGAGCTCTATTAGAATTAGCAAAGATTTCTCTATTGAAAATCCAGGCTGACATCTTCCAAATCATTGTCGTTTAAACCCTTGCCATTCTTCCTATTTTCAAGCTTTCATTGAATGGTCAAGATTATGCTATTGATCTTATGAATGCTTGTATTTCTATAACTAAAGGCACCTTTTAGTTAAAACTAGATTTGAGGTTGTCATAAACTTAATTCAACTATCGCTGTAATTTTCTGCCCTTCAAATCTGTGCCATTTTTTTATATATTTAAGTTTCCATTGAATGGTCAAAATTCTGCTCTTATCATATTTTTGACCCTTGCATTCTTGTCAATGAAGGAAGCGTTTAGTTAAAACTAGATTTGGAGTTGTCATAAACGTAATCAAACTATCATTGATCTGAGGGGTGATGTTTCTTTCGCATTTGATCAATTGGCACATGCTATCTTTTTGCTTGTTTCTGTATTACTACCATGTAAATTTATTCTTTAGTCTACCTCTACAGATACTGTAGATGTTCCCTTGCCTATTTTCTGTGGGTTCCCCCCTACCCGCATATATTTCAACTTCTCAACTTCTCCGAAATGGGGACATGCCGGGGACGTTGTTCCGACATGTCTAGCGGCTGCAGTTCTAGTGGAAGACGGGAACTTCGACGTCCCTTGAGGAGATAGTGGGACAAGAACAAGTCCCTTGACCCCTCCAAGGGACAACTGGGTGTCCCCTATCCAACCAAAAAAAAGTTTGTTTAAAAAACAAAACTGTCTTCTAATATTCTATTGGTTGTCTTGAATATCATATTGTGCTGCTCAATGTAATCTTCTTTATGATGAGATACTCATACTTTGATATCTATTACTATTATTATTTAATATTTATATAATATAAGTTAGCACTCTTCCATTTACTGATTGGACCATTTAAAATATTAATATTTACTGTTCAAAGTGATGTTCAAGTATTTGTATTTCAGTAAATTAGTTTTTTCATCTTTATGTCTTATATTGTTATTACATATTTTCATAGCTATCATATTAACACATTTATAGTATATTGTCTATAACACCCACCCTTTATCCCCCGTCGTCCTTCCTCCGCAATCCCGAAATTGAGGCCCCTCTATTCCCTCCCGCTTGGAAAGACGTCCTGATGTCACCTCATCTATCAGGGTGGTGTAACTATGCTATTAACATATATTTTCTATCTTGGAATGTTACTTTTATTTAGACAAGTGCCATTTTCATTCCAGCAGGTATCATCATTGAGCATATAATAGGTATTGTCTTGAGTGTATCTTATTGAATAATTTGATATCTTTTTAGTATATTAAATGGATTATTTATACATTTATCAATGATATTTTTTTTGACTTCTTAATGTTCCTTTTTATCAAGAATGAAGGGATTCGTAATGACA
The DNA here is from genome assembly GCA_028749045.1 of Cupressus sempervirens. Taxonomy (NCBI): domain Eukaryota; kingdom Viridiplantae; phylum Streptophyta; class Pinopsida; order Cupressales; family Cupressaceae; genus Cupressus; species Cupressus sempervirens. The sequence continues at coordinate 451,222,268 of CM053783.1, forward strand.
TAATCAAGGTGTTGTGATCATGAGGGTTGTTTTAACTATGTCATAATTGATGTCCCTTGTATTGATTTCAATTAGATACATGCATTTATAATAGTATTAATTATTACCTCATATATGTAGGCCCGTTCATGTACCTATAAGGTTTAATCCTTGTTCTAGGAGGGATGAGCAGTTTGTGAAGGATGATTTCTTAGGTGTGGGATGGCTAAAAGTAAACATTGATGAGTACTTCAGAGGAAACCTGGGGAGGTGTTGAGCAGTTTGCATAATTAGAGATGTGGCCAACATTATAATGTGAGCAAAGTAGCTCTAGGACGAAACATATAACATTGAAGAATGTATGACTGCCATATTTGCTCCTCAATTGGCAAAGAAGTGTAAGGAGTGGAAGAATCCGAAATAGCGGTAAATGGGTTTATGAAAGGTAAGATGGGAGTCATGGTTCCTGGATAAATATATTTGAAGTATTAGATTACTTTTAGAGGATTTGAAAGAGTTCAAAGTTTCTCATGTATCGAGAGAGGAAAATTAGATTTCTAATAGAATGACCAATGTAGGTGTAAGTCTAATCAATAAAGAAGAGATGGTAGAGGGCTTTAGGAGGAAAAGTTTAAATTGAAACCAAAAGGGTTCCATTTTTTGACTTGACCAATTTTGGATGGACAGCCAAGACTTGTAATGAATTGGTATGGTTTGTCAAAAGGCTAGAGTAAAGGTGATAGGTGGCACGTGCTTGGTCATTGATGGTGTGGAGTGTATTTGAGTATGATTATGTGGTGTCATGTCGTGTGATGCAAGGGAAGAGGAGGAACTTTCTAAATGAGGCAGGTTGATTTATAAACCCACAGTGTCATGTTTTATGTTGGTAAAAGTGACAGAGAAAAGCGTTGGTGGTTTAAAATGGAGGCAAATTTTTATCCATAGACATTGAAGAAGTAGATGATGGGATTTCATGGTAAAATTTTGCCGTGATGGCTGGGGGAGGTCTTTAATATAGATGAAGATGAATCTATTCGTTTGTTGTGTAAGCTTTTTGGTTCGAAGTACATGAGTAAGGATTTTTGAACAAGGACGAACATGGATATTTCTTCTCTATTTTGTGGGTGGGCTTTCCTTCTCTCTGAGTAAGGAACAGGCAAGGAGAATGATAAATATTTTTGTTGAACCGACCTAGTGTGTAGGGGTGGAGAGTTGGTTGGAGTTGGCGGAAATAAGTGTTGGGTTTTGCACAAATGTTGGACTATGGAGGCGGATTGAAGGCACAAGGGACGGACATAGGCATTCATAGTGTTTGGTTACACAATCCCTATGATTCAACGCGCGGGGGAGGCGCATGGTGCATGGGTGCAACTTATGCATTTTGTGGAGATGTGGGAAGTGGACAGGCAGAGACTGGCAGGAGAAAGACGGAGGAAGAGGAAACACACTCCGAGGAAGATTGAAGAGGCTGTTGTTGCAGAGAGCTCTTTGGTGTGGAACGAGTCAACTCTAGGTAGGAAGAAATGAAAGGTCAAGACATTGGGAGGTGTTATAGTGAACGAAACAAGGGTAGAGATCATGCTGTGTTGAGGCATGGCAACCAACCTTTGTTATAGCCAACAACTATTTAGTGTTGCCCATTTTCTACAATGGGGCTAGTAGGAATAATGTTATGGTCATGTTGATCGATGTTTTTTTTTCGTTGGTCAAGAAGGGGAAAGGTTTTTTGAAATGATGCAATGTAAGTGTTTAAATTTTTTTTTTGGGTAAAGGCGTATGTTTTGTATTGAAAACTATTTTCAATTAATATAAATCTAAATATCAGCTATCAAAAAAAAAATCTCATAGATGCATGTATGAAGTAATAATCCGTTAATTATATAATCCTATTAATGAATTAATAATATGTTACATTATATTTGTAACAAATGGATTTTCATAACAAAATAAAGTCAATCTAGAAAGAGATTTCCTCAACTATCTATTGAACAAATATATTGAATTCCTTTTCATGAGACATTAATTGCTTTTAACTACCAATGATTAACTGAAATAACAAAGCTCAATTGAAATAACTATATCAATGATCAATTGTATTAATTATAATAACGATTAACTGAAATAATTGTAACAATGATCAATTGTAATAACTATAATAACGATTAACTGAAATAACTATGATAACGTTCAATTGGAGTAACGATAACAATGATCAACTGTAATAATTGTAATAATGATTTACTATCTTTTCATACATATAAGTAAAGTAAATGCTTGACATGAAATAAAGAAGAACATACGAGAGGTATCCAGCGAGTCTTTATTTGGTTGTGCAAGCCTCGGCTTTCGGTAAGAGGAGAAGCATTGGCTTAGGCTTAACCTCCCAACCTCGGACCATATTTATCCCCACACAATCTATTAAATAGAAGGGCCCTCCCTATCCCGAGATCAGGCTTGGGATACCTTTAGTCTAGCCACCTAAGCATTCTGGTGTTTAGAATGTCCACATAGTTATGGACAAACATGTCTGAATAACTGGCTCTATTGACATCAAGTGATCATAGATGGCAAACATGCCTTAAACAACCTTGGCCAAGGTTTTTTGATGGTTTTAGTGACTCGATCACCACTGCTTGACTTGACAACAGGGGAACAATAGTATGAACAATCATGAGCTATTAAATGAAATTAATTTAGATTTGTTATGTCATGTTTGACTTTGATTTCCATGTTATTGTAGATTCCATTTCACCTCTTCACCTTTTCCATGACTATACAACCGGAGAGTCCTAGGTACTCGAATCTTAGAGCAATCAGCTTTGTTAGCTGATCCTCAATTGATATATGAATATTATATGTTACTAGCTTATCACAATTTGTGATTTGAGAAAAAAAATCTTTAAGAATTGTAGAATAAATATCATTTGATTCTGACTTTCAACGGCATAAATAAAAATACGATATCATGTTATGGCTACTTGGCTTTTATTCTTCATAACAACTCTGTCCTAAAGAGTGTCTAACCGATGACATTTAAGCAATGTGATTTGCATCATAATATGAAACTATATCTTACTGCTATAATAATCAGAATGCACTAATAATTGATAATATATCATATCACAATGCTTGGAATATGGACAACCACATAACCTGGTAAAATCTGGAATTGAAATGGATTCTTGCTAGACGCTAACAATCAACCTCACTCTTCATTGAAGAAATCTTTAACGCAAATCCCAATGTGATTATCAATTATGTTTTTAGCAGAACATCAATATAAAAGGGAAATTGTGGAAAGAAAATGCAATGATTTCCAAGTGGTATATTGCAGAGATATCAGGTGCTATGAAAACCGAGGTCGGGTAATATGAAAGAAATCGGGTGATATGAAGGAAGTCGGGGGATATTTTCTTATGCTCATGATCTCTCTCAGCTCAAAATAGAAAGGTATTGAAGTTTCTTTGGCCTCCAAGAAGCCTTAACACTCATAAAAAAGAGATTTGGCTTTTGGTCGCCAAATAAATATGCCAAATGTTCATTTCGGTTTTTAGCAAGAAAAATGAATAAATATGGAAAAAGATTTGAAAGTTATTAATCGAGGATAATTATAATTTATATTCATCTATTTGCACATAAATATACTTATGAGGTGGCATCATATTATTTATAAAAATAATATTATGGTGTCACTTTATTCCTATATCTATGTGCACATACATAGGTATACATTATAATGATGTGTTGGAAAAAATCAATCAAAAACCATTTGAGGTATGTATTATTTGTAATTAAAATAATTAATGTTTTAAATGTATATTTAATAGCTCATGCGGTCCAAGGTCCATCTATTGTATCTTGATGTTCAAATTGCTAGGTCCTTACCAAGACAATCAAAGGTCATACCTGTCAACCTAATAATTGGATTAATTTTGTATCCCATTCTGTTGATCCTGTTTAGCAATGCTGCCCCCTTCATTTTCTCTTGCAGTCACCCGTGCAATATTTTCACGATAATAACAAGTTCCATAATAATTTCATAATAAGATTTTAAAAAGTATTTAGTTATTAACCATAATTCCAAAATCAAGCAACGGCTAAACATCACATGACAAATAATGGATAATGACCATCTTCATTAAACAATTAACATACTAAATACAATGGATATATTTAACTACTCTCTTCATATGATTATGAAAGAAAATCCATTCAATCTAATGGTTATAAATAAATTTAAAATTTAGGTCAAAATTTGGGATGTAACATACCCTCCCCCATAAGTTTTTTTCATCATCCCTGATGAATATCACAACGAAACTTAAAATAATATCTATTCAGACCATTTCAAGAAAATAAAAGTTTAGTCTCTAGCCCTGGAGAAAAGATGAGGGTATTTTTGAAATTTTTTGTGATAATCTTCCCAAGTAGCATTATTCTCAACATACTGATTCCACTGGACCTTGTATTGAGTCACCTCTCGATTTCGTAAGTGTAGCTTACCCACCTCGAGTATTTTGAGTGGTTCTATTTCCACCACCCTTGGATCTTGCACCTATAATAGGATCTAATTAATTATATGATCATGATGAGTGATGTATTTCTTAAGGTATGACACATGGAAGATGTCATGCATCCTTGCAAGAGCAGGTGGTGGGGCAATCTTGTAGGCTACTGGGTCAATAATTTCCAATATTTCAATACCTTGGGGCTAATTTGGCATTCTTACCAAAGTTGATGGTACACTTCTGAGGTTTTACTCTTAATAGCACCTTTTCTCCCACTGAAAATTCTCTAGGTGTTCTTTTTGCATTTGCATAACTTTTTTGTCTATCTTTGGCTTCTTTCAATCTCTGACTAATTTGGATTATCTGTTCTTCCATTTTCTTAAGCATTTCGGGTCCAACAATAATTCTATCCTCCAATTGAGTCCAGCTCACAGGGGTTTTACATTTGCGGCCATATAAAGCCTCAAAGGGGCCATTTTAATTGTGGATTGATAGGAATTGTTATAAGCAAATTCTACCAAGTGTAAATACGTTTCGCACTAGTATTGCCAATCCATACAGTAAACTCTTAAAAGATCTAATACCAGGATTACTCTTTCTGTTTGACCATTAGTCTTGGGATGATAAACTAAATTGATGTTTAGTTTAGTCCTTAATGTTCAAAAATAATGTTTGCCAAAATCTGGAAGTTATCCTAGCATCCCTATCTGAGATAAATGTTTTTGGAACTCCATGTAATCTAAAAATCTCTTTTGTGAATTTATGAGTGATCTCTGGTGCTCCATTAGTTAGATTTCTTGGTATAAAGTGAGCAACTTTTGTCAATCTATCTACTACAAGAATGGTGTCGTGTCTATTCCGTGTCATAGGTAACCTTTGTACAAAATCCATAGAAATTATCTGCCATTTGATGATGTTATGCTTTTACTCTTTGGCATTCCAAACACTCAGCCACAAATTCTGATATTTTCCTTTTCATTTTTTGACAACATTTTAGTTACTCCAGGGTGTCCTGAATATGGAGCTGAATGAGATTCTTCCATAATCATTCTTCGAAGTTTAGTTTTGTTGGGTATATAAATCCTCTTATGATATATTAGCAATCCATCCTCTTCTATCCTAAAGTCTAAATACCTAGGATCTTGTGGGTCTCTGATGAGCGCTGGGTTGATCTCTACATAAAATTCATCATGCTCTAGATGTTGTAGAATTTGATCTTTTAATTTGAAATTTATAATAGCCATTGTGGAAATGTATCTCCTTCTGCTTAAGGCATCTGCCACTTTGTTTTCCTTGCCCTTGGTGTAATTTGTGTCAAACTGATAATCTACTAGGAATTCTAGCCATCTCCTTTGTCTAGCATTAAGATTGGGTTGAGTAAAAATGTATTTTAGGCCGTGGTGGTCGGATTGAAGATTAAATGGTTTTGCAATCAAGTAATGTCTCCAAATTGGAAGAGCATGTGCAATAGCTGCCAATTCCAAATCATGAGGGGCACAATTCTGCTTGTAATTCTTAAGTTTCCTAGACTTGTATGCAAATACTTGCTCATCTTGCATTAGCACCCCAGCATCAACCATAAGTGACGAAACCAAGGGGGAATGTAATGATGATTACATATTTTGAATGAAAATGATTACAAGGGGAACATCAGAGTTAGAATCTAAATTTAGAGATATGAGTTCAAAAGGAAAACTTAGTATGACACAAACAATCAAACTATTTAGAGTCATGTGCATATAAGTATTGATGCATTATTATATTGTTGCACTGTTCATTGTTTATTCAATCGGTAAAAGTCAAAATTCTTGTAGTTCTATAAGAACTAAGTCATAGGCTTAGGGGGAATACTCACATTATCATTGAAATAATGTATGCATCAGTTATGACGAATTTCTTTTTTGGGTCAGGTACTCTTAGTATGGGTGCTGTAGTTAACATTTCTTTCAAACATTCAAAAGCTGATTGACATTTTTCACTCTAGACAAACTTCTTTCCCTTTCTTTGAAGTGACGTGATCGGGTAAGCTATCTTGGAGAATTTTTTGACAAACTTCCTATAGAACCCTGCCAATCCCATGAAACTTCCGACTTCTGTCACATTTTTAGGTATAGGCCATTCCTTAATTGCCTATAATAATATCGTAATAGACACTGCTCTACCTTAGCCCTTGACTGGTTTGCATACTCTTTGGAAATATACTTAATAGTTTAGGTGATATAAAACATTCAGAAGCTCCAGTATCAATTAAAATAGAAATGGGGTTCCAGTAGATCTTACCTGGAGTTTTGACTGGGCCTATTTGTTGTTCTGCTTGTCTATTGTCAAGGGTTGCGTGAATCCTTTGTTGATAAACATGGTGTTGTTGTGGAAGGGGTGGTTGGTGCGGCTGATTGGTGTTGGTCTTGATAGAGCATTTATTATCATAATGATCTCCTCCACAATTGAAACATCCTGAAGGTGGCCCTATTATGAGGTAATTGGTAAATACTTGCTTGTTAATAACAGAGACCGAAAGGTCAATTTATACAAAAGAATGAGATGATGTTTCCTTAGGAAACGATCGTAAAGAATAGAAACATTCTATTCCAGAGAAAGCAAAAAAACGAAAGCAAACTAAAGCTAAAGATATTTACAAGATAACCATTAACTAATAATAGACGTCTTATCTATTATTGTAATACCCTCCCTTAATGGTTAATCTATCTAACACACCAAGCTGTCCTCTGAATTTGACAAACTTATCAGGACCAAGAGGCTTGGTGAGAATGTCTGCAGTCTGATATGTGGTAGGAACATACTGCAGATCTATAGTCCCGTCTTCAACCAGCTGTCGTATGTAATGACAATGAACATCCACATGCTTGGTTCGTTCATGGAAGACTGGATTCCGTGCTAACTTGATAACGCCTTCGTTATCAACAAACAGAGTAGTCGGTCCTGCTGGTGACATCTGCATATCCCCAAGCATCCGACGAAGCCAGACAGCTTCACATCCTGCCTTAACAGTCCCTCTGTATTCAGCCTTTGTAGAAGAGAGAGAAATTGCCTGCTGCCTCTTGCTGGTCCATGTGACTGCACCGGATCCCAAACTGAACACATATCCAGATGTTGACTTTTTATCATCAACAGAGCCTGCCCAATCTGAATCTGTGAACCCACTGAGTTTAGGATTAGAACTCCGAGAATACAGAAGTCCATAATCAGAAGTGCTCTTCACATAACGAAGCACACGCTTTGCTGCCATCCAATGATCAGCCTTAGGAGCTGTCATAAAGCGTGAAATATAGCTGACTGCGAAGCTGATATCAGGGCTAGTAGCAGATAGGTAGATGAGGCTATCTACTAGTTGCCTATACGTAGTATCATCAACGGAAAGAGAATCAGACTTGGCTGATAATTTGAGACCTTTCTCCATAGGTGTAGATGCAGGTTTGCAATCTTGCATTCGGAATTTGTCTAACAAGGCCTTGATATATTTGGACTGAGAGATGAATATACCAGAAGACTGTTGCCAAACTTCAACACCTAAGCAATAATGCATGAGCCCAAGGTCAGTCATATCAAAAGACTGGCATAAGTGTTGTTTGATTCCCTGAATCAAAGATGCCGAACTGCCAGTGATGATCAAATCATCCACATAGATAACCAGAAGGATGATGTCACTGTTAGTAGTCTTGATGTACAAATTTGAGTCTAAAGAACTCCTCTTGAAGCCTTGATCACTGAGGTACGTATCAATCTTGATGTACCATGCCCGAGGGGGCTGCTTCAAACCATAGAGAGCTTTTACCAATCTGAGAACCTGATGGTCTTTACCAGCAACCTTGAAACCAGGAGGCTGCGTCATGTAGACCTCTTCATGGAGATCACCATTCAGGAAAGCACTCTTTACATCCATCTGATGGACCTTCCAGCCAAACTGTGCTGCCATGGCTAGGACTAATCTGATGGTGCTCATTTTTGCAGTAGGAGCAAAGGTCTCCTCATAATCAATGCCCTGACGCTGAGAAAAGCCCTTTGCCACTAAACGAGCTTTGTACTTATCCAAAGTACCATCTGATTTGTATTTGATTTTGTAGACCCATTTGCAGCTAATGGGTTTCTTCCCTGGGGGAAGATCAGAAAGGACCCAAGTGTTGTTCTTTAACAGGCTCTGGTGTTCAGATTGCATGGCCTGTTCCCACTCTGGAATTCCTTTAGCCTCAAAATATGTTTGAGGTTCAAACACACTGTGAATGTTGGCCATAAGAGCAAAGTTAACAAAATCTGTAGTTTTGCTCTTTTTCCGAGCAGTTCGCCCATCAATGAGCTCATCATCATGAAGATCAGCCAGTGTCTTAGCCCACCACTTAGGCCGGAGAGGAGAATGACCAACAGTAGTACTAGGAGATGCTTGATCAGCAGGATCCTCATCAGAAGAATCTGGATCAAACTCAGGTGAAGCATCTTCAAAACGAGGTGATCCTGCAGGAGAAGCCGGAGGTGTCTGTACAGGTATCACTGGCAGGACTGGAGCTGTAGGAGCTACTGGAGCCCTCCCATCAGGTGGACCTAATGAAAGCCAAACTCTCAAATCATGAACCTGCATAGGCTGGTCTGCTGGATCAGGAACAGGAGAAACAGGCATGAATGGTCCTCGCTGCTCATCAAAGACTACATCGCGGTTGTATATGAGACGAGATGTCTCAACATCAATAAGGCGGTAGGCTTTGTGAAGACTGCTATATCCAGCAAGCATCAGTTTCTGACTCTTGGCATCCAACTTGGTGCGTGAAGCATCAGGGATCCAAACAAAAGCAAGAGAGCCAAAAACCTTCAGGTGACTGATTCTGGGCTTGCGACCTGACCAGGCCTCTTCCAGAGTTTTACCTTTGACCACCACTGTGGGTGACCGGTTCAACAGATAAATTGCAGTGTTAACTGCTTTTGCCCAAAAACGCTTCGGAACATGTCTGTGTTCGAGCATGGAACGAGCCATCTCGGTGATTGTCCTGTTCCGACGTTCAGCTACACTGTTTTGGTGCGGCATGTGGGGTGTGGTGCACTGGCGTTGGATGCCATGTGTATCCAAGAAGCTGGAGAAAACATTAGAACAAAATTCCCCCCCATTGTCTGATCTAAGAGTAATAATAGATTTTCCAGACTCTTTTTCAACTAAGGGTTTAAACTTCTGAAATACAGTAAATGCATCGGATTTCTTTTTAAGGAAATACACCCACATTTTTCTACTGAAATCATCTACAAACAACAGAAAATACCTGTACCCAAGAACAGAAGGAGTGGCCATAGGGCCGCAGATATCAGCATGAACAAGCTGAAGGACTTGAGAAGCTCGCCAAGAATCGCCACTGGGGAAAGGTGTGCGATGTTGCTTCCCAGCCTGACATGCGTCACAAACTCCAAGGTGTTGGGTTTGAATCTCTGGCAAACCAAGAACAAGCTCATCCCGAGCAAGTTGTGAGAGATAATGCACATTTAAGTGCCCATATCGCTGATGCCAAAGTGTGCTGATGGAAGATCGCCGAGTAGCCATAGCTAAGTCCTGAGAATCACCAAAATCAGTAAGTCGGAAAAGACCATGATCCTCAAGACCAACTGCAACAGTAGACTTAGTCGCCTGATCAGTAATGGTGCACTGATGTGAACTGAAGGTGACTGCCAAGTGTGGAGAATGTCGCAACAACTGACTGACCGAGAGTAGATTTAGTTCCATCCCTGGAACATAGTACACATCAAGGAATATGAGCTTCCTCCCAACAGATTGAATTTGAATGTTGCCTTTACCAACAACCGTGTACTCTTCTCCACCACCAAAGATAACAGAATCTGAATAAGGCTGGTAGTCAGTAAACCAGTCTCTGCGGTGAGTGAAATGTCGAGAGGCACCTGAATCAATGTACCAGGCAGATGACTGCACATGATCTGCGGGTCTTTTAGCCATGAAGGCGTAAAAGGCAGATTCCACCTGCTCAGTGTGCTCTGCACTATTCGCTTTGGGTTGCGAACCTGATTGCTTAGACTGGGCAGCTAAGCGTTTCCGACATGCAACCTTCATGTGACCATACTTGTGGCAATAGTTGCATTGAATGTTCTTCTTTTTGGTACCATCGGATGCTGGAGCAGAAGACTTCTGCTGAGATGGTTGCTGAAACTTGCCCTTATCCTTCTGAAAGGATTTCGCAGCAAAGGCTTGCTCAGTGGAGGTGGAACTGGAGCTGCTACCGAACTGTTGTTTCCACCGATCTTGCTGAAGTAGCAGGGTGCAGAGATCAGTGAACTTTAGATCAACACCAGTAGATGTGATGTTGAGAGTCTTGATAAAATGCTCATAGGAATTTGGTAAACTCCGAAGAGTGATTACTACAATATCCTCTTCCTCCATCTTGCGACTGATGGCAAGTAACTGATCATGGATTTCTTGAATCCGATTCAGGTGTGCCTGGAGTGAGGTGCGCTCATCCATGACAATAGAAAACAGAGTGTTTTTCATAAAGAAGGCTCTGCTCTTGTCGGAAATCTCATGAAGACCTTTGAGATGTGTGCAGATTTCGGCCGCTGTCTTGCCGGATGGAATCTAAGAAAGCTGGTCATCAACTACGGATAGTTTGAGAAGCATTACTGCCTCTCGATTGTTCAGATCCCATGTATCTTGATCAGGACCCGGAGAAGTCGGACGCTGCTTAACACCCAGAACAAGTTGATCGGTGTTTCGATATTAGAAGATTGCGATGATGCGCTGCTTCCAGGTTCCATAATTGCGACCATTGAATTTGGAATTATGTTCGAGCATAATATTTGTCAGAGATGCCATGGCACGTTTTTCAATGAAAAACTGTGAAAATCTGTTAAGGCACATTCTTCAAGGCAAAAATACGAAAGACCCAGAAGAATTAGAGAATGACCCAGAAGAGAGCTCGGAAAACCCAAAAGGAATCTGTTGTCATTTTTTGGATCTGCTGGCTCGAAAAATGAGGCACAAAAATCTAGGCACCCGGAAAAATGGACGACAACCCAGTTGAGCTCTCGCAAAACCCATCAAGACTTTGCAAACAAAATATTTTTTCGATCCCAAAAATTAGGGTTTCGAAAAAAAACGTAGTCGGTGGATTTGAAGGTCGGATTTGCAGGAAAAAAATGGCAGATTTGGATAAATGAACACCTGAAAAAGGAAGATATGCTGGCAAAGAGGGTTGTGAATGCTTCAGCAGTGATCTTCGGTGTTCGAAATAGTCATTTTCTGCAGACGTTTTGCGGGTCCAGAAAATCGCGTCTTTTTCTGCATACATTTGTTCAGATTTGCGCTGCCATGTGACGCGATTGCATGAGGAGACAAGGTCGCCAATGGAGGAAGGATGCTTGCAGGCTGCAAATCTAAAAAAAAAACCAAGAAAAGAAATCCGCAATTTAAAAAAAAATGCCCAATAAAATATCCGCAGGTCTGCCAGAAAAAATCCCCGAGTTTCAAAAATCTCAGACAAAAAACTATTCTGAAAATCTCAGGGTTTTTAGATTAGGAAGCAAGGTTCACATAATAATTTCGAAAATTGGCTTTGATAATTTTAGAAAAGAAATTATAATTTTCGAAAAAATTAAGAAAGATGCTCTGATACCATATTACTAGGTAATTGGTAAATACTTGCTTGTTAATAACAGAGACCGAAAGGTCAATTTATACAAAAGAATGAGACGATGTTTCCTTTGGAAACGATCGTAAAGAATAGAAACATTCTATTCTAGAGAAAGCAAAAAAACGAATAAACCAATTTATTTAATCAACTTTAATACTTTTGTTGTATTTATAGCAACCTTTATTTACAAAAATTTCCTCTTCTAAGGATGTTTACATTATGGAATCTAAATTTTGCTTCTCAGCATTTAGTTCTGATTCAAATTTATACATATCCCGCACCATCCAAGATCTATGGAAGTGCATAAGAGAATTGCTTGATGAGCATTCTAGTTTTGAATTAGTTTGTTTCTATATGCTGCTTTACTAGCAGGAGTCCACCTGACTCTTTTCTCCTTCATTCATTGCAAAGCCTGTTTCAGGGTTTCATTGTCTTGAGGCATGGAACAACAAGTGCAGTAGAAGTTTGGCATGTTCTTAATTAAGTACAAGAAGATAGGATGTCGTGCCTTCTTGCGAGTTGTTTTACGTACTTGCATCCTGTACAAATATTCTAGGAATTTTCAAGTTTACTAGAAAGTAGTGTGCCCTAGGTTCAATGTCGAACCCAATGCTCTGATATCATATGTAAAAAATGGATTTTCATAACAAAATAAAGTCGATCTAGAAAGAGTTTTTCTCAACTATTTATTGAACAAATATATTGAATTCCTTTTCATGACCCATTAATTGCTTTTAACTACCAATGATTATTTGAAATAACAAAGCTCAAATGAAATAACTATATCAATGATCAACTGAAATAATTGTAACAATGATCAACTGTATTAACTATAATAATGATTGACCGAAATAATTGTAACAATGATCAACTGTAATAACTATCATAACGATTAACTGAAATAACTATGATAACGTTCAATTGAAGTAACTATAACAATGAACAACTGTAATAACTATAATAACTAAAATAACGATTTACTATCTTTCCATACATATAAGTAAAGTAAATGTTTAACATGAAAAAGAAAGAAGAACATACGAGAGGTATGTGGTGAGTCTTTATATGGTTGTACAAGCTTCGGCTTTTGGTAAGAGGAGAAGCATCGACTTAGGCTCAAGCTCCCAACCTCAGACCATATTTATCACCACACAATCTATTGAATAGAAAGACCCTCCCTACCCCGGGATCAGGCTTGGGATACCTTTTTGTCCAGCCACTTGAGCATTTTGATGTTTAGAATGTCCGCACAGGTATGGACGGACATGTCTGAATAACTGGCTCTACTGACATCGAGTGATCATAGATGGCAAACATGCCTTAAACGACTTTGGCCAAGGTTTTTTGATGGGTTCAATGACTTGATCACCACCGCTCGACTTGACAATTGGGGAACAATAGTATGAACAAGCATAAGCTATTAAATGAAATTAATTTAGATTTGTTATGACATCTCTGACTTTGATTTCCATGTTATTGTAGATTCCAGTTGACCTTTTCCAGGGCTATACAATCGGTGAGTTCTAGGTACTCGAATCTTAGATCAATCAGCTCTGTTAGCTGATCGTCAACTGATATATGAATATTATATGTTTACAACTTATCACAGTCTGTGATATGAGAAAAGAAATCTTTAAGAATTGGAGAATAAATATCATTTGATTTTGACTTTCAGTGGCATAAATAAAAATACAATATCATGTTATGGTTACCTGGCTTTTATTCTTCATAACAACTGTGTCCTAGAGTGTCTAACTGATGACATTTAAGCAAGATGATTTGCATCATAATATGAAACTGTATCTTACTGCTATAATAATTGAAATGTAGTAATAATTGATAATAATACATATTGCAATGCTTGGAATATGCACAACCACATAACTTGGTAAAATCTGGAAATAAAATGGAGTCTTGCTGGACGCTAACAATCAACCCCACTCTTCACTGAGAAAATCGTTAACACAAATCCCAGTGTGATTATTGATCACGTTTTCAGCAGAACATCAATACAAAAGGGAAATTGTGGAAGGAAAATGCAGTGATTTCCTAGTGGTATATTGCAGAATTATCAGGTGCTATGAAAATTGAGGTCGAGTACTATGAAAGAAGTCGGGTGATATGAAGGAAGTCGGGTGATATGTTCTTATGCTCATGATCTCACTTGGCTCAAAATAAAAAGGTATTGAAGTCTCTTTGGCTTCCAAGAAGCGTAACAAATAAAGAAGAGACTTGGCTCTTGGTTGCCAAATAAATATGCCAAATGTTCATTTCGGAAATGAATAAATATGGAAAAGGATTTGAAGGTTATAAATCGAGGATAATTATAATTTATATTCATCTATTTGCATGTAAATATACTATGAGGTGGCATCATATTATATATAAAAAAAATATTATGGTGTCACTTTTTTCCTATATCTATGTGCACGTACATAGGTATACATTATAATGGTGTTGGAAAAAATCAATCAAAAACCATTTGAGATATCTATTATTTTAATTAAAATAATTAATGTTTTAAATTTATATTTGATAGCTCATGTGTGTCCATCGATGGTATCTTGATGTTCAAGTCGCTAGGTCCTTAACGAGGCAATTAAAGGTCATACCTGTCAACTTGATATTTGGACTAAGCGAGTATCCCATTGTGTTGATCCCGTTTAGCAATACTTCCCCCCTTCATCTTCTAATAAAATCACTCGTGTAATATTTACACAATAATAACAAGTTCCATGATAATAACATTTTAAAAAGTATTTAATTATTAACCATAATTCCAAAATCAAGGAACTGTTAAACATCGCATGCAAATAATTGATAACAACCATCTTCATTAAACAGTTAACATAATGAATACAACGGATATATCTAACTACCAATCCATTCAATCTAACTGCTATAAATAAATTTACAATTTAGTTCAAAATTTGGGATGTAACAATATTATTATAATAGATTTATATAATATTTAATGTTTTTGATCATTTATAATTGTTGTCTTGTTTCTGGAGGGTTCACGATAGTCTTCCCTTCCTTAATTTGCTTGTCCTCAAGCAATGTTGTATTATTTTTTGTGGCTTGTTTTATTGATGTTGATTAAGAAAATGTGTTGCTTATTTTTCCTCTAATTATTGTCTTATTCTAGAAATGCACATGGGTGGTATGATAAAATATATTAGGAACATATGCTTGAATGCATGAAGATACAAAACATACATGAAGTATATACATTTATGCATGAAGACACATGAAGATGCAAAGTAGACACAAAGAAGACAATATATGCTCATCCTATCTACAAAATTCTCTTGTTTGTTATGCTTTTGATATTGAATCCTACAACCATAAAGTGAACATCAATACATACATATATATAAGTTTTAAAGAAAATTTGATTCATGATAAGTTAGTCTCATGCTAAGCCCAAGAGTAGAACTTTGACCCCCTTGGGCCGGGTGACAAGTGTTAGGGATCCGCACAAGGTGGTCTACTTAGCGGGCTGCTTGTTTCTATTTGAGTCTCATATTCTTTCCAAAAGGCTTCTTTAACATCCTTCCCTTAACTAGTACTACAATAGGGTGTCCTAATGGTTCTCACTTTTGTATACTCTGTAGGAAAGCTTCTTGCATCAGGGTACATTAAGTTGTCTTTCCCTCAACTAGTACTACAATAGGGTGCGCTAGCCATTCTCCCTTTACCACGAAGTAGTAGGTTGTTTTCTTAGCAATTCCCTCCAAACTATTTTTTGTGATAGGGTGCCCTCACGATTCTCATTTAATTGTAGACTCCATAGGAAAAGTATTTGCAATAGGGTGCCCTAGTAGTTCTTCCTTGATTGCATAGTAATAGGATGCCTACAAAGTATTTCTCCCTTAACTACCTCTACAATAGCTTGCCCTAGCAATTCTCCCTTAATTGCACCTCTTTTAATTAAGAATATTTATTTCTTAAACACAATATGAGCAAAATTAGGTCACATGAATAAAATATTAGCACATTACCAATAAAAATAGTTTTGAATTACTATTGCAACTAGGGTCAAACTTCCAATGTAGGATGGTGGAATTATTGTGCTAAGGCTGTGTGAAATAATCTCCAAGAGGCTCCCTCATAAATAAAGCTCATTTTGGGAATCTTCTACATGCTGTGACTGAATTAATCCACCTTTCGCTTCTCAAACCCTCTATCCTATATTCTTCACATGCTACACGTGAGGATAATTTCTCCAAGTAATACCTTTATATATTATCATGATTATTATTGATTACGTTATCTTCCTCTTATATGTGCAGTGTTCAATAATAGGTCTGTGACAATTTGTTCATTGCCCCATATGTCGACTGTTTATGGAAAACAATTTTTATGTATCTTCTTCAACCCCACAAGACGGCAAGGTCATGCTCTAACACCACTTGTAATAACCATATTAATACAATCAATATACATTTAATTATCAAATTCTTAGCTAATTACATTTATATATCTATTAATTGCTTATTTACTGTTTTATTTAAGTCATTTCAGATTCACTCTAATATGAGTTTATAATCTTCTAATATTAAAATATTTTACTAGATTGTACAAATTGATTATAATCATTGTGTACAAATTTGAAATTGGTGTACAAATTTATAATATTCTATTTATAATCTTCACAGACACAGACACAGACACAGACACAGACAGATACATGCACATGCACACACACCCACCCACCCACACACACGCACGCGCACACACACCCAATATTTCACTAGACTGTACAAATTGTGTGCATGCTTGTGTCTCTCCCAAAAAGAATCAAAAGGATGTGCATCCCACCCATTAAAGACTAATAAATTCCCAAATGTCCATCAAAAGACTGTACAAATTGATTACTGTTAAATAATGCCATTGCATTGTTGCCTTAAGGGGAAATGGATTTGAAGGTGTTGGATTGTGACAGACAAGCAGATGCAAATTAAATTTTTCATATTCCATATTAATTCCGAGATACAGGGTGTTGAAAACAGTGTACATATCATAACAAGCATTGCTAAAGATTGTATGGCAATGGG
Organism: Cupressus sempervirens; assembly: GCA_028749045.1. Taxonomy (NCBI): domain Eukaryota; kingdom Viridiplantae; phylum Streptophyta; class Pinopsida; order Cupressales; family Cupressaceae; genus Cupressus; species Cupressus sempervirens. The sequence goes on from CM053783.1 coordinate 451,239,446, forward strand.
TTTTTGGCTTGAGAAAAAAGTACACATTCTTCGAACATGTATTATTAGCTCCCTCAACTTGACAATGTAGAGGATTGGTACATAGATAGAGAGAGTTTAAAAAGGTCCAAACTAGACAAGACTGTAAAGATGCCTTGTGGCATAAGATGGTTTGTCACAAATATCTGAGATGCACACTGAGGGTCAAAAAATTCAGATATTTGTGACAAACCATCATATGCCACAAGGCATCCTTATAGTCTTCTCTTGGCCAATTTGGACCTTTTTGAATTATCTTTTTATTAGGTTGGTCAGGCGTGCTTTCTTCTGCACAATTGCTTTCAGATGATTTGTGATGCTGTGAAGTCTTATGTGCCATGGTCATTATCAATCAATGGCATGTATGTATACAAATCATAGAGAGCCCGAGATGTCACATTATTAATTTTGGAACATAATTGGTGGGCTTGTGTGAATTACATTTTGAGTTTCAGCCCAATATGAGTGTCATCAGGTTTGCAAATACAGATTGCCACGTTTGGTAGAAATGTATGCAGAGACTCATGATAGGAAAAATAAGGGTCATTTTAGTAGATAGGATAATTACTGGAGTTATTTTTTTGAAAGGTAGAAAAATTCAATTTTTATTGGTGAAGCAGGACAGCACCCTTCAACCTTTTTGTGTTTGCATTGTTTCAAATATTACAGCGTGGATATGTTTTCTTTGTTTTGCTAAAGAGTACAAAATGCATGATCATCTCAAATCTAGAAGTTGAGGATACTGTTAGTAATGAGTTTGGCAGCTTCAATTTATACGGTATTTGTGCTCTTTGATACAAGTATGAAGAGAGCACACCTACATGTTGGTGGAGCAAGGTTATATGTATCTACTATCTCCAATCTTTTGCAATCAAAAGTTAATAGCAGATGAGTATATTTTAGTTTGAAACATATTTTCTGCTGTTTTCTGAGTTAAAGTTGGATTTTCTTTCAAATTTCAACAGGTAGTGAGGTTTTTAAATTAGCGGAATTGGTGTACATACTACTTCAGCCACCTAGTTAAGTTATAGGTTGGCTACAAAAAATTAGAAGACTTGCTTTATTTGATTTTTGAACTTGTCAAGGAGGTTGACTATGAGCAAGAGTAAATGAAGAATTAGGACACGACCCTTGAATGTGCCAACTTGGAAACATTTGTTTTAGAGCCCAATCACTTCAGAATCTTTAGCTAGTGAGGCGCCCCTAGACATGGCTTGTGGGTGTGGCACTGTGGTTGCTTGTGGCTTGAACAAAGTTGAATCAATTAATGGCTCTTGTATTGTATTTACTATATTACTGATTCAACTTATGTGATATAACATTGAATTATCAATTACTGTTTCTTTTCTACATAGGTAATGTTATCGGTATTTAAATGAGTATTAAATGCTACATAATTATTTATCCATCTTTATGCTTTCTATAGTTCTGACTTCATGTCAGATTTTCTTCTATCAATATCATTCTGACTTCTAGTTAATGATTGTCTTTTCAGGCAAGTTTTAATATCAGGCACAGTTGAGGCAATCCAAATTGCGCAGCGTATGGTGGAACAGAGACTTGCCTCTGATTTTGAGAGATGAAACATTGGAACCATCTTCAAAGGTACGTGCACTTGTCTGGATTTATGGCATTTTTTTAATCTGTTATATAATCAGGGGTTTTGAACAGTGGGATAATTTCATTTCAATGTTCACACATAAATTGGTGCATTTCTTTTGTTTAGGTGTTAAAAGTTTATATCTACTGATTCTATCATTTTTTGGGGTTTAACAGGAAAGACACTGTTCCAATTCTTTGAATAGTCAAGAGTTTTTCAAGACTTGATCTCCATTTGAACCATTAGCTTGAACTCTATAGTAACATCAACATGCAAAGCAGAGATGCCGGTCTTAAAAATTGGCAGGATAAAGAGGAGAGGGAGCTTATTATCAGTAGACTTAAGATTTTATCAATTACTTGTCATTTGTTTTTGTCTTATGTAGTTATGAATCAATTTATATTTTATTTGGAGACTGGAAAAAATGGTTTTGTAGTCTAAAGCTGCCCATTCTCAAAGCTTCCCAAAATTATTATTTTTTAATTTGTTTTTTCCGGATGGGACAGGGAGGTTTCTTTGTGTGGGGAGGAGTGAGGGGTTTTTAAGATTTGACACTTGGGTTCCTATGAAATTCTTGAAGATCAAAGCCATGTTTTAAATGGGAATTGTACTTGGGATACCAAAAATAGGCTTATTAACAAGTTGTCATGGATGGGCCAAACATCGGTGTTTTTCATTTTGCAGAAGGTGAGACGGAAGATCCTTCAATTTGATTTACGTTAAATTCTTATAATGAAACCCATAAACCCCAGATTACGAGCAAAAGTAGGATGTCTTTATTACCAATGTAGAAGTTATTAGTTTAAAAGGCACATTTGAGTTTGTAAAATCCTTATTGAAGCTACATTTTTATCACAATGTTGACAAGAAAGATTTACAATTTTGATGCAAGCATTTTGGGTTGCTTTCTTTTGTATAGATCGTTGTGCTCTCAATAATTAATGGTATCAATACAACGACTTTAGGAGACATTTTTCAAAATGTCGAGCAGTATATTTTGCTAAAATTGTCGTGTTAGGCTCTTTTCATGATTTGTGCGGTTCTACAAAGCTAAAGATGTGAGGTGCAATTTCATTCATTACAGAGGGAGAGTTATGCTTTTATCGAGTAGTGAGATATGCTATAGCATTGACTATGACATCAATTATTCAATTTGGTGCAACTCTATACTGTGATTTTTTAGGATGGGCAAAGACGAGCACATATTGTCGAGAAGATTAACATTCTATATCTTCCATTGAGCTTGTAGATTGTAGCTCAGTAGGCACACATATTGTTGAGAAGATTACTATTCTATATCTTCCATTGAGATTGCAAATGGTAGCACAATAGAAATTTTTGTTGAAAAGTACCAAACGAAAATGGGAAATACATCTATTTTTTGGCAATTCATTTCTAAGATGTAATTTTTTAGAGCATATGATGTCTAAGCATTTTTATAAATGTGGAGAACAAAATGAAAAATACAAAGATGCTAGAAATGAAGGTTATGGAGTTTGTGGACATCCGTTAGTTTTGTTTATGTGGCCTTGAGCAATTAACACTTGTAATAATACCTCTTGGTAGGTGTACATTGCCTGAGCCAATACTATAAAAAATCAACAAACCAATAACCTATATAATTTTTTTCCTTTTGGATTTGTAAAACTTCGAGATTTATGGCCGGCCACAAGTCTAGGCGAGGGTGACCTCACCAATGAACACATTTAACTATAAGTTGACTTATCAACTCAATTCACGTTGGAAGCCATAAATGAAGTTGGAAGCCATAAAGGAAGTTTTAAGAGCCAAAATAACTGTATGCATTATGAGCAATATGCTTTAGACATGACTTGACTTAGCGTAGTGACATCAAAACGATGCGTTTCATATAACTAGTTTGCATTAGACACAACTTGCGCACTAATGAGTCTAGTGTGAATGGGTGTTATTGAGTTGTAGACGTGGATCTCTTCTGACAATTTAAGTTGACTTCATTACTGTCAAAGACTGCATTATAAGGAACACATGATCAGGTCAATGTGATAAAATAAATGATGCAATATAGAAATAAAGAAAATTGTGCACTCTTATTTTTAAGATCCCTAGGAAGACTTCATCGTAGGAATTGTATCAAAATGATTATAGATCGTTGATCCGAAAATGGGTGGCTAAGCGATGACAAATAGTACCGGATATTAATAGACTAAGAAACTACTAAATATGTTGAGAAAAAGTTGGACAACATAGGGACGAGATAGGCACCTTGTGCCACATTATTCCTACTTAGTTATCATGAAAGAAACAACAAAAAAAAAAAAAGGATCCTAGAGAGAAACGACAGAAAATCCAATATAAGCCCTAAATTATAGATTCCTTATAATAGGATGGAAATGCATAAAGAATATTGAAGAAGGAAAGAATACATTATGCCTTCCTAGGTGGTTTCAAGTTATACAAAACGTGTAATTTCAAGCAAGTGAATGCAAGAAAAGAAGCCATCATATTAAAAGAAAGCAAGTCAGCAAAGGGAAATAATGGATCTTATGATATAGATAGAAAGAATAAATAGAGTGCTTTACCCCAAGTGAATAGACAAGGGAAATGACTATTATGTTACAAAGTAGGACACTGAGCCCCAAATGTCACAAACCAAGGAGCAACACAATAGGGATGTAGATAAGTAAAGCGATCATGAAATAGATAACATTTATCATTGAAAAACATATGAAACATGATATAAGCAATGCATTGAAAATAAGAATAAAGCATAGAAAAGGAAGATATCTTAGATGTAATTGAATAGAAATATAAAGAGAAGGAATCAATATGTGTATGCTCATCAAATAGAGATGGTGTGAAATCTAAGGTTTCCCAATCTTGAACAATTGAGAAGCCACTTAAAGGATAAATATGAATAGGATGCTTAGGATCGAATGCTAAATTTGTGAAAATAAGGTCATAGTGATCATTTTCAATAAGATCTAATTTGAATTGAGATGTGTCTTGAAAGGACTTAGAAGACAAGTCAAGGGTGTGGTCTTCTATGACTAAGGAACTTGTAGGAGGATCACAAATAAAACTCATCAAGGATGCATCTATAGAAGGAATATCAATGAAATGCATAGAAAAAGGTTGATCAATAGGAGAAAGAAGTATGAAATCATATAAAGGTGTCTCATGAGGAAGAGAGTAATCCATATCTATGGGCTTATCCCAAATAGTAGAATCATCAAAGGAGGCAAGAAAACACACATTAGAGTAGGAAGAATCATAACTCAAAGATGGTGGAATACAAGATAGATAGGAGGTTGAGAGGAGGGGTGAATTAGTATCCTCTCAAACTTTTCCTTTTGATAAATTTAGTACTTTATTTGCTTCCTTTGTTGCTTTGTTAACATTAAAAATATAACAAGTTACTTACAAATGAAAGTTAGACAACAAATTCAATGTCAATGCACAAACTCGTAAAATGTAACACACACCACAATCATTTGATATCGCATAAACCCTTGATTAGAGGGAAAAGTGGGGTGGGGATGGTATCCACAAATTTATCACTATTGTAGTAAGAGCTTACTTGACTAGGGCTACAATGTTTTATCACTTTGATGACTTACTCGGTTAGGATTATATAATGAGATTTACAAGGTTCTATCTTTTACAAGGATTTTACAATACTCATCAAGTGTGTACTCAGTTAAGATATTTACATATAAGATTGTTAAGTACACCTTTTTCAAGGATTTAGAAAACTACTACAATGATTAGAAAGTAGCAACAAATGACCTATAGTAGCAACTTACTTTGCTTGATTAGATCCCTCTTCTTCTCAATAATTATCACCTTCGTATGATAGATTTGCAATTCCTCTCTATTATGTCCTTAACTTTGATCTTTGACCTCCATTCTGTATTGTTGTTTTAGTTCCTTATACAATAATATTCAATTTCTTCACAAATAACCTCAACCATTCCATCAACAAAAAAAAAATTATATTCAACTGCTCCTTTTATAGTATTCTTTTTCCATTTTGTAGCTTGACCTAATAGGGTTTTAGAAATTTCTATAATAGTCCTTTGATTGTGATCAAAAGTTTTGGAATCATCCATTTCTTCCTTCCTTTTTTTATTTTCATTGGTTTGTGTTGCATTGTAATCATTGACAATCACTTCCCATTCTTCAAGAGAATATTATCAATCTTTACCTTGATTCATGTAAACCATTTTTCTTGCTTAGTATACTCATGTCACAACAAATTCACTGAAAATCCAAACTTTGATGTCATCTCTGTATCACTTGGTAAACACAATGTTCTTTCTTGTTGACACTCAATGTAGACTTCGCTTGGTGTCTTCTGACTTGACTAGGATGAAGCCATGGCTCAATAGATATATATTGACTCAATTTGAACTTGAGCTCGGGTATCATTGTAGCATTCTTCCATCTCCTCCTTCATAGATTGGCCACTATGGTGACTCAATTACTACGCAAACTTTGCCAATAAATGGCAACATAATAGTCTATAGAAGTAACATTCTCCCCATTTGGAAACTAAAAGAGCATGAAATGGAACTTTGACAACTGATTAAAGACAATGGGCAAAAAATGGAGTTGGTGACTTCCAGCTTATGTGCAATGTCTACCAGTTTAAGGAAAAAGAGTAAATGAGGAGATCATGTCTCCAAATGGAGTTGTGGTTAAGAGTCCAAGTGGTCCGAATAAAAGAATGAGGCAAAGTATGAAGAAGAAAGTTGTTGAGGCTCTTGGTTCTACTACAGAAGACATCCTCCAGAGTACTGCGGAGGCTGGCAAGAAATTAGTGAAGGTCATCAAAGAGCTTATTTAGTAACTGGTCTGGTTTGTTGATTTGTTGGTTTTGGTTCTATTTTTTGTCATTTCCAACTTTTTACTATTTTAACTCTAGGTTCTAGGTCCTTGTAAAACTTGGGTTTGCTCTATGTTTATTACTTTTTTTGGTTTTAGGTCCTTGTAAAACTTGACTTTTTAATGTTTTGTAATGAACTTCAGGTTTCAGGTCCTTGTAAAACCTAGTGATCCTTATCGTATATCTTTTGTTGTTGGAAGGGGTTTCAGGTCCCCTCAAAATCTATTTATGTATTAAACTAAAAACATTCTCCCCCTTTGACATTAGTGTCAAAAATAATAGGTACGTAGATAACTTGATCTTTACACAAAGCTCTACCCCTAAACATATGCTTCCTCTCGGTATAGTTTTTTTTTTCAAAAGTGATTTTGTTTATATTGAATAAACTCCTTATATCTTTGTAAATACTTTACACAATACAAACAAACATATACAAATACAAAAATATATCCTCTTTTTTTTCGACACTTATGTCAAAATAACATAATACTTGAAAACTTACTTGGGGTGCGATCCATAATGTTCAAGAAAATATTTACGGTGCATCTTCAAATTTGTCATTGTGTTGTCCCAATTGGTTTTGATCAAATTTATTCTCTACACTTCAATTAATTGTTTGGTTGCCATATATGTCATGTGACCTGCTATGGATAAAATGGGGGTTGCAACTAGTTCTCTCGCAATCCTCTGGTTTGTTTGTATTGCCTCAAGTTTTGGTAATAGTAAGGCCTAAATTTAATTAATCTCGGCTCTTATCTTTCTCTTTTCCTCTAAACACTCATGCTAGAAACCAGATAAATAACTTACTCGAGAGTAGTGCATGGAGGATGCACTCAAATTATTCTCCAATTCTTTTGTACTGGGCCTCATATCACCATTTACGTTTTGCAATTTTTAAATTATTCTACTTGTGAGAAATGATATGTCACACAACTTTTGATAGAATAATGTAACAATTTGTTTTAGCCTCTCCAACTTGATAATAGAAGTATGCATGGCTACTTGCTTGATTTCTATATCAATGGATAATTTCTCCAAGACTTTGCTTTCAAATTTCTTTTCATTCCTTTCCAATAACAATGATCATGTCTTGATATCTGGATCATTTAGTTTGTCAATGATTTGAACTAGTTGATCCAATATTGGTGCTTTCTCATTCAAAACTATATCCAGCACAACTTCGAGAAGTATATCCTTCACATCATGAAGTACATGTTTTTGCTGATTCTCTCCTTAATCTTCCTTTCTCATAACCATTTGATCATAGTCCAAAGTATTAGGATCCGAGCTTGATATAATGATTTCATCTTCTAGGGTGATTGGGTGGGAACATAATGCATGGAATGTTGGAAACTTACAATTGGAACAATTGCTGTTTTGTAATTGATGTCAAATCTACTGATAAGACATATTGCTACCTGATCTAAATGTCATATCTATTTGATTGATGAAAAAGATTTGAGAAAATTGCTCATGACAATAACACCTAGAGAAAAAGGTTGAGTTATGGAAGGGGAGCTACACTGGACATTTGGTTGGTTAGACTTTGAGAAGACAAAGTGATTATTTATATCAAGAATGTAAAGATAAGCCAAGCAATAGATTAAACGTTTAATTTTTTTTGAGTGATGCTAGTGTCAACCGAGCCATAATAAGTGTCGAACATCAGTATCAACCGAGCAAGATAGTTGATGCCAAGCCAAAAGTTTTATAGCAACCGAGTGATCAAGTGATGATCGAGTGTCAGAACTCTATGATTGTCGAGTAACAATGTTTTGAAAGAATTTGAGGAAATCATGATTTCTAGCTGACCGAGTTGATTTCTTGGGATATGTAAACCATGTTGAAGATAAGATTGATGAATTGGATCATTGAATTCAAGGAGAGGATTAGGTATAATACCTATGATTTAATTTGATGGATAAGAAGATTCTAGAAAAGAAGGAAGATGAACATATACAATGAACTTGATGAACCAGATCGTAAACCCTAAGATCTACAACAATCATGAAAAATGGTAAAATAAGAATTACCTTTTTAAGGAGGTATAGAGCCAAACTTAGAGAGTATGTGCACAGAGAAAGGTGGAATAGAGATGCACAAGGGCGAACACAAGTGTGTAAGAGTGAAAGTGAAGCAAAAGGAGATTGCTTGTGTAGATGTTGTTGATATTGATAATTGAATCAGAGAAGATGGCTTAAGTTTTGTTGAAAGGAGAGGATTGATTTCTTGAAGGGTTTCTAAGTGAATCAAGAGAAAAGATGACAATTGGGATCTTATCAGTGAATCAACACATGAACCAAACAATGATTTGAACCTGCAAAGTGAGTTGTAATTAAAACCCTATTGTTTTCTTTCTAATCATTGTAAACAATTTGTATTGAAATCCTTTTAATAGAGGTTGTCCTAACAATCATTTGAAGGACTTAACAGTCTATGTAAATTCTTTAGCCAGGTGACATTCTAAATGGAATGGTCAAAGTCATTTGACAAGGCCACTCCTAATAAGGTGATTAAATCCTCTAACTAGGTGACATTTAATAGTGTGTATTGCAACCTTTAATAAGGTTGGCTCCTAATACAACTCACTTTGAAAGAGTGAAAAAGTGGTGATATGTTGTTGGTGGTTTTTCCCAAATTGGGTTACCACCTACAATTCTAGTGTCAAACTTGTGTTGAATGCTTTATATGTTTTACATTTGATAAAGTTTACATTCAACGAAGTATGTTATGTTTAGGACAATAATTTTGTTTTTCAGTATAGTAGAGACCGAGCAACAATAGGATAAGAATAACAGTGAATGTTTTGATGTTTAACTATTCAAATGGTACTTATGGACATCGAGTAACTGATTCACCCCACCCCATCCCACCCCCCACCCCCTTCTTAGTTATTATAAACATTTCTAATAGTTGGTATCAGAGCATAGTGCTTAGAGATAAAAGATCGAAGCTAAAGATCATGACTCATAAAAGAGGGGTGCCAAAGCTAAACAAGGAGAACTTTTCTACATAGAAAACCTTGATGAGGTTGCTTATATCTAGTATTAGTAATGCAAATATCAACTTTATGGACAATGAGTATGTGAAGATAATAACTACTCTTTTGATAACTGATCAACTAAAGAAAAAGAAAGAAAGCAATCAAGCAATGTTGGAGATTGCCTCAACCCTAAGCTATGCCAAGTTTGATGATTTAAAAGAATGTGATAGTGAAAAGAAGACGTGGGACAACGAGAACACCATATAGGGAGGTGATGACAATGTCTTGAGAGCCAAATTAGAGAGCCTGAGAGGTAAATTTGATGACACGAGGATGATAGAAAGTGAGAACATAGTGCAATACTGCACAAGAGTCAAAGAAGTTATAAATGGTATTCATGGTGCAAATGGAGAAATCAAAGATGAAAGTGTGATAAGCAAGGTATTGAGGACTCTACTTCCTATATATGCCATTAGAGTGTCTGCAATTCAATAAATGAGATGCACACCAAGTAACACTTTGACCTTGGAAGGTGTAATTGGTAGACTTACTACTTTTGAGATGTCTAACTTTGATAACTATACACCTACTACTATTAAATCTGCCTTTGAGTTGCAATTGGTTCTTAGAAAAAAGAAAGGAAAATATGTAAAGAGTGACATTGATAGTTCTGATGATGAGCTTGATGAACTTGAAGCCCTTATTGCAAAATTTTTTGGAAGGCAAAGAGGTAAATACAAAGCCGAACTACCTATTATTTGTTTCTCATACAACAAAGTTGGTCATATTGCTGCTACGTGTCCTGACAGAGAGGATAAGGATGAAAGAAAGGAAAGCAAGTGCAAAGGAAGAATAGATGACTGAGATTACAAGAGAAACAAAGATGACAAAGGTAAGAAATCTTATTATATTTCTATGTTGCTATGAAAGAAGATTTTGATGAAGATGATAAAATTGCATTAATCTCATATGTAAACAAAAGTGACAGATGGATAATTGATAGTGGTTGCTCCAATCATATGACTTGTGACAAAGATAAATTTGCAGATATTGGTCCATATAAAGGTGGATGTGTTAAATTTGGTAATGATATCCCATGTGTTTTAAAAGGTAAAGGTACTATTCAACTAACTGACAAGATCAAATCTGATAATATTTTTTGGGTTGATGAACTTCATGATAATTTGTTGAGTGTTTCACAACTGAACAAATTAGGTTACAGAATTGAATTCCATTATAGGAAGGCCAAGATATATGATGCTAATTGGAAATGGTGATTAGACAAGAAGTAACCTTTTCTATCTAGATTTATCTAATGAGGTATTTTTTTTGCAAAACAAGAAGATGTTTGGTTATGGCACAAGAGGTTATGTTATGCAAACTTTGACAATTTGGTGAATGTTAATAAAATGAAGAAAGGAAGAGGGTTGCCTAAACTGAAGAAGCCTGACAATGCTATGTGTAAACAATGTCAATTGGGAAAAATGACCAAGTCTAGTTTCAAGAGGAAAACATACACTTCTAGTGATATTTTGGAATTGGTTCATACTGACCTATGTAGACCTATAAGTGTTCAAAGCTATTGTGGAGATAAGTATTTCATTCTATTTTTTGATGACTATTCTAGGATGATGACTATGATGTTTCTTAAAACTAAATCTAATGCTTTTTAGTTATTGAAGTGGTATTTAGCTAGCGTTGAAAAAGAAACAAACAAGAATCTGAAGTGTTTGAGATCTGATAGAGGTAGTGAATTCACTTCAAAGGAGTTATATATATTCTATAATGATAGAGGAATCGAAACACAAATGTCAACACCAATTGTCCCTTCTCAAAATGGGATAGCTGAAAGGAGAAACATATCAATAAATGACTGTGCAAGAATATTGATGGTGGAGAACAATGTATTAAATAAGTATTGGAGAGAAGCTATCAGTATTGCTGTCTATACCCTGAATAGAATACAAGTCAAGAAAGGTACAAATGCTACACATTTTGAACTATGGTATGGATATGCTCCTAATGTGAAATATTTCAAAAATATTTGGAAGTAAATGCTATATACTTAAAGATAATAAGAATGGAAAACTTGATGCATCATGAAGGTATATTCCTAGGATATTCTACCAAGAGTAAAGCTTATTGTTAGTTTTGGTAATCTCTAATAGATAAAACTACTACTGCAGATATAGATAATAATGGATATTTTTACTTGAATTATTGCTAAACCAGAGATGCAGAGTTTGTTCTCCCAATGGTGATCACTGAGTCTTTAACTTTAATGCTGAGAGGTGCTAAAGATATAATGTCTTACAATAGAGATTGCTGATGATGCAGATAGCATATGTAATTCGCCTTCCAATGAATAATGCTAAGAGTTATCCTACAAAGTAAATATGTAGATCGTTGGGACTGTAATGTCATGTATTGATTATCTTTCCCATCGATCTGCACTTACATTTATATATGTGAAAGGTCATGCCCCTGTAGAGTCATGACTTTACGTGGCCTTTGGCCATGTAGGGTCATGCCTCTATGGAGGCATAACTAACCAACTGTTAGTTAAGGTAAACAATAACAATACAACAATTTAAGTGATCGACAGTAAACACAAGGCCCTCAGATAATATACTCATCACAATATCTGTTGATAATATTATGAAGTATTATGATAATCATCCAAATGTGTGTGTGTGTGTGTACACACACACACACACACACACACACACACACACACACACACACACACACACACACACATACATACATACATACATATAAGCATATTCCTGATGAACATAATTCACATAACATAATTTTATCATTACTTCTACTGATGCTATACATCAACACTCCCTCTTAACAAGGGAGAGGTAATACACCCTTTTAATAGATTTCAGAATAGAATATTTGAATACATTATCTGATCTTAACACTCTAAAATAATGACTAGTCAAATAATTAAAATCACCATGCTATGAACACTATCATAACATATATTATGATTTTTAATTGTTTGAAACAATATCTAGAGTAATAATAATGGATTCGTTATCAATGATCTCTAATTGTCCGAAACAATATCTAGAGATTTCTATGATAACAGGCCTATCATTTGCATGATTGTCACCTTACAAACGATTACCATTTGAATATATATGTCCATGAAAGGTTGTCACCTTTCATTACATATCTGATGCAACTAAACAACAATAGAAGCATTAACCCACAAGAATTAAATTTTTTAATTGAATATTCAATATTACAATTTATTCATATCAATTTTTTTCTATGAAGGATTCCAACTTCACTTATCAAGAGGCTTAGTAAAGATATATGTTGTTTTCTCATTAGTACTGATGTACTCCAGTTGAATGACTCCTCAATCCACCATATCTCTAATGTAGTGATAAGGAATTTCAATATATTTGGAACGATTGTGAAAAACTAGATTAGCTGAAAGCTTGATACAACTTTGATTATCACAATGAATTACAATGGGCTTCAAAAGTCTTTTGAACAAATCTACTAACAATTTTTATAGCCATACCACTTCTCTAGCACCCAAGGAAGAGGCAATATATTCTACTTCAGTAGAACTTAATGCAACTGAAGACTATTTTCTGTTGAACCAAGAAATCATTCTAGATCCTAGACTAAAGCAACATCCAGAAGTACTCTTACATTTAGTAGGACTATTGCTCAATCGAAATCAAAATATCCATGAAGTTTGATGTTTACTTGATCATATTTGATTCCCATGCCAATAGTACCTTTTAGATACCTCAAAATGTATTTAGCTGCATATTGATGTATCTTCTTTGGTGCATATATAAACCAACTTAAGGTGTTAGTTGCATAACATATGTCAAGACGAATATTCACCAAATAAATTAAAGATCCAATGATCTGTCTATACTAAGTAGAATTTGTAGATTATGATTTGATCATATCATCCTTCAACTTGTGTAGATTGACTTCCATAGGAGTAGAAGCTAGTTTACATTCTATCATTCCAAATTTTGTTAAAATATCAACTGTATATTTTCCTTGATTCAAAATGTAGTTACCCTTTTGCCAGACTTTCAATCCAAGGAAGTAGTGTAGAAGAACTAAATCCTTCATATCAAACTTTGATGTGAGTTCTTGTTTGCATTTCTTTATGAGATGTGTTGGTGTAAATACATATTTACTATTTATACTTTACTTAAGTTTACTTAGGTTAATGGATTATTTTATTATTTTATTATTTATTAGGTGAAACACCTAGGAGTTTGCGTACTCTTATGAGTTGTCATGTTGACAAAACTATAGTAAGCAAATCTAATTCAACACATGGTGTCTACAACATAAATTTGTGTGCTATACCTTTGTAGGCTTATCCTCTCATCATCACACTTACTCCTGTGCTTAATGGAGGATAACCCACACCAAGTGTACATGTGCCTGATTGTATGACTTATCATGTTGCTGATTCCTATGTATTCTAGAAGCATTCCAGAGGCCTTTATATATAGGCATTCCTAGTGTACTTTCACATTGAATTGAATACATATTGTTATTCTAATCACTCTTTTTGGTCTACTGTTATGCTCGTGTTTGAGTTCCTTGATCTTGGGTGAATTTTTTCCTAAGAAAAATTCTTACATGGTATCAGATCTTGGAGAATTTCTCTTCACATAGCCATTCGAGATCATCTTGTTATTTCAACACCTCAACCCAGATCCAGACTATTGTAGTCATTTTGAGTGTCTAGTGCCAGAACGAACCTCGCCATTGCAGCCAGAATGTTGATTCAATGAAAATCAGCTATAAATTTGCCTACCAAGCTAAAGTCAATTTTGAGGCAATTTTATTTTGCAAACCAACACCCAAAGGCCCGATTTGCAAGTTCGGTATGATTGTTGTTTAGATCTGCAATTTTATATTTAGATCAATTTTTTTCCTCTACTTTTATTGTAAATTTTTGAAATGTTTTTTGCCCTTCAAGCAATAATTTTTTTTTTTTTTGTGTGCAGGCACTAGGTAGTGACATCTCAACCCTGGAAGGAATATTTTGTTTTATTTTAACAACATATTCCTTAATAATTCAGCGGGCTTCCTACAACAATAGTTTGGCTAAGCACTCATCAGTGACATAGGGCTAACTCCAACGAGCACAAATCAAATAACTAGCCACACAATCCTCCTCGACAAGCTCCAACTTTATTTTACAAAGTGTAGGCTCTATCTTTTAAACTCCTCAACCTGCTTGCACACATAGCATGTGGGACTAAAAGTCTCATTGGCTACTATCGTTGATTTAGCTTTTTGGCACCCATAAATCTTTCATAGTGATGGTCATTCAAATTCACTGGTGATTAAACCCAGTTGTAAGTGATCATCCTTGGCAACTAATTCCATTAACAACAACAAGTTCTCCGTCAGTTGCACGAACTTCGTTCACCGTCGCAAAAGCTTTCTGGCACCGCACTTTGTACTTCACCAACATGACTTTAGCATTGACAAACCCTTCTCTAGCTGTACTATATTTCTTGCCCACCAATGTGATGAGTTTTGGACACGTGGCGTCCACCAATGCCACATGACATCTCCTAAGCTGCCAACTTTGCCTATGTGGACCACTGCACAGATCTAGATATGTCAGCTACCAACACGTTGCAACCATACAGGCTATGTGGACTGTACCTTCAACATGTCAGCCTATTGTACAGTGAGACGTGGACATCTGTACATCCAATCAACTTGACACATCACCTAGGCGACCTTTTTCGCTAATGTCTGCCAAACACAACATTAAATTTGACAGTCGTTTGACTGTCATTCCCAAGCTTTTTTGAACTGTTGCGATGATCATTTGACTGTCAAATTTAACACTGTAGTTTGCTGCCTAAATACCTCTCTAGATGCAATTTTGATTTAATAGTCCAACTTTGGGAGACCATAACTCAGTCATCTAGACTCCAAATCAAGTGTGATTTTTTTGATTTTGGGTAGAATTTCTTGAACTTTTTAGTGGTGGTGTTCTTTTCTAATTTTGGGGCACAGATTTGTCAGAAATTGCATCTTTTGGTGACTGTACCTATCGAATCTTGCATTTTGCAACTTGAAAGGTTCCATACGGGCTCATTTGGACTCGAAAAATAGGTCTTTTTTTTGAAAGTGCTTAATTTTTTGTCTACTTTCCAAATCTGCAATCAAATTATAAGGTTGTGTGGACACATTTTTTTTGTCTTTTCTGCATTGTATTGCTTTGATTACTTTTCAAAATTGTTGTACATTTGAGCTACAATGCTTAGTAACAAATTTGAGCCTCAAAAGGAAGTTGTAAACAACAAAATTAGAAGTCCACTTTGTACATTTTGACAAGTGGCCTGTTGTACACACACTACATATAAAGTGCCAAGAACATCTTTTTTTGGGGGGTTCTTTGATTGAGTGAAAAGGGGTGTGTGTATTTTGTTTTGGTGTCTCTCTTTTGTGCTCTTTTACTTTTCTATATCATGGGTTCACCTTAAGGTCCACTTCTAACTTCACACAATTATTCTACATGGAAATATATTTTATGGACTAGATTAATGGCAAAAGGTTTAAATCTTTATGTTGATGGTACAATCCCCAAACCCACTGATGCTATAGCACTCTCTGATTGGAAAATTAAAGACCAACTAGCTTTAAGAATTATCAGGATTTGTGTACATAGAGAGCTCTTCTTCCACATTTCCAGTTTCAAGGAAGCCAAACCTATTTTGGATAAACTTGAAGCATTGTATGGTAAGGTGGATGAGGAAAAGGGATACCGGATTGAGGATTACCTACTTCTATTGGATCCAAAGAACTTTGACACAATTCAAGATTATATCAATAAAGCCAATGAGTTTAGAGTACTACTTAAAGATTGTGGTGGTCCCATGAAGGATGATCGATTGATTCATCACATCTTGAAGAGGCTACCTTCAGAGTATGCTTCCTTTGTTTTGAGTTATAACACTCATAGGTTAACCATGGGAAGTGCTTTCCAAAAGCCTACATTTAATGCATTTGCATAAATGTTGATTTTTGAACAATCCCACTTGATGGATATGGGACTTCTCATGTCATCAAAGGCCAAAGCATTGGTGGCTAGTGATGAGAACCATTCAAGAAAAGGAGGAAAAAGTTCTAGCAACAGCAAGAAAAAGAAGTGGAAGCAAAAATCACACTTTGAGACACAACAATCCTCCTGACAACAAGGTAGTTAAGAAGGGAAACAATGAAAAGAAAGATAAAATTTTTTGTGCATATTGCAAGAAACCAAATCACAATGAACATCATTGCAAGACTAAGAGAATCAATGAGTTGGAAAACCTACTTAAGATGAACAAAATTCAAGTGCCAAATGCTTCCAAGGATTCAAATCCAACCACTTCAATGGGAGAAGGGCAAGCACTTATGGCTGGTTCAAGTTCTTCATTAGGATAGATTCTTGACTTAGGTGCCTCATATCATTTGGGTTCTTCAAAGGGAGAGTTTTCTTCATTACAACAGTCATAGGTACCACACATCTTTGTGGGAGATGATACAAAAATGGAAGTTGAAGGGAAAGGACATGTGGAGATGGAAAATACTGAATTCAAAGACATTCTTTATGTTCCAAACCTTAGCTCTAATCTCCTCTCAATTTACCACATCACTCACCTTGGAGATGACAACAAAGTTGAGTTCCTTCTAGATTTAGTAATGGTGTGAAGTCTCAAAAATGATTAATTGGTTGCAGTGGGGAAAGTCAATCATGACAAGAGGCTTTATTTCTTGTCCCACTTTGTGCCTAAGTCTCCTTCACAAGCCTTGTTGACTCAATCTAATTCAAAAACCAAATTATGGCATGAGCAATATGGTCATCTTGCCTTCCACTATCTTCAACAACTTTGCTCAAAAAATTGCCTTCCGCTATCTTCAACAACTTTGCTCAAAAAACACGGTCAAAGGTCTACCTATACTCAACTTTTCTAAGGGGGAATTTCAACATGTTCAGTGGATATGCATCTTGAGGAGAAGTTTGATAAAGGAAAGTTTTCAAGAACACCAATTGTTCTTCAGTTGGTTCACATGGTACTAGAAGGTCCTTTTGCAGTGACATTAGTCAGCTAGGGTTGCTACATATTCATTTTCATTGATGGCTTTTCACACTAGACATGGGTCTACTTTCTTCATCATAAGAACAAAGTGGTTGATAAGCTTCAAGCCTTTAAGAGTCATGTTGAACAACAATCAAGGAAAGCCATTAAGGTTCTTTGGATGGACAATGAAAGCCAATATGTAAACACAAGACTTTAAGACTTTTGCAAAATTCAGGGTATTGATCTTCAGAAATCACTAACATTCAATCCACACAAGGCAGATGTTGCAGCATCGAGTATACAAACTCTTAAGTCCATGGCAAGTTGCATGATTCAAGCCAAGTCTCTTGATCCAACACTTGAAGCTATAAGTAGTGTCAATCACATACTTAATAGGTCTCCTCATAATGCCTTCAATGGTAAGAATCCTTTTGAGGCATGGTGCAATAGAAAACCAGTTGTGAAACACTTTAGAGTCTTCAGTTGTCTAGCATGGGCAAACATATCTTCCATGGGATGCAAGGCACCAACACGTAGGCCTTGTACTTTCATTGGATATGAAGATAGTTTTAAGGCATATAGACTTATGGATCCTAAGAATCATGAGATTTTTGTAGAGAGGGATGTATACTTTGAGGAAAGTTCACCCAACTTATCCTCTAATCCTTTCCGCACTTCATACATAGTGGAAATTGATAGTGACACCATTGATAGTGATTCAACAGAATTAGATTTGTGGGATCCTATTGACAAATGTAGAGAGAGGTCACCTCATCAACACATTCCACATTCATAAATTATCACAGTAATAGGTCCAACACATTAGGGTACACCTTGTCTTCTAGCTCCAGCAACAGGGGATGACTACATAGCAGATATTTCAGGTTTGTTTGTAGAGTCATACATAGCAGACTTGGGAGATATCACTGATGATATACATCTTCTCTTTGATGAGGTAGATCCTTCTTTAGTTGTTACAAGGGCGCACTCTGACCCTCATGTCCATTCTCTACATGATCGATCTTCACAGGTTGATATGATTGTGGATCCTTATGTACATCAGTTGCAAGAGGTCTCTTTATCATTTGAGGAGACAATACCTTCTTTGGGACAGGTTCTACATCCATCCTTGTCAGATCTGCACTCGTTCTTTTTAGAAGTCATGGAAGGGGTGACCATTAGCATTGACACAGGGATAGTTGAGCAACTTTCAGAGGCATCATTCATCATTGAGATTCTTTCTTCTCATAGGGGAAGCATCTCACTTGTACCTTTGCCATTGTTTCTTCCAAAGGGGAGGAACATTATTCAACACTCATGGACCAACTTCTTCCTTGGAGCAACTATCACTGATTGAAACTCTACATTGGGGGGGGGGGACTACCTTGTCTCTCTTCTTCTTCTCTCTTATGGGGTGGACATTTTCCTCTTATGGGGTTTTGTTCTTCTCATTCTTCACTATTGTATATATTTGATGTATGTTGTAATGGGGGGGTCTTGATTACTCCATCCATCCATGCGTCTTTTTTTCATCTCTTTTTGGGGGAGGGTTTTGCCATGAGGTTTTCCTTCTTTCTCTGCTTTATGAGAGATTGCATTTCATTATGTACATGGGTACCTAACATGGCCTAGTAGCCGGGACCCATTATGCATTCTTCATCCTAGCTTTCATAAGCTTAAGTGTATTCCCCTAAGTTGCACTTAAGAAATATGTATTTACTATTTACACTTTACTTAAGTTTACTTAGGTTAATGTACTATTTTATTATTTCTTAGGTGAGACACTGAGGTTTTTGCATACTCTTATGAGTTGTCATGTTGACAACACTAGAGTAAGCAACTCTAATTCAACACATGGTGCCTACAACACTAGGGTTTGCATAATTAACTGAGTTGTCATGTAGACAACATAGTTATTCACACCCCTATTTTAGCACATGATTTCTACAACATAAATTTGTGTGCTACACCTTTGTAGGCTTATCCTCTCATCATTGCACTTACTTCTGTGCTTAATGGAGGATAACCCACACCTGGTGGACATGTGCTTGGTTGTATGACTTATCATGTTGTTGATTCGTATGCATTCTAGAAGCATTCAAGAGGCTTTTATATATAGGAACTCCTAGTGTACTTTCACATTTTATTGAATACATATTGTTATTTTGATCATACTTTCTTTGGTCTATTGTTGTGCTTGAGTTTGAGTTCGTTGATCTTGGGTGATTTTTTCCCTAAGGCAAATTCTTATAAGATGTTCTTCAGGTGTTGTCAATAAATCATCAACATATAACACAAGAGTAATCATATCATCACTATCTATTTTGAAGTATAAGTTAGGATCAACTTCATTTTTAGAATATTTTAACTTCATTAGATGGTTGTCTATCCTTTCATACCATGCTCTGGAGCCTGTTTGAGACCATATAGTGCTTTTTAAAATTTACAAACGTGAGTTTTGCTGTCGTGAGTGTAGAATCCTTCTGGTTGCTCGATATAAACTTTTTCAATTTTGCAATTTAGAAATGTTGTTCTGACATCCATTTGATAAACTTTCCATCCTTTAGTTGCTGCGATAGCCAAGATGGTTCTAGCTAAAGTGTATCTAGCAACTAGCGCAAAGGTTTCTTCATAATTGATGCCTTCTTCTTGTGAGAAACCCCATGGTACAAATCTGGCTTTGTAATTTTCAATGTTGTCATCATATACATGCTTAATTTTAACCAACCATTTATAAGAAACAACTGATTTGTTTTTAGGCCTTGGTACAACATCTCATACATCATTTTTTAGTATGGAATTATATTCTTTAATCATTACTTCTTTCCAAGATTGACTTGATAGTGCTTCTTTAACATTTGAAGGTTCTATTTTTATAAGTTCAATTAATAATGCAACATAACATGGCTGATTTCTCATTCTTTTACTTTCTTGAATCACTTCATTAGGTTCAACCAGATTTTCTTCTATCATTTTCCTAGCCCAAAGTGGCCTCTTTTTATTGTTAATATTTTGAGAATCTTTATGATTAGATATAGTAGTAGAAGATGGTTCAATATCATTCTCCCTCTCAATTTTCGCCTGGTGATTTTCATCTATTGTAGGAATAGATTCAGTAATAGATTCATCACTATTTTTAGAAATATTAAAGGTGATATCTTCTTCAAATTTCACATCTCTACTAATCTTAATAGTTCTTTGACCTGGAATAAAGACCGTGTAGCCTTTGGTTGTTTCATTATATCATATGAGTATCCCCTTCTTTTCAGATGGTTCTGATTTTGTGTTTTTCTCTTTAGGAATGTGGATATAAACAGGACATCTAAATATTCTTAGATGACTTAGATCTAATTTAATAGCCCTAAATACTTCTTCAAAAGTGGCGTTCTCTAATACTGAGTGTGGACATCTGTTTTGAATGTAGACTATAGTGTTAGATGCTTCAACCCAGAAGCAAGTATGAAGATTTTAATCGTGCATCATTGCTCTAGCTGATTCAACAATTGATCTATTTTTCCATTTTGCAACTCCATTTTGTTGAGGATTATATGGTACATAAAACTCACTCTTAATCCCAACAACAATGCAAAAGTTTTTAATTTTTTTGGAGATGTATTCACCTCCATTGTCTAATCTTAGTATTTTTTTTCCTATCCTGACTGATTTTCAACTAGGACTTTGAATTCTTTGAATTTTGATAATAGGTCAGCTAATTCTTTCTATTTTAAAAAAGTAGATCCAAATTCTTCTAGAGTAATCATCAATAAAAAATACATAAAAGAGACACTCGTTATGAGAAGGTATAGACATAGGGCCACAAAGGTTAGCATGAATCAGTTCAAGAATGGATCTTGATTTGTGAATACTTTTAGGAAATGATTGCTCTATGTTTTTACCTAGGGCACGTCCTTTGCAAATGCTTAAGTGAGCAGTTTTGAGACTAGGTAAACCTTATACAATTTTTCATATAGATGATAATGTACGATATTGAAAGTGACCTAGCCTTCTATGCCAAATTTTGGTAGAGTTTGATGTTTCAAGACTTTGAGCTAAGTTTTGATTCTTGCACAATTTATACAGACTTCCATTTCTAAATCCAATGGAAATGGCTTTCTTGATATTAGAGTTCTTTGGTCAAGATAGAACTTTTTCCTCTTAAAAAGTGATTCTAAATCCTTGATCAACAAGACCAAAAATAGAGATTAGATTTCTTTTTATTCTAGGCACATAAAACATTTTTGAGTTGGAGAGTAATTCCTAAATTTAAATAAATTGAATAGGAATCAATACCTTTGATAGAATGAGTGGAGTTATCTCTAATATTAACTTGTTCTGAGGAGTGTTTTGAGAAGGTTTCAAAATTGTCTCTAAAATTGGTTATGTGCCGAGATGCTTCACTGTCTATGATCCAAGTATTGTTGTTTGAGTTTAATTCACTTGAAAGAGGTATTTAAAATGCATAGTTTTCTTTTTCTTCTTTCTCTACTTCCTCTTCTATGATTTCTGCTGGAGTTTCTTGAATTCTCTTTCATTTAGGGTAGAAGTTATGAGAGTGACCAATTTTATCACATTTGAAACATCTAACTATGGACTAGTCATGTTTCTTATATGATTTGTCAGTTTCCCTCCTATTATGTTTGAATTTTCTTTTCTTTTTTGAATTTGCATGAAGTGCTTGAATATCTCCATCTTGATTTATACTTAGTCCTCTTGAGACTAATCTTGATTCTTCTTGTGTTCATTCATTTTTTAGTAATTCAAATTTAGAAAGCTCAGATTGAGAGCTTAGGCCTCGAATAAATGTTTTCTAAGATAGAGGAAGTCCTCTTAATGCTATCATGCTAAGTTCTTTGTCATCAACTTGATTTTCCATTATTGCAAGTTGATCTTTTAACTCAGAAATCCTTAGAAAATAGGATGTAATCGATTCTCCATTTTTCATCTTTATATATAGTAGATCTTGTTTTAGGGTTAATAATCTACTAGTATTGTTGATTTCAAATGTACCTATGATAGTAGAGAGCATCTCAAATGTAGTCTTGAGATTGGATATGGATGGAAGAATATGATCTTTTACAAATTCTATTATAATTTTCACTGCCTTGTTATTGTGTCTTTTCCATGTTACTTTTTCTAGATCATTTTCAAGCATGGATATGTTTGTTTCTATATACTCCTCTAATTCCATTTCTCTTATTATTATCATGAGTTGAATTTTCCATGATGAAAAATTTGATGCTCTCTCAAGTCTATCCTCTAGCCTTACATGATTCACCATTTTGATTTTAAGAATATAATGTAACTTTTATAAATTTGAGACTTTAGATTTTAATTATGAGTAATAGATTTCTTATCAGAATAGTTTTGATACCATGTTAGTTTTAGTGATCTCTGATAGATAAAACTATTACTGCAGATATAAACAATAACATACATTCTTACTTGAATTATCGCTGAACCAGGGATGCAGAGTTTGTTCTCCCAATGAAGATCATCAAGTCTTTGACTTTAGTGCTAAGGGTTGCTAAAGATATAATGTCTTACAATAGAGATTGTTGATGATGTAGATAGCATATGTAAATCATCTTTCAATGAATAATGTCGAGAGTTATCCTGCAAAGTAATTATGCAGATCGTTGGAACTGTAATGCTGTGTATTGATTATCTTTCCCATTGATCTGCACTTACATTTATATATGTGAAATGTTATCCCCCTGTATTGTCATGACACTACGTGGCCTTTGGCCAGGTAGGGTCATGCGTCTATGGAGGCATAACTAACCAACTATTAGTTAAGGTAAACAATAACAATACAATAGTTTATGTGATCCGCGGTAAACACAAGGCCCTCTAATAATATGCTCATTGCAATGTCTATCGATAATATTATGAAGTATTATGATATTCATCCAAACGTATGTTATGATTGATCATCCAAACGTGTATATATGCATGTATGTATGCATGCATCCATGCATCCATGAAAGCATACATCTGATGAACTGAATTCACAATACATAATTTTATCATTACTTCTATTGATGCTATACATCAACACTTACAAGTGTTTAAACTCTAACACTAACAAAGTTGTGGAAAGTGCAATTGTAAAACTTGATGAGTTTGTAGAAAGAAGTGACATTACATTACATGCAATGAGAACTTGGAGATTATAGTACATTCATCTATGTGGATGACGGTTCTCACAACACTCCAAATGAATAAGAAAACCAAGTTGTAGTTTCCTAGCAGATAGGAAATGATGAAGTGCAACAAAAAATTGCCGAGCAATAGATAGTGGTTACCGAGCAATAGACTGTAGATGCCAAGTCATAGACAGGCAATGTCGACCATCAGATAGAGAATGTCAAGCATGTAGAATTTGGACTAGAACCTAAAAAAGAAAAAGAAAAAGAGCTTGAGATTATTTTCTAAGATGAACCTATTGAAGAATAGAGGAGGAAACCACTTGTGTTAGCATAATTTATAAGTAGACATCAAAAACCTGAAATCATTAGTGATGTCGAATCAAGTGTTATGAAAAGGAAAAGTCTCAAAGATGATACATGCTTACTTTGTGAATTTGAGCTCAAATCAATAAAAGATGCTCTAGACAATGAAGATTGGATTCAAGCAATGAACGAGGAAATTGAACAGATTGAGAAAAACAAAACTTGGATCCTAGTGCCAAGACCTAAAGACAAAAATGTTATTGGAACTATTAGTAAACAGATTTTTCCTTCGAAAATAATTACAAAGTATGACTTAGTATGCCCAAATAGAAGAAAAATAAGATACTAATAGTTGTATGAACTATCATTGATTGATAAATCTCCTCTGAATTGAGAGGTACAACTCCCTCCAAAAATATTTACAATGGATTAAATATCTAGTTATGTCTACCAGAAGACACAAAGGAGTTCTAACATTTTCTCATCACTATGGGATAAATGTGATCATCAAGATTACAACCTAGTAGCTGATAGAAAAACAAGAAAATAGCCATAAAAATATCTACAATGTCTTTCACACTACAGAGGAAATTAAAAAAATAGCATGATCTATTCTGCAAATGTGAATTTATCAGTGGACTGACTTACAAATTCACTTAAACTTGACATAACGTCATAGGACTGGACTCAAGAATAAGAAAGAAATAATCATATGATCGGTTTCAATTAGGATAATAAATATTCTAACCTTAAGATCCAACACACAAATATTCCCCTTTATTTCTAGAAAATATGACAAAAGAAATCAAAAGATCGCTTTGTCCCTACCCATACAATCAAGTTGCAAAAAATGCAAGTATTCCCTATGTCTTCCTCTGTTATAGTATAATGATATTTAGAAAATATGTCTTCCTTTATTGTATCCTTAGGACTCCTGAAAAATGAGAACCCTTGTACCCCCAATGGTCTTACAATAAATAGAACCTTTTAGGGCCTGTTTGGCAACGAGAATACAAACGAAATAGGCATATGTAAATTTTTAAAATTTTGAATTCTTCATTTGGATGCACCAAATTAGAATTGGAATACAAAGTAAAATAGGAATATGTATTCCAATTTTGGCCCAAAAATGGGGTTTTGCAATTCCACCCACACAGGTGTTATTGGAATATGTATTCCTATTCCACTTTTATTTATTTTAGAAACCATAAATTTTGGGGTCCGCAAATTCCCCATCAAATATTGGCTGAACCAAACAGAGAATAGGAATATGTAGCCCCATTTTCTATTCCATAATAAGTATTCCAAAATAACTATTCCTATTCTCGCAGCCAAACGAGCCCTTAGTTATTTGGTTTAGTAACAACTCTTGGAACTAACTTTTCTTTCTCCTAGGTTAGTAAATCTTGTTTTTCTATTTAAATTGAATGGAATTCTTGACACCCAATTTTATCAAATAATGGTTGCTAGATGTCATTTTTAGAGATGGAATATTGTTCCATATCCATAATTCTTCATCTAAATTGAAAACAAAAGTGCCTCCTACTTGACACTGTCACTTGAGATTGTGAAAGGATACTTGGTGATTGGCAACGATTAGATCCAAGGTGAATTGACTTAACTCTATGGGTTCAAACCAACCTCATATAATACATATATCTAGTTCTTATCTTCAATCCCTTCAACATGACTGACATCTCTCATAGTGACACATTGGAGCATGAGTGTTGATGTTGTTCTCTTCTTGGGCAAAGAAATGCTATCTTGATACATAATTGAATACAAATTAGATACTTGTGCTGAATAATCTATGATGCATCATGGTGACCTCTGCTATCACAAACCAATTCACTTGATTGGGAATCTGGTTGATGTCTTATGTATTCCATATTAAATTCTCTATTCGAGATCCTTAGCTTTCCAAATTCTTTTTGCCATCATCTATGTTTCAGGTATATATGCTAAGCTCGTAAATGACTTTTTATCAGATTTATAATGTATGGATTCCCTTGCTAATTAGTTGGACAAACACTTTGTTTTGGATGGAATTTGAAATGATCTATCAAAACACTTTGTTTTTCAGATCTGCTGCAAATGTAATGACATTGCCTTGTAATCAGGTATATGCTTTCCATATGCAATATCCTCTCATTTATATTTAGTATGGGTGATTGAATAGACATGTCTATTCAATACACAAATAAATAATAATACAAACTTGATTATGTTATATATATTTGTGTGTGTGTGTGTGTGTCTCAAATAATAATATATCTCATATATAATCATATGAATAACCATAGAGTTATCTAACAGAAGCTACCAATCATTAACACTCCCTCTTAGCAAGGGAGGATAAACACAAGACAAATATTACACCATTGGTAATATTAGAAATTTAAGGATATCTCAAAAGTTTTCCACTATTAATATTGCATATGGTATCAAGAGTATTGATCTCCAGAATATCAACATATGATATTCATCAATTACTCAAACTAGGGTATGATATGACATTTAATATCAAGAGTCTTGATCTCCTAGAATATCGACATCTAATATTCATCAAATACTCAAAATAAAGTTTAGATATCACACATTTGATATCAAGAGTCTTGATCTCCCAAAATATTGACATTCGATATTCATCAAGTACTCAAAACAAGGTTTAGATATCACATTTGATATCAAGAGTCTTGATCTCCTAGAATATTGACATTCGTATTCATCAAGTACTCAAAACAAGGTTTAGATATCACATTTGATATCAAGAGTGTTGGCCTCCCAGAATATTAATGATATTCACCACTTAGTCAAATGTTTAGATATCACATTTGATATCAAGAGTATTGGCCTTCCAGAATATGAATGATATTCACCACTTACTCAAACGTTTAGACATCATATTTGATATCAAGAGTATTGGCCTCCCAGAATGTAAATGATTTCACCACTTACTCAAAAAAATTTAGATACCACATTTGATATCAAGTGTATTTGCCTCCCAGAATATCAATGATATTCACCAAGTACTCTAAGAGTAATGGCATCCTAAATGTTGAGATACAAGATATTCACCATTTACTCAATTTATTAGATCTCATAATACAAGTTTATTGTAAGATCGTCACCCTACAACAACTTCTCCCAAATACAAGTGACATCATTTGGAAGTCGTCACTTCCGCATGATGTACACAGGGGGTAGGCCCATATAAAAGTCATATGGTCACAGTCTTCTTGATCGAGACAACTTATAGATCATTATAGAAACCATTTTAGCATGGTTTACTCCCTCTTAATCAATAAGATCAGGTTCACTGAAGGTTAACTAAATAGTATCCTTAGTCTTCTCCCTCTAAATCTTAATCTCCCTCTTTTTACTACAAGAACATTCTCAGAGAAAAAGATCCAGGAAAATATCTATTAGGAAAATCAAATAAGAATGTTAGCAGTTTTAACTTATTCTCGATCCTAACAACAATATATATCTCATTAATATTATCGTGATTTTCATTATAATTCTCAGTTGTATAAATTCATAAAATTATACTTTATATTGATTTATATTTAATAATCTAGAATCATGAGAAAGTGATTTCACATTTATAAAAATGAGAATTCATAATGCTCTTATTATATATAAAACATACTATTCTCATATCATAAATACAAAATAATCAAAGAACTCTTGGATATATAGAATATATCAGAACATATTCTAATTGTTACTCCATAGTAAAAATAAAGGATTCATACCTCAGATCATCTCAAAATTCTTGACGCTTTAACACTTATTTTAAATGTTTGTTTCTTAGTTCAAACCTCACATGGTTCCATTGGTAGATCAATGTGGCAAATAATTTGACTCATTTCTTGTCATTGTTGGATATAATGGTCACTTATTTCTTTTATTCCAATTGATTGTATTGGATTTATTCAATGCTCTTTACTTGATTTTTGTTGCCATTGTTCACAAGGCAGGTGTTGTTGCTCAAACATTTGAACAATTTAGGGTCAATCTCTATCACAGAGGTGAACGAACTGCAGGTGAGATGTATTTGTTCAATGGAGCAACCTCTACTACACACATTCACTACTTCCATGCTATATGATGGTAGCTTGTTTGGAAATTAGAGAGGTGATGTAATATTGTTTTATAATTTCTAATAGCAATTGGATTGTTGCACTTAGAATAAACTTTGTATCGTGAAAACAACTTCCACTTTACAATTCTAATAAGCTGATATATTTCTGGAATTTTGAGTAAGCTTCTGTGTCTAATATAATTGATGGTTCCTTTCACTTTGGCATTGTCTCTTCTGTCGCTTCCAAATTTGATAAACAAATTGCACACATAAAATTATCATTCGCTTCATTGTCTGAAACATGTTTGCCTACTAGATCTTCAATAACTTGTCTTATAAGTCTCACCTTGTGCCTCTCTATTCTTTCTTCCATATAGCTATCCAATTGGTGTACAAAATCATCATACCTCTGCCATAGAGAATCCAATTTTATTTTAAAAAGGTAAATCTTACATGCAAAGTTATCGCCATCATTCTGTGGGTCTTCTTCGTAGGCAATAATCTTTCTAGTCAAGTCAATTTGCAAGTCCCACATGCAAATCATTAGCTTCTCCAATGAATCAATGAAGTCATTAAGGTCTTCTTCTCCTTGCTGTGACGTTTTCTTATTAATCTTTGGATATGCAATAATTAAATAGTTGAATGACCAATTGATAACTTTTATTTCCAATCTACTCTTTGATACATTTGCAGTTGGCTCTGATACCATGTTAAGCTTTTCAGATCTACTGCAAATGTAATGGCATTGCCTTGTAATTAGGTATATGTTTTCCATATCCAACATCCTCTCATTTATATTGAGCATGGGTGATTGAATAGACATGTCTATTCAATAAATAGATAAATAATAATACAAACTTAATTACGTTATATATATAATTATGTTATATATATATATATATGTATATATATATATGTATATATATATGTATGTATATATATGTATATATATATGTATATATGTATATATGTCTCAAATAATAATATATCTCATATATAATCATATGAATAACCATAGAGTTATTTGACAAAAGCTACCAGTCATTAATAGTTATATTTTATATTGTTCTATACCCTCAAGCCCTTGTTCACCATTTCTATGATAATTCCCTCGATCACCTTTTGATCAGGCATTATTCTTTGACATGTTGAATGACTTCATATAAGCCTTTTGATGGTTTCTATGACAAGCTTAACTTGGGATTCAACTGTGAGCATGTTTCCTTCGAATAAAATACATACTTGGGCCATTATATTGTTGAAATGAGTGCAAGACCACCCATATTTCACCAAACATTTGGAGTCAAAACTTTAATGTTTAACAACAATACCAAGCATGCTATTTAGCAATCCTCTAAGACTCTTACCCCCGACTATCTTTTGAACTACTATTGGAGACATTCTATCAACATGCTCAACATGGCTTAAATGTCTTATGTTCTTCATATAAAAATAGAGACTCATGTGCTTGATCTATCAGGCTTCAAGAAGTTAGGTTTATCTCATATCAAGCTTGTACTATGACAACTTAGTCCAAAATTTATAGTGAAAATGGGTATTGCTAGAGTCAGTTATTTTACCTCAGACAATCTACATCCATTTTGCACAATTTTCATATCTTTTGAACATGTATTCAACTCAGTCAATGCAATGTGTCTTCAATATATAAGTTTGTGATATATGTATTGTTGATACCTGATTGCTCTTCAAGAAAGTGCATAGCTTGCCTGACACCCAATGGAGCCATCTTTGAGCTACCATCTGATAGAAGCTTAAAAAAGATTCAATTGTTCAACTATATATTAGAAATTGGGATGATTTATTCTATGATTCACATCCGGTGTCATAACTTTCAGTGGTAAATTGATAGGTTTCAACAAATGAAACATGTAGGGAAACCATGGTCACAAGGAAAGCTTAATGACCTCTTTGCTGACAAGCATATTGCAAGTAAATCCCAATTTATATATTTTGGATGCATATCCATTAACTTATCAGAGTTTGTCAGCTTGTATGGGGAATTATGTTAAGTTTTATCCCTATGCCTTATAAAACTTTGTCAAGATAACATTGGGTATCTCAACTTGAGCCCCTCATCCTATTCCCAACTAGGTTTGTGAGTCAGTTGCAAAGTCAAATGCAACTTTTGGATCAAGGAAAGAGGGGATACTCTTAAACTTCCAATTTGGGAACCTTGAAAACTTGAGCAATCTGAGCATGGTGCCTCTGAAAGTGCAACTTATTAGAGTTGATGGAGCCCAAGACAATACTATCGCAACACCAAGCAGTAACCCATCAATTGTGCTTTAGAACCTACAGTGATGAACTTACACCTCAAAATCTACATTTTGAACTATGGGTCTAAATTTGAAAATGAAATCTGCATCTTGAATCTTTGAACTTTGAACCTGAACCTTTCTCTAAACCCATAGATTTTTGCATTTCAAACTTTGAAATTTGAACCTTTGAACTTCAAGGTTTAAAGCTCAAGTTCAACATAACTTCAAAACATTTACTTCTTTACAAACCAAGATTTACAACATCATCATTAGCAATAAAAACCAACCAAAGATTCTTCTTATGGGGATATTTTGAAGTTTAAAACTTAGATGCTAAAAGCATGCTTACAGGAACAAAATGGGTTTTTAGAAACAAACTTATTGAAAATGGTGAAGTTACAAGAAACAAGACAATAATGGTATCAAAGGATATGCTCAAGAAGGAGTTCATTATGGAGAAAATATTTCTCCACTTGCATAGTCAACCTACAAGAATTTCAAGGTATATCAAATGGATGTTAGATCTCCATTTCTAAATGCTATACTTGAGGAAAAAGTATACATTGAACAACCTAGACTATTTGTAGATCTAGGCAAGAAGAATATGGTGTGTAAATTAAAAAAAGCTCTTTATGGATTGAAACAAGCCCCAAGAGCATGGTATGAAAGACTACATAATTATTTGGTGAATATTGATTTTGAAAGGACAAATGATAATAATAATCTATATTTGAAGAATGGTAAGAACAATGAAGTACTGTTATATGAAATATTTGTTGATAACATTATTTTTGGAGGAAGAGAAGCATTATGCAAATCATTTGCTGATGAAATGAAGAAAGAATTTGAAATGTCTATGTTAGGTGAAATCAAATTCTTTGTTGGATTGCAAGTATGTCAAATGAAGTTTGGTATTTCCATTACTCAATTGAAATACATCAAGGAGACAATAAGGACTTTTGAAATGGAAGATTCAAGACTAGTGAGCACACCTATGTCTATAGGACATAAGCTATCTAAGAATGATGAATTTTTTGATGTGAACTAGACATTATACATATCCATGATTGAAAATTGTAATATGTTGTTCATATTAGACCTGATATTGCAACAAAAATTGGATATAGTTACTAGATTTTTAGAAAATCCTAAGGAGGATCACATGATGGTAGTAAAAAGGATAGTGAGATATTTGAAAGGTACAAAAGACTATGGATTGTATTACAAGAGAAGTGATAGATTTGAATTGAAGGTATTCACTAATTCTAATTGGGCTGAAAATATTGATGATAAAAAAAAAAACTAGTGGAAGTGAATTCTTTCTAGGAAAGAGATTGGTGTCATGGACAAGAAAGAAACAAAATTTTATTTCCCAATCAACAGCTAACGCCAAGTATGCCATATCTGCAATGAATTGTTCAAACATTATGTGGATAAAGCAATTACTAAAAGGAATTAAAGAAGAAATTACCAATCTAGTGGTTATCTATTGTGATAACACAAGTTCTATTAACATATCAAAGAATCTTGTGATGTACATGAAGACAAAAAACATTGCTATCAAGTATCACTACTTGAGGGAACTAGCTCAAGACAAAGAAGTGAAGTTAGAATATGTGCTCACCAAAGAAAAAATTGTTGACATTTTCTCTGAAGCCTTACCTAAAGATGCTCATGAATATCTTAGAGGAAAATTAGGGGTGATTCCCCTAAACAAGGAAAGTTAAGGTGAAAAGATGTTTTGCATCAAATGTGCTAATCAAAATATCTTACACATTGATGCAAAATATCTCTACTTTGGGAGATGCCTAAGGTAGATAGTCAAGTATAGCATAATAGATCAATCATAGACAAATGCCATAAATCAACCAAACATGAAAATATCTACATATTTTAGATGTATGAAGTGATTGAAGCCAAGAAAGCTAAGTATCTTTGGCATTGTTGTCAAAGAGGGAGAGATAAACTAAAGAAAGAAAGAGAAAAAGAGGGAGATATACTACTAAAGAAAAGATGTATCCAAGAGGAAGAAAAGCAATCAAAATGAAACTAAGGATATTAATCACTTGTGATAGCGAAATCTTTTGGATTGTATAGTAACAAAGTAAGATACATTAAGGTGTTAAGATATTGAGATGTTTCCATCAATGCCAAAGAGGGAGATTGTTGGAAACTTACAATTGGAATTTTATTTTATTTTATTGATGTCAAATCTACTAATAATACATATTGATACCTGATCTAAGTGTGTAAGAGTGAAAGTGAAGCAAAATGAGATTGCTTGTGTAGATGTTGCTGATATTGATAAGTGAATCAGAGTAGGTGGCTTAAGTTTTGTTAAAAGGAGAGGATTGATTGCTTGAAGGGTTTCCAAGTGAATCAAGAATAGAGATGAAAATGGGGAGCTTATCAATGAATCAACACATCAACCTGCAAAGTGAGTTGTAATCATACAGATCAAAAACCTACTATTTTCTTTCTAACCATTGTAAACAGTTTGTATTGAAATCCTTTTAAAAGAGGTTGACCTAATAGTCATTTGAAGGACTTAACAATCTATGTAAATCCTTTAGCAAGGTGACATTCTAAATTGAATGATCAAAGTTCTCTAACAAATCCAATCCTAGCAGGGTGATTAAATCCTCAAATTATGTCACATTTAACAATGTGTATTGTAACCTTTAATAGGGTTGGCTCCTAACACAACTCACTTTGAAAGAGAGAAAAAGTGCTGACATGTTGCTGGTGATTTTTCCCAAATTGGATTTTCACGTAAAATCCTAGTCTCAAACTTGTTTTGAATTATTTATATGTTTTACATTTGATAAATTTTACATTCAACAAAGAATGTTATGTTTAGAATAGTGATTTTCTTTATCAGTATAGTAGAGACTAAGCAACATCAGGATAAGAAGAACAATGAATGTTTTGATGTTTAATTGTTCAAATGGCACTTATGGACCTTGAGTAACAAGTTCAATCCCTTCCTCTTACTTATTCTAAGAATTTATAACATGGGACTCCTTACGCTTGAGCTTCTTTGTTAGTGCTTGGTGAAATATTTTGTGGTGATGGAACTTGGATTTCCAAATTTGACAATGTGGT
Source organism: Cupressus sempervirens (assembly GCA_028749045.1). Lineage (NCBI taxonomy): Eukaryota > Viridiplantae > Streptophyta > Pinopsida > Cupressales > Cupressaceae > Cupressus > Cupressus sempervirens. Next base: position 451,272,936 of record CM053783.1, read on the forward strand.
CCTTAATTTTTTTGTGGTTCATTGTCCTAATTGATTGGTTCGTTGGAAGTTAATTGTGGCACAAATAGTACAAGTGCCATGCTCAGTGATGCATCTTTTTCCTCATTATCCTTGGTCTGTTCACTTGGTAGCTCTTGGACTTTGACTTTAGGTGGCTTCAAAATTGATGTTTGTAAAAATATGAGATAAATATAAAAAATTGATAATGGATGAAGAAATTTAAGTCGACCCATGTTCTATGCCTATGCTAGAATAATTTGGCCATGCCCAATTATTCCCTCACCTAGAGGTTTGTGGGCTGGTCCTATATCACCTGTAGCATAAATCTCTACATTATGCCCCTTATAGTCTCCTCCACTCTAAGCATATTCACCATCATTTATCTTGTCTCTATTACTTTCACCTCCTTGTCCCCCTTGAGTTGGTTGAGCCTGTTGCTCAGTTTCTCCTTCAATTTGTTTTTTCTTGGTACTCATAGTGGTGTCTATTAAGATATGTAAGGATCTTATAGGAATTTCATTTTTATTTTGCTCCTTCAACTTGAGGAACTCTATAAATTTTTGTATAATTAGATCAAATCTAGGTATGTGGGCATGCACTATCTCATTAAGTTTTGTTCCCTTTGTGTCCAACTCTGTAGTTACTATGATATCTTCATCCTTCTTCAACTGTTTAGTTGGATCCTCCTATGGAATATCTTCAGTTATAACATCATCTTGCTTTACACTAATATCATAAACCATTTCATGAACATAATCTAAAATATTTTGTCCAATTTAATACTCATCATCTTTATTGTCAAGTTTAATTCTCTATTCAATTGTAGTGTCATCAACATCAATGGTTTCAGTTGGATCCTTAATGTTATAGTCTTGTTTCCATATCATCTTTGAATGTTCATCCACTAAATGCAATTGTCCAAAAAAAACATAAAGAGCTCTAAACTTTTGTACATATATTCTTATGCTTCTCTAGAGCTTTAGATATGTCTTCTAAATCAAAATATGGAATTTTGTTAGCTAGTGATTTGCACCTCATTTCTTTCTCGGTTCTTAGACTATATTTCTACCTATTGTCAATCTTTTGATATAGATCATATGGGATCTGATTTCCAATCTCCAAGGGTGCATACTTGACTCTTTTCATCATGAATATCAATTCTTCTTTGACCTTTTCTTGTCCTCTTCACTCATCAATTCATATTTATAATATTTGAAGTCATTGAATCTTGTAAGAATTTACCTAACGAAAAAGTTCACCCATGAACTAAGAACTGAAACAAAAGCACAACTGTAGACCAGAAAATGGATATGATCAATGAATTAGAATATGTCCTCATACATTTCTCTGTATTGTATATTCAGTATATTCAAACACACTAGGAGTGCCTATATATAAAGGCCTCTTAGGAAGCACCTAGAATGTGTCTAGAAACAACCAGGAGATAGGATAAGCACTGAAAACTAAGCACACACCTTATCCAACATTTTAGATGAATGGATAAGAATGACGAGGTGTCATATTTGTGTAGAAGACTCCTGTATTGTAGATAACATGTGCTTAAAAGAGGTGCGAACCCTTGTGTTATCAACATGACAACTCACAAGAGTGCACAAACTCCTAGGTGACTAATAAATAAATATTAAAAAATGCATTAACCTAAGTAAACGTAAGTAAGTGTAAATAGTAAATACTTATTACACAAGACTCCCCCTTAAGTGCAACTTGGGGGAATTCCCTTAAGCTTACGAGAACTAGGATGAAATACATAATAGGTCTCGACTACTAGGCCATGTTAGGTACCCATAGACATAATGATATGCAAATCTCTCATAAAGTAGGGAAAGAGGGAAAACCTCATGGCAAAAACCCTCACCCAAAAAGAGAGATGAAAAGGGATGCATGGATGGATGGTGTAATCAAGACCCCTCCATTATCACATACATCTAGTATTTACAATAGAGTAATGGGAGGAGAAAAGACCCCCTAAGAGGAAAAAGTCCCCCCCCCCCCCCAAAAGGAGAAGAAAGAGATGAGGTAGTCCCCCCCTAAAGGTAGTGTGTCAATAAGTGAGAAACGCTTCGATGTAGAAGCTGATCCATGACCTTTGAATGATGTTCCTCCCATTTGGAAGAAATAAATGTAAAGATACAAAGGAGATGCATCCCCTGTATGGAGAAGGAATCTCTAAGATGAACGATGCCTTTGAAACCTGTTCAACTGTCCCTATGTCGATGCCGATGATGGCTTCTTCCAAAACTGTTGAAGAGAAGTGTAGATTGAACAAGAAGTGATGTAGAACCTGCTTCAAGAAACCAACCATCTTCTCAAATGTGAAAGAGACCTCCTACAGATGCTGTAAAGAAGAATCCACAATCACACCAACCTAGAAAGATTGATCATGTAGAGAATGGACTTGAGGGTTAGAGTGGGCCTTCGCAAAAACTATAGAAGAATCCTCAACAAAGAGAAGCAATAGATCATCATAAAAGTCTCCCATATCCACTGTGTGTGTGACTTCAAGAATAGAGTTGACATTTTTGGCAAGAAATCATCACCTAGAAGACCATGTGTACCTTGCAGTGCTCAAGTACATGAATCTATCACTGTGGCAAAAGAATCAACCTCAAAAAGAAGATGAATGTCATCAAGGATGTCTCCCACATCTTCAATGTGAGACTCCATGAGTAGGCCTACAAGGGAAAAGAGGAAGTCATCACATGAAGGTAGAGTAGGAAGACATAAAGGTTCTAGTTGCACTGAATCCGAAGCATATGTGGTTGGAACTGAAGCAGTATGAGCAATAGGACCAGGAGGTGTGATCTCATCTAGAGTTGAAGAAACCATAGTTGGAGGGATTGGATGGAGAATGTCCTCTGGAGATGGAAGAACACATGGATCTCCATATGCTTCCCAAATAGACATCCAAAATATCATAAGGAAAATGTGCCATTCTAAGAGGAGCAAAATATTGCTTAGTCCTACTATTATATAGAAAGTGATGAAGGTTTACAAGATGTGTCCAATTAAAATGTGGTAGCATTGAATAGAGATAAGGAAAAAATTATGGATGGTTTCTTAGATGATCAACTATCAAAGTACTCCATTTGTGATAGTTTCTTGTTGTCAACTATGGTCTAATACCAGACTGACAAATCTAACAAGACTCCATGAGATCAATCAATGAATCTCCAAAGAATCAAAGAACCCTGCAAGCCCCACCCCCCCCCCCCCCCCCCCCCCCCCCTCAAAAAAAAAATTGTTGTTGGCACTTTAGATGCGGTGTGTGTACTTTTAAAAATGAACAAAGTAAACCTCTAATTTTGCTTGTTAAAATTGCCTCTTGAGGCCTAAAACTGGAACTAAGCATTGTAGCTGAATTTTGAAAGCAAGACAATACAAAAATGGCCCTAGTTTTGAAAGTGATATTTTTGTCCACACAACCCTAGTATTTGACTATAAATTTGGAAAGTAGATGAAAAAATAGGCAATTTAAAAAAAATAGAACCTAAAAAGGAGTCCAGATGAGCCTCTATAGATTGTTTCAAGTTGCAACATGCAGGATTGAGCAGGTATAGTCACCAAAAGACACAAATTCTGACAAATCCTTGCACCAAAACTAGAAATAACACACCACTGGAAAACTTAGGAGATCCTACCCAATTTCACAAAAAATTGCACCTGTATTGGAGTCTAGATGTCTAAGATATGAGCTCGCAAAGTCAGGCTGCCCAACTGAAATGTAATCTAGAGAGGGCTGAAAACTGTGATGCTAAATTTGATGGTCAAATGGCCATTTCTATAGTTGTAAAATCACTGAGTTTGACAATCAAATGGATGTCAAATTTAAACCATGGAAATGATGATGTGAGTGAAAAAAGGGCCCTCTGCCGACGGGGTGCTGATTGTGTGTTCATATTGTATGGAATGTATGGATGCTGCTGATGTGTCACTACCAGATTCCACATGGCATATGGTAGTTTTGGGCTTATGTGGCACTTCTAAATCACTAAAACCTATGTGGTATCTTACGTAGACAAAATAGCTAATGTTTCCACCATCAATTTGAGTTGGTGGGCTGAACTAATAAAAGATTGCCACGTGGCAACACTTGTGTAGGGGCTTTAAAAAAAGTTGCTGCAGTTTAAAAATGTGCCCAAAAATGCTGTTACGAGGCTGGAGGTCTGTTAGACGCTGAAAAAGGTATTAAGTCATGCATGTCTAGGAATCACTGGATGATGGTTGGAATTGCAGGTGGGGGCTAGTCTGTTCAGTTTCGGGAAAGCAAAAACTGCATGCCATAAATTTTGTAAAGTGTCGTTGGACTGTTGGGCTGCTGAGGAGGAGAATTTGAGAATAGAGGCCAAAAATATGAATGTGATTTTTGGGGAAGGATAGACCATGGCCAAAATATACTACGGGGCTGAGGAAAAAATATTCAGGGCCGGTGGTGTTGGGATATAAAATCCCACATCGACCAAGTATTTTCTTTGCGCTTGGTTTAAAAGAAAACCTCCATAGTCATAAAGAAAATAGCCCACCTATTGGAAGTTGAGGGCTATCTGGTTGGAACATTAGCTAAATTTTGAAGCTAGAAATTTAGTTGGTCATCAGTTAAGGGGTGACAGTTGTTGAGTGATATTGTGCGATGCCCAAAAATTGAAAGTTCACCAAAAATTAGCTATGCAAACCCTTGTAGGGCCAAGATCTAATAGCCTGGTAGCTACTAAAAATTTTTCTTTGCAAATTGCCCAAAGGGAAAAAAATATTTTTGAGAATTATGATGAAAATAGGAAAAAATTGCAGAGAAATACAAATATTGTAGATTTGAATAATTAATTAAATCCGCCAAAAAGACCATACTCAATATACAAATTGGGGCCTCTAGGGTCTGATTTGCAAAAAAAAATTGCCTCATGATCGACTTTGGGCCAAGGTAGCTGAGTTTATAGTTGATTTTCACCAAATCAACATTTCAAACGTAATGGTAAGGTCAGTTCTGGCTCTAGACACTCTCAATTTTTTTAGTACTCCAGATTCGGGCTGAAGTGCTAAAGCAACAAGTGGTCTTGAATGACTATGTGATGAGAAAATCTCTAAGAGCTCTAATACCATGTAAGAATTTTCCTAAGGGAAAAATTCACCCAAGAATTAAGAACTCAAACACAAGCACAACTGTAGACCAAAAAGTGGATATGATTAACTAATTAGAGTATGTCCTCATACATTGCTCTATATTGTATATTTAGTATATTCAAACACACTAGGAGTGCCTGTATATAAAGGCCTCTTAGGAAACACCTAGAATGTGTCTAGAAACAACTAGGAGATAAGATAAGAATTGACAACTAACCACACACCTTATCCAACATTCTAGATGAATGGATAAGAATTACAAGGTGTCATATGTGTGTAGAAGACTCTTCTGTTGCAGACAACATGTGCTTAAAAGAGGCGTGGACCCCTGTGTTGTCAACATGACAACTCAAAAGAGTGCACAAACTCCTAGGTGATTAATAAATAAATATTAAAAATATGCATTAACCTAAAGAAACTTAAGTAATCTTTGGATCTTCCCTATTCATTTGACTCTGTTTGTTCACTATCTTCATCATCATCATCATCTTTGACTATGAGATTTCTTCTCATTTTGGTAGATGCCTTTGCCTCTTTGTTAGATACTAGATAATATGCTTTCTCTTTTGAGATGTTTTCACTTGTGTTGCTGTAGGCATTGTAATTTTGATGACACCCTTCTTCAATGGTGTTGCTTCTTGTGTTGCTCAGGTTCTAGACCTTGTAGACTTAGGGCTTGAAGGGGTAGTTGTAGTAGGCCTTTTCTTGCATTTTGACAATTATGGCTCAAAAATAATGAGATTTTCATTTTCCCTCTTCTTTAGCTTCATCAGGACCTTTCCCTTTAGTGATCACCAGTGGTGTATTTTCATCTCCTTCACCAAATGCAATTTCCAACTTCTTCATTATTTTCTTTTCTTTTCTTTCCAAATTTGGCATAACAAGATTCATAATAATTTTCTTTTTGGCTATTTCATATGTCCCAAACTTTGGTTCTCCAAGGTTAACAAGTTCATTAATCAAATCTTCAATTTCCTCAGTGGCCTAATCAATATTGACTTCATAGTCCATTGGCTCCAACCATGCAATTCTAGGTTTAATTGATTTTACAATAGTTTTGTTTGTATCACTAAAAAACAAATATCATCATGGTACTTATCCACTAGGGTTGGGGGAATCCTATATCTCTGGTTCATCCTCTCCTTGAAGTTCTCAAAATATTCATTCATAACACTCTCAAAATTGTTACCTAATGCTTGAATTTACTAATTGATTTGGTAGATGACTAGAGTAATTATTTTCCAATTTACTTCACCAATACTTGTAAAATATTTTTTCATAGAAAAGAAAATACATACCAATAATGAGCCAAAATTACATGTATTTGTCTTGGCAACTCAAATAGTCTTCATATTATTTGCTAGTTTCTTAAGTTGTAACTTGGTGATATCATACGTGTGACCTTTCTTAAAAATGTTATAACCTAAATCAATTGTCATGCATGGAACACTGTTGTTCTTTCTAAATTGAAATATCTTGTATGCTACCACATACACACTGAATTTAATCTCCAAATATGTAATAGTGTTGACTTTTATTCCTTTTTTATCCCATTGGGCATTTGTGTTTTCCTCAATTTCATTCTTGGGAGTCGTCTTGATGGTTTTAACCTTGTTGGTGACACAATATCCTGCAATCATGTAAATAAAATCCTTAGTTATCTTAATAGTTTTGTCTAACCATATATGATATCTCACACTCTTCTCAACACAACCCTGATCCAACTTGTTTTAAAATCTTATGGAAAATGTAGGTCATGAACAAGTTTTGTTGATTCCAAGTGCTTGAACTCATCTTTCAGTATTCCATCAACGCACATCTCATCATAAACCTAATGCAACTCAAGGTCTTTGACTTCCCCAATTTTATAATGGTAAAATGATTGTACATCATTTACTAGTAAAAACTTAGGTGGTATAGTAGATAAGGCACCTACCTTGTCTATTTTTGTGGTGACTTCTAGGTGCAGTTTATACTTTGGCTCTTCACATGCTTCATTTTGGATCATCTTAGGAGGTAGAAGTTGTTTTTGTTGGGTAGGGTTTGGACAAGAACTTGAGTTTATCACTTGGTTTTTTTCTAACCTTCTTGACACACAAATTCACATTACAAATCTTCTGCAAATGATTCTTGGCAAAAAGTGCTCAAACTCTCTCTTTTTCTCTTTAAATGTAGGGTGAAATAATAAATATAAAAAACCCAAAATATACACAATAAAGATACCTTTTTTGACCATTAGGGAACATTAAGCATTGTACTATGTGTTATGTCGTATCTAATGGGCTCAATTACCTTTAATAGCTTAGTCACCTCACACTTCCATCATTGCTTAGATGACTTAGTAAACCTAATTCAAACTTGGGTAAGACATCATCACACCTTTTGTGTTACTTGATCGATTTCTGTTGCTAGTACTTGGTTACCGACACACTTGATAATACAATCTAATTGCAAGATTTTCCAACTTCATGTAAAGTCCTTATACATCATGTATTATGCATATATGGAATTTTTTACACTTTATTATAGGAATTGATATAGGGTTTGTCAATGATTATATAATTCCTTACCTCCTTATGTGATTAAGTCAAAGGTGGAAGTTTCACATAATCCATTGGATGAGGTGTCCCTATTTGTTGCACTTGATGTCTCATTTTATTATGTTATCCTTATCCACATCTTGTTCATATGTTCATGAATTTCATCTACACATACTTTTCCTTTACCTTTATAAATTTCATCATTGGGTGTTGAAACTTGGTTTCTACAGTTCCTACTTAGATGGCTGACCTTGTGACAATGATAACATGTCATGCCAAAGTTTCTTTAATTGCTAGATCTTCCTCCAAAGTATGATCTTAAAAAATTTGCAGTAATATGACCATACTCTCCACATGAATTACATGAATTACATGTGTTATAATCCCAATTAATAGCATTATATTTCTTCCTTAGTTTCTAGTTAGAGTTCATCTTTGATCTACAATCTTGAGACTTGTGTCCACTATTTTGAAAGCGTAGTAGTAAGCATTAAATGCATACATCTTAGGTGATTGGCTAAACTTGGATCTACACTCAAATTTTTGATGTCCATACTTATGACAAAAACTTAGGAGTAAAATTTCTCTTACCATTTTTGCTTCTACATACATTTGTTGTGTGTCCAAGATTTCCACAATGATAACATGTTGGTTTGTTGGGCTTTGGTATGGTGTACACATTTCTTTTCTCTATTTTCTTTGATATTTCACCTTGTTTGATTGTAGAGTTCTCGGTGTAGCCTAAGCTAGATGTGTCTCTTGGTCGCCTTTGTCCTCTGAGTTGTTCATTGAATAAATTGATACTTTCTTATTATCTGTTCATTCTCTCCATAAGATCTTTCGCAGACTTTAGTTCACTCTTTAATTTTTCATTTTCAGTTCTTAACTCAATAATTTCTTCCATCTTTCCAATTTCATGATTTTCATTGGGTAGATGGTTTGTCATATCAAATTGATTATATGTCTATCTTGAGATCTCTTCATCTTTTGCATCTAGTCTTGCAACAATATGTCTCTTATATATTTTCCTTTCTTCTCCACTAACTCATAGTACCTTATAGATTTAGCTTCATGTTCCCTTTTCAGTACTTTCACTTACTAAGTAAGGCTATGATTCTTCTCAAGTAGATCAACAATGGTAGCATTAGTTTCAAAAAAAGTATTTCTATCAGACAATTCTTCAATGACTTGGTCTTGGTAGGTTGTTTCATTGGTTTGTTAATCAATTTACTTTCTCATATTCAAGGGTAGCTTCACTTTGTTCTTCAATTAATTGATTTGACTCAAGGCCATTCACAATTCCAATATCTAATTCTCAATGGTCCTATCCAATCTATACTTCTCCATGAATTTGATCTTTACTCTCAGGCAGTAAAACCTTTAACAAGAGAACAAGAGCTTTAATACCAATTGTTGGAATATAGGATAGATAGGATGCTCTTGTGGGGGTGCAAGGGGGTGGTGAATCAGTATCCTCTAAAAATTTTCCTTTTGAAAAATATAACACTTTCTTTGCTTCCTTTGTTACTCGGTTAACATTAAACATATAACAATTTACTTACAAATGAAAGTAAAACAACTAATTCAACATTAACAAACAAAAACATAAAATATAACACATAACACAATCATTTGATATCATAGAAACCCTTGGTTAGAGGGAAAATTTTAGTGGGGATGGTACCCACAAATCCATCACTGCTACTGTAAGAGGTTTCCTAATTAAGGCTACAATGTTTTGTCAGTTTTTATGACTTAATCAGTTAGGTGTATATAATGAAATCTGCAAGGGTCTACCTTTTTCAAGGATTTAAAAAACTACTACAGTGATTAAAAAGTAGCAACAAATAACCTATAGTAGCAACTTAATTTTTTTGATTAGATCCCTCTTCTACTTAATAATTATCACCTTCATGTGATAGATATGGAATTCCTCTTTTATGTCCTTAACTCTGATCTTTGACCTCTTTTATGTATTGTTTCTTTAATTCCTTACTCAGTACTATTCACTTTCTTCACAAAATAACCTCAACCATACCATCAACAACAATAACTTCAAATTGTTCTCAACAACTCCTTTTATAGTATTATTTTTTAATTTTGTATCTTGACCTAATTAGGGTTTTTAGAACTTTCTGGAGTAGTCTTTTAATTGTGGTCAATGGTTCTAGAAACATCCATTCTTTCCTTCCTTTTCATCTTTATTTTCATTGGTTTGTGTTGCCTTGAAATTATCAACAAACATTTCCAATTCTTCAAGAAAATATTATCAAATCTTTACCTCGATTCATGTAAGCCATTTTTTTACTCGGCATATTCATGTCACATCAAATTCTATGTAAGTTCAAAAATTGGTGTCCTCTTTGTGTTACTCAGTAAATACAATGTTCTTTCTTGTTGACACTCGATGTAGGCATTGTTCGGCGTGTACTGACTTGACTTGGGTAAATATTTAGCTCGGTAGATATATAACCACTTGATTTGAACTTGAGCTCGGGTATAATTGTAGTGTTCTGCCATATCCACCATAGCTTGGGCACTATGATGACTCGGTTACTATCCACAGTTTGACACTAACTGGAAACATAATACTCTATACAAATAAAAAAAGAGGCTTCAAGAAGGAGAGAGTAATAAATATTCTCATCTAAGGGGTCATCTAAGATAGTATCACTATCAAAGGTAGGAACATAATGAGCAACTAAAGGTTGATCAACATTATCCTTAAAAATATTACCGATTGAAGGGGACTAAGAATCAATGCAAGACATAACCACAATTTTGTCATATGCATGAAATGGAACATCTTGAATATCATGAATGAAACTTGAAAAAAGAGACAATAACAACATTGAAATGAAGTGGAATCTAAATATGAAAAACATGTAAAAATAATAATTATTTTTAAAATGTAAATATATGATATGCAATCTATATGAAAACAATGCAAAAGGATATCTAAATACCACTATTGTGCCAAAATAAAATCAAACTCTAAAATGTAAGAAAGAAGTGCAACCATTAGGTTCACCAACATGTGTAAGGGTAAAATAGAATCAATCAACCCAACACACTTAAAAGGGGGAAGACCAAGATTCACCCCTTGGATTAGGTTTGACTGATACAAAAGGAAGTATCAATGTAAAACCTTAATGTAAAAGGATGAATAACTCAAGTTTTTTTCCCTCTTGGATCCACCTTAAGAGGGTTTAAGCAAGAAGATATGCAATATAGAGTTGAGATATAAAGATATGAAAAATTGATAAAAGTATATAGAGGTGAAAGAGAGGAAGATAATATACCTTTTGGAATACAAACCTAAAAATGGGCTATCAAATGACCTCTAAAAAAGTTGATTATCATATTAACGATTGAAAACTACGAGAGAAAAAAAACTTAGAAATATTTTGACAATCTGTCAAGAGAGACCTAGGTAATCAAGGGAAAAATGGAGCATCAAGGTGCAGTGCACCCCTAATTGACAGTGTGCAACACTGATTATGATTTCATAGTTTTGAAGAAAGCCAAAAAGAGTATCCAGATCTATAACTTCTTTGCCAATCCAAGATCCAAAACCTCAAAAATAAAGAATTTATTTATTTTTTTCTAGGAGGCTTGCCTCAATCAAACCCCTATTTAGGAATTAACCTTGAATTGAAACAAAGACAGAATGCTAGCAAGTAGTAGTGATAGATCTAACAAAAAAAATGCAAATCTATGAATATTCTCTTGAATTTGGAAATTAATCAAGTATGTATATGTAATAGGTTGACTCAACTTCAAAAACCCTAGAAATGAAAGCAAAGTGAAATAAAAAACTTGAACATTATAAAAATTTGAGATATGTAGAAGATGCAACAAAGGATCTTGAATGTATGAAGGGAGATCTTGAATGTTGAAATGTAATAGCTTGAACAAAATCTTTGATGTTAAATGGATATGTTGCTTGAATTCCTTGAATTCTTGGAACTTGAGAGCTTGAGAGCAAGTATGTGAACACTTGATGATGTGATATGAAGTTGATGGATAATAAATGGAGCAAATGGAAGGTCTTATATAGATCTTGGAATTAACTAATTCCCAAAGGCTGACCTACCTAAAAATTAGCATCCCAAAAGCATTCGGGCAAGGGACCCAAAGACGAGAACCAAAATAGGTCCCAACTAGGGGTGCACTGCACCCCTGATAGCCAGGTCTTAGGACCTTCAAGATCCCTTTGTGATCCAAAAAGAGGTCCCAGATCTCACAAATTAGGTACAAAATTTGTGATAGTTGTTACAGTATAAAGAGAAGATTGTAAGTGGATAGATGAAGGGAAGGGAGGACCTAGGAGGATAGCTCAAGGTTAATGCCATGAAAATAATTCCACCGAGAAGAAAGAGAAAAAAAGGGAATAAAGATTGAAAGGTGCAATGAGATTGATGATCTCACATTTAATAGGTGTTAAACCTTCACTAAATTGAAGTATTTCCAATTTAAGATGGTAAACCTCCCAAAAATAATTAAATTGATTAGTAGTAAATTATCCTCCTCAGACAGACCTGTTACATTTGGTTCTCATAGAAAAGTTATTTTCAACTTTACTGTTGAATATCTTAATGTTGTTGGAAATCTAATGGGAAAGTGAGATGCTAAGAGGGGGGTGAATCAAGATTCTCAAACTTTTACCACTTCAAAGATAAACCATATGAAACTTAATGAAACTTAATTCACTACACACCTCAATCTTAAGCTTAAGCATGCATCATCATGTAATAACATGTAATATCATATCTAACATCTAATAACATGAATAAAAGCATAAACAAGTAATCAACACATAACATAGGACTTCGTAATGCAAAAGCCCTCTAGGGTAAAGGTAAAACTATAGTGGGGATGACACCCTCCAAATCTTCACTACTATAGTTAAAAAGTGCCTATTAAAGCTATAATTTTGATCACTTCTAATGATGTACCCTTTAAGGGTTTTACTCTATCAAAAGCTTAAAAGATTGTTAAGTCTACCTTGGCTAAAAAAATCATACATCACAATTAAGTGAGTTCTTTCTTAAGAGATTTACAATAGACCCGTTAGGACCAATCTATTAAGAGATTTACTTGATAGAATTGTTAGAATGTAACAGTACCTTGAGCCTTTGATTTGAACTAAAATGTTGATAACATATCCTCTCTATCCAAACTATAATAACCTCTTTGTGACTGACCTTCAATATCTCCTCTCTACACTTCTTAGTCGCCTTACTTCATGACTTTTTGATTCTCCTTTAGCTTCAGATACACGCATTCCTCTAACTCACAACAACAATTTATATCTTGAAACCCTTATTTTATAAAAAACTTACAAATCTTCTAGATCACAATGAACAATTGATAATCATCATTTTTGCCCCTTGACCTTTCAAAATTTCTAATTGGTCTATCATAATGCATAGGGATTAATGATATATAATCATAAGCATAATTACCTCTTTTGTGAGCTTCTCAAACCTAGAAATATGATTCATGCTTGGCAAAATGGTTTATATAAGAGTTTGTGCCATTCCAAACTCAAATACAAAAACTGTGTAACTTGCCACATACTACCTCTAGCACTTGGTCATGCTTGATTCTTCATGTTTTCCCTTGACATGAATTATGTTTAGCTAAAACTACTTTAATCCTCTAAACTTCTTATCTCAAATCTAGCAGTCAGCAACAACTGGAATGTTCAGTAACTATATCTCCCTTAGCACATATTGAACTTGTATACATTTGTTCTTTATAGCTCGACATAAATAGTGGCTTGGTCATAGTATTGACTGACCAACTCTACCTAGTAAATTACTAAGTGTTTTGCACTAATTGATAATACTAAGATTGCCTTTAGGGTCAACAATCTCCGCCTTTGGCACTAGTTGCAAAAACACTTACCATGCTCAATATATGACATAACAAAAACTTCAAAAAATTTACTCCCCCTTAGGGTGTAATCCATACCTGTAGCTCAGTCATCATATAGTATGTTGTAACTTTACATTTTCAAAATATTTTCCAAAAATCTTTTTATGTTTCATTTTTTAGGTTTATCTCCTTATTACTACATGTCTAATTCTGCCTTATATGTCAAAATCCTTAATCTTCATAGATTATTTTTCCCTTCATACTCATACTTGATCATGAAAACATTTTTTCCCCCTTATTTTTGTCACTTATGCAAAGTAGTGACATTCAAGTGTGGCCCAAGAACCATACCAAATTTTACAAAATGGGTGTTGTAATCTCATCATAATAGCCATAGTTTTATCCCAAATATTCTTGGGTGTCTCAAGAACTTGTTTTTCAATCTCCAATCTGGTTGCAAGATTCACCAAGTTATTTTATATAGACACTTGATGACTTTGAATAAGATCCTTTGTAACCTGTAAATATCTTCTCATGAGTTGCAAATGAGGTAAAAACAAGGCCTATATGTAAGTGACCTTACTTCTAGTGTTGCACTTATCATGTAACAACTCTGATTATTTACTTTGCAAAAATTTGATCTTTGAAAAATACATTGAATTGTAATTAGGATCTATATTTAGATCTGATCCACACTTCTATAGCTCAACATCAATCTTATCTATTTTCTCCCTTATTTCCTTTGTAAATCTTGGAACATTACATATTTTGGAAAACAACGTATTGGCACTAGTAACAAATTGCTCCAAATCAATAATTAGATTGGAGATATCAACCTGCTTAATTGTAATTTTAGTGACAACCTTCTCCAATAATCTATTGTCAAATTTTCTTTCTAACCACTGCATGAATTTCTCTTGAGTATCTATATCAGGGTCATTTAACTTCTCAACTATCTTGATCAACAATTCAATTATGGGGACCTTCTCATCCAAATCATCTACACCAACAATGTCAAGAAATATATCTTTGATATCATATAATACTTGTCTTTGTTGATGTTCTTTTCTCATCTCTTCTTGATTGGTCTTCCTATCCAACAAGTCATTGGTGTTCACATTTTCTCAGCACTAAATTTAGATGTGTCCTAGTTAGGAATCACAATCTCTTCATCAAGAGTAACAAGTTTACCCTTCATGGCTTGTAGTGATTGTTTCAACTTCTTCTTCAATATCCTCCCTTTTGAATCTAGTGTGTTGGAGCTTGACACAATTTGAGATTCTTATGTAAGTACTTCTAGACTCATCCTTTATGGTTCCTCTCTAGTCTCCTCACTCTTCTTAGGTTCCTCATCTCTCTTGGTCTCTTTAGATTTTTTCTCTTTTTACATTGATTCATGTTTTTCCTCCTTATCATTAATAATTTTGAGTTCATTGGTTGAAGTCTTCTATCCTTCCTCCTTTTCTCTCTCATGCAAAGTTCCTAAGGCACTCAATCTATTACTAGTAGTAGATTAATCTAATTTTATTTCTTTTATATTGTCTTCTTTCTCACCCTCAGTATTTACATTTTTATTTTCCTCCTTGGCATCATCTTTTTGTTCTTGTCCTTGGGTGTTTTCTCCTTCATTGGTTGGTTGACTTTGTTTCTTGACTTCACTTACATTTACATCTCCTTGACTGACATTTGGACTTAATGAAATAATAGGAATATGAGGAATAAAAGGTGTTGAGTTTACCTGTTGAGTGCTCACCAACGCATCAATCTTTGGATAGTCCTTTATGTTAAAGTTGATGAAAGATCAACCCCACAACTCCCAAGAATCACTTGCATGCAAAGACCTATCAAAGAAAGAGAGAAACAAAAGCCATAGAGGCTAAAATTCACAAATCCATAGATTAGATAGTCTTGATGAGAAAAAAGAGAAATTGCTATTATGAAAAGTGAATGAATAAATTACAAAGAGATCGATCCCTTTAAAAGGAGATCAAAATCCTAACAGGTAACTAACTTAGGTTGCATGATAATAATTAATAAAAGAATTAATTATTATATGCCCAAAGTTTAGCTTAAGTAAACTAGAGATAATAAGTGACTTAATAATTAAATCAATATGATTTAATTAATAAGAAAATACTTTATAACTCTAATATCCCCCCAACCACCCCTTATGATAAACTTGTGGTGTAACTAAAAACATAGAAGCTACTACTGAAAGAAGAATTGGGTCTCGACAACAAACTCTAATGAGGTATCCAAGCAAAATTAAATCTATGGAAAGAGGAGAAATAGAGAAAATCACATGGGAAAAACCCTACTCCAAAAAGAGATGAAAATAATGCTTAAAGAACTAGTGAAGGATTGAAGAAGCCTCCAAACTAGGGAATGTCCCAAAAGATAGGAACAAAAGATGATCATGAAGAATACCACTAAAGCATAAAGCTACAAACACTGCCAAACAGTTGATCTAAAGAACATCTACTATATAGAACATGACCAAATAAAGAAGATTAAGTTTGAAGAGTTGATCAATCAAAGATGGAAAGTATCTTCGTGGCCTTCAAAAATAAGAATGAAAGAATGTCTATATGGTAAATGTCCATCTCTCCAAAATGTATAGGTATTCATCCACTGCAATCGCCTAGTACATAGGATCAAATATTGAATAAATGGCTCACTCTATTGAACCAAGAAAGTAATAGAAAAAACATAAGCCCCTTATAATGTTGAGAGGTAAAAAATAAATACTGAAACTAAGTTCAATATCTCCTATAGAAAGAAGAACCAAGAACTTTTAGAGTGCAAAGGAAGTACAAATCTCTATAATGGCACGTGTCATCAATAGATCGTGATGCTAATATCATGGAAGGAACACTCACTTGACAAAGGAAGATGACAAATACTGCCAACATGAAACCCCCCATGTACTTTACAATGTAGTGTGAGTACAACAAAACACAAAGATGTGCAAGATCCTGAAATGCAATAGAGTGACATTTTATCTTAGTGTGTTTGTAAAAAATACTACAAAAGGATGTCAACAAAGATCATAAGAGACATAAGAATGATACAAGAGATAGTATAACCCATGCCAAATCATCTAAGGAACCAAATTGATCCTTGAACCTAAAACAACCAAGATATCCACTAGAATGCAAAAAAACTAAAAACTATATAAGATGTTCCTGGAGCATAATCTAAAAATTAGAATGTCTCAAGATATGTCTCCTAGAGTGTAAAATAGAAAGTCTAGCTTTGACTACATAAACTAGCAACCAAATAGCATCAAAAGTCCAAATAAATTATACCATCATGATGGGATTAGAATTAGCTTTCTGACGATATCTCCATTTTAAAAATAGAGTCTAAATGAGAAAGTTACCAAAAAAAAAACCACAAGTAGGTCAAAAGGTGCTGGAAAGGCAAAAATAAATCATTACCGTAGGATCCGTGCTAGAATTCCTCAGGAAGCATGTCAACTAGTACTAGAAATTACCTCAAGATTTGTGCCAAACTTCTTTAATTTTTTACCAAGGTGCCTTGTCTTTTGTGCCAAAAATCTTGATTTGTGCACCAAAAATCTCAATTTGTGCACCAAAAGAATTGATTTGTGTGCCAAAAATCTCAAATTTTGATCCAAAAATCTTAGCTTTCATGCCAAAAATCTTGATTTGTGTGTTGGAAAGTCTTGATTTTCGTGCTGAAAAATCATCAAATCATCGTGTTGGGAAGCATGCCCTTTTTGGGAGCAATATTTTTTTGCCTCAAATTCCAAATGTGTCCAAATTGGACAAATTTTATATGAAAATAGGGGTTTTTAGGTGCTCTAAGCTCAATGGTGAGGTTCCTTTGGGTTTAAAGTGCATTGAAAAATGTTGACCCCCTGGATTCAATACAAAAAAACTCTAAAAAATGAAACCATCTGAAAGAAAAAAATAGATATGAAAGCCAAGCCAAACTTCTCATATATAAAACATGGACATGAAGATCTAGAGCACTCTGATACCATGTTGAAGTTGATGAAAGATCAACCCCACAACTCTCAAGAATCACCTGCATGCAAACACCTATCATAGAAAGAGAAACAAAAGTTATAGAAGTTGAAATTTATAGATTCATAGATGAGACATTGTTAATGAGCAAAAAAAAAATTGCTATTATTAAAAGTGAATGAACAAATTACAAAGAGATCAATTCTTATAAAAGGAGATCAAAACCATAATAGGTAACTAAACTAGGTTGCATGATAATAATCAATAAAAGAATTAATTATTATATGCTCAAAGTTTAGCTTAAGTAAACTAGAGATAATAAGTGACTTAATAACTAAATCAATATTAATTAATTAATAAGGAAATACTTTATTACTCTAACACCCCCTTAAGATAAACTTAGGGAGTAGCTAAAAACCTAGAAACTACTATTGAAAGAAGAATTGGGTTCTGGCAATAAGGCCTGATGAGGTACCCAAGCACAACTAAATCTTTGAAAAGACGAGAAATAAAAAAAACCACACGGTAAAAATCCTACTCCAAAAAGAGATATAAGTAATGTTCAGAAAAACTAGTGAAGGACTGAAGAAGCCTCCAAGCTAGGCAATGTCCCAAAATATATGAACAAAAGATGTTCATAAAGAACACCACTGAAGAATGAAGTCACAAACACTACTAGACTGTTGATATGAAGAACCTCCACTGTATCGAACATGACTAGATAAAGAAGATTAAGTTGGAAGAGCTGATCAATCAAAGATGAAAAGTATCTCTGTGGCCTCCAAAAATAGGAGTGAAATTTTTTCTATATGGTAAATGATCCATCTCACCAAAATTCATAGGTATCCATCCACTGCAATCGCCTAATACATAGGATCAAATGTTGAATACATAGCTCACTCCATCAAACCAAGAAATAATAGAACCAACATAAAAAAGAAAAAAGATCCATATATTAGACATTCTTGATGAACAAAAAGATAAATTACTATAATCAAAAGTGAATTAATGTACAAAGAGATTCATCCTAATAAAAGGAGATCAAAACCCTAATAGGTAACTAACCTAAATTACATGATAATAATTAATAAAAGAATTAATTATTATATGCCCAAAGTTTATCTTCAGTAAACTAGAGATAATAAGTGATTTAATAATTAAATCAATATGGCTTAATTAGTAAGAAAACACTTTATTACTCTAACACTTTTCTTTTTCAAGCACAGGGTTGGGATTCAATACAATTTCATGTACTAACTTAGATTGTGGAACTTCCTCCTTCCTTTCTAGCTTGGTTAGCAAAGGATTCTTTCCTAGATCAACCTTGACATTGTCTTCCTTTGCCACATCTTTAGTTGGGCTGACCTATGACTCATCCTCAATTGTTACTATTTTGATTTGTCCTTCACCTTGTTGAATAGTATCATCATTGAAATATTTTGTATCATCCAATTCAATATTCTTAGGCTTAGCTTGCTTTCCTCATCATTGCTCTCATTATCAATCATTAGTCCATATCCATAGAATTTCTTCCATATTATTTTACTCTCTTCTACTACATTTTCTATCTTTCTCTTGAAAATAAAAAAGTGGTCTTCTCTTAGGAATAAACTTACTATTATACTCACTCATAGCTTTTGAGTTTTGTTTTCTATTCATCTCAGGCATAACATTTTCAAACGTGCATTCTCTTATTTAACTCTCAATCTTCAAGGCACATTGTCATCTTTCATCAATTTTATTATAAAATTCATTAGGTATTAAACTACCTAGCTCTAATGGTGTATACTTTAAATTTTCCATCATATCCAAAACTACATATTAATCTTGGCTTTATCTGCAGTGTACAAATTATCATATTTTATATACTTGAATCTTGTCATTCTTGCACTCTCCATGATATTCTTAGAAATTTCTTCTATAGTTTGGGGTGGCTTATGCATTGAAAATCTGAATTGAATTGTGCCTTTTGACTTAGTCCTCTCTTCATCATCTTCCTCATTATTCTTTTGCATAATAACTCTTCTCCTCTGCTTCTTTGTAGGCTTTATTAGCTTGACCTCTTTTGCAATATTCTTCTTGTTGATCTCAAATTGGTTTTGACAAGTGAGTGTCAACACACTTAATCCATTTACTTAGTTCATGTCAAACTAGTTGTGCATGCTGAGTACAATATGTAAATATTAAACCATGTTGAGTTGCAATGAGTGGCGAGTCACTCAAGTGTCGAATAGATAGACCATGTTAAGTGATTCATGAGCTGAGTAAATAGTGGATGCCAAGTAGTTCAAGTGCTAAGTTAGAACAAAATTATAGTGTATGTCAAGCATTAGAGACTTCACATGTCGAGTGACACAGATTTGACATATTTTTTTGTAATGGCACAAACAAATATGTAAACTATTTTTGAGTTGACTTAAGGATAGATTTCAATCTTTTAGAGATAAGGACAAATCTATATGTGGATTCCCTATGCAATTGCATACAACCGATTAGAAGATGGGAAGGTTCAATTAGCAAAATGGATGAATCTTAGCTATAGATTCATATCTAACCCTAAGTCACCAGAGTCTTCTTAAGAAGGATGAAGCCCTAAATTTTTAACGATGATGAGAACAATATACAAGGGAAAATGATCAAATTGGGAGAGTGAACAAGATAGTTTGTAGAGTATTCAAGGTGACTTAGTAGTAAGAGTGAATTGCAAAATCAACTAAGTGAAGAAAAAAGGATAGAGGATACACCATTGATACATCATATCATGAAGGATCAATCATAGATTGGATAGAGGTGATCTATTATCAGGCAAGCAAGTGCTAATCATAGGATCTATGTTGAGACATTTTGACAAGTGATTTTAGTTAAATCTCTTGACAGAGTAGTCCTAACAGGCTATGTGAAATCCTTTAATAGGGTGCTTACTTAATTGTAAGTTGAAGTCCTTTAACCAAGCACACTTCTAATAGGGTGTTGAAATCCTCTAACAAGGTGTGGCTTAATAGTCTTTGTAAGCCTTTAATAGGGCAAGCCTTTCATAAGGCAGACCATGATTCATGGTCAAACCATTGTAGCCTTAATTGGATACACTTTATTATTGCAGTAGTGAAGATTTGTGGGTGTCATCCCCACCCTAGTTTTACCTTCTCACTTGGAGGGTTTCTGGGTAATCATATCTAATGTCAAGTGTGTGTGTTTGATTACATGTTTACATGATTGATACATATGCTTTGTATGTTATTTAAGTATATTAATGCATGTAATGTATGAATGATGAAATTTTTATGGGTCCTCTTCTTCACTGGACATGTATTCAACTTTTCCCTTGGTGATCTTTCTTCACAAATTTCCATGCAACATTTATGACCACACAAGGGACACTATCTGATTGGCTAGACTAATAGAATTCATGAGCTATACCCCTTATTACAAACTCAATTTATGCATCCTTGATGGTGGAAATGGTCATGCCACACTTTTTCTATACTACCAATGCATTTTCCTCTATAATATCCTTACTCTGGAAATGAATTATCTTGACCTTGTCTATAAAAAGGTATCTAGTGACACAATGAATGATCTGCTTAGTAATTTCCATTGGTCCTCCTTCTAACCATAGCTTTATGTCATGAACTTGTCTAAGCACAATATTAATCCATTCAATTTTGAAAACCTAAAAAAATTTAGGGCATGCATTAGCCCTTTCTCTGCAATGTATTTGTGTTTATCCTTTAGCTTACCATCAATGCACAACTTCTCATAAGAAATCCTCAACTCAAAATCTCCTACCTCACAAAGCTTGCACATGTAGCATGCTCGAACATCATGAATCAAGATGAATCTTAGTAAGATCAAGGATTAGGCTCTAGAAGAATCTCCTTTTGTCGCAATCTCATGAATTGCCTTGAATTTTGGTGGCTTAACAACTTCGTTTTGAACTAATTCAACATTACTAACATTTGATTCAATCTTCTTCTCTATTGTAGATGAACTAGATGCCATTTTTTTGCTTAGATTTTGATTGTAAAACTCTACTTCACTTGATTTTAACACAAATCTCACAATTTTTCTCTCAATGTTGATGACACATAATAGATCTTAAGCTTGCTCAAAAATTAATCAGGCTCTATACACTCTTGAAAAATTGAATGTAATGTGACTAAACTAATTGAACATATTTTCTATGTAGGTTATTTTTTCTGATTTTAGGGCCTCATTAATACTCTGTACCATAATGGGTGCAACATAGGTGTCTCGGCCACTATTGCGAAGCTTAGTAGTCACACTTCAAAATTCCTTCAACTCGACCACAACCACAACTCAGTCTATGCTGATGATTTTTCTCAACCGTTTAATATTTTAAACTTCTAATACTAACACCAAACCTTCATTGACTTTTCAATTTGACATTCAAACATTCACTTAGTAACACTAGAAATATGTTTGTATACATCTAATCTTATGTTGATTTGGACTTTTACGCTTTCAATATTAGGAACTAGTGTATTATTTGATAATTTTAAATATAGTTCCATACATACCTCTTTATCTTAGTTTGAGGTGTTGGGATAACCTGATACATTAGATTGGGTAATCACAACTTCATCATTTGTACTATTGCCTCCTTCAAATTTTTTCTTCCAGGTTTGATGTTTTGATGTATAGCCAAATCAGACTCAGAGGTTTGTTTGACATAGTTTCTCCCTAGATTATTTCTACGGTAGTTTGGGGGTAGTTCCCCAAGATAAGGTCAGGGCAGTACCCTAGGTGTGCTCCTTGTCATAGTACAGGGTGGGGTCGAGGGGCAATGCCCCTGTGGGGGATTTCAGGGGCAATGTCCCTGAAGCCAAAAATGACTCTACTATTTTAAAAGGTGTCGGTTGCTTTTTTTCAATTGGATGAGTTAATCTAACCCTAATACTATAAGTGACAAAAGACTATATAAAATGGCTTAGGGTTAGGGATTTCATTATGTATAATTAGGTTGTAGCTTCTTATAGTAGTATTGAGCTATAAGGGATTCCAGATTGTAATAACTGGATAATAATATTATTGGACTTGTTGCTGGTGGACATACATTAGGGATTGGGTGAACCACATTAAATATTTGTGTCTTGTGTTCTCTTCTGTGTAATTATAATTATTTGATATTGGTTATATTTTCATATAATTATTATTTTCATATATGGTTGATCCTAACAAGTGGTATTAGAGCCAAACTATCATCACTTTTTTTTAGCTATCCTCTCAAGAAGGTCTCACAATTGAGTGGGAACGATGGAAGATGAGGGTAAGATGCAGATTGAGAAGTTTAATAGGCATAACTTTTAGTTATGAAAAATGTTAATGGAGAACTATCTTTATCAAAAGTATTTATGACGACCATTGGAAGGACAAGCTAAGAAACAAGGAAATTTGACATATGAGGAGTGAGAAGTATTGGATAGAAAGGAACTTGGAAGTATTCTATTATGTATAGCACAATTAGTGACATTTAATATTACAAAAGTGAAGATGACAAAAGAGTTGATGCAAACCCTAGCAAAAGTGTATGAAGAGCCCTTTGCTTCAAATAAGGTATTTCTCATGAAGCATTTATTTAATATGAATATGACAGAAGGTGGATCTATTGTAGATCATTTAAATTAGTTTAATACATTTATTAGTTAGTTATCTTTTGTGAATGTTAATTTTGATGAAGAAATTAGGGCTCTCTTGATTTTATGTTCTTTGTTAGAAAGTTGGAATGGCTTGGTCATGGCTATGAGTAATTATGTTTCTAGATCTAATACCCTAAAATTTGGTGATGTGATTGGTATTATTATAAGTGAGGAAACTTGTAGGAAAACCTTAGGTGGATCTATATCAACAAGTTCTTTGAACACTCAAAGCAGAGGTAGAATGACTGAGAGAGGAAGTAATTCTGAAAAACATTGGAAATCAAAAGGAAAATCAAATGGGAAGAGGTCTCAATCCAAAGGATCAAGATATTGTTGGTATTGTGGGAAACCAAATCATTAGAAGAAATATTGTTGGACTCAAAAATAACAAGAAAGGAGATAAACCAGAAGAGAACAAGGAGGCAAATATGTAAGTAACAAAAGAAATTGATTAAAAAATGGTGAGTAGGAAGGGGAGCGAGTAGGGGAGTGATCGAGAAGAGCATGTTCAAATTTCAAACCTGGATCTAGGCGAGAAATCTCAAGGAAGTGGATCTTGAAACCCAAGTACATAGGATGGGATCCATGCTGACTGTGGAGAGGTGGAGTCTAGGGATGGAGACCCACGTGCTACCGTTGGAACCCAAGGGAAGCCAAAAATGCAACCCAAGGTGGATAGATGAGGGAATCTTCCAGTGAAATGGGCCTCACTCTTTGGTGTTAAGCCTTCTGGTAAGTCCTCTTTCCCTCTGGTTAGGGTTGTGTCAGGTCTAGAAAAGGGATCGTGCACGATTGACATTCTAGATGAAATTGTTGACCACATCATTGCTACAATGGCTTCCACACTTGTGGGGAAGTTTATCGGTTAGAGACCAAACATCAATGTAGTCCGGTCCTTCATAATGAAGAAATGGAGTCTGAAAGGGCATGTTAGTGTTACTACTATGTCAAAGGGATTTCTTTCTTTTGAATTCACCTATAAAGAGGATATGGCTGAAATTTTGTGTAAAGGACACTGGAACATTGGAAGGGCTACCCTGGTGCTACAAAAATGGTCTTCAAAATTGGATTTAAATGAATTTTTCTTTCAGCAAGCTCTAGTATGGGTTAGACTCCCTAAGCTGCCCTTGGAATTTTGGAATGAGGATTTTTTTATGGGTGTGGTCAGTTCTTTTGGAGAGCTTCTCTCCATAGACCCTATTACTACTTTTAAGAGCAGGTTGACCTATGCAATGATTTGTATAGATGTTAGGGAAGGGGATGATATGCCTAAAGTGGTGTGCTTTTAGTCAAAACTTGGCACTCATATTCAATAGATGGATTATGAGAGTGTCCCTTTTGGATGTTTTCACTATTTTAAGACAGGCCATAAGGCTTTTGAATGCCCAAAAGCAAAGTTAGTTTAGAAGAAGAATCCTTCTGTTGCTTCTCTCTTCAAGGTCAAGAAAGTATGGAAAAAAAAGACCACCAACCAGGGCCAGAAGGGTCCTCTTTCAGTGAATAAGAAGGTTACAGAAGCTTCAAAGAAGGTAAATAAAATGCAACCTTCTACTTTCACTTTGCCTCTAGGAATGGATGGAAAGACTGTTCCTTAGGATGAGTTGTTGAAGACAACCTCGAGTTCCTCTCTAGTCATTAGGGAGCGGCAAATGATTATTTTCAAATCCCAACTGACTGAGGCCACTCTGGTTGAGGAAAGGTCAGATCTTTAAGTTATGTCAGGAGATGTAGAAGGCCTACCCCACAATAGGAAATTTAGGAGGTTGAGATGTTAAGTTCTCCACTTTCTGTAGGAGGGCTTGACCTAGCTACCATTGAGGAGGAGAAGGATAGAGTTAATAGGGATATTATCATCTATCAAGACCTAGAGGAAAAACATGTTTCCACTATAGCTAGAGGGACCAGTACAAGAAAGATGGATGTTTTGGTGAAGGATCTTCCAACTACCCCAAAGTTTTCTCTCAAGGCTTCTAGGTCATTAAAGTTTGGCATGGAGAGTGAAGTCCTTCTATCCCTAAAGCCAAGGAAGAAAAATGTTAGAAAACCTTCTTTGGCCTCT
Source organism: Cupressus sempervirens (assembly GCA_028749045.1). Classification (NCBI taxonomy): domain Eukaryota; kingdom Viridiplantae; phylum Streptophyta; class Pinopsida; order Cupressales; family Cupressaceae; genus Cupressus; species Cupressus sempervirens. The sequence goes on from CM053783.1 coordinate 451,298,203, forward strand.
CCGATGGAGACTAGGAGTAGCTGCAAACCAGATGTGGGCTCAACGGCCAAAAGAGGCAAAAAATTAGAGAAGGAATCCAGAGAGGAGGAGAGCAGAAGAAGCTTGGCGAATGGGCACCAGAGAACTCTTCAGGAGTGTTCCAAGAATAAAAAATGAAGATCATATCATGGAATATTAGGGGCCTTAATGGAGCCCATAAAAAAGAAATTATCAAGAACCTGATTAGAGATCAGAGACCAAATATCTTCATGATCCAAGAAACTAAGATGAAAAAGGACCTTTTAGGGAAGATTAAGTTTAGCAACTTGATGAGTGGGGAGGCTTCGTACTCAAATGGTGCCTTTGGGGGTCTACTGACCCTTTTTAACACCAAATTTTTTAGAGTGGAATCTACTTACAATGAAGGTAATATTCTTTTGTGTAAAGTTTTTCATATCCCTTCCAATGAATGCTGGTTCTTGCTGAATTGATATGCTCCCAACAATAAGAGAGAAAGAAAGACTTACTAGACTAGAGATGGAGGTTTGGTGCAGAGTAGCAATTTAAAGAAAGGAATAATAATGGGAGACTTTTGTTAGATTGTGATGACTGATCAGGAAAGTACTGTACATACTTCATAAATATGGTCGACATGTTATAAACCTAAAGCGGTTTAATACTTGTATAAAAAGGGCTTAGGGTTGGGTATTTTTCATGTGTGGTGATACGAAATTGGTTCTTGCGGTGGTATTGAGCTGTAAGGGATTACGGATTGTAATCAGGTTGTAATCACTGGATTGTAATAAGATTGGACTTGCTGTTTGGTGGACGTAGCCCAGGGATTGGGTGAACCACGTTAAATCTTGGTGCCTTGTGTTCATTTCTGTGTGTTCTATTATTTTTTGTTATTGGTTATATTTGCATGTAGTTTTTATTTCTGTCCGTGGTTTATCCTAACAAGTGGTATCAGAGCAAAGTTGTCTTTCAGTTATCCTCTGCAGGAAAGTCTCACGGTTAAGTGGGAGTCTCACAGTTGAGTGGGAACAATGGAAGATGAGGGTAAGTTGAGGGTTGACAGGTTTAATGGGTAGAACTTCCAGTTATGGAAGATGCAAATGGAAGACTATTTATATCAGAAGGATTTATGGAAGCCGTTGGAAGGAAAAGCCAAGAATCAGGGAACTATGTCAGAGGCTAAATGGGATCTTTTGGACAGAAAGGCACTCGAAAGCATTCGGTTATGCTTGGCACCATCAGTGGCATTTTATATTACAAAACCAAAGACAACAGAAGATTTGATGAAAACCCTAGCGACACTGTATGAAAAGCCCTCCGCTTCAAATAAGGTATTTCTCACAAAGCGTTTATTTAATATGAAAATGGCAGAAGGTGGATCTATTGCAGATCATTTAAATGAGTTTAATACTATTACTAGTCAATTATCTTCTGTGGGTATCAATTTTGATGAAGAAATTAGGGCTCTCTTGATTTTGTGTTCTTTGCCTGAAAGCTGGAATGGCTTGGTAATGGCGGTGAGTAATTCTGTTCCTGGATCTAGTACCCTAAAATATGATGATGTGATCGGTGTTATTTTAAGTGAGGAAACTCATAGAAAATCCTCAGGTGGATCTACATCAGGAAGTGCTTTAAATGCACAAAGCAGGGGCAGAATGACTGAAAGAGGAAGTAACTCTGGAAATCGTGGGAAATCAAGAGGAAATTCAAAGGGGAGGAGGTCTCAATCGAGAGGACCAAATGATTGCTGGTACTGTGGGAAACCAGGGCACAAAAAGAAAGATTGCTCGACTCGAAAGAAAAATGAAGGAGATAAATTAGATGGAGACAAAGAGGCAAATGTGGTAAGTAACAAATCCGAAGAGGATGCTTTGCTTCTGTCTTTAGAGAGTGTTGATGATTCATGGGTTTTAGATTCTGGTGCTTCTTTTCATGCTACACCTCATAGAGGTTATTTCATTGATTATGTCCAAGGAGATTTTGGGCTTGTTTATTTGGGGGATAATGAACCCTGTCAGATTGTTGGAAAGGGAAAAATTAAGATTAAGTTGCAGAATGGGAATCATTGGTTACTACATGAGGTAAGACATGTTCCAAAGCTGAGTAGGAATTTAATTTCAGCAGGGCAACTCGGTGATGAGGGTTGTGTAGTTACTTTTAATGATAAAAATTGGAAGGTTTCAAAAGGTTCCCTTGTAGTAGCAAAAGGTGTGAAAGTAGGCACCTTATATCTTTGTACAGGTCATATTGTTCCTTCTACTTTGATTGTTTCAGAGAAAAATGAATATTCAGGAACAATTACTGCAGTTGAGCAGGGAGAACAAATAGCTGCTGTAGATTTTGATACAGTGTTATGGCACAATAGACTTGGGCACATGAGTGAGAAAGGTATGAAAGTACTTCATTCAAGGAAATTTTTACCAGGTCTAAAATGTGTGAATATGGATTTTTGTGAAAGTTGTGTGTATGGAAAACAAAAGAGAGTGAGTTTTGTAAAGACTGGGAAGGAAAACAAAAAGGAGAAATTAGAGCTTGTGCATACAGATGTATGGGGACCGGCTCAGGTATCTTCCCTTGGTGGCTCTCATTATTATGTTACATTTATTGATGATGCAACTAGAAAAGTATGGGTTTATTTCCTTAGACAGAAATTTGATGTATTTCAAAATTTTAAGAAATGGAAATGCTTGGTTGAAAATGAGACTGGTAAGAAATTAAAATGTCTCAGATTTGATAATGGTGGTGAGTATTGCAATCATGAATTTGAAGATTATTGCTCCACTAATGGTATTCATAGACAAAAAACTATTCCAAGGACTCCACAGGAAAATGGAGTGGCTGAACGCATGAACAGGACTATAATGGAGCGCGCAAGGAGCATGAGGTTGCATGCTGGGTTGCCCTTACACATGTGGGCGGAGGCTATCAATACTGCAGTATATTTGATTAATAGAGGACCCTCTACTCCTTTGGGCTGTGGTATTCTAGAGGAAGCATGGACTGGTAAGAAGATGAGTTATTCTTTTCTCAAGACCTTCGGTTGTGAAGCTTTTGCTCATATAGACTCTGAAAATAGAACCAAGCTAGAAGCTAAATCAAAGAAATGTGTCTTTGTTGGATATGGCATTAATGAATTTGGCTATAGGCTTTGGGATTTTGAAAATCATAAAATTATAAGAAGCCGGGATGTCATATTCAATGAAAAAGTGTTGTACAAAGATCTGTTGCAGCAACATGAGAAGAAAGAAGATGATTATGTAGTGCTAGATGATACTCCAAAAGCTGATGTTCCAACCATTCCTCATGATGTGCAACAACTGCAACAACAAATACCACACACACCAGTGAATGTTAGACGGTCAACAAGGCCAATTAGACCTCCACAAAGGTTTTCTCCCTCTTTGTATTCTATTTTACTTACTGATGCTGGTGAACCTGAAAGTTATGATGAAGCTATGCAGGTGGATACTAAGATTTAGAAGGAGTCTGCAATGAAAGATGAAATGGACTCTTTGCTGAAAAATAAGACATGGGATTTGTGCAAGTTGCCTGCAGGTAAAAAGGCTTTACAGAATAAATGGGTTTACAGGTTGAAAGAAGAGGAAGGAGGTAAGAAAAGATTTAAGGCCAGGTTAGTTGTAAAAGGATTTGCATAGAAAAAGGGAATTGATTTTGATGAGATATTTTCTCCTGTTGTTAAAATGACTTCTATTCGTACTATTTTAAGTCTTGTGGCTACTGAAGATTTGCATTTAGAGCAGATGGATGTTAAAACAACCTTTCTTCATGGTGATTTGGATGAAGAAATATATATGGCTCAGCCACAGGGTTTTGAGGTCAAAGGTAAGGAGAACTTAGTGTGCAAATTGAAGAAAAGTTTATATGGCTTAAAGCAAGCACCTCGGCAATGGTATCTGAAATTTGATAGTTTTATGCATGAGTATGGATATAATAGGTGTCATTCAGATTACTGTGTTTATTTTAAGAGGTTGGATGATGATAGCTACATTATTTTATGTTTATATGTTGATGATATGCTTATAGCTGGGTCTAACATGGATCATATTAAGGGGCTGAAATGCCAATTAGCACATGCATTTGCTATGAAGGATTTGGGGGCAGCAAAACAAATCCTTGGTATGAAGATTTGCAGAGATAGGAAGAACAGAAAATTGACGCTATCTCAAGCTAATTATGTTGAGAAGGTGTTGCAACGTTTCTCTATGGAGAATGCTAAAGCTGTTAGCACACCTTTACCTGGTCATTTGAAATTGACTAAGGAGATGTGTCCCAAGACACAAGAAGAGGAGGATAAGATGTCCAAGGTACCCTATGCTTCAGCTGTAGGAAGTTTGATGTATGCTATGGTATGCACTAGGCCAGATATTGCACATGCAGTGGGAGTCGTTAGCAGGTATATGAGTCATCCAGGATTTGAGCATTGGAATGCTGTCAAGTGGATTCTCAGATATTTGAGAGGAACATCCAATAAGTGTTTACACTTTGGGGGCTCTACTACTAATTTACAGGGCTATGTTGACTTAGATTTGGCTGGGGATATTGATACCAGGCGGAGTACTACAGGTTATGTCTTTACTGTTGGTGGGGCAGCCGTGAGCTGGGTTTCTAGGCTACAGAAGATTAATGCTCTCTCCACTACAGAGGCAGAGTATGTTGCTGCTACAGAGGCAGCCAAAGAGATGATATGGCTTCAGTTCTTCTTGGAAGAATTGGGACATCCTCAGAAGGATAATTATTTGTTCACAGATAGTCAGAGTGCCATTCATCTTGCTAAGAATTCAGCTCTGCATTCTAAGACCAAACACATACAGTTGCTGTACCATTTCATTCAGTCAGTTTTGGAGAATGGACAGTTAAAGATGGAGAAGATACATACCCATGAAAATCTAGCAGATATGTTGACAAAGGTTGTAACAAGGGAGAAGCTAAACTCCTCTTCAGCTTCAGTTGGTCTTTTAGACTAAATGTGAATAAAAGAACAGCAGCGTCCAGGGTGGTTTGATCTAGTGGGAGCCCCATGCGATAGTTGTATTGCTACAGGATCAATCTCCAGGTGGGAGATTGTTGTTTAGTGTGGAGCCTGATCAGTCCCCAAGTGGGAGATTGTTAGATTGTGGTGACTGATTAGGAAAGTACTGTACATACTTCATAAATAGTGGGGTTCGGGGCATCGCCCCAAAATTTTTCTTTTTTTGGGAAGTAGCCGACATGTTATAACCCTAAAGCGGTTTAATACTTATATAAAAAGGGCTTAGGGTTGGGTATTTTTCATGTGTGGTGATACGAAATTGGTTCTTGTGGCGGTATTGAGCTGTAAGGGATTACGGATTGTAATCAGGTTGTAATCACTGGATTGTAATAAGATCGGACTTGCTGTTTGGTGGACGTAGCCCAGGGATTGGGTGAACCACATTAAATCTTGGTGCCTTGTGTTCATTTCTGTGTGTTCTATTATTTTCTATTATTGGTTATATTTGTATGTAGTTTTTATTTCTGTCCGTGGTTTATCCTAACAACTTTAACACTCCTCTGATGGATGAGGAGAAGAAGGGAGGTCTGCCTCCCAATTGGGAAAGTAACATGACCTATCAAACTTCATTAATGGTCTAAATTTTTTTGGATATGGACCTCATGGGAGGTGCCTTTACTTGGTCAAATAAATGCATTGGTCAAGACTGTATTCAGGTCAGACTAGACAGAGCTCTTATTGCTCTCGACTAGCTGTAGTATTTAAAAAAGTGGGGACCTATAGGTCCCAAAAGACCTCCCCCTTTTCATTTTAAAAAAGTGGGGACCTCTCACCCTGATCTTTTAGACAAAGTAAAGCTCTGGTAGAGTATTGATGTGGAAGGCATAACTATGTACAGGGTTGCTAGAAAAATTAGCAACGTTAAAAGGATGGTAAAAGCTTGGAACAAGTCTAATTTTGGCCACATATTCATTGAGAAGGAAGACCTATCTAATAAACTTACTTCTATCCAAGCCTTTATTGAGGAGGATGGGTATGATGAGTTAAACATGAAGGCTAAGCTATCTATCCTTTTAGAATTACACAATATTATCAGTAAAGAGGGGAAGTTCTAGAGACAAAGATCAAGGGTTAACTGGCTCAAAGATGGAGACCAGAATACAAAGTTTTTTCATCTCTCTACTCTTAAACATTGAGCTAATGAAAAAATTACAAGTTTAAAGAAAGGACAGGGTATGCTGACTAAGGATGATGAAATCTCTAAAGAATCTTTTTCTTTCTTCTCCTCCCTATTGTCTTGGGATCCTATGCTATACAAAGTGGATTAGGATGACATTATTTCTTGCATCCCTTAGATCATCCATCCTCACCATAATTTACTACTTCGGGCCATTCCCTCTAATTCAGAAGTCAGAGAAGCTCTCTTCTCTTTGCCGGCTGATAAATCTCCTGGCCCTGATGGTTTTCCTACTTTCTTTTTCCAATTGTTTTGGCCAGTTTTGATGAAGGATGTGGTGAAGGCTATTCAGGAATTCTTTGAGGCCAAAAGCATTCTAAAGGAGATTAACTCTACTTTTTTCGTTCCATTCCTAAAGTTCCTAGAGCCAATTCCTTGGACAAGTTTAGACCTACTAACCTATGCAATTCTTTTTACAAGATCATTTCAAAGGTGCTTGCTTCTAGGTTGCTCAAGCTCATCCCTTTGATAATATCTCAGCAGGAAACTGGTTTTGTCCTAGGTAGACAAATTTTAGACTCGATAATGATGGTGCATGAAGTGATTCACTCTATAGAAGCTAGAAAAAGGGAAGGGATGTTACTTAAACTGGACCTATCAAAAGCCTACGATCAGGTTGACTGGTCTTTCCTAGATATGGTGCTTAAGGCTTTTGGGTTTGATGTCAAATCTTGTAAGCTAATATCTTAGCTGGTAACTACTTCCTCACTTTCTATTTTAGTTAATGGATCCCCCTTCAATTTTTTCAAACCTTCTTGTGGTCTTTGTTAGGGGGATCCTCTTTCACCTATTCTCTTCATAATTTTGGCAGAATGCATAGGCAGACTTAGCGAGAAGAATAAGAAGGAAGGGAGAATCAAATGTATTAAACCTTCTTCTAAAAGTGTTCCTTTTACACATCATGAATTTGTTGATGATACTATAATGGGAGGGGAGGCTTCTGTTAAGGAGGCAAAGGCTATGAAGGATATCTTGGATACCTACTCCAGAGGGTCGAGATAGCTCATTAACTGGGATAAGAGTTCTGTATTCTTTATCAATACTCCTGGCGATAGATAGAAGAAAATTTCCAAAATTCTGGGATGTAGTGTGGGGAAGCTTCCCTCTACCTATATTGGGCTCCCTTTGGGCACAAATCCTCCTAATTCTTTTTGGAATGACATTATGGACAAATTTAGTAAGAAGCTGGTTGGTTGGAAAGGGGCCTTTCTAAGCCAAGCTAGAAAATGTCAACTAGTAAAATCCACCCTTTAGAATTTTATAGTACATGCTTTGAGCCTTTTTTTGATCCTTATGAAATTTTCTAAGGGGATGGAAAAAATTTAGAGAGACTTCTTATGGATGGGGGATGCAAGGAATAATAGGTATCCCCTAGTTGCTTGCGAAAAAGTTTGCCTCCTAAAGAAAAATGGAGGTCTTGGCATCAAGAATCTAACTCACCTCAACAAGGCTCTTTTGGCAAAGAAAATATGGCATATCTTCAGCAGCACAAGGGAATGGAGAGACATTTTGGTAAACAAGTACATAAAGATGCCCTCTAAACAATTTACCCTCTTTAGTGAGAATATCCCAAGAGGATCCGTTGTTTGGAATGGTTTTTTAAAAGCCAGGGACCTGGCAAACTCTCGAGTGTCTTGGAAATTGGGAAATGGGGAGGATATCCAATTTTGTTATGATAGCTAGCTTATTCAGGGCTCTCTTATGAACAACCCCATCTATGAGGTTTGGGTGAATGACTACATCAAACATTTTGGGCAGAAAGTTAGTAACTATTGGAACAACCAGGGATGGATAGACCTTTCTATCATCTCAAAAGATCTTAACCCAATAATGATAATGCTAAACTCTATGGCCCTAAATAACAACAAGGATGAATTGGTCTGGGGAGATAATGCCAATGGGCTATTTATTGTTGCCTCTAGGTATTTTGCCCTTTAGAGATTAAAAGAGATTCCTCCTTGGTCAAGGGCTTGACTCCCTGGCCTCATTCCAAAAATTAATATGTTCTATTGGCTAGCTCTATAGGACAAAATCCTCACCCAAGATAACCTCATTAAAAGAGGTCATATTATGCCCAGCATATGTGTTTTATGTAAAGATCAGACAGAGATCGGAAATCATTTGTTCATCCATTGCTTCTTTTCCAGGAAGGTTTGGGTTTTCCTCACCCAGGACTTAGGCTTCAGTTGGTGTGTGCCTTTTAACCTTCTGGATCTCTTTTGTCAATGGAAATGCATGTTCAATAGGTTTGATCTTCAGGAATTAAGTTCTTGGATCCTGCCTCACTTCTGTTGGAGCATATGGAAGGAGAGGAAAAATAGAATCTTTAGAGATAAAGAGGAGCCGACTATAGTGATAGGGAAGAAAATATTTGTCAACATTAAGGAAAACTATCTAGTGAGGAAAGGGGGAGATATAGAATTAGGTGATAGAAAAAAGGAGAAGGCAAAAGATAGAAAGATGAAAAGATAGGAAGCCAAATGGCTTCTACCCTTGGAAGGATGGCATAAAGCCAACTTTGACGGAGCTTCCAAGGGAAATCCTGGCTCCTCAGGAAGTGGAGGCATAATAAGGAATGAAAATGGCGATGGTATTTTGGCTTTTTCCCTCCCATTGGGATTTCAAACCAATCACTTTGTGTAAGTGAATGTTGTGTGTAACACTGTCAAATTGGCTTTTGAAATCAGAGTTACTAACCTGTGGCTTGAAGGGGATTCAAAGAACATTATAAAATGTATTAAATACAACTCTCAGCCATCTTGGTTGATTGTTAATCTTATTGATGAGACATGTGAGACTCTTGCCAAATTTAATAGAGTCCATGTCACTCATATATTTTGGGAAGCTAACCCAGTAGCCAACAAGTTTGCTAATATAGGGGTTGGTGCAAACCAAAAAATGACATGGCATCTCAAAAATAGTTTTCTGGTGGATGTCAAAAGCATGATCAAACTAGACAAGATCCAATGAAGTACGGAGAAGATTAATGTGTAATTATGATTATGAATGGACTAAGGGGAAAGGGTACTTCCCAAAAGGGTAGCATGGGAAATTGTAATTGCTGTAATTTATTATAGACTATTCAACACGCTTTGTGGGTCATTTTTTGCACTTGCAATAGGAGCAATAGAAAGGTTAATTCTTTCTGCATTCTACTCATACACAGAGGTTCCTATCAATTATAGTGCAAGGTGCATATGAGAATTGAGGATGTACAGAGTGTAGATATGGTAGGCAAAAGGTGTAGAAAGGAGCCAGTGGGTGAAATAGAGAAATGGCAAAGCAGGGAAAAAGTTTGGAAGAAGCTGGATTAGGGCGGGATAACCAGATACATTACAAAACTGCATGGATTTGATTAGGAGGTGACCAACACTATGGTTTGATCATGGAAGGATGGCAGAGTAAAGTTGAATGAGGTTTCTTTCATGATAACTGAGGAGGTGATTTCGACTATTTCTAAAATCCCGATTGAGGGTTTTAAGTTCTTCAAGGACAAGAAGCTCTTAGCTAACATTGTGCAAGACTTTGTGAAGGATGCAAAGGAACTAAAAGCCCTAAAGAAAATTGACATGTACTATGTTCCTGATCATGAAGAAACTATGGAAGTATGTTTTGAGAGCTCTAATCAAGTACATCACTCTTGACCCTAGGTTTGATCAGGCTCGCACCCACCACTTTGTTCTTTTGAATCATTTTCGGCACAACTATAAAATTTATTTTCCTTTTTACTTGTTAACTTCCATGAACAATGCGGTGGATAGCTTCAAAAAGAATCCCACTATTAACCCCACTCTACATGAGGGGCTCTTGCTTCTAATTAATGAGCACTTTAAGGCTTAGACAATAAGCAATGCCCCCCCTCAAGCTGAGAATGTGGCCTTTGGTAGTTCCAGCTTCTCTTCTTACTCGGATGATATTCAGAGCTTAAGCTTTAAGGATGGGGGGATTTCATCTGCTAGTAAAAAAGTCACCCATCAGGTCAAGAGTTTGCCTTCTTCCATAACCCCTAGTAGAAAAAGCCCTAGGGATCATGGGCAAAAGCAACCTGTGAAGGATGAGAAGGATGACAACAATGATGAGGACGATGTGGAGATAGAAGAAGAGGAAAAGGAGATACAAGAGGAAAATAAGGAAGACTGGGGAGGGAAGAAATGCAAGAGGGAGGATCTAGAGAATGAGAGGATGCAACAAGAATTAGATATGTCTTCGCTGCCTCTTTCTCCTATCTATCTTTAGGCCCAACTTGAGGAGCAAAAAATTGATTTTGAGACCGAGGGAGGGGAGGTGCAGGTCAAAGATAGGAGGAAATCTTTGAAAAACTTTAATGTTAAGACCTCAAAAATGGGCATTTTTACAGAGGCCATGAATCCACAGGTCCTTCTAGAAAACCATGAAAGGCCGTGACTTGAAGAATTCATAGACCCAGCGATTGTGGCTATTTCAGATAAAGACAAGGAAACTAGGATGAACCTCTTGAACAATGCCCATAATAGTATGATTGATAATTATAGATCAATCAAGTGGCTTTTCCATGAGCTGGAGGAGGTCAAAGAGTAGGTGGGTCATATGGACAAAAATAGGAATGGAAAGGGTTTTAATAATAGAAATGGCCATGGTGAGAGGCTCAATCTAGTGGAGAGAAGGATTAACAACCTCGAGATATACAACTACAATCTCTCAAACTTGATGATTTTTCTACTAAACTCCATTAACAAAAACATCATATCTTTAAGTGGTTGGATCAAAGACAGAGTTATGTAGGAAGATGAGGAAGGAAAAGACAGGGAAAAAGCCAGACTGAAGGTTGACCTTGCAAAGGAAAACATCGACAATGTTCAGGACCAAGAGGATCAAAGGGCACACCAGTAGGAGGTTGAGGAGAACCAGATGGCCTATGAGGCTGCTCAGGTCATGCAAGAGCTGGAGAGAAAGAATGAGGACTAATCCACTACCTGTTCTTTTATTTCTATCTGTACCTTTTTTTTGGCTTTTGGTTAGGGCTTTTGCCTTTGTCGGTTCATGTTGTTTCTATTCCTGGTCTTTTCTAAGATCTTTGTTTTTTGGTTGGGCCTTGTGATTATTTTCAGCCTTTGAACTTGAACTCTTTTGTCTAAGCTTTTCACGCTTATTTTTAGCCTTATTAATGTTTTAACTCTTGGGTTTTAGGGCCACTGTAAAACCTATTTATCTAATCAAAAACAAATTCGAAGAGGATGCTTTGTTTCTTTCTTTAGAATGTGTTGATGATTATTGGGTTTTAGATTCTAGGGCCTCATTTCATGTTACACCCCATAGAGGTTATTTTATTGATTATGTCCAAGGATATTCTGGGCTTTTTTATTTGGGGGATAATGAACCTTGTTAGATTGTTGGAAAGGGAAAAGTTAAGATTGAGTTGTAGAATGAGATTCATTGGCTACCACATGAGGTAAGACATGTTCCAAGGCTAACTAGGAATTTAATTTCAACAGGGCAACTAGGTGATGAGGGTTGCACAATTACTTTTAATGACAAAAATTGGAAGGTTTCAAAAGGTTCCCTTGTAGTAGAAAATGATGTAAAAGTAGGCACCTTGTATATTTGTATAGGTCATATTGTTACTTCTACTTTAATTGTTTCAAAGAAAAATGAATGTTTAGGAATAGTTGTTGTAGTTGAGTAGGGACAGAAAATAGTTGTCATAGATTCCTATACAATGCTATGACACATCATACTTATGCACATGAGTGAGAAATATATGAAATTACTTCAGCCAAAGAAAGTTTTACTTGGTTTGAAATGTGTCAATATGGATTTATGTGAAAGTTGTGAGTATAGAAAATAAAAGAGAGTGAGTTTTGTGAAGAGTGGGAAGGAAAAGAAAAATCAGAAATTAGAGCTTGTGCTGACATTTATTGATGATGCAACTAGAAAAAATGGGTATATTTCCTTAGACATTAATCTGTTGTATTTGTAACTTTTAAGAAATGGAAATGCTTGGTTGAAAACAAGATTGGTAAGAAGCTAAAATGTCTGAGATCTGATAATGGTGGTGAGTATTGTAGTAATGAATTTGAAGATTATTGTTGTACTAATGGTATTCATAGACAAAAAATTGTTCCAAAAACTCAATAGAAAAATGGAGTGGTTAAACGCATAAGCATGACAATAATGGAGTGTGCACAGAGCATGAGGTTGAATGTTAGGTTGCCTTTAAACATGTGGGTTGAGGCTTTCAATACCACTGTATATTTGTTCAATAGAGGTCTCTCTAATCCTTTGGGTTTGTGGTATTCCAAAGGAAGCATAGACTAGTAAGAAGGTGAGATGTTATTTTCTCAGAACCTTTGGTTGTGAAGCATTCACACATATTGTCTCTAAAAATAGAATCAAGCTAGAAGCCAAGTCAAAGAAATGTATATTTGTTGGATATCAAATTGATGAATTTGGTTATAAGCTTTGGGATTTTAAAAATTGGGAAATTTTAAAAAGTAGGGATGTCATATTCAATGAGAAAGTGTTGTACAAAGATCTATTGCATCAACATGAGAAGAAAGAAAATGATTATGTAGTGTTGGATGATACTCCAAAAGATAATGTTCTAGTAGTTCATGCTCTACAACAACTAAAACAATAAATATTGTAGACCTTGGTGAATGTTAGATAGTCAACAAGGCTAAGTAGACCTCTAGAAAGATTTTCTCCCTCTTTGTATTTTATTTTATTAACAAATGTTGGTGAACCTGAATATTATGATGAAGTTGTGCAAGTGGATACAAAGATTTAGCGGGAGTCTACAATAATAGAATAAATGGACTTCTTACTAAAAAATTAGACATGGGACTTGTGCAAGTTTCCTATAGGTAAATGAGCTTTATGTAATAAATGGGTTTATAAGTTGAAAGAAGTGGATGTAGGTAAGAAAAGATTTAAAGCCAAGTTAGTGGTAAAAGGATTTGCATAGAAAAAGGGCATTCATTTTGATGAGATATTTTCTCCTATTGTTAAAATGACTTCTATTAATATTGTTTTAAGTATTGTGGCTACTAAAAATTTCATTTAGAGTAGCATAATGTTAAAATAGCCTTTCTTCATGCTGATTTGGATGAAGAGATATATATGCTACAACCATAGGGATTTGAGGTCAAAGGTAAGGAGAACTAAGTGTGCAGATTGAAGAAAAGTTTATATGGCTTAAAGCAAGCACCTCGGCAATAGTATCTTAAATTTGATAGTTTTATGAATGAGCATGGTTATACTCAGTATCATTCTGACCATTGTGTTTATCTTAAGAGGTTAGATGATGAAAACTATATTATTTTATGTTTAAATGTTGACGATATGCTTGTAGGTGAGTCTAACAAGGATTGCATTAAGGGGTTCAATAACAATTAGCACATTCATTTTCTATGAAGGATTTGGAGGTAGCAAAGAAAATTCTTAGCATAAAAATTTGTAGAGATAGAAAGAACAAAAAATTGACATTATCTCAGGTTGATTATATTTAGAATTTGTTGCAATATTTCTCTATAATGAATACTAAACCTATTAGTGCACCTTTACTTGGTCATTTGAAATTGACTAAGGAGATGTGTCTAAAGACACCAAAAGAGGAAACTAAAATGTCCAAGGTACCTTATGCTGTAGCTATAGGGAGCTTACTGTATGTCATGGTATGTACTAGGCTAGATATTGCACATGTAGTGAGAGTTGTTAGCAGGTATATGTGTCATCTAGGGATTGCACATTGGAGTGTAGATAAATGGATTGTTAGCTATTTGAGAGGAACATCCAATAAGTATGTACATTTTGGGGGCTCTTCTACTAATGTACATGGCTATGTTGATTCAGATTTGGTAGGGGATATTGATACTAGGCGAAGCACTGTAGGTTATGTATTTATTATTGGTGGGACAACATCGAGTTGGATTTCTTGGTTTTAGAAGGTTAATGTGTTATCCAGTACAGAGGCAGAGTATGTTGCTACTTCACAAGCATCTAAGGAGATGATATGGCTTTAGTTCTTCATGAAAGAATTGGGACACCCATAGAGAGATAATTATTTATTTACAGATAACTAGAGTACCATTCATCTTGCCAAGAATTATCCTCTACATTCAAAGACAAAACACATACAATTGTGATACCATTTCATTCGGTCAATTTTGGATGATGGATAGTTAAAGATGGGGAAGATATATATAGATGATAATCTAGCATAAATGTTTACCAAGGCAGTAACAAGGGAGAAGTTGAACTACTCTTTAGCTTCAGCTGGTCTTCTAGATTGAACAAAATAAAACAATAGTAGATTCCAGGATAGTTTGATATTCTAGTGGCAGCTACAAGTTTAGTGATGCTATGATCAATCTTCAAGTGGGAGGTTATTATTATGGAGTCTGATCAGTCTCCAAGTGGGAGATTGTTGTGATGTGGAGCCTAATTAGAACTAGAAGTTTATTCAGCACGATTTCCTCCCAAATTATTTCTATGAGGGTTTGGGGATAGTGCTCCTTGCATGGTCCTTGGCAATGCCCTAGGTGTGCTCCCTATCATAGTATAGGGTGGGGACGAGGGGAAATTCCCTTGCGGGGGTTTTTGAGGGTAGCACCACCAAAGCCAAAAATGACTAATATCATAAAAGGATTCAACTATTATTTCTCTATTGGACTACTTATTCTAACCCTAATTTTGTAAGTGACAAAAGCTTGTATAAAATGGCTTACGGTTAGAGATTTCATTATGTACGATGAGATTGTAGCTTCTTGTGACGATATTGAGTTGTAAGGGACTGGAGATTATAGTAATTGGATAATAATTATATTGGACTTTTTCTTGGTGGACTTAGCCCAGGGATTGGGTGAACCACAGTAAATCTTTGTGTCTCGTATTCTCTTCTATGCAATTTAGTATTTTCTAATATTCATTATGTTTGTGTATAATTATTATTTATGTATGTGTTTGATTCTAATTTTTTAAAATCGAGCTTCTCGCTTCTTCAACATTAACTAGTGTAGAGAACCAAAGCAATAACATGAGAAACTTCCCTATAAGGTCATAGGAGATTAGAAAGTATTAGATAAATAGGCTACTTGGTTTGAAAATCCAAAATTGTAAGTTGAAGGGATCCATTAGTGCATTATAAACCATGGATTTCCTTGAGTCGACATATGATTTCAAAAATTTATTATCTATTTGGTTAAAATAAAGGTGTCAGGGTCATATTAAGACATTTTAAACTTGTCCCAACCAATTAACATGTCTTAAGAAGCAATTAGGTGGAAAAGTACAAAAGTTGTCAATTTTGCATAAATGAAAAGTTGCAATTATGGTTGTAAATGGCCTTGGTTTGTTCTGGCCATTAGGGGAGTCCTATTTAAGAATATTTCACATCTCTTAGATGAAAGATAAAGTTTTGTGATTATTTGAGACATTAGAGAGAAATAAAAATAGAGTTTTACTATCAAATTCACTCTTTTATGTGATTTTATGACTATGTGTGGATTGGAAGACTAGATAAACTTACATGGTTGGTTAGAGGGATGAACTAGCAAACCATTTCATTTTTTTCAAGTGTGAGTGACATCTCTAACTATAGTTATTTCAATTTTTGTACAGGATTCATTAGAAATCCTCATTTCTAGGGTGTGCAACCAAGATGTGGGCCTAACTTGCATTTACACCAATGGAATTCAATGGCCATTTGGGGAAAAAAATTTGGGGATGTATAGTAGAAGATTCTAAATTTTGGTGGTTAGATCCCATGAATTGCTAATTTTACTAGTCATCCCTAGGTCAAATATCTCAATGTATTTGACATTAGAAAATGCAACATCGAGTATTTGAAGGAATAAATCAAGTCCGTCAGACATGAAATTTGGTAGACAGTGTGAATCAGTGTGGGGAAACATATCCAAGGGGATAGTTTGGTTCTATGCACCTATTTACTTGCACTTTCTTTGTAAACCAAGCCTAATTAGGCCTATTAGGTTTGTGTACAAGGTAAGGGTTAGGGGATGTCAGAGTAGAGTCGGGACTTGATCTCTTGAAATTAGAAGTATGGTTGAAAATGGTATCTTAAAAGGTGAATTTTTAGGTTAGTCTTTTGGAGATTTTGGAAGTTGGGTAGGAAAAACCAATTAGGGAGGCCTAGTTGCCCTACTAGCCCAATTTGTGTTTGGAGCCTTGTGTGAAGTTGGGGATCAAACCAACTATTGGAACACCCTATTTGAGTGCCTAGGAAAACATTCCAAGTTATGGGAAGGGTTAGTGAGAGGCTTAGGGTAAGTTTCCATGAAATTAGCAATTTGAGGGACTTGAGTCCTAAAACCAAAAAGTGTCTCAACCTTCAAGTCTTAGCCAAGTTGTTGGGAAGTCTTAGGGTAAGTTAGACTTGTTTAAGGGGTTGACTTAGAGACCATATAAAGCATCCTTAGAAAGAGGGAGACCAAAATTCTCTTTTAGAGAAGTGGGTAAGGGATATTAAGGAATCTACTTTTCTTGTTGTGCTCTCTCTACATCATTAACCTTTGTTTTTCCTTTATTTTCTTCTTCATTGGGTACTAGTGTGCACTTCCTATAGCCTCTTCTTAGGTGATTGATCTTCTGACAATGAAAACATATTGGACTAAAGTTCTTCCAATTTTTAGATCTTCCATTACGATGTATTATTGCACAATTTTTCACAATGTGTTCATATTTTCCACATAACTAACAAGTGACCCAAGTATTGTAATCCCAATTTATTGTATTCCCTTGCCTAGTCACATTGCCTTGGTATTTCGATGTCCAACTATGTTTTGCATTAGATATGCAATCTTGTGCCTTGTGACCATACTTCTAACATGTGCATCAATAACCTTCAAATCTAGATTTAGCTAGTGCCTTTCTAGTTTTTGATCTATACCCCTTTGCTTGGTGTCCATACTTATTTCAATTAAAGCAATAAACATTAAATTTTGGCTTAGGGTTGGACTTGCCATTTTTTCTGCTACAAAAATTTGTTGTATGAGTTGGTTTTCCATAGTGATAGAATGTAGACTTCTTGTGATTGGTTTTGTATTTCTTTGTTCTCCATGCTTTGATGACTCTCCTTTCTCAATAGATGATATGAACTAAGTGTAGCCTAATCTAGTATTATCATGAAGTTAATTTTGTGCTCTTAACTATTCTTCAAGTTGTCTCGTGACCTTTACAAATCTATTTATTCTTTCAATGATTTCTTTTTCAGGTCTCAATTAATTTATTTGGTTTTTTTAGGGCTCAATTAATTTATTTGGTTTATTTTTCTCTAACCTAATATTTGCAATATCTTTTACCTTCCTTGAAAAATCATGGTTGGCACTTAATGACTAATTACTATGTCAAACTAATTGTGTGTCAACCTCTATACTTCATATTTCCTTTCATCTAGTCTTGTAGCCATTTGCCTCTTATCTTCATCATCCATTGTCTTGTCTTCTTCAACCTTTTTCTTTTGTTCGATGATTTCACATAAGCTTACTGAGTGTATTTCATGTTCTCTCTTCAATGCTCTTACTTCTTCATTCACGATGGTGTTGTTGAAAATAATTATTCAATTTTTTATTGTCATTGATGTTACACAAATGTTACATTATAATAGAGCACTGCTAGTAGTAACCAAGTTCAGAAGACTCCAGTATCAGCCGAGAAAAAGTTCAAAAGTAAACAAGTTTAGAGATCTAGTATTAACTAAGTTAGGTCAGTCAATGAAGGATTTCAGTGTAAACCAAGTCAGGTCGGTTACCAAAAGAGTTCAGTGTAAATTGAGTTAGGTTGATTACCAAAGGAACTCAAAGTTAATTGAGTGACTCAGTTTTAGTGTCAGTTGAGTGACAACATAATTATTTTGTTTATTATTTCATTTATACAAGTTGACTTAGTGGATGTTAATTATTTGTTTGAAAAGGGTATCTAAACCAACTTGACATTGGGTTTCATATATTTGAAAGGTCAAGTTGTGGATTGAAATATGAAGTTGTGGAAGAGAAGTTAAGATGCAAATAAAAAAGGATATCTAATTAAGGGTAGAACATCCAAGGAATTTCAAAGAATATTCTGATTAGGAAGGATCCAAAGGATAAACTAGAATAGTGATTTGAATATGCAAATCAGTTGCTTCATCAATCAGGTCAATCATTGTTACTCTCTAATAATTATAGTAGTGAATAAATGTTTTAACAAAGTTAACTTAACAATCATTTTGTAAATCCTCTAACAAGGTGACAATTCTAGTTTGAAGTGTCTTAAGACCTCTAACAAGGCCACTCCTTACAGTGTGACTCAAATCCTTTAATAGGGTCATACCTAATAGTGTGTTTTGTAACCTTTAATAGGGTTGACTACTAATAGGGCTCACTTAGAATAGTGAAAAATTGTACTAGTTGCATTGGTGGTTTTCCAAAATTGGGTTTCCATGTTAAATCTTGGTGTGTCATGTGTACATGTCATTTGCTTATTGCTTTATTTTCTACAACTAAGTTACTAAAGATTAATACACATTAATATCTAAAGATTTTTTTGTTAATTGAGTTATAGTGAATATTTAGTTCTAACCAAGTTGTGAAAGGATTTGAGTTAATAAGAAGTTGGTATTAACATCTAAGGGATTTGGAATTTTTTAGTGGGTAACTGATTCACCCCTCCCCTATTAGTTACTCCTCTCATATTTCCAACAGGTGTTCTTCCCCAATAGATATGCTATTGTTACATCAATTTTATTAGATCTTCCTTCATCACATAAGTCCTCAATGCTTTCTTCTTGGTATTGTGTGTTATTCTATTGTATTTCCATTTCCTTCCTTCTTTTAAAGGATTTATTCAGTTCTTCTTTTGCAGCATCAACTTGTTCCAATGCAATATGCAAATCAAGCTCTTGATTCTCAATCACCTTTCTCCATTTGTAGGCTTATATCTCCAATATCTTTGACTCTTAAGTGGCTAAACTTTTTCCTTAGAGATCTGAGCTCTTATACAAATTGTTGGAAATCTAATGGGAAAATGAGATGTTGAGGGGGTGGGGGGTTTATTGTGAATCAGGATCTTCAAAAATTTTAACACCTCAAACATAAACCATATAAAACTTAATTCACTACACACCTCAACCTTAACCTTAATCATGCATCATCATGTAATAACATATAATATCAGATCTAACATCTAGTAACATGAATAAAACACATACATAGGTAATCAACACATAACACAAGATTTGGTAACACAAAAACCCTCCAAGGTGAAGGTAAAACTACAGTGGGGATGACACCCACAAAATATTCACTACTACAGTGACAAAGTGCCTATTAAGGATACAATTTTGATCACTTCTAATGATCTACCTTGTAAGGAGTCTTCTCTGTTAAAATCCTACAAGATTGTTCAGTCTACCTTGACCAAAGAATTCAAACATCACAATTAAGTGAGTACTTTGTTAAGAGATTTACAATAGGCATTTTAGGACCACTCTGTTAAGAGATTCACCTGATACACTTGTTAGAATGTAATAGTATCTTGATCCTTCAGTTTGCACTACAATGTAAACCTCTCTTTCTAATTTGTAATCACCTATTTATGACTAATCTACAATATCTCCTATCTACACTACTTTATTGCCTTTTTTCATAGCTTTATGATTCTCCTTCAGCTTCACATACACAAATTTCTCTAACTAACAACAAATTTTTTTTCCTTGAAACCATTCTTTTATAGCCAACTCACAAAGCTTCTAGATCACAATCAATGATCCACACTCATCCTTTTTTTGCTTGACATTTCCAATTTTTTGATTGGTTCATCATACTGCATAGGGATTAATGATGCATAATCATAGGTGTAATTACATCCTTGATTACCTCCTCAAACTTAGAAACATGATTCATACTCAAAAAAATGGTTTACATAAGATTTTGTGTCATTCAAAAGTCAAATACAAAAACTATATAACTCGACACATATTACCTTTGATGCTCAATTATGCATGGTTCTCATGTTGTCCCTCATTATGAGCTATGCTCGACTAAAACTGCTTTAATCCTCTCAACTGCTTGGCTCAAGTGTAGCACTTGACAACTAATAGAATATTTGGTGACTACATCTCCCTTGGAACATATTGGACTTGTATAATTTTTCTCTTTATAGCTTGATCTTATTAATGGATTGGTCACAGTGTTGATTGACCAACTCTGCCTAGTAAATGACTAAGTGTTTTGCACTAATTGACACTACTAAGATTGCCTTTAGGGTCAACATGATTTGTCAAAATCCTCATATTTCTCCCTTAAAAATGCAACCCATGTCATTCTTGTATAACCATCAATGAAGAGAAAAAAAAAACCTCTCACTATAGAAAGTTCTAGTCTTCATAAGACCACATAGATCTATATGAACAACTTCTGACTATTCTAAAGAAGTGAGTGTCTTGCTAGGAAATTTACTCTTCTTCTATTTAACCATCATAGATCTTAAAACATTATAGTTACTTACATTCAATGTTTAGAGGTAAAATGGAAGCCCTTTAATAAGATGTAGGCCTCCACTTGACTTGCTAAAACATTCAAATATGTGTGTGGGGAAAGGGAGAATCTCAATGTATGATTCCTTCTCGAATCTAGATCAGTTTAGCAAGACCACATTGAAGGAAATGATGCTAATACTGAATTTAAATTGTGAAAATGAATAAATTTCAAGGAAATACTCTCTTTATCCCATGTGTGATATTATGTATGCAAGGTTGAACTAATTGACTAAGTAATGTAAATCTAGATGGTAAGTGTATACAATCAACCCAATTAAGATGAATAATTATACTATATTTATGATTTGAACTGAAATAGATGACTCACCTTGAAACATGTAGAGGAAAGTGTGTTTTTACTTTGAAAAATGTAGATTTGGAACTATGATTGGACATATGATTGTAGATCTCTAAATAGAATGAAAAACCTATAAAAACCCAAAAAATGATTTTCTAGTCAAGGCTTAGAGAATAGGTCAACTTGGTGGAAATCCTTCCAAAAGGTTTTCCATAGAGTCATCATCTTACTAGGGTATTGTAACATGGTCGAACCACATTTGTTGAAAAGATTTCATGGAGTTATAAGTTTTCTATTTTTCTCCTACACAAGTGAAAGGGATTTTTTGTTGTTGGGTGGATGAGGGCTTGCATTGTTCAAGCTTTAGATAGAGGAATTAACCTTGAATTGAAAATTTAAATGTGTGTAAATGAAACAAGATAAATTTAAGCACTTACCTTTCTTGTAAAAGCCCTTGTTAATAAGGATTTTTCCTTGTTGTATGTTCTACATGTTGAATTCAACATGTAAGATGTAGGATATCTCCACAAGTTGCAGAGGATCTACCATAACCACATCATGGAGCCATGAATGTAATTATTCATCAATGAAGAAGATGATGAATTACTCAATGATCCCCCCTTGATGACCAACAATATGCTAGATCTTGAAGAGGAAATGCCCACAAAGAATCCTTCAATACTTGATAAAAAAATCTTTTGCTTGAATGTTTTTATGCTTGAATTCCTTGGTTTTAATGTTTAGGTTTCTTATGAAAGTGTAGGATTGCAAAATAAAGCCTACAAGTCACTTTACATACTATTTTTCAGACAGGAAACCTATACAAGCTAACCAAAGAGCAAGAGTTTAATATTTAGAACCCTAAGACATTTTGGGACCTATGCCTTGTAATTACTGAGGAAGAGGTCGATTTGGTTGACCTCTTCTGGAATAGGTTGACCTATGGTCGACCTCTTCTAGGATAGGACCTGTGGTCAACCTCTTCTAGAAGAAGTCAACTTGGGTCAACCTATTCCCAGAGAAGGGAAGAGGAAGGGTCTCTAAAATTCTTAGAGGGAGTGCATTCAAATTCAGAAAAGGTGGAAGAAAATAGGAGAGAGGGAACATCAAGGACAAATCCATCCATGGTCCACAAAGTCACTATAAGATGAGTCCTAAGAGGTCTTAAAGGGTGCTTTCATTTTAAGATGGTAAATTTATCTCCCACTTTATTAGGAGCATGAGTTACCTCAAACTCATGGTATGGTAGATCAAAAGCAAAGAGTTGATCTCATCATGACTTACAAGACAAAGAAACCATGAAGCCACCAAGAGACTTGAGTCTTCATCATATCAAAAATAATAATTAGAGAGACAATACTACAAAAAAGGGGTGTAGTTACTCACCCAATAAGGTTTTTGTGCCTTATTGTGAACCACGTAAGAAAAATAAAAAGGGTGTACTACTATAGGAGATGGCATTGAATGATCTAGAAAGTTCTTGTGGCATGCTATTCAACCCACCAAAGATGAATTGAATGGTCTAGAAAGTGTATGTGGTATGCTAGTCAATCCATCTTCAAGGGAACTCCATATCCCAAAAAGAAGAATAAAAAAATGACTCAATCATAAAGATGTGTGTGTCCTTAAGGGATAAAAAAAAATCATGCTTTATGGTACTATTAATAGTCCAAAGAAGGATCAAAAGCAAGGATTAGACCTCCCAAATTGTCAGTAGTTTAGAGAGAGATCCAAAGAGACAAAGCCCCTAGGGAATGTCACTAGTTCAAAGGGAACCTATAGTATGTGCAAAAAGTGATGAAGGAATCATGCATGATTTAAAGATAAATCGAAAATAAAACCAAGAAAACAAGGATAAAGTACTCTAATCCATACTCAAAATCCATATTTGCTACTCTATGGTTACAAGCAAAAAGAAAGGTGAGAAAGGCGTATGCCCCCACATTAAAGAAATTGAAAATGCCTTAATGGGAGAAATAGCTTTAACAAAAGCATACATGCATCCACTAAGAATGTTTTTGCTATGAGATTCCCCCAGGAGAGAGAACATATCAAGGGAAGATACATAACAGAAAGAGAGGAGACAAAGGTATCTACCAACTTTGGGTTTAGTATGATGATATGATGCTATATAATATTATCTCAAGTATGAAATTTTATCATTATTTAAAGGAAGTTTAACTAAAACACAATGGAGAAAAGGGCATGTAAGAAGTACAAAGAAGAGTCTTTTCAAGCCAGCAATGTGGAGACTAAAAAGAATCAGCGCTAGCATGTTATAATAAACCAAGGAGACTATATAAGGGAACAAGTATAAATTAAAACACATGTATGACATATAGAAGAAGAGAGATACAAATAGAAGAATTTATGTAAAAGGTTCAATTACTTTATCCTCTTGCACCAACAGAGCAAGAAAGATTGTCCAAAGTAATCTAAACAAAACATATAATAAAAAGTACAAAATAGGGGAAAACACAACATGAAAACACAAAGACTATCGTGCTAAAGGAAATCCACTTCAAGCATTCCATGTGCCCCTCCCCATCCCCCTCCCCCCCCCCATCTCAGTCTAAAATGTTTGGGGAAGGATGGTGAATTGCAAGGGGAACAACATCTAACACATTAGGAATGACAGCTAGATTCAAGCAAGTATTCTAGTGGGAGTCATTATGCTCATCACTAAAAGTGATTATAAGCCATGTATAAAGTATGTTAGAAAAATAATAATTCATATCAATATATTCATCATTACTACTGACATATTCATTATCGAGAGTATTTTAAATATCAAAATTAATAGAATCTAAAATAAGAAAAAAATATCATGTTTATCCATTTACATATTGTTACCTTGATTAAATTCTTCCAAAGGCTCAAGCATGGGTTGATCAAAGGAAGGTAAAGGTTAAGATAAAGAGGTGGTGTGAAAAGAAAGAGTACATGCCTTAGCCTTACCTTGACATTTCTTGTGATGCTTATGACCATGTTGATTACAAATGGTTTTGTGACATAAATTAGATGGATTAGGATCAACTACCATAGGTCCCAAAGAGGGAACAAGTACATGTTCAGGAATAGTAATTGGAGGGATAGATGAAGAAGGTAAATCAAGTTCAAGAATAGTAGTTGGAGGAATAGATGGGGTAGGTGAGATACGTATAGGAGGAGCACCCTTAGGAAGGCTAAGCTCAAGAATATAATCTACCTTATATTATTAATAGGAGTGATAAAGCAAGTAGGCATTTTTTCACGAAGAGATGGCCAATTAAAAATCAATATCAAGATAATCTTGAGGATGTGAAGGTTTATAAAGGGAATGATTAATGGTGAAAATTTCTCCATTACAGGGAAATTTAATGTACTTCTGCTTGGGAGAAACTACAACTTGCATGGAAGAGAGCCATGGAATATTAAGCTTAACTTGAAATTGGTCAAAACTAGGAATGGCAACAAAGATAGTATAGACAATTCTTTAAGAAAGAGTGACATGAAGAGTGATAGAATCTTGAGGACCATAAAAAAATCCATTACAAGTTTGAATCCACCCATTAGAAGTATCATATGTATCTTATTAGAAGCATTTGCTAGACATATGCTCTTTAGTGATCATTTTCACCGAGGAATAAGGATCAATCAAAACATCATGGAAGGGAATATGGAAAACCCTCGTAGTAATTTAAAGAATACCATTAGGTATCTTAAAATATTGAATTGACTAAATGTGATAGGAGGTGATTTTTTAGGTTTGGGTGGAGATGAAATTAGAGGTTGAGGTTGAGAGTCAACATAATTATCTACTTATATCTTATCATCATAACTAATATTATTGTTAAAGAAGGAGGTTGATTGATGTCATATATTGAATGTGAAGGAAAAGGATTAGTATCAATTTTAAAAAAAGTATTAGGAGGTGCAACTGACTTATTCATACTATTACTATCTAAATTAATAGATATAGCATGAGAATCAATAAGGTCTTGAATAACATTCTTCAAAGCATAACACCTTTGAGTATCATGATTTGGTTGACTCTAGTATTGACAAGAAATTTTTGAATCAAATGACTCAGGCATTTATAATCTTCTAGTTTCAATAAGATGGATAGGATGAAGCTTAAGAATTCTAACTTGAATCAATTTATTCATCACCTCATGTAAAGGTTCAAATGAGTGTAATTATGATTAGAAAGATACATAGAGGAAAAAGTAGTCCTACCTTTAGATGTTAATAGCCAATTGATTAATAACTATGTTTGTTGAGGTTTGGAAAACTTACTTTGATTACTGATGAAATCACTCTTATCACTAGTAAAAGAAGTAATCAGAGTGGAGCTCTCAAGTTGACTCACTTGTAACTAGTAATGGTGAAACTCTGCACAAAGATATGAAAATGAGGTATACTTAGTAAGGAGAATCTTATCTCTAATGTATTTATGTAAATTATAAATAAAATTGGATTGAATATCATGATTTGGCATAGGATAGGATATCTAAGCATACAAGTGTTTAAATCTATCCATAAAATTGGTAATTTTTTCTTTCACATTTTGTTTGTAATGCATTAAACCAGTAAAGAAATTTAAGGACCAATAGTATTTTGAAACTATTGAATGAAAGTGTTGGAAAGTGTTAAAAAATAATTGATTGTATAATGGGGTAAAGAGAAATACCATTTCAAGGCTCTATCCCTAAAGGTGTGTGGGAATAATTTAGCCATGAGCCTATAGTCATGACCAAAATCACTAAATATTGTTTGAATTTGTTTACCATTATAAGTCTCAAGAAAAGGTGCCTCAACATGCTGTGGTATAACAACATGAAGGATATCTAAGGAAATTCTATTAACAATTTCACGTGTAGGGATGTTGTATTTGGATTGAGTGAATTGAGTCACTTGTTGTTACAACACACTAACAATTTGAACCAAACTACTAACACTAGGACGAAAAGATGTGATAGTAAGCATAGATATATTAGATGTGTTAGGAATATTGTAGGAAATAGAAGGAAGATACAAATATATTGGTGGGGGATTAGAAGGAATGGGTAAAGGGTTGGAATATTTAAAAAGAACTGTATTATATGAAGGTACAAAAGAAGGTATGGAGGTAGGAGGAACACTCATAGGAAGTTAAAGGTTAGGAACACCAACACTCCAAGGAGTGGAGAATTGTGTAGAAGTTTTCATTAAAGGTGGCACATATGTAGGAATGCTAGAAAGAATAGTGGAAATAAGAATGGAAGGTTCAACCGAAGGAGGAGTGTATCTTGATTCTTGAGCACATTTCGTCAAAGGCTTAGCATGGTATTGATAAGGCGAGCTATACCATGAAAAATAGAGATGTTATTTTCATATTTATTAAGTTTCTTCATAGCCTTAATAACATCAAAAATATTATGATTTTGATGTTCTTGTACAAGCCAATTTTTTAATTTATCAAACTCATGAGAGAGCCTATCAACTTGCAAAGGAGGAACTTTTAAGGCTTCATCTTCATCATGGGATGAGTGAGAAGCATTATGCTCCATTATAGGATTGAGATCCTAAAAGATATTAGTGTCATCTTGAGTCCTAAGGGGAAGAGGAATCATGACCAAAGGAGTTCGTGAGAATATAATTTCTCCTAATACGAATGCTATGCATTGGACTTAGTGTAATTAAGCTCATAAAAATAGAGATAAAAAAAGAAGAATCTAATTAGATCTAACCATACAAATGTAAGAAAGAGCATAAAAAGAAAGATCTAATCATACACCTCTACCTCTAAAATGAATAAAGGAGGGAATGCAAGGGTTCACCAAAAGAAAGTAAACACCTAAAATAAATAATTTAACTCCAAAAAGAAACATTGACAAGTTAGGTTCACCAAACTGTTTAGTGGTAAAATGGAAGTGCTTTAATACGATGTAGGCCTCCAATTCACTTGCTAAAATATTCAAATATGTGTGTATGAAAATGAAGAATCTCCAACTATAATTGCTTCTTGAATCCAAATTTTATTAGCAAGACTCAATTGAAGGAAAATATGCTAATACTAAATTTGAATTATGAAAAGGAATATGATACAATAAAATACTTTATTTAGCCCATGTGTGATAATATGTATTCAAAATTAAACTAATTAACCAAGTAATGAAAATCTAGATGTTAAGTGTATAAAAATAGCCCAATTAAGATACAAAATTATGCTAATATTATGAATTGAAATGAAAGATAGGTGAATCACCTTGAATGCAGAGAGGAAAGAGTATTTTTTCTTTGATAAATGAGCATCCAAACCTGTGACTAAAAATTTGATTGTAGATCTCTGAACAAAATGAAAAATCTAGAAACTGGTTTTCTAGCCAAGGCTTAAGAATAGGTCGACTTGGTTGAAATCCTTCTAGAATGTTTTCTATGGAGTCAGTGTCTTATCGAGGCACTGTAACAAGGTCAAACCAGATTCATTAGAAAGCTTTCATGGAATTATTTCCAAATCTCTAAACATAAATTTACTATCCTATTCATGCACACAATAAATTGGGGTTTTATTGTTGGGTGGATGAGGGATTGCCCTGGTCAAGCCCTAGATTGAGGAATTAACCTTGAATTGAAAATGTAAATGTATGTAAATGAAATAAGATAAATGTAAGTATTATTCTTGCTTGTAAAACTCCTTGTAAATAAGAATTTTTCCTAGTTGTATATTGTAGATGTTGAATTTGGTATGTGAGATGTAGGATATCTCCACAAGTTGTAATGGATCTACCATAACCACATTTGATGCCATGGATGTAAGTTTGAATCAATAAAGAAGAGATTGAATGCATCAATGTAGGCATCCTTCCTTGATTGCCAAATAAATGCTAGAACTTGAAGAGGAAATGCCCACAAATAATCCTTCAATACTTGATGAAAAATATTTTTCTTGAATGGTTGAAATGCTTAAATGTTTGAATGCTTTTATTCCTTGATTATGAAGTGTAGGATTGGAAAAAGAAGCCTCTAAGTCTCCTTATATAGTAGTTTTCAGGTGGAAAAACAATACAAGCTGACTAGAGAGTGGGAGTTTAATATTTGGAATCCCAAGCCATTTTGGGCCCCATTCCTTGCAATCACTTCTAAAATTAGTCAACTTGAGATTAACCTCTTCCAGAATAGGCCAACCTAGATTGACCTATTCCTTGAGAGAGGAAGAATAGGGGCCTCTATAAGGCTCAAAGGGAGTTTATATAGATTCAAGAAAAGTGAAAGAAAATAGGAGAAAGATCACATCGGGCACAAATCCATCCATGGACTATGAAATCACTATAAGGTAGGTGCTAAAAAGTCTAAAAGATAGGTGCTTCCATTTCAAGATGGTACAACATTTACTATATGATTAAATTTATGTGTTAAAACATTTTATGTCATAACCAACTACCATCCACTTTTTCAACCAAACAACTGATCTAGTAGGATTTAATTGAAAAATATACCTCTATTTCTTATACCTATGCCAATTAGTTTTCCATGCTTATCCTTGGTTACACATGTCTTCTTAGTGAATTGCACATGATACCACTTATCAACAAGTTGCCCAACACTCAATAAGTTATTCTTTAAGCCATCAACAAAATATACATCCTCGGTGTTAATCTTACCATCACGAGTAATGGATCCCATTCACTTAATAGAACAAGATATATTATTACCAACTCTGACTACGCTGCCATCATATCTATTAAACTCATCAATTTTATCTCTATCACCTATCATGTGATGTGAACATCCACTGTCTATTATCCAAGCAAATTTTATTTTTTATAGATGTGATACAAGTGTCTTTTCTTTAACAAGATCTTCCTTAATAGAAACATATCTTATCTCATATTTATAATCAATTTATAGAAAGCTAATTTCCTAAAATTTAGTTTCATCATCACTTACATCCAAGAAATCCTTAAGAATCTTTGACTTTTAAGGTTTTCTAGGTTTAACTTTTGGTTCTCTCTTTGGACATCTAAAAGAAAAATGACCAAATCCCTTGCAATGCCAATAAAAAAAAGGTGGTTTCTCACCCTTAGGTTCTCTTTGAAATCAATGAAACAAGTTCATCAATCTTAATTTCTTATTTTTGAAACTAGCCCCAATCACTTGCATAGTCTCTATTATTGCTTACACTTCTTGTTAGTGTCCTTTTATCATCATGGACACTAGCTTTTAAAGCAACTTCAACTCTAGGAAAATCATCTAATCTTAATCTACTATATTAAAAGCTTGCAATTTTCCAATCAAAAGCCCTCTATCAAAATATCTCTATTGGAAACTACAATTGGAACAATTGTTATGTTGTCATTGATGTCAACCTTACTGACCAGACATTTGCTAACAAGTATAGAGTGCCATATCTTTTAATTGATGAAGATGATTTGAAAAGGGAGTTAACTAGATGAACTGGTGAAGTTGTTAAGTAAAGAGGAGTAAGTATGATGGAATTACAATGGGCACTTGATCAATTGGTATTTGACAAGATAATGTATTGTTTGATCATTATATGAATTGGAAAAGACAAATGAGTTGAAGTATGAAATAGATTTTTGATGAAAGATAAGAAGTTGAGTTAAAAACAAGCTTGACCGAGTGACAGTTTTACTAGGTCAATGAAGAATTTGAAGCAAAACATTAAGGAACTTAAGAGATAGCTAAGTAGAGAAATATCAATTGATTCATGGTAGTGATTGAGTGAGATGAAGGAAAAATAAAGTATTGACCAAGTGTAGTGAAGGTTGAGAGAGCTAGTGTAAGCTGAGCGAGATAGAATAGTAGAGACCAAGCTACCTAGTGATGACCGAGCAAAAGAACATAGTGATGACTAAGTGTCAAAGAAATAATAGTTTGTGTACGAATTGAGATTTGGGGCTGACATAGTTGAAATTTTGGATTGTTCAAAATACATGAAAGATGAGGATTGATGAGTTGGCATATTTAATGCATGAATTGAGTTTATTAAGCAATCTAAGGTGATGATTCAAGGAGATGTTTATAGAAGTTTCAAGCAAGAAGTAGAAGAAAAAAATATTAGATAGATTCGATGAATCTAATAAAACCCTAAGATATACAGCAATATTTAAGGCAAAAGATCAAAGCTACCTATTTAAGAAGGCACAAGAGATGTTTTATAGTTGTTGATTAGCAAATTTGTTAAGGAAGGTAACAAATAGAGTAGCAAAGGAAAAGTGAGAAGATTGGTGAAGTGTGATTTCTTGAAGTGTTGCCAAGAAAATTAGAGATGGAGAATATGATGAAGTCCATTTGATAAACCAAGAAAGAGTCAAATGGAGATTTGAACAAGAAAAGTGAGTTGTATTTTATCATATCAAACTTAGTTGTTACTTTCTAACCATTATGGCAATAAAATCCTTTAATCTAGGTCAACTTAACATTCATTTGTAAATCCTTTAATCAAGGTGACATTCTGATGGAATGATCAAAAGACCTCTAACCAGGCCACTCCTAATAGGGTGATTTTAAATCCTTTAATAGGGTCACACCTAACAATGTGTTTTGTAACCTTTAATAGGGTTGGCTCTTAATGGAGCTCACTTCAAAAGAGGGAAATAATTGTAGCATGTTATTTGGTGACTTTTTCCAAATTGGGTTTCCACGTTAAATCCTAGTGTCATATATGCATGAATTTTATTTTCATGATGCATGTTATTTTACATTATATGTTTCTATTATTCAACATATACCAAACAAAGAGCTAAGTGAAAAATGAATAAACTAAGTTGTTGATGGTCGAGTGAGTTTATGAGTTTGAATAAGTTGGTTGAAGTTGTTAAATTTGAATTGGTACATATGGACCTAAGGATAATTAGTTCACTCCCCACTCCCCTCCCTCTTAGTTATTTTAATCATTCTAACAATTGGTATCAGAGCTTTGGTGCTTGTAAGGAAATTTTGAAGGGACTCAAGAAAAAGATTAAGATGTACAAGAGAGAGGTACCCAAGCTGAATAATGAAAACTTTACAACATGAAAATTCTTGATGAGATTGCATCTTACTAGAGTTGGACATTTTGCACTACACTACCTAGATAATGAATACATTGAAGTACCTAGCCCATGACAATTGATAAAATGAAGGAGAAGAAGGAACACAATGAAATGATGATAGACCTAACACCCTCCCTGAATTATGTTGATTTTGATGATGTGAAGGAATGCACTACTGCTAAGAAAATGTGGGATAATTTTGAACAAAGTCATACAAAAATGTGTTTAGGGCTAAAGTAGAAAGTTTGAGAGGCAAGTTTGATGATATGAGAATGGAAGAAGGAGAGACTATTGCACAATATTGTGGTCGAATCAAAGAAGTGGTGAGTACAATTAGAGGAGCTAGAGAAGACACATCTAATGAGATTGTGATAAGAAAGGTATTGAGAAATTTACTTCTTATCTATGTAATTAGAGTATCTACAATTTAGGAATTGAGATGTACACCTAGTAATGATATGACCTTGGATAGTCTAATTGGCAAACTCACTACATTTGAATAATAAAATTTTGATAACTATACATCTTCTAGTGTTGAATGTTCTTTGAAGTCTCAACTAACCATTGATGGGTCTTCAAGAAAGAAAAAGAGTGAGCCTATGGACAATGACAGTGAATCAAATGATGATCTTGATGATCTTGAAGCATTATTGGCAAGAAGGCTACCAAGAGGAAAAGACTAATACAAAGGTATACTTCCTAAATATGTTTTATATGTAAAAAAAAATTGGTCGTATTGTTGCAAGATTTCATGATAGAGATGAAAATGAGGAAAGGAAAGAAAAAAAATATTGAGGAAGAAGAGACAATAGAGACAACCAAGGTAACAAAGATTATAAAGGAAAAGGTAAGAAATCTTGTTACATTATTGAAGAAGATGCTTTTGGTAGTGATTATGATGAACATGATGAAGAAATTGTTTATATTGCAATGAAAGATGAATCTGATGAAGATGAAAAACTTGGGAAAATTACTTTAATCTCATATGTGAACAAGAATGATGGACAATTGATAGTGTTTACTCACATCATATGATTGGTGATACAAGTAAGTTTGAAAAGTTAAAACATTATAATGGAAGTTGTCTTAAGTTTGGAAATGATGTAGCATGTTATGTGAAAGGTAAAGAATCGAATGATACAATCAAATGTGACAATGCATATTGGATTGATGGATTGAAATATAATCTATTGAGTGTGGCATAGTTGAACAATTTAGGCTACTGAGTTGAATTCCAAAGCAAGAAGGAAAAAATATATGATGCTAGTGGGGAACTAATTGGAAGTGCTGAAGATACATTTTATTTGCACAAGTTGAAGATGTTTGGTTATGGCATAAGAGTGAATGCCATATGAACTTTGATAATTTGGTAAACATTAGTTTTATGAAAAGAGTGAGATGTTTACCAAGATTGAGCAAACCAAATAAAGTGATGTGCAAAAAATATCAAATCGAATAAATGACAAAGTCTAGTTTCAAGAGCAAGACATATTATTCTAGTGATATTTTGGAGTTGATTCATATTGATTTATGTGGTCCTATTAGAGTGTAAATTTATTATTGTAGCAAATACTTTATTCTATTTGTTGATGATTTCTCTAGAATGTGTATAATGTTTTTTAAAGAAAAATATGATGCTTTTCAAATGTTTAAGTGGTATTTGGCTAAAGTTGAAAAGGAAATAGGTAAGAGTCTAAAGTGCTTGATATGAGATAGAGGATGTGAATTCATATATGAGGAATTCAATATATTCTACAATGAAAAAGGAATCAAAATAAAAATGAGTGCACAAAGGACTCCATCACATAATGGAATAGCTAAAAGAAGGAATAGGTCGATCATGGATTGTGCAAAAACATTGATGATGGAAAATAATGTCTCACAAAAGTATTGGAGAGAAGTTGCAAGTATTGTTGTTTATATAATGAACCAGATTCAAGTCAAGAAAGGTACAAATAAAACCCATTTTGAACTTTGGTATGGCTATGCACCTACTGTCAATTATTTCAAAGTATTTAGAAGAAAGTATTGCATATTGAAATATGAAAGGAAAGGAAAACTTGATGCAAAAAGTGATGAAGGTATAGTCCTAGGATATTCCACTAGAAGCAAGAGATACAAGTGTTTGAATTCTAACGCTAATAAAATTGTGGAAAGTGTAAATGTTAGAGTTGATGAATTCATAGGAAATAATTAAGAAGAATGCAAGAAAGAACCTGAAGATTATAGAAAATTTGTATACATTTATGAAGGAGGACCAATTACATTACTTGAATCAGAGAAAGAGGTTGTCAAGTGTACACCCAAAAGGTCTCACAATCTAAACCCTTCTATCCAAGTGATTCCACGAGTTCAGAATCCTTGGATTTTGGATTAGAGCTTCCTATCCATGGAGTGCAAGAAAGTATACTTGAATGTGTGAGGGCTCTCAGATGAGCCTTAGGAATACTTTTATTGCTAGCAAACCATTCAATGGTATGTTCTTTAAGAGACAAGATGCAAGAATGAAAATGTTCATAAAAGATGCCTCATGAATGCAATAAACATGTAGACTAAAAGTAGTATGAATATGCAAAATACAACTATGTTAAGCAAGGATGACAGTATTACAATCCAAACTAATTACTAAGTGAGCTAGATTATTGCAAAAGAGAACTAAGATACATGCAACTATACTAAAATATCATGATATGAGAGAATGTAGACAAGAATTAGAAGTTCTTCTACAAAGCTCTTCAAAGGTTCGAATGAGAAACCTACAGCATTACAATAATTAAGAGTGTGGATCCTTTGAGAAGGGGAGATCTCTTTCTTTTAAAGATGTATGGACGGTGAAGATCAAGCTCAAATGATTTATGATCAATGGTGGAGTTTTAAAATGAGATTGATCCATGTGCACACATAAGTCAACCAATAAATAAAGAGTTGACTTTACATACGAGACAAAAAGAGTCTTTTCCTTTAATTTGTAAAATAGAAATAATGCTTTATGTGTGCACATTGAGTGGTTAGAAGAAAGGGGGATTTTATTTAAATAAAAGGGGACATGTTCTTTTAATCAAATAATGAACTTAGGATAGTATAGTCAAAACTATAGGTTATAATCAAATTAATTGATTTCAAGAAATTTGGTCTAGGTAAATGATTAATTAATTTAGCTAAAAATGCTAAGAAGGGGGATAATAGTCTAGAAGACCATTTTTAGGTGATTACATTGAGCATCAAGAGTGAGGCACTATCAAGGTTCAACATAAAAGCTCTACCAAGCATAAACATGATGTCAAGCATTAACATGTTGTTAAGCATTAGGCTATAGGAGTTGAGTCACAAAGAGAAGAAGTTGAATGTTAAAGAGAGGAGATTGAACACTAGATAAACAATGTTGAGTTACAACAGGAGATACCTGAAGAAGATGAGAAAGCTAGAACAAGTGAACTACCACAAGAAGAAAGAAGGCATGAACACATCTTGGTAAACTATGTATAGCATACACCTAATCAAATCAAGGGAGACAAAGATTCAAGAGTCATGAAAAGAAGTAAGTTGAAGAATGCCACATGTTTACTATGTAAGATTGAGCCCAAATTAGTTAAAGATGATTTGGAAAATGAAGATTGGATTAAAACTATGAATAAGGAAATTGATCAAATAGAGAAGAATAAGACAAGGACATTGGTACCTAGACCAAAGGATAAGAATGTGATTGCAACCAAGTGGGTATTCAGAAACACATTGAATGAGAAAGCTGGAGTCATGAGGAACAAAGTAAGACTAGTTTTTAAGGGATATGCACAAGAAGAAGGAATAAAGATATCTGATTCCATAGAATGAAATGCAGAAAGGAATTGCAAGTCCTAAATGTACAACCTAATAGTGGTAGTACTAAAGATATAGGAAATAGATGATGTCATAACTCAAGAAGAATGGTAACACCAAGCAAAGCAGATAGATCAAGAGAAAATGAAAAGATCAAATACATGCTCCTAAGAAATAGATAGTTGTAGCAAGCAATGATAGAGTACTTTTGCCCCCTTGGGATCAAAATTGAAATGACGTAAGGGGATGCAAAAATGAGCTAGATATTAGTAAATCAAGATACAGGAAAGTTCATGATGACTGATAGATGATTAGAACCACAAAGTGACCATAAAGAAATGATAGAATGCCCCAGTTTGACCAGAGTTGACCACAAAGGACAAAGCATGAAAATTAGGTCAAATCAAGTAGAAAGGTGATTTAGACATCAAAATGTGAATTGGAGTAGATGTGAAGTGTATAAATTATGAAGACATGAAGAAATGAAGATGCCCCAATGAAGATTCAAAGATTAGACCTCAAGAGGTCTGCTAACTACATAGAAGGTATAATTTTAAAATGTGTTTTGACTATCAAGATGAACTCAAATTTTGATTTTGATCCAAAACATTCAAATTAGCTAGGGCTACAACTTTTGTAGAATTCTGAGGAGTTTGGAAAATGGGTCAAAATTATGTCAGAAGGCTATGTAAGGGGTCCAAGTGTCATTTTTAAATTAGTTTGACTTGAGTGAATTTGGAGAGCTTAGAGTGGTCTAGAGAGAGAAAACATGGTGCTAGCAAACATTCCAACCCATCGACACCATTCCGAGTATAGTTAGTTACACAACTAGCCTCTTGGCTACGAGGTGTCGATAAGTCATAATTTTTTCACTTTTCATGCATTTATGAGCATTTTCACATATTTTAAGGGTTAAACATGGAATATCGTCTGATATTTTAAAAGTATTGCACAGATACTTTGAGAAATATTGCATGATATTTTGCATAAAAAAATGTATCACGTCATTTGGAAAACTTTATCTTATGGGCTATACCCAAGTCTTGCATGAGCCAATGCAAAATATCACCAGAGCAAAAAGTGTTGCTCGAGTATAGTAAAAAGCATCACACAATACTTTATCAGCAAAATGTATCACTTACATATAACAAGAAGTATCACACAACTTGTTTGTTGAGCACTTTAAGTTGGATTTTGCTTTTTTTTAATTCATTTTTTTCAATGTTGTTGATGTTTTCTTGACCTTGGTTTACAAATGGTGTTTCTAGTATTTCACATCAAGGCCCCCAAAGTGGTGGGGTTGCATGTTTTAAATCACCTAATTTATGATGAGAAGGTTGTCATATCGAGTATGGGGCTGAGGTGGGTTACACAAATGCCTTACATAGAGGAAAACTATGGGTTGTTGGCTATGTTAGCTGATTAATGGCATAGTGAGCACAACACCTTACATCTACCTACTAGAGAGGTGACGATCACTTTGGAGGATGTATATCACATCCTTGGAGTACCATGTTACAATGATCTAGTGAGTTCTACATTTGATTTCTCTTTTGTCTTTTCAAGTTTTTATACCCATGTGAGGTATGTTGATTCAAGGTTTGTTATATGTCATAGGTTTTTTTATGATTAGACCTTGACAGAGGGGTGAGTAGTCGTATAGGAGATGTTTTGTGATGTCACCATTTTAGACTACCATTTGAGCTAGAAGCAGCTTATAGATAAGTATGATAATGAGTACCCACTACAGTGCCTACTATATTCATTGGTTTCCCAAGCTCTGATTATTGATAGGAGACAAAAAGGCTTCCCACTAGAATGGGGTAGGTTGGTAGCATATTTGATTGGGTAGCCGCAGAGGATGGCATGGGGATCGACGATCCTCACAGATATGTATCATGAGTTGTACAGGGTCATATATCATGAGGGACACTCTTGGGCATGTAGAGAAATTTTAGGTTAGATGTGGGTGTGGGAGTACATTGTTGTGATCCAATTAGTTGTGAGAACGTAGCCAACATTACATATTGAGATATAGAGTTTTTGTGTCATATACACATAGTCAAAATCTAACATATCATTCATGAGTTTTAAATGAGCTCACTTCCTTTGTATGACGACCATACCAATAGTTCCACAGATGGTTTGACTGTTGGGAGCTAAAGTATATGTGTTATAGTTAGCCCCTAGTAAGTTGGCATGCAAATATTGTTGAGCAATTTGTGATCAACCAAGTATGGTGGTAGTTTGTGAAGTGACAGGTGGTTTCAGTGGAGACAACAACCTATGCACAGTACCATGTGGAGGAGGCACAAGGTTGGTTCCAATGCTAGACTATCACACAATCCTCCAGGAGACAACAACATTAGTGTGAGCGCCTTGGGATTATAGATCAAAGGTAGCAGATGTAGGTGCAGATCTAATATATCTATATGAGAGGCAGAGGCATCCATTTCCATGGTTTACTCAATCAAATGCCCCACTCATAGTAGTAGGAGAGGGGGGAGATGAGGGAGATGGTGGCAAAGGCAGAGGCAGACAAATTAAGGTTAGGGGCAATTCTTGTGCTGGGAGGAGGTGAATGCGGTCCTAGGCTACACAAGAGGAGGAGTAGGATGAGGAGTAGCCACTAAGACAATAGAGAGTGGAGTGAGTGGAGGTGCAAGTTGTGTAGCTAGGTAGAGGAGATGATGAGTGAGATTCTAGGCTATGGACTATGGAGGCAAAGCTATAAGAAGTGTAGGTCACCATTGTAGTGCGGGATTGGCAGCTCATAGATGAGCGAGCATGAGGAGAGGAGCTATGCAAGGAGTGAGATGCTACTAGGTGGGAGTCAATGCATCATGGGGCACGAACTGCATACTATTATGTAACATACAAAGGTATGGAGCTTCCAAGATAGGGACTTCTTGACTACTTAGAGCAAGTCGACAAATCAAAGGGTGCAGGACAACCACTAGATAGGAGACAGGCTCTGCCACCAAGGCCACCACCAACTGCAAAGTGAGCAAGTTAGTCTTAGGTCTAGTTTTGATGTGTCATGGTAGTTTTTCGTTATACCTCATGGATATTGAGATGTACATCCAAATTTTGGATATGACATTATATATGTATAGTGCCAAATTTATATCTATGAGATACTAGTTTCGATTGATAGCTTTGTGTACTTGTCTCAATTTGATGGATGTTTCAGCATTTTAAGTTTCCATGTGATGTTTCAATTTCTTGCTCATGGATCTCTCTCATGTATGTGATGGAAATTTGATTGAAAAGCTCATTATTGAAGATCAAAGAGGAAGATTGTTGCAAAGAAGGAAGATTGATGTTTTCAATCATTGTTTTGTCATTGATGTCAAAGTTGCTATTTGTAGGAATGACATTTTCTTATAAGATCCAAGTACTATCACTTAGTTGATTGATGAAGAGGATTTGACCAACAAGATGTAACAAGAGAACTTAAGGGAAAGGTTGAGTTATGATGTTGTAATGAAGTGCAAGGATCAGTTAAGAAAATGGTTAAATGATGTATTGATAGCATACTTAAAGATATAGAGGTTGGTCACACTTAGAAACATTGGAGAAAGAAGTTATAACAAGGTTGACTACAAAGCTTAAACTAAGATCATTAGTGGGTGCTGAGCAAGTTAGTTGAAGCCGAGAAAAATTCTTAGTTGGAGCCAAGTAACAAGAAATTCTAGTGTGTGCTGAGTGATCTTCAAGTGTCAAGTGAAGATTAGGTGCTGAGCATTAGAAAATTATAGTTGGTGCTAAGTGATCTTCAAGTTTCAAGCATCAGGAAAAACACAATTGATGTTGAGTAACACAGTATGTGCCGAGCACCAGTATTTCAATAGTGTCGAGCTGCTACATTATTTCAAATGACAAAGATTCACCAAATCTGAGCCGACAAAGTGGTTACCTTGAATTTTGTGATCAAGTTGGAAGATAAGGATGATGATTTGGTGGCACAAAATTCTATGTAAACCATTTTTGGGCAAATTCTAAAGGATTATTCAAGAAGTTTCTAGAGGAAACAAAATATGGGTTAGATACAATGAATCCTACCTAATCCATATGAATTGAAATTAAAGAATGGAAGAATCAACTGGGAAAAGGACTCCAAGACTTCTATTTAAGGATTCATAGACCAAGAAGCAAATGTTGTTGATACTATTGCTGCTAAAGAGCCGAATCTATGAAGTGATTTGAAGGGTGTCAAGGAGGAGACATCTAAGAGAAGGAAGAGCATAGAGGCTCTGCTTCTACAAGTGGTCATGAAGAGATGATTGCACTAGTACATTGAGCATGGAGACTCAATGAAACTAAGCTTGAAAGGAGGGCAAGCTGTCAAGAGTTCCAGTGATTGAAGGCTAGGCAATTGTGTGAGCTGAGAAGTGATCTGAGATCTGCAAGATAAGTTGTATGTTGTAGTCAGGTCAAGATTTTCTAATACTCTCTAGCAATTGTATTAGATCTAAAAATCGTATGGACTTAGCTTGGCCTAACAACCATTTGTAAATCCTTTAATAGGGTGGCATTCCAAGTGAATGTACTAAAGTCCTCTAACCAGGCCCACTTCTAATAGGGTGGTTAAATCCTCTAACAAGGTCACATTTAACAGTGTGTTGTAAGCCTTTAACAGGGCAGGCCTTTCACAAGGCATCACTTCAAAAGAGTGAGAATGGAGTAGCATGTTATTGGTACTTTTTTCCAAATTGGGTTTCCACATAAATCATTGTGTTATGTGTTGATTTCTTATGTGTTATGCTTGCATGTTGATTTACAATAACTTGTTGGTTAAAAAAGCTAAAGCTTGGATGAATGAATGGTTGAATGGGCTCACTATACTTAGTGAAAAGTTTGAATATGACATTTGGACCTTGAATAACTGACTTACACCCCCTCCCCCCACAACTTGGTTATTCTAAAGCATTTCTAACAATTGGTATTAGATCCATCTGTTGATTTAGTTTCAAGGTACTAGAAGCATGAAGATCAAGATGTCCAAGAGAGAAGTTCCCAAGCTCAACAAAGAAAAATTTGTTGCATGGCAGAGTCTGATGAAATTGCACATTGGATCAATAGATGACTATGCACAAACCTTAATTAGAATAGAACATCTAGACCTAGGAGGACCTCTTATTGCAGATGATTTGAACAAAAAGAAAGAGCACAATCAAGCAATGCTAGAGATTGCATCTGCACTTAATTATGCAGAATATGATGACATCAAAGATTGTGACACGACATTCAAGATGTGGAAAGCCTTATCAGATATCTATGGAGGAGATCAGAATGTCTAGAGAGCAAAGAGAGAAAGCCTAAGAGGAAAGTTTGAGGACATGAAAATAGAGGAAGGTGAAAATGCTACTCAATATGCTGCAAGAATGAAAGAAGTGGTAAGTGCAATAAGAAGTCTAGGTGATCAATTGGAAGAAGAAATTTTCATCAGTAAATACTTAAGAACTCTACTCCCTATCTATGCTATTAGAGTTTCAGCCATCCAAGAGCTATGGTGTGTACAAGGAAACACACTAACCTTTGAAGGAATAGTGGGAAGACTAACTGCATTTGAATTGTCCAATTTTGATAACTATAAACCTGAAAACCTTGAATCTACTTTCAAGGCCAAGATGACAATAAAAGACATTAAGGAGGAGACATCAAGCAAAAAGAGAAGAAAAGGAAAATATGCATCTAGTAATAGCGGCGCAAATGAGGAAGATGTGGAATAGTTAAAAGCACTACTAGCTAGGAGATTCCATAGAGGCAAAGGTAAATTCAAATGTAAGCTCCCTATCATATGTTTCTATTGCAATGAAGTAGGCCATATTGCTGCAAGATGTACATAGAAGAAGAACTAAAAAGAAGGAAACAAGTACAGGAACAAAAGAGAAAATGATAGCAAAGGCTACAAGGAGAAAGACAAAAGATGCTACATTGTTGAATAAGATTCTAATGAGAATGATGATAAAGTAGTCTATGTGGCCATGAAGGATGAATCAGATAAAGATGAAGATGAAGCAACAACATTGGTTGCTTGTGTGAACAAGAATGATAAGTGGATCATAGATAGTGGATGCTCACATCACATGAAATGAGATAAAAGTAAGTCCATTACCTTTATTCAATATGATGGAAATAGTGTTAGATTTGGTAATGATGCTTCATGTCAAATCAAAGGAAAAGGCTGTATTAAACTCGTAGAGAAAATTTCATGTGATAATGCATACTATGTTGAAGGATTAAACTAAAACTTTTTGAGTGTATCATAGTTAGGCAATGTAGGTTGCAAAGTTGAATTTGGAAACAAAGCTGCCAAGATCTGTAACACTGATGGAAATCTAATAGCAAAAGGTGAACAAACTAGAAGTAATCTATTTTACCTAGATATGGAAGATGCAACATGTCTTGTTGTTAGACTTGATGATGTGTGGTTGTGGTATAAAAGGTTGTGTCATGTTAATTTTGATAATCTAATCAACATTAGCAAAAAGAATAAAGTCAAAGGGTTGCCCAAATTGAAGAAACCTGAGAACACAATATGCAAACAATGTCAACTAGGGAAGATGACTAAGTCTAGTTTCAAAAGCAAAACATACACTTCCAATGAAGTACTAGAGTTAGTCCATACAGACTTATGTGGTCCAAAAGAAGTGCAAAGCTACCTAGGATATAGATACATAATGCTATTTGTAGATGATTATTCCAAGATGATGACTGCTATGTTCTTGAAGCATAAATTTGACACATTTCAAATGTTTAAGTGGTATTTGACTAGAGTTGAGAAGGAAACAGAAAAGAAGTTGAATTGCCTAAGGTCAGATAGAGGAGATGAGTTCACATCAAAAGAATTTGAAATATTTTGCAATGACAAAGGTATCAAAAGAAAAACATCAGCACCAAGAACTCCACCACATAATGGTATTGTTGAAAGTAGAAATAGGATAGTGATTGACTATGCTAGAACCTTGATGATGGAGAAAAATGTTGCACTAATGTATTGGAGAGAAGCTGTAAGTATTGCAATCTACACACTGAATAGAGTTCAAGTCAAGAAAGGTACAAATGCAACACCTTTTCAACTATGGTATGGTCACTCACCTAATGTTAAACATTTCAAAGTATTTGGCTGTAAATGTTATATTCTAAAAGATACAAGAAATGGCAAGTTTGATGCAAAAAGTGATGAAGCATATTCCTTGGATACTCCATTAGAAGTAAGGCATATAAGTGTTTGAACACTAAGACTAACAAGATTGTAGAGAGTGAAAATGTAGATTTTGATGAGCATGCAGAAATCCAAGTTGATAAGTCCAAGAAATCAAAGGATTATAGATGCTTTGTATACTTCTATAAAGGAGTGATTGTTGAAGACAATGCGGCAAATCAATTTGGGAATTAGCAACCAATTTTAGTAGTTGTCGAGTCTCAGCTAGTGAATGTCAAGTCGCATTCAAAAGTCGAGATGCAAAATTTAGAGAATGCACATTTTGATTCTTAAAATAGTATAAATGAGAGGAATGATGAAGTTTCAAATGAAGAACAAAATGACTTTGAAGTTGAAGGATTAAACATGGAAAGAAGAATAGAACCAAGGTTAGCCAAGTATGTAAGAAGACATCACCTTACAGAATAAATCATTGTTGACAAGGATGCTAGACCAATGACAAGGAATAGACTGAGGAATGAATCATGTCTGTTGAGCAAGGTTGAACCTAAAACGGTGAAGGATGCACTACAAGATGATGACTGGTATAAAGCCATGGAAGAGGAGATAGATTAGATTGAGAAGAATAAAACATGGACTCTAGCTCCTAGACCAGCTAACAAAAAATGTGATTGGTACCAAATGGGTGTTTAGAA
The DNA here is from genome assembly GCA_028749045.1 of Cupressus sempervirens. Lineage (NCBI taxonomy): Eukaryota > Viridiplantae > Streptophyta > Pinopsida > Cupressales > Cupressaceae > Cupressus > Cupressus sempervirens. The sequence goes on from CM053783.1 coordinate 451,340,935, forward strand.
ACAAACTTGATGAGAATGGTGAGATAACAAGAAAAAAAGACAAACTAGTTTGCAAAGGCTATGCACAAGAAGAAAGATTGGATTATGGGGACACATTTGCCCCTATTGCAAGAATGGGAGTAAGAACATTACTTGCATATGCTGCATACATTTCAAAGTGTACCAGATGGATGTTAAATCTACTTTTTTGAATGGTATACTGGAAGAGGAAGTCTACATAGAACAACTATAAGGATTTGTAGATGAGAAGAAAAGGGACATGGTCTACAAACTGCACAAGGCACTTTATGGATTAAAGTAAGCACCTAGAGCACGGTATGAGACTTTGCACAAATATCTTATGAAGATAGGATTTGAGAGAAAAAATTACAAAAACAACTTGTACATCAAAGCTAAAAAAGTTAAAGACATTTTTGATATCAGAAATATTTGTTGATGATATAATATTTGGAGGAAAAGATGTTCTTTGCAAAGATTTTGCTGATCAAATGAAACATGAATTTGAGATGTCAATGTTTGGAGAACTCAAATTCTTTGTTGGATTACAAGTACATCAATTGAAACATGGTATATTTTTGACCCAATCCAAATACATCAAGGCGATACTCAAAACATCTGGGTTAGAAGAGTCAAACCAATTAGCACAGCTATGGCAACTAGACATAAGTTATCTAAGAATGATGAATCAACTAAAGTGAATTAGACATTGTATAGGTCAATGATTGGAAAGCTACAATATTTTGTACGTAGTAGACCAGACATTGCATTAGCTATTGGAATAGCGGCTAGATTTTTTTTAAATCAAAGAAAAAATCACTTAATGGTAGTAAAGAGAATACTGAGGTACCTAAAAGGAACTAATTATTTTGGCTTATACTACAAGAGGAGTGAAAAGTTTGAACTTAGAGCCTACACTGATGCAGATTGGGGAGGCAACATTGATGATAGAAAAAGCACTAGTGGAGGAGCACTTTTCTTAAGAAAAAGGTTGATTACATGGACTAGCAAAAAGAAAAGCTACACCTCACAGTCCACTGTTGAAGCTAAATATGTTGCAGCTGCTATAAATTGCACCAATATTGTATGGATCAAACATTTGTTGCAAGGTATGAAGGACGAGGTAACTAAGCCTGTAATACTTTATTTTGATAATACTAGTAATATCAACATATCAAAGAACCCTATAATGCATGCAAAAACCAAGCACATTGCATTCAAGTATCACTATGTAAGAGAGTTGGTGGAAGACAAACAAGTGAAGATGGAATATGTTAGCTCAAAGGAACAAATTGTTGACATCTTCACAAAAGCACTACCTAAACATGCTTTTGAGTATCTTAGAGGTAAGTTAGGGGTGATACCCCTAGCCAAGGCTACTTGAAGCAAAAATAAGAATACCCTGTATCAAATAAGTTGATTGTTGAAGATCTTACACATTGATTCAGAGGATGTTTACTTTAGGATTCATGCCTAAAGTAGTAAAAGTGCTGAAGTTCCAAATTAGTCACAAGCAAGGTGATAGAGGGAGAAATGAAATGAACCTGAAAAAGCTAGACTTGCATACTAAGATGCTAATATGTCTTTAGCATTGTTGTCAAAGAGGGAGAAATAGCAAAAAACTAATCAACAACTATTGAAGCAAGAGGGAGAAGTTGTGAGTAACTGATCACATGCTAATGATTTGGTAATCAAAAGTTGATTAGAATAGTAGAAGATGAGCAATACAGAGGGAGAAAAACAAAGCACAAGGATACATCAGCCAAGAAGAGAAGCAAAAATGAAGTAATCAAAATAGTAGAAGGAGATGTGAAGTTACAGTTTACTTTTTGGCATTTGACTTACTGTTCTAACTTAGTTAACTTGTGGTTGAATAGTTTAGTCTAATGGTTGATCAATTTGGTTTGCCATCAATGCATAAGACGGAGATTGTTGGAAATCTTATTGAAAAATTCATTATTGAAGATCAAAGATGGAGATTGTTGCGAAAAAGGAAGATTGATGTTTTCAATCATTGTTTTATCATTGATATCAAACCTGTTATTTGTAGGAATGACATTTGCTTATAAGATCCAAGTACTATCACTTAGTTGATTGATGAAGAGGATTTGATCAAAAAGATGTAACAAGAGAACCTAAGGGAAAGGTTGAGTTATGATGTTGTAATGAAGTGCAAGGATCAGTTAATACAATGGTTAAATGATGTATTGATAGCATACTTAAAGATACATAGGTTGGTCACACTTAGAAATATTGGAGAAGGAAGTTATAACAAGGTTGACTGCAAAGCTTAAACTAAGATCATTAGTGGGTGCTGAGCAATTTAGTTGAAGCCAAGCAAAATTCTTAGTTGGAGCCAAGTGATCTTTAGGTGCTGAGTGAAGATCAGGTGCTAAGCATCAAGAAAAACATTGTTGATGTCGAGTAACACAGTATGTGCTAAGTACTAGTATTTCAATAGTACCAAGCTATTGCATTATTTCAAATGACAAAGATTCACCAAATCTAAGCTGACAAAGTGGTTACTTTAAATTTTGTGTACAAGTTAGAAGATAACGATGATGAGTTGGTGGTACAAAATTCTATGTAAACCATTTTTGGGCAAATTCTAAAGGATTATTCAAGAAGTTTCTAGAGAAAACAAAATATGAGTTAGATACAATGAATCCTAACTAATCCATATGAATTGAAATTAAATAATGGAAGAATCGAGCAGGAAAAGGACTCCAGGACTTCTATTTAAGGAGTCATAGACCAAGAAGCAAATGCTGCTAATATTGTTGCTGCTAAAGAGCCAAATCTGCGAAGTGATTTGAAGGGTGTCAAGGAGGAGACATCTAGGAGAAGGAAGAGTATAAAGGCTCTACTTCTACAAGTGGTCATGAAGAGATGATTGCACTAGTACATTGAGCATGGAGACTCAAGGAAACTAAGCTTGAAAGGAGGGCAAGCTGTCAAGAGTTGCAATGATTAAAGGCCAGGCAATGGTATGAGTTGAGAAGTGATTTGAGATCAGCAAGATAAGTTGTATGTTGTAGTTAGGTCAAGATTTTCTAATACTCTCTAGCAATTATATTAGATCTAAAAATCATATGGACTTAGTTTGGCCTAATAGCCATTTGTAAATCCTTTAACAGGGTGGCATTCCAAGTGAATGTTCTAAAGTCCTCTAACCAGACCCACTTCTAACAGGGTGGTTAAATCCTCTAGCAAGGTCACATTTAACAGTGTGTTGTAAGCTTTTAATAGGGCAGGCTTTTCACAGGGCATCACTTTAGAAGATTGAGAATGGAGTAGCATGTTACTAGTGGTTTTTCCCAAATTAGGTTTCCACATAAATCATTGTGTTATGTGTTGATTTCTTATGTGTTATGCTTGCATGTTGATTTACAGTAACTTGCTGGTTAGAAAAGTTAAAGCTTAGATGAATGAATGGTTGAATAGGCTCACTATACTTAGTGAAAAGTTTGAATAGGACATTTGGACCTTGAATAACTGATTCACCCCCCCACCCGAGTTATTCTAAAGCATTTCTAATAGTAGGATGTTTAGCTCTCATTTATATGATGTAGACTTATGTTTTGGAAAATGTAACACTTGGATAGATTTGATGCGATTTTTTAGATTAGCCCCTTGTGATGATAGGATAGCAAAGAGGTGAAGCAAAAGATCAAGAAGATGAAAAATATTGATTAAGAAGAAAGTAAAGAAGGTATGAAAGTTGTTAGACAACATGTCTGAAAAAGTTGAAGAGAGAGCTCTCCCCATATGTAGGAATCCAAGACTAAGCTAGAAAATGAACCTAAAATGTATACTAATATTCAAAGTGGTTTACCAGCAAGAAATGCATAACATTTAGACTCTAATTTCATCATTGAGCATTTATTAGGGACATCATGAGATCATACAACCATCATTAGCATAACTTTGAGGACATGAATATGATCGATATCAAATATGAATGTGGAAGTCCAATCTAAACATCAAAAACCTGTAAGTAAAGATGGCTACGCAATTAGATTCCCTAAGTTTAATATAGAAAGAGTACACCTATATCAAGGCATAAGCACCAAGATAACCCCTGAGTGTGGTCTTGCAAAAATAGTTAAGGATAATACATTGTAGGTCCAAAGTATCAAGTAGGACAAGCATGGATGCTCTAAACACCTTAGACTAGAAAAGTATACCCACAAGAAAAAAGCAAATAAAACATGCCCCATGCCCCTAGTCATCTAGTCCATGACATCCTCAAAAGAATATTAGGAAGGGTACACAACAAAGAAATTGTCATAGACAACACACTAAGTAGATACAGTTCATCATAGCTCAATTGTTTAAATCTTTAAGTGTGTGTATGTAAGTCACTTGGCCATTTCTTCAAGACTTGATTTTGATAGTGAGAAATATTGTGACAGTGGAGGTTGTAGGTAGACTATCTAAAAAGTGTTGAGAAACACTTGATGTCAAAGGGGGTAGTGTTAAGAAAAACTATTTTGTGAGTTCTCAAAGAAACCCTAATACATAAGGAGACCTCAATAGGCTAATTAGTTGTGCCCCCAGGACGAGGACAAAAAATAATTACAAGTTAGGAAATGTGATGCAGAGTGAATGATTGAGACTGATAGACATAGGGGCAAGGGTCTCAGGTAGTGTTTGTTTCCAGGTTTTCACCACTTGGCAAATTTTTTTCAGGACTTTTTTTTCAATTTTTTAATATTTTTTGTATTTTTAAATTTTATGGTGATACATGAAAGTGCATATTGCTAGGTTTTCACTAAGATGATCTTTTTTTCATGACATTTTCTATTTTTAGGATTTTTCAGAATCAATAAATATGTACAAAATAGCTGAGTTGTGGGCCTTAAGCATAGAATTTCTTTAGATGTAGGACATTGATAGGCTCCACCAGTTATTCCTATTTCGGAGATAAAAGTGAATAATCACCTAACCCAAATGCTATTTTGATTATGTAAGGGCCCAACTGGTTAAGTTCAAACTTTCTTTTCTTTATGTTGATGAATTTTAAGATTTTCCCTTAGCACAAGTTCACCCACTTGAAACTCATGAGGATGAACTTTCTTGTTGTATTGAGTAGACATGTGCTTTTGATAATCCCTCATATGATCAAAAGCAACCTTATGATGTTCATCAAGATTTTCTAGTTCCTATACTTGCATAGCCCTACAGTACTCATTGGTAATTAACCCATGTAAGGAGACTCACAGTGAGGGGATCTCAACTTTAAAAAGAAGAATAGCCTTAGACCCATATATTAGAGAAAAGGGTGTGGCCATTGTAGGAGTATGAATGGTAGTTCTATAGGCCCATAGCACACAATTAATATGTAAGTGCCAGTCCTTCCCTAATTTGTGAACCATTCGATGCAAGATTCTCAGCAATGTTTTGTTGGAGGCCTCAGCTTGGTCATTCCCTTGAGGGTAGGAGATTGAGGACCAAGGTTGTTTGATTCTAAATTTCTTGCACAATTATTTGAGGTCCTTGTTCTTGAATTGTCCTCCATTATCAATAACAATGGAGGAAGGAATGCCATAATGACAAATGATGTGGTTTAGTATAAACAGGGAAACATGTTTTCTTGTAGTAGCAGATAGTGGTACAACGTCAACGCACTTGGTGGAAAACTCAGTCACTGTGATGATGAACTTATGGCCACTAGACGAACTTGGATGAATTTTTCCTACCAAATAAAAGGCCCATTATTGAAATTGTTAGGAATAAGGTGTCCCAACCCTAGATAATTTCTATTTATTTTTTTTGTAAATGTATTTTTTCAAATAATGTAATTAAGTGTGAGTGTACATGCCTAGTTGGCATGTCAATGTGTCACTCCACTTGCATGTGTCGACATCTTGAATTGTGTGTAAGGATATCATGAGTGGAATGGTTATGATGGATTCCTATGACGCATAAGAGCTATCTTTGGAAGATATGATGATGGGTGAAGATGTAAAGACATGTGGCAATTGATCATTGAGTACTATACACTCAAGTCTCCTAAAAATGGAAACTGCATGATATAAGCATTTTTTAGGGTTGCAAATAGGTGTCGTGAAAGTGTATTATTGGTTGCTACTAGATTAGTCTTTTGTGTCTTGAAAGAACTTTCATTTTGTGTTGAAGATAATACATTGTGCAGGTTTTGGAGGGGTGGGGTTATTTTGTCAAAAGGTTTTTCCCCACTGGTATATCTTTGTGTTTATGTATTTTCTTTCTCTATCTATTTTCTATATTCATGGTTGACTGTAATATTGTTGTTTACATAATATCGAATATAAAATTGTAAGGATTTAATAGGAATTTGCACAATACTTTCCTTAAGGGATTAGTGTAGGAAGTTATTTCCACACCTAAATTTCCTTACAAAAATAGCCAATATGTCATAGAGAGAATAAGCTCACATCTAGGAGCATGAATTAAGTTTCCATGAAATTGGCATTTCTTATAAGACTTAGCATAACAAACAATGTTAGCTTGCATGGTTGGCCAGTAATAACCCACCCCAAGAAATTTTAGAGCAAGTGCAAGGCCATTGGAATGTGCCCCACAAATATCATCATGGACTTCAACTAGTGCCTTTTCAAACTCTTCTATTTCTAAACACTTAAGCCATGTTTCATCTAGAACCCTCCCATACAAGTCACCAGAGACCAAAGTTTAATGTGAAACATTACGAAGGAGTTGTTATTTTTGGTTGCACATGAGGGTTTCAAGGATAACTTGATCATGCAAGTAAGAGAAGATGGTAGCATAGTGTGATAAATCATGACTACAATAGTGCAAATCACATAGTTATTTAAGAAATATTAAGTAGGATGATGTAGTTCTTTCACCAAGAACTCAAATCGTGATTCATGTTCTTGCAACAGGAGGATAGATCTAGAGTAGCCATAGCATCAACAGCCTTGTTCTCTGCAATAGGAATTTGCTAGAATGTTACAAAAGTGAAATAGTTTCTTAAAGCATCAATCAACTTCTTGTAAGTAATCAACTTGTCATCTTTTGTTTGATATTCATTGTTCACTTGATTTATGGAAAGTTGGGAATCTCCATAGATGTGCAATTCAGTGATTCTCCATTCAAGAGCCATTTTGATCCCATTTGTTAAGGCCTCACATTCTGTAATATTGTTAGTGCACGGGAATAGGAGTTTGTAGGATTTTGGGATTGTATAGCCATGAGGTGAAACAAACAAGACACTTTCCCCAACCCCATTTTGTGTATGAGAGCCATAAAAAAAAAATTCCAAGTTCTCTTAGTGATATACATAATTGAGGCATTTGGAAACTCAATTTGCATAAGCATTGTATCTTCTAGTAGAAAATCAGCCAATTGTTTAGCTATAGCTTGCCCCTTGATAACTTTGCATTTGACATACTGAATGTCAAATTCTAAAGGAATCATCATCCATTTAGCCAAGTGGCCAGTAAGCATAGCTTTACTTAACAAATATTTTATGGGATGAATTTTAGCAATCAAGTGGACTGTAAGTGCCAACATATAATGTCTAAGTTTTTGACAAGCAAAGACAACTGCAAGGAAATATTTCTCAATGTTTCTATCGTTTGTCTCATAGGCTACCAAAGTGTGACTGATGTAGTATATTGCATGTTCTTTCTCAGACTCATCACTCTATGTTAATAATGCTCCTAGAGAAGAAGTTATAGCTGAAATATACAAAATCAAAGGTTTTCCCGATATGGGTGCCATTAATATGGGAGGTTTAGCCAAGTACCCTTTTATTTTGTCTAGACTTTCTTGACAATCTTTGTTTCAAATATGAGTAGAGCCTTTATGCAAATTCTTGCTAAAAAATTGAGCTTTATTAGACAACTAAGAAATGAATCTTCTAATGGATTGTAGGCATCCTTGCAGGCTTTTGAGTTGACTAATATTTCTTGGAGGAGGTATTTCCATGATTGGTTGTACCTTTTTTGAATCAACCTCAATATCTTTTGCTAACATAATGTAGCCCAACAATTTTCCAGATGTGACACCAAATACACACTTTTTTGGATTCAACCTAATTTGAAATTTTTCCATATAGTCCAATATCAAAATAAGGTCATCAAGATTTGTGTTTCATTTTTTAGATTTTTCTAGTGTGTCATCAACATAATATTCCATATTTTTATGCATTATATCATGGAAGATGGTGGTCATTGTGCATTGACAGGTAGCACCTACATCTTTGAGCACAAAGTGTTGGGTGATGCGACGCGCTCCCCTGCCCACAGGTGGTTAATTATGTGGTGTTCCATGTTCACTAACAGTCATGGCTTTTGGTGCAACGGCAAATGGGCCCTACAATTGGTATCAGAGCCTGGTTTTGGCCTGGTCATGGGTTCAAATCTCCCCGGTGCCTTCCTGACCCATGTAAGCACCTGGTATGCGCGTCGAGGGGGAGATTGTTGGGTGATGCGACGCGCTCCCCTGCCCACAGGTGGTTAATTATGTGGTGTTCCATGTTCACTAACAGTCATGGCTTTTGGTGCAACGGCAAATGGGCCCTACACAAAGGGCATGACATTCCAATAGAAGGTACCCCATGCACATGTGAAAGTTGTCTTCTCTTGATCAAGAGGAGCAATTTTAATTTGATTATACCTAAATAATCCATCCATTAAGGAGTACATTTAATAACCCATTGTCATGTCTATGTTGGGTAGTGGAAAGTCATCCTTAGGGCATGCTTTGTTTAGATCTCTAAAATTAGTACAGACTCAAATGGATTTGTCATTTTTGGACACATGTACAATGTTGGAAATCCACTTTGCATAATCAATAGCTCTGATAAAGTTTGCACTTAGGAGTTTTTCTAACGCTGCTTTGACCAAGAGGGCTACATGTGGATGCATCTTTCTCATTTTTTGTTTAACAGCTTTTACTCTAGGAGAGATAGATAAATGATGCCTAATTAGATTTGTGTCAAGTCTTGGCATGTTTGAGTATTTCCATGCAAAATTGATCTTCTTGTCTTGAAAGAACTTGGCAAAACTCTCCTTTTCTTCAGCTAACAATGATTGAGCCACACAGATAATTTTAGGAGATTCCTCTATCCCCAAGTTGATAGGTTGTGTAGGTTCAATGAGAATCAAAGATTTGTCCTAAAAATAGCTCGGCAGAATACCAAGTACCTCATCTGTAGGCACCTCAAGGAGGTTTTCACCATTGGATACATCTTTGTTTTTACTTTTTTAAGGTTTAGATACCACCACAAAGTGGTTTTTTCCATCTGACTACTTGTTTTTTCTTTTAATTTTACGACTAAGGTACTTGATATCCGATTCTATCATGTTAACCGTGGGTTCACTAGTGGAAGAAGTGATGGGTTGAATGGCATTTAGGTAGCAGACGATCTCATAATCATTCTAAAAAGATGGTATTTCAAGTCTTTGATGTTGAACCGACCAATCTATGAGATCAAGGTGAATCAATGAAAGGGATGTATAATCTTTGAGGTTATTGACATGAAAAGAGTCATCTCCAATGACATGTGAGGTCGAGCTTATAGAGAAAGTTGCAAAGGAATCCAAATCAAGAATAGACCTAGAGGGACCAGCGCAGTCCACTAAAGCAAGTTGCAAACCAAAATTATCTAACCCTACACTAGACTCTTCAACTATATTTGATTGGGTTGCATAGGGGTGAATGACATGCACGCCCAATTCACAAGATGCATCAGATACACTTTCCCACTCATACTCATGAGAGTCGGTACTCTAATCCTTAGTAATTAAGTGAGCAATATATTGTCTAATGCATCCTCTATTTAAGTCTTCATGGTTGAATTCATCTTGTTAATGTTGTCTGGAAGTGGAAGCTTCAACATCATTATGGGTAGTTAGTGTCTCTTCTCCATAAAGGAGAGAAGTGAAAGGCATGAAATCCTCATCTTGCATAGTGGTAGAAACAAAGGGAGGATGATCATCCTCTAATTCATTGGACATGGGAGCTCTTCTATCAAATATTGGTATTTCATCTTCTAGCTCAAAACCTAGGGCAATAGTATCTTGAGTGTTATGACCCTCGGTAATGACTTAAGGGTTCTACTAGAGCTTTTTTGTTACTAGTTAAGGAGAGCTTTTTTGTTACTAGTTAAGGACTCGTGGCCTTGATAGCCCATGTTTGTGAGAATTTCATATCCTTTGTTGTAGTGCTTAGGAGAGATGAGAGTAGTGTTTGTGATTTCCTCCTCATCTTCCTCTTCCCTATATATCCAATTTTTGATTACTTGTTCTTCTTTTTCCGCTTCTAAAGGAATAGAGGATTGAACAACGGTTCCAAAAAGAGTCATCACAAAAGCTAAAGACTTCTTTTTGGCAGAAGGTTTCCCAAATACCAAGGGGAAAAGGTAAATAAATAATAGAGTTTGAAGTATATTTCCCATGCCTAGGCTAATCATTTTCAATTTTTGTTCACACTCTATAAAGGATGGTGTCAACTTGTGAGAAGAGCGATTATGTGGAACCAATGTTTCTGTAGGAGATAGCGTATTGATAGACATTGAGTTGTCTCTGAGGACAACTATCTCAATACCATTGAAAGAGAACTTGATTTATTGATGATACATGGAAGGTACTACTTGCATGTCATGAGTCCATGGCCATCCCAACAACAAATTGTATGCAAGTGGTATGTCTAGGACGTGGAAAATAATGTCTTTCTCAATTAGATGAACTCTAATTGGAAACACAATTAGACCTTTAGAAGGTCTTTCAACCTCATCATAGGCTTTGATAGTGATCTTGCACCTAGGGTTAATGGAAAATTTAGACATGCCTAAATTGTTGGATTACATTGAATGAGATGATGTTCAACCCTACACCATTGTCTATCAAGACTCGACAAATGTGAGCATGAAAAATTTGACTTTGACATGGAGGGCGAGATTATGGGGATGGCTAAGAGCTATGTCATCTTCTTTAGAAAAGGTGAGGTAGTGAGGTGAAGAGATATGGTTTACCATAGCTTGGAATCGTTCTACATCAATATCTATGGGGACATTGGCATAATGCAAGGCTTTTTCAAGGATGTCCTTATGCAAATGGGATAATTCTAACAACTCAAAAATGGATATTTGAGCCAAGGTAAGTTGCAGCTAGCTGACAAGGTCATAATTGGAGATCTTTGAGGTAGTTGTTTGTTTGGAGGATGAAGCGTGCTTAGGATCATTAGCAACTTTTAGGATGACTTTAGATTGCCCCCTAGTGACAACATTAAGTGGCTTACTCTGTGAAGAGGAAGATTCAACCACTCAAAGTACTGCCTTAGGTTGGGCAGTCCTTTGTTGTTGGGGAGAATTTTATGTTTTGAGGAAAACCTTAGATTATTCATCCTCAACATCATAGGTGGGTTGATTATAGTTTCAATCATCTTGATAACATTAACTGTGTTAGCATAGGCATAATTAGTCTTAGCATCATGATTTTACTTAGGAGCCTTGGAGGACTCACCTTTCTCGTATTCTAGCAAGGGTTGTTTAAAAGCTTTGTGGTCAGAGTTTTTAACAAGGCCATCTATGAAAACTTTACCAACATTGATAAGATATTGAATTACATCTTTGAGTTTAAAACAGTGATCAGTATTGTGGCCTCTTCTATGATAGTTGCAAAAATGGTCCTCTCTCCACCAATCAGGTCGGATGTGTAATATCTCCTTATTGAGCCTTCATTTATATAATTATTTGTCTTGATTGCTAACTAATTCCTCATATCTTCCTTTTTATTTTCCATATTTCTCCCTGATTCTTTCTCAATTTGAGAATTATATATATATAGTTTTCTTCTATAAAGTCATGTCTTTTCATAATATGATAATCATATTATATTGATTATATAATTATATTAATAATAACATATACTATAGTTATATTAGTAATATCATTATTTTTAATATTATTGCATAGTATATTTGCTTTATATATTATTTATAATAATATTTAATTCTAATGTTTTCTTAAGTAATATAATATTTATTTCTATATTTGTATTGCAATTATATTATAATATTATCCTTGAATATGTTCATTTCATAATATACATTATAAAATTATTATTTTTATTTGATATTATTTATATTTAATATCTTTATTTGCTATAATTATTATATATCTCATAGATTATTACATATTATCATTATATATATTATATTTAAATATATCAAAATATGTGTATTAAATGATTTTATATCATATATTTATCTATCTATATTAATCTCATATTATTATTATTTAACTCTTATTTTCTATTAAAATCTATTCTATAATTGGGGACATCGTAGTCCTCCCCTCTCGAATTTTCTTGTCCTCAAGCAAAATCATTTCATAAACAAACTCCTTTATAGATACAAAAATTATTTGTATATGAAGGCTTAAAAGATCTTTGAGATATACATCTATAACGAATGAAAACACAAAGCAACACAAGGTAGTCACAGGAATGCATGAGGACATGAAGTATACATGATGCAAACAAATAAAGACATGAAGCATACACGATGTAGACAAATGAAGACACAAAGCATACACGATGCAGACACATCATACATTATTTATTGATTCTCTATAATTTATTTTTCACAATGGATTAGAGTAAAGGGAATTATTTATAAAATATACTACCCCAGTACGCTTCTTGATCATGGATCCTACAAGCACAAACAATTATTAGCATGTACATGTATATAATAGCTCCAAAGAAAAGTTGAGTCATTATAAATTAGTTCTAAACCAATATCCTACCAAGCCCAAGAGAGAAACTTTGACCCCCTTGGCCTCAATGGAAGGCATTAGTCATCTAATGCGGTGGTCTACTTGGAATATTCTTAACTGAATTAAGTTGACATGATGTCATTTTTTTTCTTAACTTGACCAATCTAAGCTCAGGAGTGAAACTTTGGCCTTCCAGGCCTTGATGAAAATATTCTACCATTCCATCAAGGTGGTCTACTTATATTTCCATCTTAACATTATTTTCCCAATCTAAGCCCAAGAGCAAAACTTTGGTCATCTTGGCCTTAACGGAAACACTTTGGCATCCATCAAGGTGATTTACTTAAATGAAAATTATTTTTCTTCTTAGATATCCTACCTAAGCCCAAGAGTGAAACTTTGGCCCTCTCAGACTTGATGGTAGCACTTGACATCCATCAAAGTGGTCTACTTAGGAGGTAATCTTATTCTTCTTTAAATGTCTTACCTAAGCCTAAGAGTGAAGCTTTAGTCAGTTTATGAGATGTCTTACTTGCAAAACATTTCTTGTCAACAAAGTCTTGATGATAGTGACAAAAAAATGGGTCACCAATAAAGCAGACATCACTATTGGATTAGGTTGTTGTGGCAGCTAATGGGGTCAAATAAAAAGATAGCATTCCATTTGAACTCATCACTGTGTGAATGAGTCTTCTGCAATAGATTCAAAAGAATTTTTATGCAGTTTGGATGAATTTTTCTTGCTTCCAAAGTTGAATGGGTGCTCAGGAATCTAAATGTGACTACAGTGCTTGGTTTGCCTTATGGAAGTGAGATCATTGTGATTTTCTATAGCATTCACGAAGCTTCACTTGTCTTGGCAAACTACAACAATCAAAATTTCAAAATTTGTCATACAATCAAGTGAGTAGAGAAATATTATGGAATTATAGCAAGCCACATAGGGAAGTTGAATAATATTTGGTGAAGTTGCATAATAATCATGCGTAGAAGAAAGGTTGAGGTCTAGTACAGAACTGACAAACCCAAATGATTGAAAACTTTTGAACACTACAAAGAAAAGCTCTTCAAGAAAGCCACGTAGTTCTCTATTCTATGCGCTTGCAAGATTTCTATTTGGATTGAATCCAAAAAATGGAAATGTGTTTTATTTTGGAGCTAATGGCATAGGCAGGGTTTCAATGTCTTGAATTCTTGCAAACAATGACAAAGACGAAGATGCAAAAGATGAATCTCAGTCTACAAAGAGCTCCTTGGAAGATGTAATTTTGTAGATTCCTTATCGGGATGGGTAGTGAGTAGCAACACATTGACTTTATTTTTCAGTCCCTTGTCATTTGCTATTAATATGAGATTGGGTGTGTTATTGAGCAATATAATCACGTGAAAGAAAGTTGATAAGAACTCACCATTAAACAAGAATGGAGATTTGGCCTTGGAAAGAGACTATATTGACATCCATAGCTTCAATAATGAAGCAATCCATAATAGAGTAAAGATAATAAAGATAAATCCAACCATGCCCATCAATGTTATAAAACTAGCAAAGGATGTCGCAACTTTGATTTGGCTATGGTCTTTAATATCTAACTTGCATTTTAGGCTACCACAATTGGGTTGTGAGAAATCTTTGTTCAATGTATTTTAAACTCAATAGTAGGCTCCACAATCATTTCGCTTAGAAATTGCAAGAAAGGAAGAAGTAAAAGTAGCAGAAAGGAAAAATTGGTTCTTTCCAAGAAATGGAGTGTGATAAAAACTATATCGATGATGTTGCCTCTCTATTCTCCACATATTTCATATTTTCTAGAAATGATATTCCCTAATGACATCGAAAACCTTACTATCATGCCTTTGCCCTAGCTATTTCACAATATTCTTTAGCTATATGAATTCTAGTGATTTATTCCGTCATGCCTCTCATAAAAAATCATGATAAATATTTACCAACTCTGAAAATGATCAATTCTTTTGTAGATATCTCCCACAATTGGTAGATTCGATGCTCTGATACCACTTGTAATGTCCCCTTATTAAGCCTTCATTTATATATTTTATTTGTCTTAGATTGCTAAATATTTGTCTCATATTTTCTTAAGTAATATATTATTTATTTCTACATTTGTATTACAATTATATTATAATATTATCCTTGAATATTTTCATTTCATAATATACATTATAAAATTATTATTGTTATTTGATATTATTTATAATTAATATCTTTATTTGTTATAATTATTATATATCTCATAGACTATTATATATATTATCATTATATATATTATATTTAAATATATCAAAATATATGTATTAAATGATTTAATATCATATATTTATCTATCTATATCAATCTCATATTGTTATTATTTAACTCTTATTTTCTATTAAAATCTATTCTATAATTGGGGACGTCACAGGATGGGTGGGTCATAGGGGCGGGAGTTGTTTGGAAACGTGACTAGTTTTTTGGCAATTAAAGTCTTCAAGACCATGTTGTAAGGTTCAACCATTAGCGTGTAAACACGTCTTTTCTTAGTAAACTTGTTTTTCTTGTTAGATGTTTGTGGTCTCAAACCCTCTTGTTGTTTTGCAGCATAAATAACATTAAAAAGGTTGAGTGCAAACTCCTTGGTCTTAGGAGCATCCACTACTCCATCATTGACAAAATATTTGTTTTTGTTCCAAAGTTTGTTTTTTTCCTTGACATTTTCATTGCCATTTGTTTCTTTGTTCACAACAATGTCACCCTTCTTGATAGCAACATCCTCAATATGATATGTACTCTCAACCATTGTGTTGAAGGATGCAAACAACTAAGTTCTTAAGTCAAATTATAGTTTTGGTACAAGTGTGTTGACAAATATGTCAATTTTCTTAGCCTTAGGAACTTGTCGAGGGTACCTAGAGTATAGGGATCTCCATCTTTGAAGTTATGTTGCAAAAAGTTCTCCCTGATTTTATTTGATCTGATACAAATCCAATGCAGTTATTGGATGTTGAATGTTATAAGAGTATTGTTGGATAAACCATTGTGCAAGCTCGTCAAATGTTTTGAGAGGGGTAGTCAATTTTGTGAACCACTCCATAGCTTACTCTCTTAGACTCCTAGGAAATAATTGCATAAGATATGTGTCTTCATGCATGAAATCCATGCTAATAGCATAAAAATGCCTCACATGATCATGAGGGTCACCATTTCCATCGTATTTGTCATACTTAGGAACCTCTATATCCTTATGAAATAAAGGCATGCGTAAAATCCTATCAAATGGGAGAGCACATATTGATTCAACAAATGAAGTTTTAGGTGGCTCTTTGTAATTGTGCAAATTGTTTCCTCAATTCTTGCATTTCTTCTCTAAAGATTTTAGCCTCGCTGGGCTCTCATTTTTTAATTATCTGTTGTACATCAAAATCCTGGCGTAGTTTCCATCCTTTTGTCATCATATACTAGAAATATTGGTACCTGTTTTTCTCCAAAGCCTTAAGCATCAATTTTTGAGCAAGATTGTCTTGTTGAAATTATATGTCATCTTCACTCGTGATCTCATCATCACTTTCTTGATGTGATTGTGATTGTTTGGATGGTGATGGGCATGCTCCCATGTTGACTCTAGGAGTCCTTGGAGGTGTGTGATTTCCATCATTGCCACTAAGGGGAATGTGTTCAAATAGATTGCTATAATAGCCTCTTCTAGTTTCCTCATGGTGTGTATGAGTGTTAGGCTCAACTTGTCAATCAAATCTGTCTCTAGCATGGATAGTTTCAATAAATCTTTCATTTTTATGTGTTTTCTCTTCTAAGTGATGTTTTATTTCTTTAAGATGCATGTTGGTCAAAATGTTTTCACCCATGGGTATATCAAAGGGTGTACCAAATGGTTTTTGAAAGCTATAAAGTGAATTGTGTTAGATATTGGTTGTTTGCATTCGATGAGAATCGGGATCTTCCACACAAGATTGTCTACGAGGGGGCCTAGGTGGAGTCTCCAATTGTGCAAAAATGAAAGAGGGACGACTACTATTATGAACTTGGAACCTAGTTGTGACCAACATGTAAGGACGTGTCCTTACTTAATAGGATGAGAGAAGTGTTTTAGATTTGAAGCTTTTACAATCAATAATAATCACTTGTCAAAGAAAAATAGATGGCTTGTCAAGAGTGTTCAAGAATTTACAACACTAGTGACTTGAGCCAAGAAAGTGAGCAAGAAGCTTAGTAGCAAATAGCTAGCATAGAATAGTAACTGAATTTCAACAAGTGATCATCAATGACATTTTGAGACTTACATCTAATTGACTAAACTCATCTTTTCAACTTAGTACAACACCTAACATATAGATTTGAGACCAAGATAAGAAGGAATGAAGTGATTGTATCACCTAATCTAGTAGTGTAAATTCAATAATAACTAATAATGAAAGCATTAACAATATAAATAAGCCAACACTTGTGATAGGACTAAGGTCATCACCAAGCAAGAAGGCAAACCAAGAATGGTAGGCTCCTTATGGTATAAACCATGATGAAGTGGATATGTCCCTGATGGATGGAGGTGTGTGCTATCAGTGTGCTCAAGCTTTCAATGGATGGGTGGATTATCAAGTGTGTGTATGGGTGAGGGTTTTGAATAATGGAGGTATGGATGGATTTCAGCATTATGATAGTGTAAAATGGCTATGATGGAGTAGTTAGTGGAGCATTATAAGTTTGCATGAAATGTGGATGATATTTGTGGAGGGATAGGATTTCATTTATAGGCTAAGGGGCAAAGGGATGAATGGCCAAGAAGCAAGGATTGGGAAAAGCTTATGGAGGGCTAGGATACATTCAAAGGGGAGCCCATGGATTGTGCTTGTTTGGGGCCAATAAGGGAGTGACACTTGTCGCAAGGAGGATGAGTGTGAGGGGATGAGATAAGGGTTGGTCAAAGGGAGTAATGAGGGAGGTTGAGTATGTAAGAGGGATGTAAGAGACATAAAGAGGAATGTAAGAGCCATTAATGGCATGTAAGCGCCATAAGGGGGATGTAAGAGGATAAGGGAGACTTCTTGACTTTGGCTTGGGTTAGCAAGTCTTAACCCTTGCTTAAAGTTGTGCACATGTCTAGGAGGGGGATTAGATTTAGCTTAGGAAGTGGGTTAGGGGCAAGTGGCTTAGCTTTGATGGGATGGGTTAGTTAGGTGGCTAAGTGATATTAGTATGGATGAATGGGTTAGATTAGGGATAAAGGTAGGTCTTAGGGATGTTTTAGGGATTTGGATATTTTATTAAATGATTTATTTAATAAAATAGTGATATGGGATTAAATTAAATATATTTGATGATTTATTAAATTTAATAGAGGAATAGGGTTTTAATTGATAAATTGATATTGGGTTATCATTTGATTTTATCAATTGGACTATAACTAATTTAATTAATTAATTAACTAGGGGATGATGATTAATTAATTAATTAATTAATATTTAATCAGTAATGTCCTAGGAGATGACTAAATACGATTACCTAGTGATGTAATTAGATTTAGGTGTCTACATTTTGCCCCTCTTTGACATAATGTTGAAAATAGCACTATTTCAAAGAAGTTCAAATATAAACAACGTGAAGAAGATTTTTTGAAGCAACATGGTTGCCCCAGTTTTGAGTAGAAGAGGAGAGAATGGATTTGGTGATGCCCCCCAAGAAGGTGCCAAAGAGAAAAGGTGAGGACCAAAAGCTTCTTGAAAAGTACAAGAATCTAGGGCAAGTAGGAGGGCTGAGACTGACCAAGACAAGGGGTTTAAGGAAGCTCATAATCTCACTAGGGGAGAATGATACAAAGGAAAACCTTGTGCACAAGGATAACCAATGGTTAAGAAAACTAGGTATAAGGGGAGGGGGGAGGGTGATTGGTTATTCTAAATTGAACTAGGGAAAGATATTGGGTTGGGGAGATTATGATTCTAGGATAAGTGATGACTAAGATTATGATTGATGCAGGAGCTATGATTATGATTGATGCAGGAGTGATGATTATGAATTATATAGGATTGGATACTATGGGATTGATAAATTGGTTGGATCATGATGGTAGGATTGATTGGATGGGATGTTTTGATAGGATGTGATGTTTGGATAGGATGGGATGCTTGGATAGGATGGAAGTGCAAAGGAATCCATTGAAGCTTGAGCATGGGGGTGTTCCAAAGGGGGCACCACCATATAGTTGAGCACTTATTTTGATATATGAATATTGGAGATATGCCAAGGCTACGAAGAACATCAAGGCCTTTGTACCAATATTACATGGGACTGACGCAAAACAAACCCACAAGGATTGCCCCAGCATCACAGATGAATCCTAAACGAATCAGAGTAAAAATGATACTAGGTAACCCACAAGAAAATGATATTTCCCAAGTGCACCATGTAACCACAAGTGATCACATGTTTGGACTATGCAAGGGTCATATCTAACTGACTCACAAGCAAAAAAGAAGACAAAAGTGACCTAATCAAAACCTTGCTCTCAAATTGCCCCATTCACAACACATCATGATATAAAAGATCATGGCAACCTTGAGGAGGGAACAACTCAAATTAATTGGAAGAGATACTTTAAGAACCAAACTTGAAATCCCAAAATGAAAATAAATTGAAGGAAAATGTAAATTCATAAAAAAGTTAACCTTTCACAAAGAGATTAGTAGGACTGGATATTGACAAACCAAGATTAGACAAGAGGAAGGATGCATCCTACAAGGATCTATAGGTAATATCAAGGGCTACAATGAGTCAGATAATCAAAACTTTTTAGGACAAAATTTTGATGACAAGGGATCTCGTATGAGGAATCACTAAAGCACCTAACCAAGAGAACTACAATTTGCGATCAAGCATGAATTGACATGAAGAGATGAGAGATGTACAATGGTACCAAGTGAAGGACTAACATGCAAGGAATATATAGCTGATAGACCAAAGTATGCACAAGGGATTACCGCACAAAAAGCTCAACACGATAGCATAGTAGTAGGAAAGATAAAGATGAGAAGATAGTGGATAAAAAGATCGGAATGAGGAGATAAAGGGAAAGCTCAGTAGAAAGAGATAGAGGGGATGAAAAGCTTGGGATGGGAAGATAGTGGATAAAAATCTCAAGAGGAGGTGATAGTGGATAAAAGATTAGGATAGCATATAAAAAGCTAGGGATGAGAAGGTAGAGGAAAAACCTTGGGATTAGAAGATAAGGGTGATGTGGGATGTGGATAAGGGAATGATATAACTAAAGACAAGGAGTGGGAAATATGTATCCCAATGATGATTATTGGGGTGTGACCAAGGCTTGCAACAAGGATGGGCAAGTGATTAAAAAGGTGATTGGATGAGTTAACAAGATGTGCAATAGAATGGTGCAGTTGATGGTAGATTTCTGAGAGCATGAGGATGTGAATGGATGACATTGGTGTATATGGGGATAGCCTAGTGCTAGATACCAATGAAAAGGGATGTACTAGGTGATGGAAAGATGGAGAGATGGTGAGAAGTGCAAGGATTGGAGAAAAAGGTATGACCAGTTTCGGGATGACAAGATGAAAATAGGGCTAGGATGGGGAGGAAGATGGACACGACACGGTCTCCAAGGAATATAGTGCCCCCAGTTATATTTTATTCAAGAGGAGGTCTTATAAGGTGTGGGATAGGATGGAAGATTTGTCAACAAGAGTATGAGGGAGATAGATGGAAGCTAGGATGTGAAAAGTGAATGAGGTAGAGGGTAACTCATGATGGGTGGATGAGGCTCATGGAGGCATGATATGGATGAAAGAATGGGTCGATAAAGGATAGGTGGATACAAACTTTGATTGGGAATGGATGTCAAAAAGGATGACCAAAAGCATGTATCTAGTGGTGGACTTTATTTTTGTTAGAAATATTAATCTTTCCTTAGATATATTTAATTTGGGATATTCCAAGGATCCCTAAATGCAGTTTGTCCTATTGTACACATGTAAAGGACATGTCATTTACTTGTCCTTTAGTCCACATGTGAGGACAACTCATTTTTTAATTCCTTTATTAAGGAATTTAGTTTATCCTCCTTAAGAGGATCTTGACACTTTCTACACACTTATTATGAATGGTGGGATTCATAGAAATGGGAGTTACACATGCAACTCCTTCCTTATCTCTATAAAGGAGATGCCTCTCTCATTCTTCCATACTTCTTCTACACATCATCTTGATGTTATTTTAATGAGCTATTTGCTCCACCTTCTTTCTCTCTCCTTTCTTAGGGCTTTGGCCTTCCATTCATAATATTACAAAAGGGGTTTTCTTTGCTTTCCCCTTTCAAAATCTCTTATCTTCATTCTTGTTGATCTGTTGAGAAACTCATTTGGTTTATGGTAATATTCTTCACATTAAGCTCTCTTGGATTGTTTTATTAGTTTTCATTTTACTTGATTTCTTACATGGTATCATATCTTGGTTACTAATCCTTGTTTTGAGTTTTAATATTGAAGGTTGCCATTCATTGGAGCACACCTTATTTAGAGATGTTATTGAGAGAAGAAAGTTTTGTTGTGGGTTTTAGCTCAACTAACATCTTATGTGCAGTTTTTAATTATTTTTTATCATTTTTTTTCTTAGCCCTCTTTGGAAGGCTTGCCGCCAAAGAGTATTTCTAATATAAATTTTTTTTAAAAAAAATTCCCTCTTATTTTAACAAGAAGTACTTATCATTCTTATTTTCATAGCATTTCTTTTCATTATTATATGTGTGCAATTTACTTTTCAATATTTAAATCAAAAAAATTGTTACTCTACTTATATTTCCCTTACAAGAAAATCTTCAATAATTTAAAATATCCTCTTTGAAAATATCTTATTTCACATTAACTGGTTAAAACCAATTCCAATATCTTTTTTTGAAAATTAAAAATATATCTTATTCTACTATTTACCTTGTTGTCAATGTGGGCCTACTTGTAGATTGATATACAGTTTTGTAACATAATATTTTTCTATTTTCTATTTTGGGACTGGATATCTATATAGGTGGGAATTAGTCATAATTGTATTTTTTTGAGGAGGATTGCCAAAGAATTAATTTCTATTTCTATTCTCAAGAGCTTCTTCATTTCTTAATGTGTGCTCTTACTTCTACCTATCATGCTTCATTTTGTTACTCCTACTCCCATAGCTGTTGTTGCATAAGCTTTAGCTCTAGCAAGGCTTAATAAAGCTTTGTTTTGTATTCTAAGACTCTTAATCTCTCCCTTCATTACATGTTATACCTTTATACTTTTACATCTACCTTCTGGTTAGTTGCTACCATTACAGGACCCTTTGATGTTGTCAGTTGTGAAACACTGTGTTGGTTCTCATTCTGGTTCCTAGTTGTAGCACGCATATTCATAAGAACCAACAGATAGTGCAGTAATCCTCAATACAGATTGCAAATTTTGTGCCATAGCCTCTCTTCCCATTTGTGCAGCTCACATGAACCCTTGTTCCATGTACTCACATGAACCCTTCTTCCAATCTCTCTTATTGTAGTTGTCTATTGCCATGTACTCACATTGCATGAGCTGTGTACTACCCACTTTGCATTTACTTTACCTCTCCTTCCACTGCCCTTATATTCTATCTACCAATGGCTACACACTCCCTCCTTCCTTTCTCATGGCAGCCTTCTCACTCCATCCTCTTGCTCTACCCTAGAACCTATGGCTACTCCCTTTAATGTGTCATGCTCATTCTTTTTCGCAACCCTATCTCTATATCAATCAGAGATGTTTCTAAATTCTCTGTCAAAAAAAAAAATTTCTAATTTTTTACCATTCTGACTTAGATTTTTTTGCTGATTACTATTATTCAACTTTTTATCATTGAGAAAATAAGGTGAACATTTATATTGGATACATATTCAGCTATTATTGCTTATGATACTCTTGAAAGCTATTTTTGGTGAATGAATTGGCTCACCCACTATTGCTTTTGAAAAAAATTATGTTGTCATTGCTCTGAAGAAGCAATGTGCCTTCCCATCAGTGCTCTAACCTGCTACACTTTTTATGAATCTCTATTTGACTCTATAATCATTCTATTTTAGTGCTCTCATCGCTGCAATTTTTGACTGAAATAATTTTCGTTGTTACTCTTTTTGGCTGAAATAACCATTTTTCTGTCTCTTCTAGTTCTCTGTATTTTATGTATTCAATTTTTTTTAAATCTTAAAATAGTTTATTGATTTATAACTTCTATTAAGAGAACAATACTAACAACTTCACTCTTCAAATCTTTTTTTTTTCAAAAATCCTTTTGAAAAAATGGGAATAGAGGTCTACACGTGTTTTTTAAGAGAACAAATTAAAATGGTTTTAAAAATTGGCATAAAGTTTCTTTCAAGTTTAACTTTGAATTTTTTATTATTATTATTTTAATAAAAAGTTAACAATTTTGATTTAGTTCTATCCATTTTTTTTTTTTTGGTTTTAAGGTAAATTATAGTTCTTTTTAAATAAAAAGATGGATTATTATTAATAATTTCTTTCAAGAATTTTATATTAAATAGGGAGTTTATTTTTTATTTTTTTCTTTTTCAAAATAATTTATTTATTTCAAATTCATTTACTTTTAGAAGATATTGGTTTTTTTTCTCTTCATAAATTAATCTTCTAATCATGTCAACTTTAATTCTAGAAATTAAGTTAAATAATTCAAACTATCATGCTTAGAAAACACATCTTTCCTTTATTTTTCGATTTAAGCATATTTTAGATGTTGCTACTGACCCTTTTGTAGTTCTTGGTACCTCAACTACACAAGATGAAAAAGATGCATGGAAAACTAAAAATGAGGAAGCCCTTGGCCTCATTGGTATATCTCTTAATCTAGATTTATATGTTCTAGTTGCTCATTGATCTACTACCCAAGAAGCTTGGGATATTTTGAAGCAAACGTATGAAAAACCATCTAAATCACACAAGATTCAATTGCAAGACAATTTGGAAGACTTAAGATATACTGATTTTAAATCTATGGATGAATTTCTACTTAAGTTTGATTATATTAAAAGTCAACTAATTGGTCTAGGCATTACTCTCACTGATATTAGATTAGTTACCATTATTTTAAAGAAGTGTCTTCCTAGGCAATTTCAACAATTTATTACTAATGTTTAGTCTCAACTTGCTATTCTTACTTTGTCTACTCAATTAACGTATAGTATTTTTCAAAATTTGTTGCATCAAGAGGAAGCTAAGTTGTTACAATTTGGTAGTCTTAGATCTAATGAACTTGCCTTTGTGTCTAAAAGTCAAAATCAAATCTTCTAATAATGATTTTCCCAATACTCATAATAATAATAATCACAATAATCATAATTCTAACAATAATAATCCAAACACAAATTGTAATAATACTCATCCTAATCAATATAATAAAAAACACCATTGTACCTATTGTGAGAAAGATGGTCATGTAACTAATAATTGTTTTAAAAACAAAAAGATAAGCAACCTATCAATAACAATAATCAAAGCTCTTGTCCATCTCATCATGCTTTTACTATTAGTTACAATATTTTTAAACAATTAGAATGGATCATTGATACTGGTGCATCTAACATGTTACATTTCATAAAGAAGTATTTGATTCTTTGCAACTTGATCCTTCTAATATTCCAATTTAATTAGTTGTAATCATAGTTGGAAAGTTGAAGGAATTGGTAATGTTAGTATTCCAAATGGAAAATTACATGATGTCCTATATGTTCTTGAGTTGAAATACAATCTTCTTTCTGTTGTTAAATTATGTCAAGATTACAAAGTTGAATTTCATAGGGACATGTGCTCTGTTATTGATCCTAACACTAATGAAGTTATTGCTAATGCTAAGTTAGGTCATGATAACTTATTTAAATTTTCTGGGTTTACTTCTTTAAGACACTCTTTGCATGAAAATATTGCTTTTAATATGGAGCATTAAAATTTTGGTCATTTGAATACTGATCATGTCTCATCTAATATGGTTGAAATTTTACCTCCTATTGCTCCATCTAATATTGCATGTACTAGGTGCATGAGTGAGAAAATACAAAATACCAAAGCTTATTAAGCTTATAATCCTATTACTAACAAAGTGCAAATAGCACAAAATGTTTCTATTGTAGAAAATGATGTGCATGATTCTTCTAATGCTCAAAATGAACAATTTCATGGAAGTAGAATTGTGTTAGTGGAGGACCAACCTCCTTCTCTAAACTCTACCTCTCATATATCTACCTTTATTACTCCTATTGTTTCTTATAGTGGTAATGATAATGATGTATTTAAAGATCATGGTAATAATGCTAATGTTGATAATGGTAATCAAGCTAATGTTGAAACAAATGGTACATTCATACATCATGACTCTTCCTCCAATGATAAAACTATTAAGAGAAAAACTAAATGGTTTCAAAAATTACTTAGTAAATGAGATCAACTTCTAGAATGGGTGGACTTCAACCTAAGAGGATTGATTACTACAAATATTGTTTGATGTTAATGATTCTCTTTCATCATCTTTGGCATTTCTCTTTAGTGTGTTGCCTAGAAATTATGTTCTATATATGATCTTAATTTTCTTTGTATGATTTCATACCATGATATTTTAGGTATATTTATTCATGAATATATATGGGGGCCCACATATATATCCCAATAAATATATAAATTATTATGTCTTTGTGACTTGTCAATTATGAGTGCATTCTTATATATTTCACTCTTTCTTATTCCTTGAGATTATGAGTTATTATACACTATTGCCTTCAACATTTATTTTATTCTACTGATTGGCACATGAGTGCAACTTATGCTTTTCTAGCATCATTCTATTGCCATATTGGCACTTTATGGTCTATACCATTTAATCACATGTAGTTTCCCTCCATTTAGTTCTCTTTGTTCCATTTTGAAAGGTTGAGATTTATATGGAGTTTCCCTCCATCTAGTTCTATTGGTTCTTATTTGAAGGTTGATATATATGGAGTTTCCTACCATGTTTATATTTTTGTCCCTCATAAAGAGGATGTTGTTCTTGGAATTTTCCTCCAATTTTAGATAATTTGACCCATCTTGAATTCACTTTACTCTTAGTTGAAGGTAATATATTGTTAATACTCATAATCCTTCCCTTTGGTATCTTTGGAATCATGACATATAGTTTTCTGCGTACTTCATTACTTAAATCAGTAGTCACACATGTTATGGATTGATCACCCATTAGCTTGTAGTGAGATGACTTATTAGTGGACTATCTATATCCATGTGATTGATGCATTGTTGATGTTTGCTAGCCTTTTCTAAGGTCCTTTCTTGAGAGTTTTGATAACATATTTCTTCTTTGTAGAATATGATTTATCTTGATTTCTTTATGGTACCAAATTACACTTATATTTATCACTCTATTTTAATTTACTCTATAAGAGTTTACTTATACTTTAGAAGTTTTTAACTTGAATATAAGATGAAATTATCCTTGTGGATAGTTTTCTTGTTTTGTGTTTCTACGTTTCAGGTAATCCATCAAGGCACATACAATTCATCATTATTTATTGTATAGATCCTATGCCACATGAACCCACTTGAAGGACTTTCCACTTCTCTTGGCTCTCCAACAATGTACTCATGCTAATAAGAGACCTCTTGCACAATGAAGATATTTCAGAAAAATCAAGTTGTGATATTGTAAACTGGGTTTGACAACCTTTGATAAAATCTTCCCAAGTAAAGATTAAAGGGGGATGTTATAAATATTAATCTTTCCTTGGATGTATTTAATTTGGGATATTCCAAGGATCTTTAAATGTAGTTTTTCCTATTGTACACATGTGAAGGACATATCATTTACTTGTCCTTTAGTCCACATGTGAGGACAACTCATTTTTTAATTCCTTTATTAAGGAATTTAGTTTATCCTCCTTAAGAGGATCTTGACACTTTGCACACACTTATTATGAATTGTGGCATTAATAGAAATGGGAGTTACACATGCAACTCCTTCCTCATCTCTATAAAAGAGATGCCTCTTTCATTCTTCCATACTTCTTCTACACATCATCTTGATGTTATTATAATGAGCTATTTGCTCCACCTTCTTTCTCTCTCCTTTCTTAGGGCTTTTACCTTCCATTCATAATATTACACAAGGGGTTTTCTTTTATTTCCCCTTTAAAAATATTTTATCTTCATTCTTCTTGATCCATTGAGAAACTCATTTGGTTTATGGTAATATTCTTCACATTAAGCTCTCTTGGATTATTTTATTAGTTTTCATTTTACTCGATTTCTCACAATTTTTATCAAGATCTGGAGGAGGATGGCGGGCGAAATGGATAAGATGTGATTAGTATGGTGGGATGAGATGGGTATGGTGGATGATGGAAAGTGCCCCTAAGTATATAGAGCATTTGGATAAAGGGATTACACATGACACTTGTTTCCAAGTTTTCATCATGGTACTTGTTGAAGGTGCTTGAATTACCAAGTTTTCACCATTGGACAATTATTATTATTATTATTTAAAAAATTGATGTTTTTTATTATTATTATTTTTTGACTCATAGATGTTGGTAGGATGGGGAGAAAAAGATTAGATTTAAAGGAGTGGAATGGTGGGTGGGAGTTGGTAGATAAGGGATGGGAAGACATAAAACTTGTGGGTAAATGGATGAGGAAAATGAAAAGATCATCATTGGCACATACCTTGAGAGGTGATGAAGTAGCAGGAAAGATGATGTTGAATGAGGTGAAGGAGAAAATGGAGAAAAAAATATATAAGGACTACAAGTAAAGTTGGAATATGGAGGAAGGGAAATTTAGGATAAGAAGCATATGGACTAAGAGTGGATTGGGGGAATGATAGATGTATATATGGAGATTTGGATAAAGTATTAATGGATGAGGCTTTTTGAGTAGTGGGAATGGATGCCAATTGAGATTTTTCTTTGAGATGAAATTCTTTTATGAGCATCCTAGGTATCCACATGATTTTTAACTTTTTCAGCTTGGGCCTTTATGGCCTCTTGACTTTTTCTTTGATTTGGATCAAATGCTTCTCTTCGGGAAGATGTATTTTAGAAGGGACATGTCAAAACTTGGATTTTTGTGGATTTTTGGACTTATGATTTTTTTATTTTGGTATCTAGTTTGCTTCTATTAGCCATGGTATGGGAACAAGAGCATGGAGGATATGGAGGGATTGTGGATGGAATGATAGAGGTTGAAGATTGAAAGGGATTCAAGGATGAGTGTTTTTTATGATCTAGCTTGTGGATGTGAGGGGATGGAATGATGGATTGGAATACAGGATATGGAGGCATATAATTGCCCAAAATGGATGGAGGGAATGAAGGATAAGGACCTAAAATAGATGGAAGTGAGGAAGTAGGTCCCAAAATAGGAGGAGATAAAGGATCCATATTAGGCATATAAGGACCCAAGATGGATGGAAAGGATGGGGGATTTAGATAAGGGATCTCTGGACCCAAAATGGAGGGTTGGAAATAAGTAGTAGGATAAGGGCCCAAAATAGATGGAGAACAAGATGGATGGGGATTTTGGGGTGGAGATGGAAGGACTAGTGACCATGCATGGATAGAGGGGATACCAACATCTAGAGATACACTTTTATTTCTTTCTTCAATATGATGTTCATTATTTGGAACACAAGATGTGATTCCATTGCTAGCTGAAGGAGTCAAAGCTTTAGATATGATAGTTAGTTCTTCTTCAATGGATCTATCATTATGGATTATAGGGTATGTATAAGCATGAAGCAGAGGGGATGGAAGGATAGGGTCTTGATTTGGATGAGTTGATGGGAATGGATCTTGAGATGGAGTAGGTATGATGGTAGGATTTGGATATGGAGGGGATGGTGATTGGTCATTGGATGGAGTGAATGGTAAAAGTGGATCATGTAGGGGAATAAGTGGGGTAGTGGGATATTCTTTTATGCTGTGGGATATTTCAACATGCTTTTCACTAGTAAATTTGAACTCAATTTTTGACAAATTTTGGTGGAAACTTCGACGTAGGTTGGTCAAATTTTTGACCAAGTAGTTTGTGGTAATTTTTCTCATCAAAATTTTGACCAACCTGCACGTTGGTCAAAATTTTTGCCAATACATTCATCAAAATTTTTTAATTTTTGCTAGCTCTAATTTGTCATTGTTGGTCGAAATTTCCACCAATGTTTGGTTGAAATTTTTTAAAATTGGTGGAAATTTTGACCAATTCTTGGTGGAAAACTATCAAGAATTGGTCAAAATTTTCACCCATGTTTGGTCAATTTTTTTTAATAAGTGGTGGAAATTTCAACCAAGTATTGGTAGAAAACTATTAAGAATTGTTTGAAATTTCCACCAATGTTTGGTGAAATTTTTTTATAATTGGTGGAAATTTTGACCAATTATTGGTAGAAAACTATCAAGAATTGGTCAAAATTTCTACCAATGTTTGGTCAATTTTTTTTAATGTTGTATCAAGAAATTGTTTCTCATCCAAACCATTTAATTTGCAACCTTTTAAATCTCTATAAAGATAAAGTTGGAGCAGGAGAATTTTTCTTCTTAAAGGTTTCCTCTGATTGTAAAGTGGTCAAAGATAAAGTTGGAGGGGAGAATTTTTCTTCTCAAAGGTGTCCTCTAATTGTAAATCGTTTGCTTTACAATCAGAGGACACTTTTGAGAAGAAAAATTCTCTTGATCCAACTTTATCTTTGCAGAGATTTAAAAGGTTGCAAATTAAATAGCTTGGATAAGAAACAATTGCTTGATACAACATGGAACAAAGAAGAACATAAACATATAGCATGGACATATATTCTTTGAAATGAAAGCATCCAAGAATGTAAGCAAAAGTAGAACTATTGAAGTGTAACATGCCTCATTATGCACTCTTGATATTTCCAAAGTTGACAAAAAAAATTTCAACTGTGAATAATGATATATTATATAATCAAAGTAACAAAGGAATTTCATATTCACGATAGTCAGTTTTCAAAGTATGGTATAGTACAACACATAAGTTGAAGAAGAAAAGTATCCTAAACTAAACACCACTATATGAAAATTATGCATTTTATCCCACAAGAACTTTAGCTTTGGAACAACTATTTTTGAAGTTTACTGTGGAACAACTACTTTTGAAGTTTACTTGTGCAATCATTTTGCTCTTTTTTAGAATTTAATGACTAAAGAGTACTTTAGTTTCTTTAAATTGTTATGGAAATCATAGTTGCACTTGTCGAATGTATCCTTTGTCCGCTCCTTAGGAAACGCTCTCTATGAACTCCTTTACGTCAAACACAGAAGTTGGATCCTTCTTTGTAATGATGCCCTATTTTACACAATAAATTTTAAATTTTATATGCCAAAATATATATCATGGTTGCAATTGTACAATGTATGAAATGAAGAAAACCAAGTTTGAGATCAAATAGTATTTTTTTCAAAATTACAGTTTATTCACAAAAGAGTAGATATGACAATGCACCTTTTTAATTATAATGGTTGAGATAAGATTTGCAAGGGTAATATCAAAAGCAGGGTTCCAAACAAAAAACCCAGATGGAGCTACTTGTTGACCTTGGCCACCAAGAGCATGAGTTAGTTCTTTTGGTGACCTCACTTCAATTATTATATACCCACTAGAGGAAATTGAGAGATCCACTGAGGTTAGAGGAGTAGCTACATAAAATGGGATATGATGGTGGAAAGCTGAGAGTGCTAGATTATATGTCCCTATTTTATTTGTTATGTCACCTATGAAAATATAATACCAACTTAGCAAGCCTTAACATACAAGAACAAATGTTGTTGGCAAAATTCTTTTGGCCAATCATCTAATGATATTTAATTTGATTAACATTAATTTCAAATATCATAGTAAAAAAATTACAAGATATTAATAGTAATTCTACATACCATTAGCTCCAATCCTATATGCTCCTACAACTATAGCATTTGCATGACCTAACTTTTGCAATGCCACTACTGCAGAATCTGCTATAAGGACTGTAGGTATGTGATCATGGACCAATTCATATGCGGTGAGACTTGATCCCTAAAAGAAATGCAAAAAATCTTCAAGTTAATATAAATCTTGATATTGAAATCATACGTGATAAATGAAGGATTTGATGAACACAAATCCACAAAGCCTTCGAATACTTGCATGCAAAAACCTGTCACAGAAGAAAAAGACAAGAGGAGGCAAAGGGTTTTGCTCTGAAAAATATGCTAATTGTATTTTCAGAAATGGAAAAGATAGTCAAATAAAAAGGAGATCAAAACCCAAAAAAGGGTAACCTAAAAAGGAAAAGCTATTTAATAATTAATAACTAATTATTAAATAGAGATGCAAAAGGTGCATAAAGTAAAATCTTAAGAAGGAAGTAAAGTGAATTTAATAAATGAAATTAAATCAACGCTTTACTCTAACACCCCCCCTTAAGATGAGCAACAATGCAGCTACAAACAATGCAAAAAGAGCAAGGAAACTACAATGCAAATCTTAAAGAAAACTTGGGTCCCAGCAACAAGGCCTAATGAGGTACCCAATAACAACTAAATCTCTATGAAACGGAGAAATAGAGAAAACCCAGTGGGAAAAACTCTACTCCAAAAAGAGATAGCAGTTAAAAGAAGGAAGGAAGGACTCATCACTGAGATCCCCAAGGACAACTTCCTTCACCCCAAGCATAGAACACAGCTGAAGATATTGCAGGGATGCAAAAGGTTTAGTGAAGATGTCTGCAACCTGCTCAGTAGTAGGAATGTACTCCAAGCTCAAAGCACCATCTTGAATGAGATGCTTGATGAAGTGCATGTGAAGCTCAATGTGCGTGGTCCGTTGATGCTCAATAGGGTTGCATGAAATGTGTATAGCACTCTGACTGTCACACCATAGAAGGGTGGGACTATCAGGAGGAGATCCAAACTCTGTCATCAACTGTCAAAGCCACAAAACCTCCTGACTAGCTAATATAGCTGCCCTGTATTTTGCCTCTTTAGATGATAATGCATGAGCATGCTACTATTTGCAAGACCATGTGATAGGACTAGAACCAAGACAAAATACAAAACCAGAAGTAGACTTGTGATCATCAATCTCACCAACCCAGTCTGAATCTGTGAAACCAACAATGTGAGGATCCCCTAATGTGTAGTGAATTCCATAACATGTTGTACCTCTAATATACCTTGAGATACATTTGGATGCTTGCCAATGACTTTCATGAGGATCATGGGAGAATCCAGAGACAAGTCCAACAGCAAAGGAAATATCAGGACGTGTGTGTGTGTCAAGTACAACAAACTACCCACAAGCTATCTATATAGAGTGGAATCCACTGTAGGAGTAGAGCAAGTGGTAGATAAAACAACACTTGACTGAAAAGGTGTGGGGGCAAGCTTGCAATCAAGCATGTCAAATATCTGAAGCATATCATGAGCATACTTCTGCTGGAGTATGGCTATCTCGTCTGAAGACTGAACAACCTGTAGGCCCAAAAAATAGTGCAGAAGGCTAAGATCTGTCATCTCAAACTGCTCTCTCAATGCTTGTTGAACACCTTGTATCATGGAGATTGAGCTTCTTGTGATGATGAGGTCATCAACATAAAGCACAAGTATCAATAAGTCAGACCCATGATGTTGAATGTAAACTGTAGGATCAGAATGACATCGTGTGAAGTGGGAAGCAAGCAAAAAGGAATTCATCTTCTCATACCAAGCCCTAGGGGCCTGTTTGAGACTATATAAAGACCTTCAAAGCTGACATACCAATGAAGAGTCCTGCAAAAAACCATGAGGCTACTCCATATAGATCTCCTCATGTAGGTCTCCATGCAAAAAGGCACTCTTCACGTCCATCTAAAAAATTGTCCATCCCTGTGAAGTTGCTAGAGAGAGTACAAGGTGAATAGAGTTCATCTTGGCAACAGGGGCAAAGGTTTCAGAGTAATCAATACCCTCAACCTGTGTGAAACTCTTTGCAACAAGATGTGCCTTGTACCTATCAATAGAACCATCTACAACATACTTGGTACGGTACACCCAACGACACCAAACCAACATTCTTCCTTTCGGAAGAGGACACAGATCCCATGTGTGGTTCTTCATCAAAGAAAAGTACTCCTCATCCATAGCCCTATCCCACTCTGAGTGTCCTGTCGCCCGTGAAAAATTTTGAGGATCATAAAAAATGGCATGACTCAAAAGGCCACTACCTGCAGTCTAAGAACGAGTACGACGAACATTTGTAGGATCACCTACCAGAGTTCTAGCTACATCAACAGTATCATGAGCCCACTTGGGCACTCATGGAACATTCGATGGAGGAGGAAAAGGGGGATCAAACTCAAGATCTTCCTCAGAGGAGGCATAATCCTGTAGAGAAGTAGATGAAGAACTGGGTAATAAAGAAGAAGCTGAAGATGGAGGATCCATAGAAGGATAACGCTCATCAAATTGATCATCTCGTCGAAACAAGACATCTCTGGAATCAGGATCAAACAACCTATACACTTTTACATCCTAATAGTAGCCAACAAAAATGAGTGGTCAACTCTTCTTCTCCATGGCTTTCCGTTGAGCATCTGGAATAAATACCCAAGCCTCACTACCAAAAATGCAGAAAGTAGAAACATCAGGCTTGACATGAGTCCAAGCCTCCTCAAGAGTCATGTGTCACAATGCCTTATGAGGCATCCAATTTTGAATATAGTTGGCACAGTTGATAGCCTCAGCCCATAATGAAGAACTCATAGCACGAGACTGTATCATACAATTGGCCATCTCCCGTAATGTCCTATTCTTTCTCTCAGCAACCCCATTCTGCTGAGGTGTATGGGGAATAGAGAACTGATGCTGTAAACCATACTCAATGCAAAAATCTTTGAAAGATTGATTCACATATTCCCCCCCATTGTCAGTGCGGATACACTTGACTGAAAGACCAAACTACTTCTCCACAAAGGTCTTAAAGATTTGAAATGAATCAAAGGCATCAGACTTGTACTTCAAAAAGTACACCCAAGTGCGTCTGGAGAAGTCATTAATGAAGGTGAGCACATATCGAGCACCTGAAAAAGATGGAGTGGGAAATGACATAAGATCACTATGTATCAACTCCAATGGTGCCTTGGCACATGTGGATCAACCTACTGGAAAAGGATCTCTGTGATGTTTGCCAAGTGCACAACCGTGACACACACCATTAGTGCAAGAGATTTGAGGTAATCCAATCACTAGCTCTTGTGTACTCATCTGCTGTAAGTATCTATAGTTGACATGGCCAAAACGTTCATGCCAAAGTTTGCTCACTATGTCTGCATGAGCAATGAGAGAAACACCTGTACAATCAAAGCTCTCAAAGCCATCAAACTGATATAAGTGAGATTGAAGATCAACACTCCCTGTAGCAATAACCAAATCAAGATCATGGAGGTCTTGAATAACCACATCATGTGGTGAGAACTCAACTATCTTTCTAGAGCCTAAATGACAAATCTGAAAGACAAATAGGAGGTTTGTAGAAATGGCTGGAACCAAGAGAGCATCTTGTAGTGAACCACCCTCTAAAGAGATAGTTCCTAAACCTGTGACTGAAAGCTGAGAACAGTCACCAACTAAAATCTATGTAGTAACACTCTGAGCAAGTGAGGTAACCAAATCAGGTGATTGTGTCATATGATGGGAAGCTCTAGAATCAAGAATCCAAGAAGCTGGAGAAGACAATGCGCGTGTAGAAAGAGCATGGCCTTTCCCTATAGGTGGAGGTGGAGGCTTTAGAGAAGCAATACTGGATTGCTGCATGGCCTCCTCTAATGCCTCAAGACATTTCCAACACCTAAAAATTGGATGTCCTTCCTTGCCACAAAAACTGCAAGGTTCACCTGTATACTTCTTAGTCTTGGAGGAAGACTCACTAGACTTATAAGTATTACCCTTGTGAGAGGGTTTCCGAGCATCTAATTTGGGAGGAGGCTTGTAGGAACTCTCACTACCTGTTGAATCTATCTTATACTTTTGTTTTTGCTTTGGCTTTCCTGTAGATGTCTGAGCTACCAATGCCTTTGTCTTAGAACCAGTCATAGTATCCAACTGTGTGAGTTTGACTGCTCTCTAGTCAAGCAATCACAAAAGACCTCAAAAGAAGGCACAACAAATTGATTCCCCAAAGCATCTTTGGTGGAATAGAATGTGAAAGAAAATATCTCAAAATTCCCTTGAAGCTTTGAGAGAATTAAATAGATGCACTCAGTATTAGTCTTCATCTTTTCACAACTCTACAACAAGGATCTCTGTTGAGTAAACTTCGTCAAGAAGTCATCAATAGTCAGAAAGGAATCCGATGCACGTGATGTAAGTTTTGTTTCTATCTGAAGTGCCCTAAACTCATTTATAGTACCAAACAAGCCCTAAAGCTTGGTCCACATAGCCAGAGGAGTATTACACCCGTCCAAATGAAACTGTAAACTATCCGATACCTGTGATGCAATCAATCTAATTGCCTCATCCATTTTGTTTCGATGCTGCATAATCTCAAAAGGCCTCTGAAAAACAAGTTGAATTGCATCTAAACATAACCACAACCCTTTTGATCAGAGAAGCTGAGTCATTGAAGTCTTCCAGGTGTGATAATTATGAGGCGTCAGAAGTTTTAGAGAAGAAGTGGTCTCAGCAATTGTTTTAGAAAGGGTTTTTTTTTTGTTTTCTGATATACTGATATAATAACAAAAAATAATATAAAAATGCCCCCCACAATGCAATAAACCGAACCCCAACTTACAAATAGATTATGTAAATGAGATAAGAGCAAAAAAACTTTAGATATGAATCAAAAATACTTGGTACCAAATACTGGTGAAAAGACTAAGAATCTGGAAAGTGCTCGAAAAGAGTTTTTTGGTGTTTTTTTCGGATCAAAAAATGGAGCTATAATGAAGAAGTTATGCCCCTCGAAAGATAGAAGTCATCAACAGACTTCAAATGCCAAAAATAGGTATCAATCTAGAAAAAAAATCCAAAAATTCCTTCTCCATTATGTTCGCCTCAAAATCATCTTTCCGACACTTGTTTTAGAATTGAAAAAGACCCCCGTATGTGAGAGTTATCGCAAAAAAATGACAAGGCCCCCCATTGGCCTTCAACACAAATTCATAAATCCTTCGAATACCTACATGCAAAAACATATCACAAAAGAAAAAGACAAGAGAAGGCAAAGGGTTTTGCTCTAAAAAATATGCTAATTGTATTTTCAAAAATGGAAAAGATAGTCAAATACAAAGGAGATCAATCCTTATAAAAGGAGATCAAAACTTGAAAAAGGGTAACCTAAAAAGGAAAATCTATTTAATAATTACTAATTAATTATTAAATAGAGATGCAAAAGGTGCATAAAGTAAAATCTTAAGAAGGGAGTAAAGCGAATTTAATAAATGAAATTAAATCAACGCTTTACTCTAACAATAAATTTGTTTAGATATGGAATTTCAATAAAATGCAAAGTTGGATCAAAATGTTTAGCATTTTTCATGTTTCATCAACTTCGAGGGATACAACAGGGAAGTTTCTTGGGAAAATGATAATCAAAAACTTATGTTGCTTTTGAAAACCAAAAATAGTAGCACAAGTAGGACTAGCTGAAATAAAATATTGTGAAATTTTCCACCTAATCTCTTCAATAATCAGTAAGCCTGTGAAATTGTCAACCATAAATACACTCTCTATGTTTAGAGAGGACCCTTAATCAAATAATAACCAAAATAGTCTCTTGGCATCAAATGAATAATCAATTGGCAGGTAGAAATCACTACATATGTTGAAGTAGATGACTTTTTAAATTGAAATAATCTATGATAACTTTTCGAGTCAAAATTTTTTGTGATAATTTTTCAAGTTACATTAATTATTAGAATCTAGATACAAACAACACTGAATAATTTTCTTGAAGTTTTTTGACATGAAGTGAATTCTTATAGATTAAAATATAAGGTTTGTTCATAGAAATTAACAAAGAACCATCCACAGTACCTGGTTGAATGGTCTTGTCTCTATACAAAAAGCAGCCTCTAACAATTCCTCAAAAAGAAGTGCACGAATCACACCAAGAGCAATACCATATCTAGCAGTTGCAAGACTGGCCAAACACATCACTAAGTTATGTTAGAATCATGTAGAGTTCACAAAGAAATGGATACATCAAACATATATTGAAGTTTTTTCACACCTTCTAGTGTTATAATGAGTCAAAACATTAAGGTTCTAAGTTTTGTTGTTCTGGCATAGAATAAATTCAGCCCCATGTAAATTGATTGCTTTGTTAGAATTGACATCATCTATCAGCATTCCTTCAACAACTTCAATATAGGCCTATACTCAAGAAATTTTAAAATGCCATTAGAAACTTAGAAGTATATATATACAAAATGATTTGACCTAAGTATACATAGATGATTAGACCTCAACAATACTTCATATCATTAGTAACTCAAAGTGCCTTCTTCATATTCCCCACCAAGTCCTTTGCTGATCTATCACAACCATTAGTTTCTAATTAAAAATAAACCAGTTACTGGTTCCCTCTTTGATCGAAAAAGATGGATTTTATACCAATGAATTATACAGATTCATGTGAGGAAATAACCCCTACTAGCCATCAATGTACAA
This sequence comes from Cupressus sempervirens, assembly GCA_028749045.1. NCBI lineage: Eukaryota > Viridiplantae > Streptophyta > Pinopsida > Cupressales > Cupressaceae > Cupressus > Cupressus sempervirens. The sequence goes on from CM053783.1 coordinate 451,378,378, forward strand.
AATCAGGAAAACAAGACTAATAGATGTAGTATAGGGTAGTAGATATAAAACAAAGTGAAACAAAATATGTCCCAACATTAAAAAGGATCTTCTCTCCATGGAATTTTGATATGCTAAGTACAGATATCTATAAGGCCATGTGTGTGTCTATAAAGAGAGATAACATCAATAGCACACTCTTCTCTTGTGTTCTCAAGAAAACCTTTGTGAAGATTTAAAAAAACTCATATAAAATATCACACACAGGTGGGGAAAAAAATATATAGTATACCTCAGTGCTAAGAGATTTTGTACAAATTAAAAGTGTGTCTATGATATTGGAACCATCTCATGGAGAATTTGACATTTGCAAGGATATGGATGTATTTTGGGAAAATGAATACTTAGACACTTCAAGATTCCAGAATCCATAATGTTATAGAGAAATCACAATAACTGATGATAAGAGAATCAAAATACAAAACCACATTTTCTAGTCCATTAGCAAGACCCAACTTTGAGATAACCATGGTCTATTGTCTCTATATTCAAATTTCATTCACACTCATTTGAAGTTTTTATTAGCAATTTTCCTAAGATAGATTCTTTGGTCCTTTGAAGAATTGATTAAGAGGTAATAAAAGAGTATTTCAACCACTACAGATTGCTCCTTGGTTGTAGTTTTATTAGCAAAATATTTACTTTCAAATGCACAATGATAAAAGTGTAGCAACAAAGCAAAGTCATGGTGATTGAAAGAGAACCCAAAGATAGCATCTTTGACTAGCTTGAGATCCAATGATAATGTCATAGCCTAAACCTGCTATGGTTTAGGCATTAGCTACTCTAATTAAATAAGTTGTGAAAGCTATTAGAAACAAGTTGGGAAAGGTAATGTGAAGTTGAACAGTTAACCTAGAATTAGGAATGAAAAACCTAATTAACCATTAAAATGACTTGATTGTCTATGAGCATACAGTAAATGTAACTCTAATTCATCTAATATCTCTAATCTTTTAAATGGAAAAAATTTCCCATCATAAAGAAAATGTTCTCTGACTAATGTCTGGCTTTTTTTACTTCCTTCAACAATATTTCCTAGTCCAACCAAGGTTTCCACGAGATTTAAGATGTTTTTTGGAACACTTTCAACATGTCTAAACTGATGGTAAGGATGGGTTCATACTTGATTACATAGTTTCTTCACAAATAGGGCTACTAGAAGAGCCCCAATTAGGCCTCCTTACAAATTTGTAGGGATTATATCTCCTTCCCCTCAAAGATTCAACTTGCCTACTCTAAAGAAGATTTGCTACATTAGACCCATTCTCAAGGATTTTTGAGGTCTCAAGTCTTCAAATGATTGTACAACAGAGTTGTTAAAAATGAGGGTTTTAAGGGTTTGGGCAGCCTCCTTGCTGTCCCCACTTTTTCACCACCTTCCAGAGCTTTTTAAAACTCCTCCTTCACAACATAGTATCTATTTGCACTCCCCTTGAATCCCTTAAAAGAGAAAGTCATGAAATTGCTTCTTTTTCTCTTAAGAGCACTTTTACTATCAACAAAAAATAAAATTCATCCTAGCCTGATAATGATTTCACACTTTTGAGATCAAACAACATCCATTTCATGGGTAGATTTGTTAAATAATGCACATAGAAGCTCATCATACAAGTTGAGTTGAGGAAAGTCTAGATGATCTTTGTCATCATTATGGTTATGATGCCATTATTGATTATGAGGAGTATCATCAAAAAATGCTACCAATAGCATATGAACATGGGTGCTGGCTATTACAAGTTAAGGCCACAAGGGGCACACATTCAATATAAATATTAAGGTTCCTTAAAAACAAGGGAATTTTGAAAGGTTCCCTCAGCCTTAACATTGGGTTTTAAAATGGTACCCAAAATCTTCCATAAGAATAGGGTCACCCCCAAAGTTTAACTACTCCCTCTATGTGAACCTCCTTTCCACCTCAATATAAAAGAGTCCACCTCTTTAGGAATAGAAAAGGAAAGGATTGGAAGAAGGGGGTCATATCAAACTTCCAACCCTTACTCTAGCAGTTATAGCAAGAAGACCACTTACAAGCATCCTCTTGCATAGAGCAAGTCTTCACCTCCATCGGGAAAATTTCATCCTATAATTGTTTCTTAAATTTCTAGCATTGTAGTGTTACAATTTGTCAAGGTGTATGTTAAGGGAGTCAAAAGAAATCCTTGATCTAATTAAAAAACCATGTCACAGACATTCATTATATTTTATCACCCTTTTCCACATGATGTTTGCTCTACAATCCTAACCTTTGGCACTATAATTAGACAACCATAAATTAAATGTACAGGTTGGAACAACATAGGCCTAAATAAATGCTTTTCTCTCTCAATTTACAACAATATAGGTCATGACATTTTGTTTCACACATGCAATTTTTCCAACAGCTCAATTTCCATAACTGAAATCATAAATAAACAATAAATAGAAATAATACTTCTTATCATTCAAAATATAATGATGTGACAACATTTTCAAATTGGGACATATAACCCAAATACAAATTTACTAAGTCTTTCAATTCAAAAAAAACTTTGGAATTTATAGCAGACCATATATATGTTGTTCTCATCTTTGTATGTATTTCACATAGGCATATCAGATGTCAATATTGTCATTAACCTTTCCAATTATGTCCCCCAGTTCAAATAGAAGCCAACTCTAACATTGGGGTCCAATGTCAAATGTTTAGGATTTACTATTGAAGAACTTTATCCCCACAAAAATGCAAACACTGCAATTTTCTAGGCTTTATACATTGCTACAATAATCTGTGCTGGCTTGGATGTGAAATTGGTCTAGGCAAAAAAATAGTAAAAGTAGCTATCATTAGTTATGAATTAAATGAATAGACAATAAAAGGCCTATTCTATCATATATGTGTAGTTGTATAAGATTCCTGTCTAGAATTGAACCAAAATATACACAACTTCTTGCAAGGATATTTTGTCAAACACTTAAGCTATTGCACTAGTCCGCGACAACCTCTCAAAAAAAATGCTCAAGCAACAAACAAAACACTCAACACAATAAATTGTACTCTTGTTCTCAAGCCCAAAGGCATCGATACAATTTTATGGAAGATACATAATTTTGTAAACACACCAGTCTCAATTAAAGCATTTTCTCATACAATTGTCAGCAATGATTTGGTTTGTTTTTTATTTGATACCACTGAAGTAATAATGACAAACACTTAGAAAACTATCCCTCTTACTCCAAGTTATAGGACAAGTCATCTAGAGCCAATATTAAGAAAATATTGAAGCGTCAAAGATCCCTTGAATTGTAACATTACAGAAGTAACTATGTTGTCATGAATTTATGATACATATAATGAAAAGGAATGTGCATTAAGAGTTTATAATAAAATATTGGCCCTTGATACTACACCTGTCATGTCCCCTTCTGTTATCTAAGACAAGGATGACACTTAGCCTATTTTACACCCCGATAGGCTTAAGTTAGTATGCAAGGGATGCAAGGAGGATGGAAATATTAATAGAGTTCATATGTTGTTGATTACATTGGTATTAAAAAATATCTTTTATAGAACATCGATAAATGGTATTAAAAAAGAGCTTTTTATGAGGATTATCTCAACAAAATAAATTTTTTCATAATTGCTCAACTAAGACTCAGGGGTATTGCATTTTAACCCTTATAAGAGCCCATATCACAATGAATTTCTTGACTACATGTGAACTTCAAATTTTAGATAACATATAGTGATCACCAACTTTCAACACTAGTTTGCAAAACTTAATTAGTATCATATCATACATGTAATTTTATGATCATTCCATGACAAATATATTAATACAGTCATGGAATGATTTCTTTCTATAAAAACTCCAAAAAAATATTAAAATGTAATGCTTTTAACCTTGTCAATAGCAAGTGAAAGGAAAATGCTTTTAAAGTGTCTTCAAATCATGCAATGCTTCTAGGAAAGTCTACTAGTATTCCTTAATCATTAGAAGTTGATAAGAAACAAATGAGCAATCAAAATCACAAAGGAAAAATGTAAAAACTCAATTGCTTTATAGCATTTCAATCCCAGTCCAATCTGCACTCCCCTTCATCCCATGCCTTCCAAAAATCAATTGCTATATTGCATTTGAATACCAATCCAATCTACACTCCCCTTCATCTCATGCCTTGACCACGCAATGCTAAGTGTCTCTTAATTATCCAACCAATCCATGCAGGTTTCAATTCATTACAAACTCATTAAAGGCCTTAAATCATTTTCCCTCATAATCTTGAACTAGTTGTTAGATTTCTAAAATTTGAATTTCTAACTCTTATTTAATTGCTACAAGCATTTTAAAAAACCAAACTTTGGACTATGATTGGTTTTGGATCCATCTATCATATCAAATGATTTATAAGCCTATAATAATCCCTTAGGCCCTATTCAGATCAAGCCACTTCCAACACTTGAAATATATTCATTAAATGGATCATGAACTAAAAAAGGAATCATTGAAAGATAGTTTGTTAATGAGACTAGCAAAAAGCATGCAAAATGTGTCTCAATATATTGTCATTCACAATTCAAAAATTATTATGTCTGAATGTACAAGGTTATGTGCATTCACTATTCAACAACCATCTTGATATATGTTCAAGGCCAATCATAAGGTGTACTGGCCTAGGTATATGCTTATATAGATTGAAATTTATTAAGTGAAAAATTACATAAATAGATGGCACATTAATGACCCTAAGCATGATTACCTATGATAGGTTTATGAAAAAATGTTGCTATTATCAAAACCAAAAACAAAAACAAAACCAAGTTTAGCTTTCTAGAAATTTGAGTTACCTCATTTATTCTCCAAAAATATTCAAAAGAACATTTTCCCTTTCTAAAATGATGGAAGTGTTTACATTTTTCTCAACCAATCCTCTTGCAAAAGTTATGGAGATTATTTTTATTGCAATGTGGCAATCAACTTATGGATGCATAATCAAGTGAAAAAATGCCATCTTCTATGGTAGCAAAGGAAAAAACATTTTTCCTACTCAACACTGCTACATAATTGTCCTCAATCTAGAAATACCCTACTTTCATTTGCCCAATCAATCTCTTGGTAATATATCATAGCTCGCTTGTGCTTATGGATGTAATAATATCATTTAACCTTACCTCACCTTCCCAATTAAGGTTGGTCAAATACTCAAAAACCTAAAAAAACCCCCACAACTACCACAGATTTGATTAGTATCTTCATGATTTAAGTTTAAGATGTCATTTTAGCTACTTAGCATATGCAAGAAGCTCAACCCCTGCAACTACCACAGATTTGATTAGAAGTTTACGATGTCATTTGAGTTACTCAGCATACACAAGAAGGTCAACCCCCGCAACTACCACAAATTTGACAATTTTGATCACACATCAAATTGATGAAGTTTAGGATGTCCCTTTGAGTTACTTAGCATAGGAAAAAAGCACAACCATGCACAAAATGAGTCACTTAGCATAGGGGCCATCCACAACCATGCACACAATGAGTTACTCGACATAGGGGTCATGCAATAAAGGTCATTTCATGTTTGATTTAAATACCAACCCTCATCCTCTTGTCCTTGTGGACATAATGATTTAGCATTTGAACCTTACATCACCTACCTAATTAAGCAATGCCAAATACTCAAAAACCTAAAAAACATGGCATGCAACAACCATAGGTTTGAATAACATCTTAATGATTAAGTTAAAGATGTCCTTTGAGTTACTCCACATAAGCAAGAAGCTCAACCCCCATTGCCATGGGTTTGATTAGCATCTTAATGATCAAGCTTAGGATGTCCTTTGAGTACTTAGCATAGGCAAGAAGCTCAACCACGTCAATTGCCACATAGGTTTGATTAGCTTCTTACTAATTATGTTTATGATGTCCTTTGAGTTGCTCAGCATAGGCAAGAAGCTCAACCATGCACACAGTGATCAGTTGTAGGGGTCATGCAATAGAGGTCATTTCATGTGTGATTTAAATTACTCTCAAAAATTGAAAACCACCATTGTGCTTACCAAGTTTTCCCTTCTTTCTTCTAAGCTATCATCTTTATCTAAAGCATCAGCAAGCAGACAAACCATATAGAACTGGATTTCGAAGCATGCAAATGTAAAGATAAGTGTATCCCAACCATGTGCATGCCTCCCCTGCATTTTGAACTATACCTAGAAAAATTTCTACATTTAAATGATCTGCTAATTTTGAGATAAATTGGCTCTCAATAAGTAAATGTTTTTGATTAAGTAAAACAAGTTTTACAGGGATCCTAAAACCCAAAAGTTTACAACATAACAGAAAGGAAAATAAAAAGTACAACTAACAAGAGACTGTTGCTAAAAGCCAAAAATAGACAAAAGGCCCGAGGCCAAGAGGCAAAGGCCAGAAACCAAAACAAAGAACAAAACCAAAAGCGAAGCAGAATATTGGTTGTCCTTCTCCAGGTCCTACAAAGTTTCTATAGCTTCATTGTCCTTCTGACTATCCACTCCTTCTTGGTTCCTATTCTGGATCTCCACCTAGTTCACCTTGTTCACCTGGTCCCTGGCTTCAGTCTAAGAAAACTCCACCTGCCTTAATTGGTAAATGTTGATTCATAAGGGACAAATAATATTGCAGCTCACTGTGACCTGTTAATATTATTCCTTCACCCATTTAAATTGATAAGAGAATGACATGACAGAGAATATCTAGTTAATGCATACAAGTTTTGGCATGTGGAGAAAATCCTAAAAGCTACGGTACTTAAGAGTTCTATTACTTCTAATTTCTATATTCATATTTGAGTTTTAATTTCCAACTTACTAGCAAACTTGTTAAGGCTAAAACATAGAAGAATGTTTCATATTGAGAAGCTCCTTCCATATGGCTCTGCAATAAGAGTAAACTAGAAATTAGCTTTCGACAGCTAAGAAATTCCATACCATCAGGCACCATATAATACCACCAAATAAGTGTTTAGTAGAAAGTGAAGGCATTTTTTCATAGAAATTCAAATCAACCATTAGGAATTTTAGAGACACTGCATTCAAGTAAAATGAGAGACCAAGAAGGATATGACATATGGCTTTTAGTGACACTACCTTCAAGTAAAATGAGAGGCCAAAAAGAAAATGGCATATGGTGATGCCTCCTAATGAGACCTATTGACAAAAAAATAAAACATATTAGTTCTCTCCACCATTGAATCTTTGTTCCCATATGACACAATATGAAATCATGATAACTACAAGATTTTTCTCACCATAAGGAGAAGATGTCGACCAACTTCTTCCATTAGGTATACAATAAGCCCAGTTGTGAGAACTTGTAACATTATCCTTTAGTCATAAGCAACATGAGATTAAATCATGATAGACAAATTTTCCTAAACAAAAACTCAAGCAAAGAAACTTCAAATAGAAGTAGAGATGCTACCATAGATGATGGAACTTAGTAACCATGGTCATTCTTCTTATTCAAAGCAAGGAAGGGCTTAGAAAAATGGATGTGATGTTGCTTGTTTTTTCAATGTATATAGTCTTTTGCACTCTTATCATATCTTTCTCTTTTGTCTCATCCTCTAAATTTTTTCTAACTTTAAGGTCTTTCTAACTTCCTCCTTAATAAGTTTTGTCCCAAGTGTCCACCACTTATTGATCTAAAGATGTTTCTATATTTTTATCTACTTCTTGCTTAATAGGTCTTAAGCTTTCTCTTATTCTAATTTGTTATTATGATAAGAAAAATGCCAAATAGTAGCAAGAAACATGCCTGCAACAAATAACTATAAATTAATTCTAAACAACAAACTCTTTATTCCTTTCTCAATAAAATACATTACAAAATTGACACATTGGTGGTCTTCTATCTTCATCAATCCCTCCTTCTCAGTACATGAAGGATAATTCATAACAATAGAAATGATAGACTTTGCTCTCTACCATCCACCAAATACCTATAGGGTGGTGCTATTTAAAGGCTTATTTTTTTATCACATTCAAACTCTTCCTCTAACTTACCCACACACTTCCATTCATCCTATCACAAGCATTTTATAATGTTTTCTTGGACATAACTACCCAACCACGTATTAGGACTAAACACCCACTTCTTACATTGTTTTGCAACTTTAGCAAGTTTTGAAAAGCTGCATTTTACAACTTTTTGGACAGCTTTTACATTCTTGACACAACAACTTTAAATTATTGCAAGAACCTTCCAAACACATTTAAAATGGACTATAAGAGTGTGAATAGCCTTTACTGAAACTTCAAGAGTGAAGTTAAGGAAGGTTTTTTTTGAAAGAAGTTGTCAACCACCAGTAACAAGCATCCTCAGATAAAATAAATCAGTATTGGACTAAGTGCATATTGGGGGCATAAGGAATAACTCTTAAAGACACCTCGAATCCACATATCATCAATCCTCCAAAAGAAGAGGGAAAGTTGGTAAGGTGAACCTGTTTAGATGTCCTAGAGATACAAATTATTGACCCCTTTATCCCAAAGAACAATACACCCAACATATCTAGAGTGAGAAAAGCATGACATAACTACCACATGAAAAGGCACTACCATTATCGTGCAAGAAAAAAGATGGCCTAAATTATTCTGGTCCTTAGCTTGTAATGATGACCTAAATCATTCTTAAGATATGATAGCCCTTGTATAACATTTTTGTATGAGAAAGCTGGTTTATACATATATAAGCACTACAACATTGTACAGAGTTACCTGATATCAAACATATAATTAAGAGTGTCCAAACCTTTATCCAAGATGCAAAAGAAATATCTTAGAATAAAAGAATATACATTCATATAGTCTAATGAAGGTCTTTATTGGAAGTAGATGGAGTGAAATGTATAAGAGGTTTGAAGAAGTGATCAGGGAGTGTTGGAAATCAAAGTCTCTGTATTGACTTAAGCTTCTGTGTAGGAATACATAACTAGCATGTTATTGCTTAAATATGATCAAGCATGCAGAAATAGATATGAGCAATGTAGTTTAATGAACACATAAATTTATACAAGTGATTCATTCATTGAATTCCACAACGAGATATGAATATATAGAAGTGATATATAAAGCATCTTCAAGACATATGTGTGAGTGTAAGAATTTAATTGCAATATACACGTATAATTCTAGATTCTATTTGATCAACGTTAAGAAAATATAGTAAAAAAATAAGGTTGTCATAGAGCAGATGTTAAGGAGAAAGTTATGAATACATCATGATATCATTTCACAAACTAAAAGTTTCTCTATTTTCATGAATGAGAAAACTATTCAAAATTTGTCAAAGGGGAGGATGGTGATGAGGATAGGGTTCACTTGATGGTTCTAGTGAAATGGTTCCTAATGATGTTGCAGTCATTTTTCTCTATTGGTGATGTCTATCTCAAGTTCTTTGAGTTATTCATGACAAAGTTAGAGATCCATACAAAGACTAAGTTGTGCTTTGAGGATCTAAGTTTTGTTGATAAGAAATCATTGCAGAGGTCCTGACTATTCGAAGTTTTCCAGCCCTCATACAAAAGGAAAAGAAGGAAATAGTAAAGGCTGACATTCATTCCAATAAAGTGAAATAAATCTATGAACCTTCTTCAAACCTCCATTAGCTAGCTACAAACAATGCTCTTATTGGGTTTAAGAAGGCCATGGAGGAGAATGGGTTGAAAGTGGATGAAAACTATTATAGTGCATACTTGCCATAATAGAAAATGAAAGTATTGACAATGAAGAACACGCTACACTTCCAAAGGGATATAGACCCATTTGTAGTTGCACAAAATAATTAGAAATTGAGCACATACAGGAGGCACCAACTGAGGTCAAGAAAGAATAGAAAAGAACCATTACCATACAAAGAATAGGTGTGATTTAGCCCTTCTTCGAGATAACAATCCTAGGTTAAAAAATGGCAGAGATAATTACCAAATTCTTGTGTGAATGATGTGAATCATATCATTTTACATATTAATAATAAGCAACATGTATGAAGCTAGATATGGTGAAGCCCATTCAAGAAAAGACATCTGGTAACCGTGGGAAGATGAATTGCAAATAATTTGAATATATGCCCTTCAAAGCCTAAGTTAGAAAAGGCCAAGTCATTCACATAACTGCAACATCAATATATATTGAAGTAGTGATTGAGGAGTATGTAGAGTGGCATGGTAGAATGCTACAGATATTGTTCACTCAGTCAATTGCTATGTGCCAGGAAGTCTCACGTTATAGAGAAACTCCACAATATTATGCTATGCATCATTAGAAATAGTAAAACATTACAATAAAGGGACTGAATTATGTTTATTGATGATATGCGATAGAAATTCCTTGTACACATCAACACACAATCTCTTCATACATGACAACTTTTGCACCTATTTGTAAAGTAGCATTAATAATAAATGTGATGATGCAAATACCAAATACCAAGTGTTTTATAAAAAATGAATTGTTCAAAGGATTGAATGTAACTTCCTTAGAGATGGGTGAAGAAATGCGAGTAATGTCTACATCTATGTTGTTCAAGGAAGTAGCATAAATGGGCCCTGCACAAATTCCATTACTTGGATTTGCATTCACAATGCATATCTCGAGCAAATTCTTCATCAGATTGAGCTTCTTAACCATGCTTGGAGTTCAAAGCCCATTAATATATTTGACCTAAATGTGTCTGATAGATTTCAACCTTTGGAATGTGCTATCCTTGGTATAAATTACCTTTGATTCTAGGTGGCTATATTACTAATAATTCATATTGTGTTTGCTGGCAATACATACGCTCATTTAGATCTAAGAGGCAAATTTCTCCACAGATTATTGAACATGCCAATGAAACCCCAGCAAAATTTCTCCCGTGAATGAAGCCCCAACAAAAATACATGTGCTCATACAAAGCTTTACACATTATAAACCCTTTTCTTTTTTTTAACATAATGTGATTTTCAAGTTGGTCGAGATTTTAATTGACTTGGGGAAAACTTAAGTTGGTCAAAATTTCAACCAAATCAGGTATATAATTTTTATTTTCAACCAATGTAGGAATGAAAACCAAAAAAAGAGAGGAATTCATAGCTTTGGTTGAAATTTTTGGTAGAAAAACAAGTGCAAATGTACTAGTGTTTGGACAAGATCTTGACAGGAATGGATGGGAGTGGATGGTATACTAAGAGAAGTATGGATGCTTTTTGTAAGTGAGGTAGATGGATGGGTAGGAGGTTCTATAATGGGGATGGGTTGATGGGGGATGGACGCATTAGGTTTTTTACATGGGATTTGGGTAATGCTAAGAGGAAGAGATGTAGATGGGATTTGGAGGGATTCAATGGATGGGAAGTAAGGGATGGAAGGAGTTTGATAAGTGGGGTGGATGAGATAGGGATGGTGGAAATAGGACAATGTATGAGGAGTGATGAGTATGGGAGATGGATTTGCTTTGGGTTTCCTTGTAAAATTCCTTGGAGATGGGCATGTTGGGTTGGGGAGAGTAAGGGGATTAGGGTGATGGATTCTATGACTAGGATTGGTTGGAGGATTTGGAAAGTGGTTCGGAGGAGATTGGGATGGTAGGTTTAGACTAGGGATGTAGCTACTAGAATTGTTTTGGAATAGTGGAGACTGAGAAAGGAAGGTGGAGGAAGATGGAGGTATGACTAATGTATAAGAGGAAAGTGTGGGCACAATATAGGAAGGAGGTAAGGATGAGGATAATAATGGATTTCCCTTGTCAAAGGCATGGTAAGGAGTACTAGTGGGTATGCATGAAGGAATGATGGAGCAGTTTGGAGGAATGTTTGGATTTTGGAAGATGTTTGGAGGAATATCTCTAAGGCTTTCAATATACCCATCATAATCAACCAGATCTTCATCATCATTTGAATAGGATGGAGTGGGAGAAAAGGTGGGATGACCAAACTCATCGTAATAGGATTGTGAAATCATGTTTTGATGATGAGTTGAGTAGGGACAGAATGTTACTAGTTAAGACATGGAAAGGAATACTTTATGGAAGACCTTAGGAATGATGGTACTAGAGGAAAGTTTGGAAGCTTGGATGAATGTCAAAAAAGGTAGTGACTATGCTAAGTATGCCTTTCATTTGGGTTGAATGATTGACCAATGGCTGGGTTGTTATGAACAGAATTGCTAACAACTATTTCAAAGGATAGACAAGTGATCTCTTTAGCAAAAAGATTTCATTTTTTTTCTGAAACATGGGGAGGGTTTTGAACACTCAAGCACATCAAGCACACCAATAGCCCTATAAGATATTTTATGAGGATATACAAGCTTAGCTAGGGGTGTCCTTGATATACACAAGGTACACTAGGTCCAAATCTGTAGATGAAAGAAAATAATGCCACACAATTAGGAGGAGATGATAACCCAAATCTCCACCTTGACTTCTCAAAGGTATAAAGTTCTTTGGGGCTTAGCTAAGAGTGACAAGATTATGCTTGCAAGAGAGGTGTCTTTCAATTCACCTCTCGATACTTATACTCTGCCAGAATGCTAGAGTTGAGATCGTCCCAAGGGATGATGAAATCCCCAAGTGGGCCCCCTAAAATGTGTAAAACAAGACCACATAAGTGATCTTTGGTTATAAAAACACTCGTTCTTTTCCAATTGATGATTTAGATTTTGTAATCTATGATTGAAGACACTTGTGTTTATGGCATATAGTGTTCATTCCAACTTGACAGTGTCGTCAGCATAATAAAGATCGAGATTTTGTCAACATAAGTAAATTGAGTGTTGTCAACATGAGAAATTTGATAAGGAATGAGTTAACAAGTCAATTCATTTATGCATTTAAGATTGAGTGATTTCTTTTTAAGCCCCAAAGTCGAATTATGAGGGATAGCAATGGTTATTTGATCCTTGGCTTTCAAGATGATATTTGTTGTTTAACTCATGCATTCCAATGAAAAATGTGATTTTAGCCATGGCATTCAAGATTGATTTGAGCAACATTCATTCAATGAAATATTTGTTTAAACATGCAAGATCATTATAAATAAAACTTGCAAAAAACATAGTTAGGCTTTGAAAATGCTCCAATCTGCAATGCTACAAAAAATCAATTTGATTAGTCACACCTAAATCCCCAAAATCAAAGCTTAACTATGGGAAAAAATTGTTTAATTTTTTTTCTTCTTTTTTATACACATAAAAATGCTTAGAATTACCCCTATCCTACATAACCACCAAAATTCAAAATTTGATTTATACTCTTTTAAAAAAAAGAAGTGATCCCACTTGTAAAATAACAATCCTATGAGTAAAATAGCAATCCTGCAGGTAAAACAATGATCCTGCAGGGTCTAAACAGTGATCCCATGACGCAGGAACATAATTGAGAGGTAATGAGATTGCAGTACATAAAACTAGTGAAACCACATAAAAATGGGCTGCAAATAAAAAATCACAGGGTGATCCCGCAAAATGGCGATCCTGCAAGTCTATGAGGGAGCATTCCCACCAAAGGATTTGTTGGCAAGTTTGACATAGGAGGAAAAACATGGGGAATATTAGTTGACTAAATAGCTCAAGCATTGCTACAGGTCTTTTGCAACGATCCTGGTAGTAAAAACTAGCATTCCTGTAAGAGGATTGGTCAACGGGATTGATGGGGGGATTTTTAATGGTGCTTGGTGTTGGGGTATGAGACAGAGAGCAATCCTGCCATTGTAGCAACGTGTTCCTGTGGGTTTAGGCTACGATCTTGGGGCTGTAGGTTCACATTTTCACATTTGTGGGATCACGAAGAAAAGCTTTGAAAAGGTTGCCAAAGTTGGAATATTTTTCTATGGCTAGGAGCATGATTCCTAAGAAGGGACTTTGGTGCCTGGAAAAATGTTAAAACACCACCTATCTTCACAAATAAGCACAAACTATTAGGTGGATTAGTTTAACAAAATAAATAAAAGACCATGATTGTGGTGACCAGAACACGAGGTCCCACTGGGCGTGCCAAAATGTATCACCTAATCTAGTAGTGTAAATTCAATACTAACTAATAATGAAAGCATTAATAATACTAAATAAGCCAACACTTATGATAGGACTAAGGTCATCACCAAGTAAGAAGGAAAACCAAGAATGACAGGCTCCTTATGGTATAAGCCATGATGAAGTGGATATGTCCTTGATGGATGGAGGTGTGTGCTCAAGCTTCCAATGGATGTGTGGATTATCAAGTGTGTGTATGGGTGAGGGTCTCAAACAATAGAGGTACGGATGGATTTCAGCATTATGATAATGTAAAATGGCTATGATGGAGTAGTTAGCAAAGCATTATAAGTTTGCATGAAAAGTGGATGATAGTTGTGGAGGGAGAGGGTTTCATTTATAGGCTAAGGGGTAGAGGGATGAATGGCCAAGATGTAAGGATTGGGAAAAGCTTATGGAGGCCTAGGATGCATTCAAAGGGCAGCCCATGGATTGTGCTTGTTTGAGGCCAATAGGGGAGTGACACTTGTCACAAGGAGGATGAGTGTGAGGGGATGAGATAAGGGTTGGACAAAGGGAGTAATGAGGGAGGTTGAGTATGTAAGAGGGATGTAAGAAACATAAAGAGGGATGTAAGAGTCATTAATGGCATGTAAGAGCCATAAAGGGGGATGTAAGAGGATAAGGGAGACTTTTTCACTTTAGCTTGGGTTAGCAAGTCTTAACCCTTGCTTAAAGTTGTGCACATGTTTAGGAGGGGGATTAGATTTAGCTTGGGAAGGGGGTTAGGGGCAAGTGGCTTAGCTTTGATGGGATGGGTTAGTTAGGTGGCTAAGTGAGATTAATATTGGTGAATGGGTTGGATTAAGGATAAAGGTAGGTCTTAGGGATGTTTTAGGGATTTGGATATTTTATTAAATGATTTATTTAATAAAATGGGGATATGGGGTTAAATTAAATAGATTTGAGGATTTATTTAATTTAATAGAGAAAAAAGGTTTTAATTGATAAATTGATTTTGGGTTATCATTCAGTTTTATCAATTGGACTATAATTAATTAATTCAACTAATTAACTAGGGGATGATGATTAATTAATTAAATAATAAATATTTAATCAGTAATGTCCTAGGAGATGACTAAATACGATTACCTAGTGATGTAATCAGATTTAAATGTCTACATCGACAAGACCCTAGATCACTTGGAACACACTGTAGACTTTGTTGTGATAGCAAAATGTCCCAAGCGATATTTTTCCAAAAACTAGATGACAGAAGGATAACAATTTGTATCATCTGAAAAAGTTTACTGTAACTAGGCGATGCTTTTCTCTTAGGCAACAATTTTCTTTAAGCAAGGAGATAAAATTTAATATAACCAAGTGATAGACCTAGAAGGAACTAAACGAGACTTTTTTGGAAAAACAAAATTGTTGTGCGATATTTCTCTAGAGACTGTGTGATAGTTTGTTAGTGAAATGTGAAAAGAGACAGTTTTGACTCAAAATATTTTGTGTTTTAGTTGATCAATCAAGTAGTTTTCAGATCAGACAGTTTAGGACTTCAGTTTGTGTCAAAGAATAACAAGTTTTGCAAATAGTAAAGGTATTTCAGCATATCTCAATCAATTGAACAAGGGTTAAAACAACCTTGTCAATAAGCATTTGTGATATCAAAACAACCTTCCTACTAATTTTATCAAGATGTTTGATTTGCGAGAATGTTTACACAAGTCAACATATTTGAAAACACTTGCCAAGCAATCTAACTAAAAGTCACGATGCATTATTCAACAACTTGGCCCACACTAAGTGCTCCTTCACCTCACACCAAGTGGTTGTCCACAAGAGATATTGGCTTTGTCATGGAAGTGTCATAAGCACAACTAAGAGAACACAGATGGCGAGTGTCAAATCTTGGGGTGATCTAGGTAGTCCTCTATGATCGATCCTTGTACCAAGAAGTTGAGCAGAAAAATAAGGTAGCTACTAACTTAGAGTGTTTAGAAAGGGCTTCCCTTATAATTTTTATCTTGCACCCAATTAAGGGATACCCCACCTTGCGATGGGTAACAAACCTTCCAACCACAAGAGCACCTTAAGTGTTCTTGCTTAGCATTTTCTTCATGGTCGTAATCCCACAAGTACTCACACTAAGCAAAGACAAACAATACATCTACCAAGGTTTTGTGTCCTTGATAGCCTTGAGTTTATAGTGGGTTGGAATAGCTGGGTTCACTTGTCCCTACTTGGGCCATTCCTCTTGGTTTCCCAAGAGAAGACCCTCTAAAGGATTCTAACTAAAAATAGATTGGATCCACTTTCAAGAGTCAATACTTTTGATTCACTGTGAGGGTGAAGAGCATAGTCTCCTATCTTGATCGTTCCACCAAACATGTCAAGAAGCTTCAATTATCCCCTTGCTTTTGAAATCTAAAGGCAAGTCAATATTTTTGATTCACCATAAGGGTTAGGAGCATACTCTTCCATCACCAAGAATCCCAATCACAAGTTTAATGTGCTTACAAAATAGAAACAACTAGTAGAATGCCGCACATAGAATAAAAGAAAAATAAGCAAGTCTAGTTTTTATTTTTTTGGCAATCCTGTAAACAACTGTTAGTAGCCCTTGTACATTTGAAGCTTTGACATGTGTTCCTTTCAAGGAAATTATGTAAGCATTTGAAGGCATCAACCTACAAACACAACCATTAGTCCCAAAATAACATAAAATTTGCAAATAGCATTCTATCAAACAGTCACAGACTTGTAAAATCCGAGAAACAATAAGAAACAACTGAGAAAATGACCTAACCACCCAAAAAAAAAGCAAATCAAAGCTAGGCAATATTTTTTGCTAGAAGACTATCGTACACTATTTCTCAATATACCTATGTGATAATTTTCCTTTGTATGATGTTTCTACTTAAATCAGGGGACAAAACTTACTATGCTTAGGTGATAGAGTTGACTAAGATCATGTGATACTTTTACTAGAAAAGTATCATACGACAATACAAACAAATGTCACACAATACTGGCAAAGTATTTGCCTAAAATTTGCGACTATAAAATAAGGAAATGTGGACAGAATGTGAAAAATGCAAGAAATGTAGCAAGATAAAGAGAAAAACTAAGGTGTTCTACCCCACAGTGGGCACCAAAAATGTACACTCAAAAGGTGTCACACTCTAAACCATTTTATCCAAGTGATTCAATGAGTTTGGAATGCTTGGATACTAACTTAGAGCTCCCTATACACAAAGTGTAAGAAAGTATACTTGAATGTGTGATGGCTCTCAGCTAAGCCTTAGGAATACTTTTCTTTCTAGTAAACCATGAAATGGGAGGTTATTTAAGAGATAAGATGCAAGAATGCAAATGTCAACAAATGATGCCTCAAGAATGCAATGCAAATGTAGACTAAAAGTAGTATGAATATGCAAAATATAGCTATACTAAGCAAGGATGACAATATTACAATCCAAACTAATTACTAAGTAAGCTAGATTATAGCAAAAGAGAACTAAGCTACACAAAACTATACTAAAATGCAATGATATGATAGAACGTAGACAAGAAATAGAAGTTCTTCCATAAAGCTCGTCAAAGATTTGAATGAGAAACCTGCAACATAACAATACTCAAGAGTGTAGATCCTTTGACAAGGGGAAAGCTCTTTCTTTTAAAGATGTACAAATGGTGGAGATCAAGATCAAATGATGAATGATCAAGGGTGGATTTTGAAAATGAGATTGATCCATGTGCACACACAATTCAACCAATAAACAAAGAGTTCAATTTACATATGAGACAAAAAGAGTATTTTCCTTTAGTTTGTAAAATAGAAATAATGCTTTATGCATGCACATTGAGTGGGTTAGAAGGAAGGTGGCTATTATTTAACTAAAAGGGGACATGTTCTTTCAATAAAATAATGAACTTAGGATAGTATAGTCAAAACTATAGTTTATAATCAAATTAATTGATTTCCAACAATTTGGTCTAGGTAAATGATTAATTAATTTAGCCAAAATTCTGAGAAAAGGGCTAATAGTCTAGACAATCATTTTTAGGTGATTACATCAAGCATCAAGAGTCATGCACTATCAAGTTTCAATAGAAAATATCTACCAAGAATCAACATGATGTCAATCATTAGCATGTTGCCAAGCATCAAGCTATAGGAGTCGAGTCACAAAGAGAAGAAGTTGTTGGTATATGATTGAAAAGATCATTTGAGTTAGAAAATTGTTGAAGAAGTGTTTTCAATCATTTTTTTGTCATTGATGTCAAACCTACTATATATTGGTAAGACAATTGCTAATATGTTTCAAGCACTATCACTTAGTTGATTGATGAAGAGAGTTTGATCAACAAGATGTAACAAAAGTACCTAGAGGAAAGGTTGAGTTATGATTATGTATTGAAGTGCAAGAATCAGTTAAGATAGTGAAAAAATAATGTATAGATGATCTACTTGGGGTTACAAAATGTTTGGCTACACTTAGAAAGTTCAGAAGAAAAAGGTTGGACTAAGTTCATTTGCCAAGATTGACCAAGTTGATAGAAGGCGCCAAGTAAAGTTAGTGCAAGTCGAGCAAAAAGTCAGTTGAAGCCGAGTGAAAGCAATTTCTAGAGGATGTCAAGAAAACTAATAGGTTCCAAGCAAGTTAGTAGATGTTGAGTTATTTTCAGTATGTGCTAAGCATTGGTAAAATCTAGTTGATACCGAGTAACATAGTATGTGCCAAGCATCAGTAAATTGATAATGTCAAGCTGTTGCATTATGAAAAAGATCAAAGATTTGCCAAATCAAAGTTGACAAGTTTATTTTCTTGGAACTTGTAAATTAGGAGGAAGATAAGATTGATGAGCTAGATGCATAGAATCTTATGTAAACTATTTTGGAGGCAAATTCAAATGGATTCTTAGGGATGTTTCTAGAGAAGACAAGATATGGGGTAGATACATTGTATCCTACCTAATCCATCAAAAACCCTAATTTTTGAGATGGATAATGAGCAAGAAAAAGAGTTCCAATTCCCTATATCTAGGGATGCTTGGTCATGAAGCAAAGGTTGAGAAGTCAGAGATTTTTTGGATGCGAAAATCTAACAAGGTGAAGAAAGAGGGTTTGCTTCATCAAGTGACCCAAGAAGAGAAGTCAAGTGACCCAAGAAGAGAAGTCTAAAATAGTGAGATAAGCAAGAAGGCTAGAGAAGGTTGAATTCTTAAAGGGTGAACAAGTTGTCAAAATTGAAAAGATTAGAAGGCAAGCAGAGTTGAGGACTAAATAGTGATGTGTAATCTGCAAGTAAGGTTGTAAGTTGTATCAAATCAAACTCTACTATTACTCTCTAACAATTGTATCAGATTAGGGTACATTCTTTGGAGAAAATTTGACTTAACAGTCATTGGAAAATCCTTTAACAGGGTGGCATTCCAAGTGAATTACCTAAAGTCCTCTAACAAGGCTCACTTTTAACAGGGTGATTGAAATCCCTTAACTAGGTCACATTTAACAATGTGTGTTGTAACCTTTAACAAGGTTGGCCTTTAACAGGGCATCACTTCGGAAGAGTGAGAAAGGAGAAGCATGTTACTACTAGTGGTTTTTCCCAAATTAGGTTTCCATTTTAAATCATTGTGTCAAGTGTACTGACGGATGTGTTGTGTTTTATGCTTTACATTTCTACATGTTAGTTTAACAATAATATATCAGTTTTGGTTAACACACAATGAATGCATGCATGGTTAAGAATGTTATAGGTTCACTAAATTGTGAAAAAGTTTTATTTAGACATCTGGGCCTTGATTAACTAATTCACCCCCCCTAGTTAATCTAAAATTATTTCAACAATTGGTATCAGAGCACAGTTGCTTAAGAAGATTAGTTTCAAGGCACTAAAAACATAAAGATCAAGATGTCAAAGAGAGAGGTACCCAAGTTGAACAGAGATAACTTTCCTGCATGGAAAAGTTTGATGAAGCTACACTTTGAAGGACTTGGATATTATGCACAAACTTGCATTACAACATAACATGTTGATCTAGTAGGAGCCCTAATTGCTGAAGATTGAAGAAAAAGAAAGAACACAATTAGGCTATGTTAGAGATTGCTCTACCCTGAGCTATGCTAAGTTTGATGATATCAAAGACCTTCAAAATGCAAATCAGATGTGGGATGCCCAAAACACCATCTATGGAGGAGACAAAAATGTTCAAAGAGCCAAGTTAGAGAGCCTTAGAGGTAAGTTTGATGACATGAGAATGGAAGAAGGTGAAAACATTGGTCAATATGTTGCTAGAATAAAAGAAGTTATTAGTGCAATAAAAGGTGCAACTAGTAAAATAGATGATGATACTATGCTAAGTAAAGTTTTCAGAACACTGTTGCCTGTGTATGCCATTATAATGTTTGCAATCCATGGGTTAAGATATATGCCAGAGTATGATCTAACCCTTGAAGGTTTGGTAGGAAGACTCATTGCCTTTGAGTTATCAAATTTTGACAATTGTAAAAAAGAAAGTATCGAATCATCTTTCAAGGCAAAATTGTTACTAAAGGATTCTGAGGAGGTAAAGCCAAAGAAGAAGAAAAGAAAGATAAAGTGTGCATCCAGTGACAGCAGTACATATGAGGATGACATTGAACAATTGGAATCATTGTTGGCCAAAAGATCTCACAAAGGAAAAGGTATTTTCAAAGGTAAGTTGCCTATCATTTGTTTTAATTGCAATGAAGTTGGTTATATTGTAGTAAGATGTACGCAAAAGAAGAACTTCAGAGAAGGGAAAAAACACAAAATTAGAAGAGAAGATGATGGAAGAGACTACAGAGATAAAGGCAAGAAGTCATCCTACATTGTTGATGCAAACAACTCTGATGAAAATGATGATGAAGTGGTATATGTTGCAATGAAGGATGAATCAGATGAGGATGAAGCTACTGCTCTTATGACTTGTGTGAACAAGAATGACAAATGGATCATTGACAGTGGATGCTCACATCACATGATTGAAGACAAAAGTAAGTTCATTACCTTAACCTATTATGATGGAAATAGTGTAAGATTTGGTAATGATGCACCATGTTTAATAAAAGGAAAAGAGTATATCAAGCTTACAGACAAGATCTCATGTGGCAATGCTTATTATGTTGAAGGATTGAATTATAACTTGTTGAGTGTGTCATAATTAAATAATTTGGGGTGCAAAGTTGAGTTTGAAAATAAATCAACCAAAATATATGATACAAATAGAAATCTGATTGGAAAACGTGATCAAACTAGGAGTAATATGTTCTATTTGGATATAGAAGATGCTACTTTGTCTTATTGCAAAATTTAATGATGTATGGCTTTGGTACAAGAGATTATGTCATGTTAACATTGATAATCTAATTAGTATAAGTAACATGAAAAGAGTTAGAGGTTTGCCTAAGTTGAAGAAACCAAAAAACATAATGTGCAAACAATGTCAGCTAGGAAAGATGACAAAGTCAAGCTTTAAAAGTAAAGCTTAAACCTCTAAGGAAATACTTGAAATTGTTCATACTGATTTGTGTGGATCTATTGAAGTGCAAAGATACAAAGGAGACATGCAAATAATGTTGCTTGTTGATGATTACTCTAGGATGATGACTATCATGTTTTTAAAACAGAAATAAGATGCTTTTCAAATGTTTAAATGGTATTTGGCAAAGTTGAGAAAGAAACAAGTAAGAGCTTGAAATGCTTTAGATCAAATAGGGGAGGTGAGTTCACTTCACATGAATTTGAAGTGTTTTGCAATGATAGAGGAATTAAAAGATAGACATCAGCACCAAGGACTCCCCCACAAAATGGAATAGCTAAAAGTAGAAATAGATATGTAATGGACTATGCTAGAAACTCATAAAGGAGAAAAATGTTGCCTTGAAATACTAGAGAGAAGTTGTAAGTACTGCAGTATACACTCTAAACTGTGTGCAAGTAAAGAAAGGTACTCACCCAACACCTTTTAAACTATGGTATGGTCATCCACCTAATGTGAAATATTTTAAGGTATTTGGAAGCAAATGTTATATTCTCAAAGATGTTAGGAGTGGAACGTTTGATGCAAAAAGCGAAGAAGGTATATTCCTTGGTTACTCCACAAGAAGTAAAGCTTACAAATGTTTAATTACTAACACTAACAAAATTGTGGAAAGTGTAAATGTGAATTTTGATGTGTTTACAAAAGCACATGAAACTAAACTTGCAAAAGAACCAGAAGACTACAAGACATTTGCATACTACTATGAAGGAATGCCTACTAAATAAGATGCTACAAATCATGCAACAAATCAACAACAAGTTTTAACAACTTCCAAGTCACATCCTATGAATGTGGAGTTGCATTCAGATGCCAAGTTGCAAAATGAAAAAAATGCATAATCTGATTTCGAGATTGGCACACATGAAAGAGATGTTGATATACCTGATAGAGATGCACATAGTGATACTGAAGCTGAGAGACAAAATGTAGCCACAAGAACTGAGCCTAGACTATCCAAATATGTCAAAAGACACCATCCTACAAATCAAATCATTGGAGACAAGGATGCAAGGCCAATGAAAAGAAATAGGTTGAGAGGTGAATCATGTTTACTAAGTATGAAGGAACCTAAGATAGTAAAAGATGCATTGGAAGATGATGATTGGTACAAGGCTATGGAAGAAGAAATTCAACAGGTAGAAAAGAACAAGATTTGGAGCCTAGTTCCTAGACCAGAGGACAAGAATGTGATTGGCACAAAATGGGTATTCAAGAACAAGTTAGAAGAGACTGGTGAACTAACAAGAAATAGAGCAAGACTAGTTTGCAAAGGGCATGCACAAGAAGAAGGAATTGACTATGGTGAAACATTTTCCCCTATTGCAAGAATGGAAGGAGTAAGAATTTTTTTTGCTTATGTTGCATACAAAGGTTTCAAGGTTTATTAGATGGATGTTAAATCTGCATTTCTGAATGGAATATTAGAAGAAGAGGTACACATAGAACAACCAGAAGGATTTGTGGATAAAAACAATAAGAACATGGTATGTAGATTGCACAAAGCCCTCTATGGATTGAAGTAAGCACCAAGAGCATGGTATGAGAGACTTCATACTTATCTTGTTAAGATTGCATTTGAAAGGATAGATGATAACAACAATTTTTACATGAAGAAAGATGAAGAAAAAGGTATATTGTTATCTAAAATTTTTTTTGATGACATTATATTTGGAGGACAAGATGCTCTATGTAAAGATTTTGCAAATCAGATGAAATAGGAGTTTGAAATGTCAATATTTGGTGAGATGAAATTCTTTGTAGGATTACAAGTATATCAAATAAAGTTGGTGTATATATCACTCAGTCAAAATATATCGAGGAGATATTAAAGAAATTTGGACTTGAGGACTCAAAACTAGTAAGTACACCTATGGTAACAACAATCAAACTATGAAAGAATGGTGAGTCAGCTGAGGTCAATCAAACATTGTACAGATCCATGATTGGGAAATTGCAATATGTAGTACATAGTAGACCTGATATTGCATTAGTTGTGGGAATAGTTGCTAGATTCTCTACTAATCCTAGAGAGAATCACTTGATAGCAGTGAAAAGGATAATGAGATATTTGAAAGGAACAAAAGAGTATGGCTTATACTATAAGAAGAATGAAAAGTTTAAGTTGAGAGCCTACATTGAAGCTAATTAGGTTGGAAATATGGATGACAAGAAGAGCACTAGTGGAGGAGCATTTTTCTTAGGCAGAAGACGTGTTACATGGACAAGCAAGAAGAGGAGTTGTACTTCTCAATCCACTGCTGAAGCAGAGTATGTTGTTGCTACTATCAATTGCACAAACATTGTATGGATCAAGTAGGTGCTAAAAGGAATGAAGGAAGAAATCATTGAACCAATGACACTTTATTGTGATAATACAAGTGCTATAAATATATCAAAGAAACTTGTTATGCATACAAAGACAAAGCACATTGCAATAAAGTATCATTATGTAAGGGAGTTAGTTCAAGACAAAGAGGTGAAGATGGAATATATCAACACAAAGGAGAAAATTGTTGATATCTTCACCAAAGCATTACCTAAGGATGCTTATGAGTATCTAAGAGGTAAATTAGGGGTGATACCCCTATCAAAGGCTATGTAAAAGACAGAGGGAGTACCCTACATCAAACAAGCTAACATTCATTTCATACAAATTGATGTAGTGGATCTTACTTTAGGAAGTTGCATAAAGTAATCACAGAGCTGAAATTTTAAATCAGTCACAAGCAAGGTGACAGAGGGAGAAAATTGAAGAGCCTGCAAAAGTTTATATCTGCATATATAAAGATGTCAAGTGTTGAGTACATGTCTTTGGCATTGTTATCAAAGAGGGAGAATGTTCAGTAAACTAATCAAGTGCATATTGATCAAAGAGGGAGATGATCAAAGAAAAAAATCAAGTTATTGATCAAAGAGGGAGATGATCAAAGTAGAAAATTAAGTTAGAGGGAGAAAGTACAGTGTAAAAGAAGAACAATGAAGTAAAGGTACATTATCAAAAGATCAGAAGTCTAGAAGCAATAAAGAGGGAGAAAGCATAAAAAAAAAAGTGAGAGATATTTTGATATTCTATTGATCCATGATAGAAGAGAATGTTATATTTTGCACCCTAAGAGGGAGTTGTTGATAGAGGGAGAAGTTTTATTCACAAGCTTTCTTTTGGTATTACCTTACTATTTTAACTTAGTTCATTCATCATTTGTTTGACTGGTTGATCAGTTTGGTTTGCCATCAATGTCAAAGAGGCAGATTGTTGATATATGATTGAAAAGATCATTTGAGTTAGAAAATTATTGTAAGAAGTGTTTTAAATCATTGTTTTTTCACTAATGTCAAACTTGCTATATGTCAGTAAGACAATTACTTATATGTTTCAAGCACTATCACTTAGTTGATTGATGAAGAGGTTTGATCAACAAGATGTAACAAAAGTACCTATAGGAAAGGTTGAGTTATGATTATGTATTGAAGTGCAAGAATTAGTTAAGACAGTGATAACATAATGTATTGATGATCTACTTGGGGTTACAAAATGTTTGGCTACACTTAGAAATTTTAGAAGAAAAAGGTTGGACAAAGCTCATTTGCCAAGCTTGACCAAGTTGATAGAAGGTGCCAAGTAAAGTTAGTGCAAGCCGAGCAAAAAGTTAGTTCGAGCTAAGTGAAAGCAATTTCTAGAGGATGTCGAGAAAACTAATAGGTGTCAAGCAAGTTAGTAGATGTCAAGTGATTTTTAGTATGTGTCAAGTACCAGTAAAATCTAGTTGATGTCGAGTAAAACAGTATGTGTCGAGCATCAATAAATTGATAATGTTGAGCCACTCCATTATGAAAAAGATCGAAGATTTGCCAAATAAAAGCTGACAAGTTTTTTTTCTTAGAACTTGTGAATTAGGAGGAAGATAAGATTGATGAATTGGAGGCACAAAATCTTATGTAAACTATTTTGGAGGCAAATTCAAATGGGTTCTAGGAGAAGTTTCTAGAGAAGACAAGATATGGGGTAGATACATTGTATCCTACCTAATCCATCAAAAACCCTAATTTTTGAGATGGATAATGAATGGGAAAAAGAGTTCTAATTCCCTATATCTAGGTATGCCTAGTCATGAAGCAAATGTTGAGAGGTCAGAGAGTTTTTGGATGCAAAAATATGACAAGGTGAAGGAAGAGGGTTTGTTTCATCAAGTGACCCAAGAAGAGAAGTCTGTAATGATGAGCTAAGCAAGAAGGCTAGAGAAGGCTGAATTCTTGAAGGGTGAACAAGCTGTTAGAATTGCAAAGATTAGAAGCCAAGAAGAGTTGAGGACTAAATAGTGATGTGTAATCTACAAGTAAGGTTGTAAGTTGTATCAAATCAAACTCTACAGTTACTCTCTAACAATTGTATTAGATTAGGGTAAATACTTTGGAGAAAGGTTGACTTAACAGTCATTGGGAAATCCTTTAATAGGGTGGCATTCCAAGTAAATGACCTAAAGTCCTCTAATAAGGCTCACTTCTAACAAGGTGATCGAAATCCCTTAACCAAGTCACATTTAATAGTGTGTGTTATAACCTTTAATAGGGCTAGCCTTTAATAGGGCATCACTTCAGAAGAGTGAGAAAGGAGTAGCATGCTACTAGTGGTTTTTTCCAAATTGGGTTTTCACGTTAAATCATTGTGTCAAGTGTATTGATGGATGTGTTGTGTTTTATGCTTTAGATTTCTGCATGTTAGTTTAATAGTAATATATCAATTTTGGTTAACACACAATGAATGCATGCATGGTTAAGAATGTTATATAGGTTCACTAAATTGTGAAAAAGTTTTATTTAGACATCTGGATCTTGATTAATTGATTCACCTCCCCCCCCAGCCCCAATTAATCTAAAAGTATTTCAACATAAGTTGAATGGCAAAGAGAGGAGATTGAACACTAGACAAGCAATGTTGAGTTATAACAGGTGATACCTAAAGAAGATGACCAAGATGGACCAAGTGAACTACCATAAGAAGAAAGAAGACATGAATCTCTCTTGGAAAAATATGTAAGAAGGAAGCATACACCTAATCAAATTAGAGGAGAGAAAGATTCAAGAGTCATGAAAAGAATTAAGTTGAAGAATGCCACATGTTTACTATGTGAGATTAAGCATAAATTAGTTAAAGATGATTTGGAAAATGAAGATTGGATTAAAAATATGAATAAGGAAATTGATCAAATAGAGAAGAATAAAAGGACATTGGTACCTAGATCAAAGGATAAGAATGTAATTGGAACAAAGTGGATATTTAGAAACATGTTGAATGAGAAAGGTGGGGTCACAAGGAAAAAAACAAGACTAGTTTGTAAGGGATATGCACAAGAAGAAGAAATTGACTGTGGAGAGACATTTGCCTCATTTGAAAGGTTGGAAGGAGTAAGAACATTTCTTCTATATTTTTCTTACACAGGACTTAAGGTATATCAAAATGGATGTCAAATTTTCAATGGAATCTTAGAAGAAGAAGTCTACATTGAACAACCTGAAGGATTTGTTGATCCTAGCAAGAAGAGCATGTTATGTAAGTTGCACAAAGCATTATATGGTTTGAAATCCTAGGGAATGATATACAAGATTACATACATATTTGGTGAAAATTGGTTTTGCAAGAACTAATGATAACAACAATCTACAATTGAAAAGTGAATACGAGGATATGATATTGTTAGCTAGAATATTTGTTAATGATATCATATTTGGAGGACATGACTTGATGTGAAAATCATTTGATAATGAGATGAAGAAAGAATTTGAGATGTCAATGTTTGGAGAGATTAAATTCTTTGTTGACTTTCAAGTATATCAAATGAAAAAAGGTATTTACATTACACAATCAAAGTATATAAAGGAGATTGAAAACCTTTGGAATGGAAGATTCAAGACCACTTGGAACACCTATGGTTACTAGATATAAACTTTCAATGAAAGATGATTCTGTTGAAGTAAATTAGACACTTGTATAAGTCAATGATTGGAAAATTGCAATATGTTGTTCATAGCAGACCTGGCATTGCATTAGTTGTTGGTATTGTTACATGATTTTATGCTAATATTAGGGAGAATCACATAATGGCTTTGTAAAGGATTTTGAGATATCTAAAAGGAACAAAAGACTTGTTGGAATTAACAAGTGGGAAGATTTACTTCTAAGAGGGGGGGATGGGGGTGAATCAGAAGTAACCAATTTTAACCTTTTCAAAATCCTTTTAGCTGAAATCATTCACATGCATCTAATTCATCTGATAAACATGAAAGTAAAGACATGCATGAAAACAAATAACACAAGATTTTGGTAACCCATAAACCCTTCAAAATGAGAAGGTAAAATTGGGGTGAGGATGACACCCACAGATTATCACTGCAGTAATATGTAACTGTTCAAGGTTACAAAGTTTGACCACTTCCAATGGTCTACCCTGTGAAAGGTCTGTCCTGTTAAAGACTTTACACCCTTATTAAAAGTGACCTGGTTAAAGGATTTACAAACACTCCCTTGGAATGTTACCCTATTAAAGGATTTAGCACCTTGTTGAAAGGCTTACAACATGGCTATTAAACCAACCTATCATCATAGGATTTTCATTCGTAATACAATGGCTAGAGAGCATTAGAAAGTCTTGACCTAATGACTTGCACTCCTCAATTGTTGATTCCAAAACCTAGTTCTACTCTGCCTGTTCTGATCCTTAGTTGATCTGATATGTCTCTCTTTGAAACTCTGATACTTTGTTCTTGATCAAGTAAATTATGCAATGTCATTATGCTCTTGCTAAGTATTTACACCCCTTTGAACTTCACTATAATTCACCCATACACTTTCACATCCATACACAAAATGGGATTTTGTCCTTCTTTTAAAGGCTTTGAAGACTTAGGGTTAGGTATGAATCTACGATCAATATTTATTCTTCATTTCCTGCTCAATTCTTTCACTTTTCTAATTGGTTACATGCCTTCTTCATTTTTCTTATTGGTTGCATGCTGATTACATAGGTAATGCAAAAGATTCGATCTTATCTTCATAATCCTTCAAGATTCATCTTGAGCTGACTCAAAAATGGTTTACATCTGAGTTTTTGAAGACACTAACTCATATGATGATTCTATGTTACTCAACACTTACTAGTTGATGATGCTCGACACATATAGAAATTCTATCTCACTTGGACCCTATAGTAATTTTTTTTTGCTTGGCATCTATACTCTACTCAACACTTATAGTGACTCAACATCACTTATCACTCAGCACTTGAACTATGCTTGACACCTGAAGTTCACTCGACACCTATTAAATCTCTGGCTTGACACATACTATAGATCGACTTCTGTATTCTACTCAGCATCAACTTAAGAATTGGTTAAGTGTGTTGACACTCAATTTTCAAAACCAATCTGAGACCAACAATCTCCCCCTTTGACATGAGTGGCAAAAACACTTAACTAAACATTATGAATTTGATTTTTATGAGTATACTACACATTCTATTTGGTATATGTAAAAAACTTCAAAAACTTGTTCAAAATTTTGTAGAAGACTATATACCTCAAATTTTTGTAACACCTCCTAGGTTGATGTGCCATTTCTGTAACCAAAATTCCCTTAAGTTGAATTTTTCTCATGTTGGTATTTCATTATCTGCCTTATCATTCTTTAGTCTTTGTTCTTGTGTACCATGTTTCTGCTTTGTTTGTACTCCCCCTTTGTTTCTGCTCCCCCTTGCACATCTTCTTGTAGTTTTTGCATCCTTTTGGCTTTATTCCCTTATTTCTTCTTCAAAATTGTGTTACATGAATATCTCCCCCTTTGGATATTCTTTATTACCTCCATCAAAGAATGTATTATCTCCCCCATTTTGTTATATGCATAATGAATGTCTCCCCTTTTTATTTACATAATGCATTATCTTCCCCTTTTTGACACTTATGTTAAAGGGTTCTAAGAATGAATAGAATATTTAGCCAAAAATGTTTTATTTACCTCCATTATCATCTCTAGAGAAGAATCCCAATTGTCTAAGGCAATTTCCAGTGCTTTGTGTTGGATGGCTATCTCTGCTGCAAGATGTACTAGCCCTTCTAAGGTAGAAAGATTAGGATCTTTCTTTAAAATATTTTTTGCATAGGCCATTTCCTTATGTAGTACTCCAAGATGTAGGGTAATAAAAAATTGAATATGTATCAATTTGGCTTTGATATTGGCCTCTTCTCCAACTCCTTCTGAGTGTGAAGTGTTGTTGCAAAATGCTTCTCACTTTGAGTTGGATCTTTAGGTAGCTGTGTGCTAGATATCTTAAGATTGCACTCCAAGCTCAGTATTCTCTGGCTAGTTTCTTGTCTAAAATATGATGAGTCACATAATTTGGAGTACAATGAGAATATATTCTCAAGTACTACTTTCATTTTTTCTACCTTCTTGGCTAGTTCAACTTGTGATAGTGCTACCTCACTAGACATCTTCTCATTAACTGTCATTTGAAATTTCTTTTCAGACCATTCTAATAATTTCGCATTAGTATCAAGGTCTTTATTTTGTACCTAGTCCATTATGTTGGACAATTGCTCCATGATAGGCTTTGTTTCATCAGGTACATGCAAGCTAAATGCATCAAGGAATGTCTTTGATTTCTACTAATGCTTACTTTTGTCTATACTCATTTTTTAGTATCTCCTACTTCTTCTTCCTCTCAAGTGCCTCTTGCACTTCATTTATCTGTGCCAGGTTTACTATTTTGTAAACATAACTTGGCATGACTATTTCCTCATCAAGTGTAGGGTCTCCATAGTGAAGTACCCTTGCTACCTTGGTAGAGCTTGAGCCTGGTGCTGAAATTTGCAATGGTATTGCATCAATGCTCGATTGCTTGGTGGGAGTCCCCATAGTAGGCAAATTTACCAGTGTCTGTATTGCCTCTTGCTCTCTTTCCTTAGGGGTTTTCTCCTCTTCCTAGTCTTCTTCTCTACTAACCTAATCAATAACAATGATTTAAGGAGGTGCTCCTTGGCTTTGTGCTGTAGGAACATCTTATCTTGTCTGCTCCTTTGTTGGATTCTCAATGGTTGTTGTTGCTATTAATGTGGGATCAACCTTAGCAGTTGTGTCTTGTGCTACTTTCTCTTTTAGTTGATCATCTATACCTATGGGAGGTTGTGAAGGTGGTTCTTGTGTGTTCACCTTTTCCTTAGTAATCTCTGCTACAGCCTTTTGCAATTCTTCCACACTCACCAAAATAGGATTTGTGCACAATTGTGATTGCAATGTTGTTTGGTGAAGGATCTTTTTGAGATCCTCTACAGTTAGTGGATTGATGTTCTGACCTAAGGTGTTAGGAACATCCTTAATAATTATAGTTTTTATAAGTGTTGTATGTGGAGGACTTGGTGGTGGCAATTGGGTGTCTTTGACACTCTATTTTGGCTGTTGTTCCTTAGCTATTACCTCTTCACCTTGTTGTGTCTTCTCCACTATTACCTCTTTTTTTTCTTTCTCTCCTTCTTCCTTTTTTTCATTTTCCTCTTCTTCCTCATCATTTCTTCCCTATAAGGGATTTTCCTACCCTTCCTTGATAGTAGTCAATCCATAAATCAATTTCCACATTTATGTGGATTTCTTTACAACATCCTCTATTTTATTTTGTAAGATGCTAAACGCTTTGTATTTGGGTGCAAATTTGCTCCCATGTTTCTTATTGGCCTTGCTTATTTGACCTTTAGTAAGGTTTGGCATCACACGAGCCAATGTTGACTCCCTTATTTCATTTTCCATATTTAGTTAGTAATGCCATTTATTTTCTACAATGGAGCTTAGCTCCTTGGGCATAGAATTGTCTGCTTCAAGTGGGGTGGTCTTGAACTTGGTCATCATAGTGTAGATAGACTCTTCAACTATGTTTTGTTCTTCTCTTGACAATTTATTAAAATCAATTCCTTTTAATCCAGTCAAATCTGCATTGTCCCTAATGTTGTCACAAATATTTTCCAAATTAGATTTGGTGGAATGTCTTACCAATATGAATTGATCATTATCAAATTCTATCTTTTCTTCATCTGACTTTGGGGGTGTAACATATTTTCTTCTTTTCTTTTTTTTCTATAGGCCCTCCTTGCTCTATGGCTTTTTACTTCCCCTATTCCTTTGCCACTTGTGTTGTTGCCCTGGTGTTTGCCCTTGTAGTTGGCTTGGCTGGGCTTGACTTTGTTGCTTTCTTCTTCCCCTTAGGTTGTGCAACAAACTATTTTTGTGCTTTTCTCTTCTTAGGTTCAGCCTTGGGTGCTTCCTGCTCAACACCTTCCTCTTCTTCTACATCCTCCCCCATGCCTTGGGTCAATGCAAGTGTTTCCTGTCCTTTTTCTTCTTCATCATCTTCTGCTTCTTCACCTTCTTCTTCTTCTTTTGTAGTGCCCACACCAAATTTGGCTTTAAGTTTCTTTACAAGATTGTTCTTCTTCTTTTGTGTAGAGGCAATCTTTAACTCCATATTCACCTTTGATCTGACCACATCAAATGTACCAAAATGTGGTGCAT
The DNA here is from genome assembly GCA_028749045.1 of Cupressus sempervirens. Taxonomy (NCBI): domain Eukaryota; kingdom Viridiplantae; phylum Streptophyta; class Pinopsida; order Cupressales; family Cupressaceae; genus Cupressus; species Cupressus sempervirens. Next base: position 451,410,516 of record CM053783.1, read on the forward strand.
TTTTTTCCACTTCCTCAGCTAGTAGTGTAGTTATAGCTATTGATGCCTCATCTATAAATATTTCATAGCCAAGAGGTCTTAACCATCTAACTCTTGGTGTAGCAGCTTGAATATAGATGTAGTCAATATCTACAAGAAAGCATACATCATTTACATGCTTTTCTACCAATGAAACTGGTATTCTTGGCCTTTTCTTCATGGTCTTCTTGAAGTCTTCAAAATAGCTAGTCATAAGGGTTTCAAAATTAGCTCTCATTTGTTCATTAACTTGAGCTATGATAGACCTATTTGCTTTCTAGACAACTTTGCCAAAAGATGGAAATTCATTATGTACATAGAAAAATATGCAAATCAAAATTGCACCAAACTTGCATTGGGCTCCCTTGGTTCTCCTTATTGCTACTAAATTTTCATTGATTTGTTGCAATTGTAGTTCTGCAAGATCATAAGTATGATCCTTTTTCCCTAATTTGTAACTCACATCCACAACAATGCATGGTACATTATTAAGTCTGTTGGATTGGTAAAATTTGTGTGCAATAATCCTAACAACAAAGTCAACAAGAGGGTCTTGGATGGTTTCTATTGTCATTCCTCTCTTGTTCCACTTGGCACCAGTGTTCTTTTCAATTGCTTCTTTAGAATCACTCTTAAGGGTCTTTGGCCGATCTAGGGTTGGGTACCCTGTCACTCTATGTACAATTCTCTTTGTTATTTTTATTGGATCATCCTCCAACCATAAACTTCCATCATGTATCTTGGTAAGCACTAGCTTGATCCATTAAATTTTGAAAACTATGGGGAATTATAGGGTATGTGTCAAACCCTTCTCAACAATTTGATACTCTTCTTTCAAAACTCCATTTTCACACAATCTCTCATAGGCTTCCTTCATCTCCATGTCTCCTATGGCTCCAATTTTATAGTTGTAACATTTTGGACCATAACTACCTTAGGGGGTATAATGGATAGGGCTCCAGCTGGGTCATTTTTATATGCCACTTCTGGTATTGGTAAAAAATTTGGTTCTTTTACTTCATTTGACACTAGTTGTACCTCAAATGGTTCTTTCTCCTATGGTTTCCTAGAACTATAGGCCATTTGTACTAGCAAGGGTTTTAACACAAAGAAATTTAAAATTGTGTAGCTCAACACAAATGTAAATACCTTGAGTTCAATGAAACTATCTTGAATCATTGTTGAAATTGGCTAAAATGTTGGATTCTCTGCTTTGGAGTCATTCTGCACTCTTCTTTGTCTTTGCTCTTCGTTTGCAATGAAGAAAAATGATTCAAAACATGATAATATGCCCTATTTTCATAGCATTTAATAATTAGTGCATTTATAGTTGTCCACTCAGCTGCAAATAATGAAGTTGACAGTCAACTCGACATGTACAAAGATTTTACTCGGCATCTGAGGACAACTCAACAATACTTATGAAATCTTGAAATTTTATCTTTGCATCTCTAATCATGCTGATCTCTTATTTTTAGTACTTACTTATTTAGGAACTGATGTATGATAAAGCTTTGTAAATTAGTCCCTCGTGCCTTCATGTACTTAATTTGATGAAGTGTGACCACTTGACCTTTTAGGTGAAGTAATCCCTTCATTTGTTGTGCTACTCGTATCTTTCTTCTTCCATGTCTTATTCATTTATCCTCTGATGTTTTCAACATCTACCTTCTCTTTACCTTTGTTGTTCTTTGAGTTGGGTGCTTTTGACCTTGTTGGGCAATTCCTGCTAATATGACCAGTCTTCAAACAACTAAAATATGTGGTTTGACTCAGCCATCTGTTGTAATTTCCACTTAAATGTGTTCTTATGTAATTTTTAGGAATATTTCCATATTCTTGACAGTAATGACAGCTATATCTGGTGCTATAGTCCCAATTGTAGTGATGTCCATGGACATTTTCCCTTGCTAGTTAATTAGGTTTCCACATGGGCTTTGTTCTGCACTCAAAAGCTCTATGTCCATACTTCTTGCAATTGTAGTAGTGACCTTCAAATCTTGATGTTTTGATAGTCCTAGTCTTGCAATCATGTGCTTGGTGTCCTTGCTTGTTGCACTTATGATAGTGACCCACATTATTAGTTTTGTCATGTTGATGAGCATTCTTGCTCCTGCATACATTAGAGGTATGTCCTTTTTTACCACAAAAATGACAAGTAGGTTTAGTGTTCTTACCTTTGTTACTTCTTTCTTCTGTAGTCTTGGATGTCTCTCCTTGTTCAGTGCTGGTGTATCCTAGTCCTGAAGTATCATTGCTAACCCTTGGTCATTTCAGTAGCTGCTCAAAGTACTTGATGGCCTCATTGGGTTTATTGAAGCTCTCTACAATTTCCTTCTCTCTTTTTAGGTCATTTTCCAGTTGTTCATTTTGCATCTTCAATATAGAGATCTCAATGTCTTTGACATTCAATTCATGGTGTGCATTCATCATCTAGCTTAGGGTGTCTAGATGCATGTTTGAAATACTAGCAAGTTCAAGTGACTTTTCTTCCAGTCTGTTGGCAAGATTTCTCTTGCCTTCTTCTAGCATAGCCTTATCTTCAATGGCTATTTTCTTCTGTTTAGTCACCTCACAAAGCATCATGGCTTGTGATTCTTGTTCAATCTTGAGAGTTCTAATTTCTTTTGCTTGAGCTCTATTCTTCTCCATTAGGTCTACTATTGTTGCATCAAATTCTTTGGAATCTCCATTTGCAAATAGTTTTCAGGTGTCAATCTCCTTGTATTGTGTATCATTCTCAGCTATGGCAATCTCTCTTCTTCTCTTTAATGTTTTTCTCAGTTCTTCTCTTCCTTCTTCCAAAGTGTGTAGAGAAAGTTGTACATCGATTGCTTGATTCTCTATGATCTTCCTAAGTTTGTAGACTTCTATTTTTAGATCTTTTCTCCAAGCTATAAGGCTCCTCCTTGTGAGAACTTGGCTTTGATACCAATTGTTGGAATTTACAAGTGGGAAGGTTTACTTCTGAGCGGGGGTGGGGTGAATAAGAAGTAACTAACTTTAACCTTTTGAAAACCCTTATAGCTGAAATCATTCACATGCATCTAATTCATTTGATAAAAATGAAAGTAAAGACATGCATGAAAATAGGTAACACAAGATTTTGATAACCCAGAAACCCTCCAAAATGAGAAGGTAAAACTGGAGTGGGGATGACACCCACAAAGTATCATTGCAGCAATATGTAACTGTTCAAGGTTACAAAGTTTGACCACTTCCAATGGTCTGCCCTGTGAAAGTCCCATCTTGTTAAAGACTTTACACCCTGTTAAAAGTGACTTGGTTAAAGGATTTACAAACACTCACTTGGAATGTTACCCTATTAAAGGATTCATCACCTTGTTGAAAGGCTTACAACATGGCTATTAAACCAACCTATCATCATAGGATTTTCATTCCTAATACAATGGCTAGAGAGTATTAGAAAGTCTTGACCTAATTACTTGCAATCCTCAATTGTTGATTCCAGATCCTAGTTCTGCTATGTCTATTCTGATCCTTGCTTGATCGGATATGTCTCTCTTCAAAACTTTGATACTCTATTCTTGATCAACTAAAATCTACAATGTTGTTCTACTCTTTCGAAGTCTTTACACCCCTCTGAACTTCGCTATAATTCACCCGTACACTTCTCACATCCATACACAAAATGGGGTTTTGTCCTCCTTTTAAAGGCTTCAAAGACTTAGGATTAGGTATGAATTTATGATCAATATTCATTCTTCATTTCCCACTCAATTCTTTCACTTTTCTAATTGGTTGCATGCCTTCTTCATTTTTCTTATTGGTTGCATGATGATTACATAGGTAATGCAAAAGATTTGATCTTATCTTCATAATCCTTCGAGATTCATCTTGAGTCAGCTCAAAAATGGTTTACATTTGAGTTTGTGAAGACACTAACTCTTATGATGATTCTATCTTACTCGGTACTTACTAGCTGCTGATGCTCGAAACATATAGAAATTTTGTCTCACTCGGCTCCTATAGTAATTTTGTTTTGCTTGGCATCTATACTCTGCTTGGCACCTATAGTGACTCGACATCCCTTATCACTCGACACTTGAACTATGCTAGGCACCTAAAGTTCACTCAGCACTTGAAGTTTACTTGGCACCTATTGAATCTTTTGCTCGACACATACTATAGCTCAAGTTTTGTATTATACTCGGCATCAACTTAATAATTGGTTAAGTGTGTTGACACTCAATTGTTAAAACCAATTTGAGACCAACAAGAATATGGTTTATGATATAAGAAGAATGACAAGTCTGAGTTAAAAGTTTACATAGATGTGGATTGGACTAGAAACATTAAAGACACAAAGAGTACAAGTGGAGACACTTTCTTTCTAGGTAGGAGATTGATTTCATAGACACATAAGAAGCAAAAGTGTATTTCTCAATCCACATTGGAAGCTGAATATGTTGCTACAACAATTAATTGTTCAAACATCATGTGGATCAAGCAATTGTTGGAATGTATGAAGAAAGACATTACTAAACCTGTGGTGATATATTGTGATAGCATAAGTGCTATAAACATATCCAAGAATCCTGTAATGCACAAACAGACTAAGCATGTTGCTATCAAGTATGATTACTTGAGAGAATTAGTACAAGACAACGAAGTGAGATTGGAATATGTGAACACTGAGGGACAAATGGTTGATATATTCACCAAGGCATCACCTAAGGATGCATATGTATATCTAAGAGGTAATTTGGGGGTCATTCCTTCATCTAAAGAAAACTAAGAAGAGATATAACATTGCATTAATTGTTATGATCAAAATACTTTACAAATTGATGCAGAAGGTAACACTTTAGGAGTTGTCTAAAGCTATAAAAAAGGACAAAATCATGAGTCAATGAGGCTTCAAGAATTTATGGACAAATATGACAGAGGGAGAGCTAATTTCATAGATCAATTTGTATAGAAACCAATGAAGATGATGGATATAGTGGATGATGTCTTTGGCATTATTGTCAAAGAGGGAGAATATGGTTGCTAAGTTACCATCCAATGAAAGAGGGAGAATATGAATGTTAAGATTTAAAAAGTTGGGGATGTATGTCAAAGAGGAAGTATATCAGTGATCCATATGATTGCATGGATGAGAATCATAATGAAATTAAGGATATTAATGAAGATTTGTATCAAATCATAGAGGGAGCTGACAAAGTGAAAATCATGAAAACAATTTTGCCATTGTATAGTAACTAAAGTTGTTGCCATCAATGCCAACGAGGGAGATTGTTGGAAATTACAATTGTTATATTGTCATTGATGTTAAACCTTACAGGTAATACATTTACTAAAATGTATAGAGTGCCATCTATTTTGATTGATGAAGAGGATTTGAAAAGAGAGTTAATTATATGAACTAGTGAAGTTGTTGAGTAAAGAGGAGTAAGTATGATGAAATTATAGTGGGCACTTGATCAATTAGTATTTGATAAGATAATGTGTTGTTTGATCATTACATGAAATGGACAAGACAAATGCATTGAAGTATGGAAGAGATGTTTGATGAAAGACAAGAAGTTGAGTAAAATACAAGCTTGATCAAGTGACCATTTTACTAGGTCAATGAAGAAGTTGAAGAAGATTAAGGAACTTAAGAGATAGTCAAGAATAATAGTATTAACCAAGTGATAGTATTGATTGAGCAAGATAAAGGAAAAATAAAGTATTGATCGAGCGTAGTGAAGGTCGAGAGAGCTTGTGTAAGTTGAGTGATACAAAAAAGTAGAGACTAAGCTACCCAATGATGATTGAGCAGAAGAACATAGTGATGATTGAGTGTCAACAAAATAATAGTTTGTGAAAGAATCAAGATTTAAGGTCAACATAGCTAAATTTTTGGATTGGTCAAAATGCGTAAAAGATGAGGATTGATGAGTTGGCATATTTAATGCATTAATTGAGTTTGTTAAGTGATCTAAGGCAAAGATTCAAGGAGAAGTTTCTAAAAGTTTCAAGAAAGAGGTAGACAGATAAAATGATGGACATGTTCAATGAATTTGATCAAACCCTAAGATCTATGGTGATGTTTAAGTGACAAAAGATCAAAGCTACCTATTTAAAGAGGTACAAGAGATGTTTTATGGTTGTTGATTGGAAAATTTGTGAAGGATAGTGAAGAGCATAATAGTAGAGGAAAAGTGAGAAGATTGGTGAATTGTGGTTGCTTGAAGGGTTGCAAAACAAATCAGAGATGGAGAATATGAAAAATTCTAGTCAATGAAGCAAGAATGAGCTAGATGGAGATCTAAATAAGAAAAGTGAGTTGATTTTTATCAAATCAAACCCAACTATTACTTTCTAACTATTGTGTTAGTAAAATCCTTTAATCAAGCCTAATTTAAGATTCATTTGTAAATCCTTTAATCAAGGTGACATTGTAATGGAATGATCTAAAGACCTCTAACTAGGCCACTCCTAACAAGGTGATAAAAATCCTTTAACATGGTCACATCCAATAGTGTATTTTATGACCTTTAAAAGGGTTGGCTCTTAACCGAGCTCACTTCAAAAGAGTGAAATAGTGGTAGCATGTTACTTGGTGTTTTTTCCCAAATTGGGTTTCCACTTTAAATCCTAGTGTTATACAAGTGTGAATTTTATTTTCATGATGCATGCTATTCACTTTTATTTATTTCTATTATTTGGCATTTACTAAACAAAGAGCTAAGTGATAAATGAATAAACTAAGTTGTTGAAGAGTTGCTATATTGGCTGAGTGACTTTATGAATTTGAATAAGTTGGTTGAAGTTGTTAAAAATTGAACTGGTACATTTGGACCTAAGGATAACTAATTCACACCACCCCCCCCCCCAGTTAATCTAATCATTCTAACAATTTTGTGTAAGGGATAAATTATTCAATGATATTTACCTTTCTATCATAAGTAGGAGTTAAAGATCTCATAATCTTGTAAGATACCTCATCTTTTGTTATATTTCCTCCAACTATCTTTATACTTGTGGTAATCTTAGTACTCCTTTGAATCTATGACCTAACATATTCATCTTCTTACATCTTAGCACTTTCTAACTTTTATTTTCAATTTTGGAACTTTTATTTCTTTGTATGTTCATTACCTTTATATAATCTCTCTAATATAATCCAAATATCATTAGAAAAATCAAGACCCTTTACCTCAACAAATTCTACTTTAGGAAGTGTTGTGATCAATGCTTCTCTTGCAATCATATTACACAAAAATATTTTCTTTTCCTTGCGTATACATGAAATTATATTGTTCTCCTTCTTGATACTAACTCGTGTCTTTGTAATCAACCAATAGTCAATACCCATGAAGATCAAATGTGTTTGCATCTTATCCTTCTAACTGTCATATTTTTCTACATCAAATCTAGACTCTCATTCTAGTATGTCATGGATCTCCTCACGTTGCCAAGATTTCTTCTCAAAGAGGATCTGATGCTTTGATACCAATCCTTAATAAGTAGAGCCTGCACACAACTTCTGGGGGGGGGCAGTGTTGTTGAATCAGTTATGAGAAATTTAAGCTTAAATCTAAAGTTAATAGATCCAACTCCAATAAGTAAAATAATGAACCACAATAAGAGATAAACCATACACAATAACAATATGATTTGTTGACTAGGGAAACCCTTGATTAGAGGGGAAACCCAGTGAAAGGACGTGACCCTATTAGGAGCCAATTGCAATGTATTCAATATAAAAATCCCTGTTAAGGAAATAATCCACGTTAGGAGACCTTGAACCTTTGTTAGAAGGTTCTAACCTTAGCAAAGGTTAATAGGGAAACAACTAGACCCACTATCTAAAATTTTCCAACAATTGTGAAGATCAATACTTTATGATAACATATCCAAAATAGGTGAAATGACTAATCTCCAATTTACTTGCCAAAAGAGTTCCTTTGAAGCCCAATACCACATACCCAAACAATCTATGCTCTTCTATGATCATCCAACAATTAAGTTCACATCGTTTGACCACAACCATGAATCATGGTACATTTGATATGTTAGTACATTCAAGGAAAACATCTTTCCTTTATACTCTTACACATAATTAATTAGGTTAGTTTAGTAGAACTTCCCCAATGTACAATCAATTACATGGGACCTCAATAAGGCATACACACTTTCTTAAGCATCATTACAATTATTCCCACATGCTACAATATACTCAACACATTATACAATGAAGATCAATATGTTTCATCAACCCAATCAATTGCCAATAAAACATATCGCACGTTTCTCTTCGATAAACTTTCCAAAATAATCTCCAAACCTTTCTATCATGAATATATCATCACAAACATGTATTCAACCATGATCCAAGCTCATTAACATTAATTCCACTTCACCAATAAGATATAGCCAATATACTGTCAAATGATTGTGTCAATGTTTTCTGAACACTAATCGACTACTAGTCTTTGACAAATGATTTGTAACTCAACAAATACTCAACATAAACTCAAGAGAACATAGATATGATATATATACTCATCCATGAACATAATCCTAATCTCACATAGTTTAACTTGTTCTATGTCAACTTCATTATACCAATAATATCTTATGATATACAAAATTTTTGTTTGCTGTGATCACATAACCATATGTTGTCATCAATGACAAAACCTATAATGAATACAACACATAACCAACATATCCAAGTGCCAACCAAACCTGGGTAACAAAAGTTGCATATATCGCTACCTTCTTTGGATTACCATTAACGGGTTCTTATTATTCTGTAACATTGTGAAGGATTTGAATATCGTGTTCTTGTTGTAACTCCATATGCAACACATATCATGAGAATTGTAGCATATCAACATCTTGTGAATCATGCACCTTTTGTAGATGTAACTTGTGTTTTCTAGAATTCAAATCATTCTTTGCATATATTGATTTGATTACTCTTGATCATTGATTGTCATTGTCACATAAAACATTATTTTTGTAGAAAATATGACATAATAAAGTTAACCTTCTATAGAATTTGGACTTGAGATATCTGGTTTGGTTCCATCATGTGAACATATATTGATTTTTTGTTGATTCCACTTGTACCACTCTGCAACAATAACACACTTTTTTATTTACCTTTTCAACTAAATTGATTCCTCAACATGGATGTAATTTCTAATTTCTTTTATTACCACTATGTTGAATTATAATTTAGATTCAATGTCATTAAACATACATGTTCTGTTCACACCATGAAATGATGGTATATGCATGTTTCCATAGAAAAAATATTGATCTCTACCTATCAATAAATTCAATGCCATTATTCAAGTGCAGTACTCATATTTGTTAGGAAACATTATAGCTTTATGTTATAATGATTGTGTATTCTTCATCATTGCATCAACAAGGGTAAGGTTTCATTTATGTTGTTAAGTTCTCCATGAAAGACAAAACATACTTGTATTGTGCATGTATTCAACTTCAAACCCTCACAACTCTTTCTATTACTTGAAATATGTAAGAGCTCACTTCTTTGTATTGTACTTTTCATGATTTCTTGTCCTCCATGTCCTTCATTACACCATGTGATCGTTCTGATTGTGTTTATAATTCTAGTTCAATTTGGCTATCTCTTGTTACAAAACTAACATGATATTTGATCTGCATTTCAATCTTTTGTGCTTGCATATCATCATAAATTATTGATTTTGTTTCTCCTTGAATCTTTCTGTAATGTCCCCCACTTGGCCAGTTTGGAGTTATGTTGTCGTTAGCCCATTCTTGTATGGTCCCAAGGGCTAACTAGGACTTCAAAAGGGATCCTGAGGTTATTTGGCCTAGTCAAATTTAATTACAGGCCAAACGGAGTTCGTTTGTTGGGTTTTTAGAAAGACTTACTATTTTTAGTAAGCCAATAGGGGGATGCAGTGCAATTTTCAGTGATAGGATGAGATACATTTTGTTGGGCTCTTTTTGATGAGCTATTATGTGTGGGATTTCAAGTTTATTTGGTATATTATTTTAATGTTCGAAGTTACAATGGTAAAGTGACTATTTAAATTAAATATTATAATGTTTCATAAAGTCACTTTATAAAAAATCAAGAGTCCCCCTTTTGAGTACATACATGGACTTTGTAAAAGGAAAAATAGAAGTAATATTAAAACTCATGTATTATCCCACATTGGCAAGACGGAAGCGTGGAGCAAGTGAGGAAGGGATTAAAAGGAAGAGGATAGCTCTCATTTATTCATGCTTGGAAATATCAAAGAAATTGGGAAATTTTCTGAAGATTATGTCTCAATAGTTTGAAGGAAGAAATCCCTTCAAGCTGGAAATCTTGATGCCATTGAAAGATATGGTCTTGAGATTCAAAAGGGTAGCAGTTTGAAAAAACAAATATGAAAAAGCAGTCCAAAAAAGCAGAACCGAAAAAGCAGTCCGAAAAAGCGAAACCGAAAAAGCAAGCTGAAAAAGCAGTCCGAAAAAGTAGTTCGAAAAAGCAAATCGAGAAAGCAAAGCAGAAGGGGTAGCATTGAAGAAAATTATTACAACCATCTAAAACCAGGTTCCTTTATTGTTATAAGTTTCAGCTGTAAGTGTGCATTATACCAGCATTATCATTTTGTAATCCATGTAAATGCCAAAAGTCTTGGCCATATTTCATGAGCATTGTATTAGAAATTTTATTGCAAATTAAGAAGATAATAGTTGCTGGTGTCATTTAAGCAATTCAATATCATTATTTATCAGCTAGTTAGTTTGCACACCAACTATTTGTAAAAATGCTAGTTGGCTGTAGGTGTTCATTTCTCATGCTTAGATCATATATATGCACTGAATATTGTCAAAATTAGTAGCACACTCATGTTAGGCCATTGTGTAGTCCATTTGGAGTCTTCTAGCACAAGATTCTCATTGATGCAAATTGAAAAAGAGTCATTTAAAGCCAACTGAAATACTATATCAGTCATATGTCCCTTGCATGTGAATTGTTTGATGAAATTCCTTGAGCTTTCATCAGCATTTTTTTGAAAGCAGATTTGAGGAGGGTCATTATAGTGGTATCGGAGCTATAAGTCCTGCCATCCTATGGAGGTCTTATAGGGAATTCGGAATAGCCGGATAGAAGGGAAAGTGTTTGACGAAATATCAAAACACTAAAATCAGAGCATTTATGTTTGATCACGCGACGGGGGCCTTATAATTTCCGTAATACTAGAGCAAGACAAAATAGGATTTCAAACCTGCAGAGCGAACAATCTAGTTCATCCATGCAGGTGGACATGGAATCCAATCATACAGACACAGAGGAGGTATTCTTTCATCAAGACATCAATATGGGTGACTGAGATGATAGGAATGCTCGGGATCCTGGAGAGGAAAGATTCTTACAGTTATTAGAGACCTTGGCACAGGGACAGTGATTAGCAGAATAGAGGGCACAGGAACAAAATCAGAGAATGGAGCTTATGATGCAGATGATGGCTCATCAAATGGGGTTGAACACTAACATAGGTGGAGGAAATAATCATAATGGTAATAATCAGAATGGTAACAATCAGAATGGGAATAATCAGGATGGGACACATAATGGAGGTGAACAAGTTGGGAACAATTTTGGTCATGCACCCCAGTAAGCTAGGATAGTGAGTTTGAGGCCCATGATTCTCACATTTCCTCCTAGAGCTCCAGAGCAGCCCGTACCAGAGCCCCAGATCATTGATATATAGGACCAGTTGAGGAGAGATTGGGAAGCTGGAGGTCTAGATTTTACTGCTGCAATTACCTTTAGGGAGTATATGGATGTGCGGATGAAACATATGCCACATGGACATGATAGCAACCAGAGCTATGAGTTATGAAAGAAAGTAGGGAAACTTCAGTTACCATATTATGATGGCTCAGGGAAGTCTACAGCAAGAGCTTGGGTTCAAAAGCTTGACACATACTTTCAATTGAACCCTATGCCTGAGGAAGAAGCTATTAAGTATGTAGCAATTCATCTGGATGGGTTAGCACACGAGTGGTGGCATCATGGTATGGTCACTATGGGTCATGCACACATTACCTCATATGTGGAGTTTACGGAGAGACTGATTGAACATTTTGACAGGAAGGATCCAGAACTCCATTTCAAGGAGTTAGCTCAGCTTAAACAATGGGGATCATTGGAAACATACATTTTAGAATTTCAGAAACTTACAGTGTTAGTAACAGATGTATCTGAAAGGAGGATACTGGTTCTATTTATGGATGGGTTAGCTGATCCGTTGAGAGGGTGGATTAAAGCTCTCAACCCTCCCACTTTGTAGGAGGCCATTAAGAAGGCTCGTGACATGGATTCCTCTTCAGCGTCTAAAAATAAATTCCAGGCAAAGGGTTTCCCTTTGAGGAAAGATAAGGACAGTAAACCTTTTCATAGAGAGGCTCAGCCACCTAAGGAGGAAAGCAAGAGGTTGGACAATGAGACACTTAATGATCTTAGGAAGAAGAAGCTTTTTTTTCATTATAGGGAGCCTTGGGATTTGTCACATAAGTGTCCATTAAAATCAAAAGCTAAGCAAATGGAGTACTTTTCAGCCGAAGAGTCAGTGGATGGAGATTCAGAGCAGTCATCAGAATCAGATGGAGATGATAATTCTTCACATGAGGAAGCACACAATGATAGCATGATAGCTCAGTTGTCCAGTAAACAGGAGGCCATCACTTTTAGAGTTAGGGGAACTTTGGATGGACAAAGATGTGTGGCACTCATTGATACAGGGGCAACACATAACTTCATTGATGAAAAGTTTGTGTCACGCAGAGGGCTACATACAAAAGAGCATAAGGGATTTAAGGTGATGGTTGCCAATGACTTCAAAATTGACTGTACCAAGAAAATCTCCAACTTGCAGCTTCGTTTGGGAGATTATGACATGGTGGGAGATTTCTTTGTTGTCAACATTGGTGATCAGGATATGGTACTTGGGATGAATTGGATGAAATCTCTGGAAGAGTTTACATTTAACCTCCAGAAAATGGAAATGAGGTTTGAGGCAAATGGTAAGAAGATAGTGCTCAAAGGTTTGTCAGATGGGAGACTTCGAGTGGTGTCACTCAAGCGGATGCAGAGTTTCTTCAGACACGACCCGGTGCAGTGGACAACAGATTTCAGAGTAATGCCTGAGGTGACAGAGCAGCATAAACAAGAGTATCCACCTGATGTAAAAAAAATAATAACCAAACATATTAAGATGTTTGGTGAGATACCTCCAGGGATACCCCCGGATAGGGGAATCGAGCATGTTATTGAGTTAGAGGAAGGGGCTAAGCAAGTCATCATCACACCCTACCGCCATCCAAAGAGATATAAGGATGAAATAGAAAAGGCAATCAAGGAGTTGATTGACATGGGGCACATACGGCCAAGCAAGAGTCCTTTTGCTTCTTCAGTAGTATTGGTAAAGAAGAAGGATGGTATAATGAGGATGTGCATTGATTATAGGGAGCTAAATAAGAAGACAATCAAAAATTGATACCCTATTCCACGCATCGATGAGCTTATTGATGAATTGCACGGTGCATGCTACTTCTCTAAGATTGATTTGAGATCCGACTACCACCAGATACGGGTTAGAGAGGTGGATGTGGAGAAGACAACTTTTGGATGCCACTATGGACATTATGAGTTCTTAGTCATGCCCTTTGGGTTGACTAATGCCCCCGCCACTTTCTAGTCTTGTATGAATAGAGTATTCAGAGATCAGTTGAGGAAGTTTGTGTTGATCTTTTTTGACGATATAATGATATACAGCTGTACTTGGGAGGAGCATTTGAAGCATATTGATGCAGTGCTCAACATTCTAGAGAGGGAGTCATTATATGCCAAGATGAGTAAATGCGAGTTCGGGATGACAGAGTTACTTTATCTAGGGCATATGATTAGTGTAGGAAGTGTTTGGGTTGACCCAGACAAGATCAGGGCCATTCTGGATTGGTCACCGCCGAGGAACACTTCACAACTCAAGGGATTTCTTGGGCTTTGCAGGTTCTACCGCAAATTTGTGAAGGGATTTTCACAGATAGCAGCACCACTTACAGATTTGACACGGAGTGACAGTTTCAAGTGGTTAGAGAGGGCTCATGATTATTTTGACGGGTTCAAGGAGATGATGAGTACATGTCCTGTTTTAGCCATTCCAAATTTCACTAGGCCTTTTGAGCTACAGTGTGATGCCTCAGGAAAGGGCGTAGGAGCTGTCCTCATGCAGGACAAATATCCCATCACATATGAGAGCAGGAAATTATGAGGTGTTGAGAGAACTTACAACATCTATGACAAGGAAATGCTAGCAATCATGCACACGCTAGCTAAGTTCAGGCAATACTTAGCAGGGAGCCGATTCACAGTAAAAACAGATCATAACAGCTTGAAACATTTCCTTGGACAGAAGGATCTTAATGACAGGCAACATAAATGGGTGAGTAAGTTACGGGATTATGATTTTGACATAGTCTATGTGAAAGGGAAGAAAAATATTATCGCAGATGCTTTATCCAGAAGGCCTCATTTGCTTGCTGTTTAGATACTCATGGATGATTAGAGAGAGTTGATCTTGGCAGAGTATGCCAAGGATAGTTGGGCATCTAGTGTTATTGAAGGAACTATTCAGGATAGTCAATACACTGTTGTAAATGATCTAATCATCTACAAGGAAAGGATTTATTTAGTACCCGAGTCTGCTATGAAGCAAAATTTTTTGAAGGCATTTCATGATTCACCATTGGCAGGACATCCTAGATTCTTTAAGACATATCGGCAGGTGAGAGAGCGCTTCACTTGGAAAGGACTCAAAACAGAAGTGCTTTAGTTTGTTAGGGAGTGCCAAGTATGTCAGCAGAACAAACAGGAACATTCCTTTCCAAGTAGTTTACTACAGCCCCTACCCATACCAGAGAAGAAGTGGGATAGCATTTCCATGGATTTCATCACAGGCCTCCCCAAAGCGCAGGGTCAAGATTGTATTTTTGTTGTGGTAGACAGATTGATGAAATTTGCACATTTTTTTGCAATTTCGTCTATGTATTCAGCAGCACAAATAGTAGAACTATTTTTTCAAGAGGTATTCAAACTACATGGGATACCACGAAGCATAGTCAGTGACAGAGACAATAGATTTATGAGCCACTTTTGGCAGGAGTTGTTCAAGTTATGTGGAACAGAGCTCACTCCAATACCAGTTACCACCCCCAAACCGATGGGCGAACAGAGATAGTGAACAAGTGGGTTGAGGGATATCTCCGAAACTACATTGCAGGGTAGCAGAGGGCTTAGGTGAAGTGGCTACATCTAGGGGAGTACTGCTATAATACCTCTTTCCATATGTCTATTCAAATGTCCCCTTTCATGGCATTGTATGGGTCTTATTTGGGGATAGTAGGGTGCCTAAGGCCAAGGATATTTTGCAGGAGTGTCAGGACATTATGCGATCTTTGAAGGAAAATTTGCAAAAGGCACAAAATCAACAGAAGCAATATGCTGATCAGCACAGGGTTGAAAGGTCTTTTGAGGTAGAAGACATGGTGTACCTCATGTTGCAACCGTATAGACAATCCTCTCTCAAGAAGAATGGAGCAGAGAAATTGAAACCACGCTACTATGGACCGTTCAAAGCAATCAGGAGAGTGGGCGAAGTAGCTTATGAGTTGGAGTTGCCTGCAGACAGTAAAGTGCATAATGTGTTCCATGTGTCATGCCTTAAGAAGGCATTGGGCCACAATGTGGTGCCTTCAGTAGTATTGCCACCTCTTGATGATGAGGGAAAGCTTATCTTGGTTCCTGAGGCTATACTTGACTCTAGGGAGAGGGTGCTTCATAGGCGGACTATCAGGGAGTACCTAGTAAAGTGGAGGAACCTACCAGTTGAGGATGCAACATGGGAGGCAGAGGAGATTATTCAACATCCTGAGTTGAGATTGCTTGGGGACAAGCAATTTCAAGAGGGGCGGATTGTAATGTCCCCCACCTAGCTAGTTTGGAGGTATGTTGTCGCTAGCCCATTCTTGTATGGTCCCGAGGGCTAACCAGGACTTCAAAAGGGATCCTGAGGTTATTTGGCCTAGTCAAATTTAATTACAGGCCAAACGGAGTTTGTTTGTTGGGTTTTCAGAAAGACTTACTATTTTTAGTAAGCCAATAGGGGGATGTAGTGCCTTCAATTTTCAGTGACAAGATGAGATGCGTTTTGTTGGGCTCTTTCTGATGAGCTATTATATGTGGGATTTCGAGTTTATTTGGTATATTATTTTAATGTTTGAAGTTACAACGGTAAAGTGACTATTTAAATTAAATATTATAATGTTTCATAAAGTCACTTTATAAAAAATCAAGAGTCCCCCCTTTTGAGTACATACATGGACTTTGTAAAAGGAAAAAAAGAAGTAATATTAAAACTCATGTATTATCCCACATTGGCAAGATGAAAGCGTGGAGCAAGTGAGGAAGGGATTAAAAGGAAGAGGATAGCTCTCATTTATTCATGCTTGGAAATATCAAAGAAATTGGGAAATTTTCTGAAGATTATGTCTCAATAGTTCGAAGGACGGAATCCCTTCAAGCTGGAAATATTGACGCCATTAAAAGATATGGTCTTGAGATTCAAAAGGGTAGCAGTCTGAAAAAGCAGATACAAAAAAGTAGTCCGAAAAAGCGGAACCGAAAAAGCAGGCCGAAAAAGCAGTCTGAAAAAGCAGAACCGAAAAAGCAGGCCAAAAAAACAGTCCGAAAAAGAAGTTCGAAAAAGCAAATCGGGAAAGCAAAGCAGAAGGGGCAACATTGAAGAAAATTATTACAGCCATCTAAAACCAGGTTCCTTTATTAGTATTGTTTTTTTAGGGTGTTATAAGTTTCAACTGTAAGTATGCATTATACCAGCATTATCATTTTGTAATCCATGTAAATGCCAAAAGTCTTGGCCATATTTCATGAGCATTGTATTATAAATTTCATTGCAAATTAAGAAGATAATAGTTGCTGGTGTCATTTAAGCAATTCAATATCATTATTTATCAGCTAGTTAGTTTGCACACCAACTGTTTGTAAAAATGCCAGTTGGCTGTAGGTGTTCATTTCTCATGCTTAGATCATATATATGCACTGAATATTGTCGAAATTAGTAGCACACTCATGTTAGACCATTGTGTAGTCCATTTGGAGTCTTCTAGTACAAGATTCTCATTGATGCAAATTGAAAAAGAGTCATTTAAAGCCAGCTGAAATACTATATCAGTCATACGTCCCTTGCATGTGAATTGTTTGATGAAATTCCTTGAGCTTGCATCAGCATTTTTTTGAAAGCAGATTTGAGGAGGGTCATTAAACTTTCATTTGATTCATGTAACTACCGTATCATTTGATAACTTGTTGATACTTGATTCTTAAACCAAAAGGTTTCACACAATAAATGCATGTCCCTTTAATGAATCATTGTCTTGTAAATCTACAACTTATAATGTTTCACACAATAAAAGTATTCCCCTTTAGTAGTTTGTGTTGTCTTCAAAATATATCTGCAACTTAGGCTAGAAGGTTTCATTCTTAGAGGCCATGTTCATTCAATAGCATGAGGTCTTCATTCTTGTATCTACACATGAAACAAACTTGTTAGTTTGAAAAAAAATGGACCTCTTTTCTCTTTACGGTGCCTCTCTTTCATGTTTTCTTCATATTCCTTAGACATAACCAATTTCATATGCCATGAGAAGTATTGTTTGGGTGGTAGGCCTTATGCAAGATACATAGATGGAGCTCTAACGAAATATTCAACGGCTGGTAGGCACACTTGGAGCTTCAGTATTGGATGGATCAACTGCAATATGGATCAAGCCATCAACCATTCCAAGTAATGATGGATATGCATTCATTTAGTCGTCCTCTCACTTCTTTCATGTCATATGAATTTTATCATACTTATTATGCTGTATTGGATTAGCTATGTCCATGACTTGTGTGGATTTTTTGTTGCTTCTTTTAATTTCCAATAAATTTAAAGCACCTTTGTCAATTGTATATTTATGTGCACTTCTCTTTATCAACACCATGAAACCAAATAGTTATCATGAAATGAAACAACATTTCCTTATTCACGTATTTCCATTCTTGCACTATTCATAACATCATGAGTCAAACCAAAGCAACTGAAATGAAACACTTGCATTGTTAAAAATAGATTTGAATCTTGTAACTCCTTTTATTGCAAAGAATTCAAGGGTATGAATTCAGTTTGATAAGTACACAAATGCACGTTACCAATCAAACTATGAAGTACTAATTGGTAACATTTTCATTGTGTTCTGTTTTTCTAGATTTTATCGTGTTAATTTTATTTGCAACAACATTTCACGTCATACTTAATGATCCATCATCAAGATGAAAGAGAGCTACACAAAAGAGTTGAAGATAATTGTAGACCTAGTTGGATATAAAAGAAGGGGGAAGGGGAAGAGAACACATATTACAAGGAAAATAGAGAAAGGAAAAAGGAACTAGGGGGCTAGTTAAAAACCTACGGTCAACTAAAGTCAAAAAATAAATAGGGGTGAAAAGTAAATTGAAAAATGTAGGAAAGAAAATAATGAGGACTAATAATAAAGATAAAGACAAGGATTGCTAGACTAAAAACAAATAAAGCAATTAGAAGAGACCAACAGTAAAAACTATAGAATCATTTATATATGTGTGTGAGTGTGTGTACGCTAGTGTATTATTAATTATAAGAAATATGTTAGGGAGAAAGCTATCTTTAATTACATATTTACATTATAATGATATATAACATATATCATTATATATTAAAGATAAAACTATAACATATATTTAAGTATTATATATTATTATGATATAAATAATGAAAACAAAAAAAATAATGCATATATAAATATAAATATATAATAGAAAAGAGTTAATAAAAAAATGAAAGGAATGAGTACAAGAATATATATGATGTATAAACTCTTTTTTTACTTCATTGTAAATGATTGTATGTATGTATATTTATATGTATATGTACGTGTATGTGTATATGTAAATGTGTATGTGTATGTATATGTATTATATATTATAATTATAATATAAAGAGACAATTGCAAATAAGTTCTTTTCCATCAAATCATGTGTATGTATGTGTGTATATATGTACATATATAATACACACACATACATATACACATACATACATACATTTATCCATATATACATATACATTATATAGATATATACATATACATATACATACACATATGTATATGTATATGTATATGTATGTGTATGTGTATGTGTATGTATATGTATATAGATATATACACATACACATCCATATATAGATATATATGTACATACATACATACATATATGTACACAGACACATATAATCAAAAGTGTAATAAATAACATAATGATAAGAAAAGTATAAAAGAGAGGGAGGGAAATTAGAATCTACCAATGCAAAGGTATTGAAAACACACACACACACACACACACATCAATAAAATAATAGTGCAGTAGTTAAAGGACAAAAGGGGAAAATAATTGAAAAAAAGAGAAGAAATAGTTTCATATATATGAGAAATTTTGTATAAAGAGAGGGGGTGGAGCATGAGTTTTAATGTTGGTTACGAGAGGTTGCCATTCATTCTCATATCATGTAATGAGTGCTAAGTATTCCATTTATTCTCATAGTGATGAGTTATTGTAAACCACACTCATAAAACATAGGGCAATGAATTTGACTCAAAAAAAATGTTGAATCATGAAACAATATCATAATTTGACTTATGAAAATACTAGTAAATTTAAATTTTAAAATTGGTTAAAACTTAAAGAAAACCATTTTATTCAACATAAAATTAAGGATAGGGTCCTATAGAAGGAGCTTCCTTCAAAATGCAGTAGATTTTTGAAAAATATTAAATAACTAACGGTCCTATAATTTTTTAAAATTTGTTTAATATAATATTTTAATTTTATTAAAGTAGAAAAATAAAAGTATAAAAGAGACGGAGGGAAATTAAAATCTACCAATGCAAAGCGATTGAATATATATATGTTTGTGCGTGCGCGCACATCAACAAAATAATAGTTAAGTAGTTAAAGGACAAAAGAGGAAAAGAATAAAAAAAAGAGAAAAGAAATAATTTCATATATATGAAAATTTTTATATAGAGAGGGGGTGGAGCATGAGTTTTAATGTTGGTTAAAAGAGGTTGCCATTCATTTTCATATGACGTAATGAGTGCTAAGTATTCCATTTATTTTCATAGTGACGAATTATTGTAAACCACACTCATAAAATATAGGGCAATGAATTTGACTAAAAAAATTGTTGAATCATGAAACAATATCATAATTTGACTTATAAAAATCTTAGTTGCTGATTCGTGAAACGAATCTGATTCGAGCATGCGAATCGGATCCATGGATTCGAATTTTTTTTTTTTCCAATAATGATTCGTAGAGGATTCGTGCACACACACACGCACACACACACACACGCACGCGCACGCATGCATGCGTGCGCGCACACACACACACACACAAAACTAAGAAAAAATATTTCATAGTATGAATCTATGATTCTAGTATGCATCTATGAATCTAGTATACTTGATAATTAATCTATTTTCATGATTATAGAGAAAATTAAAATATTCACATACATGATTTTATGTTTTTGTGCCTTGTATTGCCATGGATTCGTGCTTGGATCCTTGATTCTATCCACAGGCAGGATCATAGACCCTGCTCGGACCTCACAGATCCACGTGCGAATTCGGATCCAGATCGAACCCAAATCTAGATCCAGGGTGTGATTCACGAATTCGATAACTATGATAAAAATATTAGTAAATATAAATTTTAAAATTGGTTAAAACTTAAAGAAAACCATTTTATTCAATATAAAATTAAAACTAGGATCCTATAAAAAAGCTTCCTTCAAAATAGAACAGATTTTTATATAATATTAAATAACTAACAGTCCTATTAATTTTTAAATTTGTTTAATATAATATTTTAATTTTATTAAAGTAGAAAAATAATACAATTGTTGACGTGCGACAACAAAATGGGCTAAAGTCGTAGAACTATTTCCAATCCCACCCATATGCAAAACTTAAATATTCCAAATAAAACTCTACTCCAAAAATTTATCAGCCAACATAGGAGCCAACATTTTTTGGAGAGCTAAAATTCTTATTGCTCAGCTGAGAACCAACTCTCACCAACTTCGTTGTGAGACCGGGCGTTGGAAGAGGCCAAAGGAGGCTTGGGAAGAGAGAATTTGCAGATTTTGCAATTCTGGGAAAGTGGAAACTGAACAGCACTTTATTCTAGAATGTGAGGCCTACAAGGATAGCAGGGATAAGTTTGCGGATACTATATGTGACAGTTCTTGGCATACCCTGTTCAACGAAGAGTACATTGAGCAATTGGGGGGGCTCATCATTAGTCTACACAAGAGGCGAACAGCGCTACTTAAGTTTGCTTGAGTTGTCTTGCTGTCCCATAGGCTATTTTTGGCCTTGTGAACGTTAAAATTTTATCTATCTATCTATCTATCTATCTATCATAAGACCTCCCCTCCACGAACTCAAGCCCCTCGAGTGACACATCACATCGCTCCCCCTCTTTAACTTCGACAAAACTACGTTACAGTTTTCAAAAGTTGCACCAAGCAAAACCCTTTTGCGACAGATTATTGCTTTAACTACAACATTGCCAGCAATATCGCTACATTTATTGCCGGCAGATACTTCACACTGAGATGACAGAGAATTGCGCAACATATTGCACTCTGTAAAGAGTTTTCTGTTGGTAAGGCATTTCTTTAAATAATGATTGCAATGCACCTGTAAACCCTTCTTCTGTTGTCATTGGCACAACACTATGTTTTCATCTTGCATCGAAACAATGCATAATTCTCATGTGGGTTTTATTTTGTTTTGCTTGAAATCTTGGGTAATGCAATTTATATGTATTTGTATACGAGGAAGTTTAGTGTTTCTGATTTTTATGTCACATGGATAATTTGATAATAATTTTCTGTAATAGCGGACTTGAAGATTATCTCTCATTGATTATAGAAGCATATCATAAAAGAGATGCCGTGATATTGGCTGGAATTGTGCCTGTTTGGCATGCCTCTTTCTTAATGCCGACGTTAATAACGTAAGTCCAGTGTCCACAAGCATGAGGTAGAATGCAAGTCTAAGGCGGATTATGATATAAGAAAATGGTTTCTAATTTGGTGGTCCATTTCTCTTTACATTAATAGTATGATGCCCATATTAATTTAATTGATCTTGTATGCCAATATATATATAAGGCTTGTGTAGCGAGTACGGAGCTCAAAACCTTGAAAGACATGTTAAAAATTGCATCAAGTAATTTACCCCATCTAATTACAGGCTGGTGTTAACCCGACAAACGAGGGCAGGTGCAGTTCACTATTTTGTTTTGATTATGAAGCAATACAATCGTGGATAAATGGAGGTGATGGGTACCCATTGATTGTGGCATCCATGTCAAAATCATACACCTGCTGTGGTTCAAACAAGACAATCACCCACAAGAAATAACCCCAAGAACAACTCAAATAATATGATAGATGGAGTTTTGACCAATTTACGTCTCAAGTAAAGAAATCTAGAGACATTGCTGACTGAATTTATGATATGCTGAGTGCTCAGAGAAACTTTTTATTGAACTTAGCGATATAATGTTCATGTACAGTGGTCTAGTTGAACAACCTTGCGATTGCGTGAACAGCTAAGATCAATTTCTCTGTGGACACTGAATGTAATGTGATTGCATATGTATTATGATGGTTTGAAATATTTTCCATCGAAAAGAATTTACCAGTATTTAAGGAAAAAAAAAAAAGAACTGTCCAATTTAAGTTCTAATAGGGGGCATTACAAAATAATTGACACGTGCATAACATGGATTCTGCAAAAAAATTGGTTCAAAAAGAAATCAAATAATACGTTGGAATAATTTGGAATTTGGAAAATTTTCAGCAAAACAAAACTGTTAGGCTACAATTAAACAACTTCAAAATCCAATTTCTGACCGAAGTCTCTATGAAGTCATTAAAATTTGAGATAAGGGGTGATTCATTTATCTATTGATGATTAACTGAGTTGCAGGATCTAAATCAAGGCACCGATCCAGGGATCTGAGGGAAAATTAAGTCCCGTCCTAATAGGGGAAATTACAAATTAACTTTCTGCAAAAGGTTTGATTTTTTAAGAAGTCAAATAATATGTTGGAACAATTCGGAGTTTGGAAAATTTTCAGTGAAATAAAGCTGTTAGTCTACAACTGAACAACAGCAAAATAAGATTTCAGGCCAAAGTCTCTGTGAAATCATTAAAAATTGAGATAGGGGTTAATACATTGACTCTCCATTCTACACTCGTAATATTGGCACAGTGTGATGGTTTAAATACGGTGCTGTTGTCCTTTGCACCAAGGTTCAGAAACCATCATGGTGTTATTGTTCTTGCCACCAAGGTTCAAATCCCATTGGTGTGTTGAGTATTTATGGTGGGATGGGTCCCTGCTTGTAACCTCAATAGCTCTGGGTTAAAAGCGTTTACACCTTTACAAAAACTCTCCTCTTTACACTATTGGAGTTGTTTTCTGCAACTGTATTTGGGTTAAGATTTTCAGGTTGCCCTTGGTTATTATTTTAAATCTTTTTGCTGGTTTGTTTTTTGCTGCTGGCCTACCATCCTGGTTAAGCCTTTTAAAATGTTATTCGGTTTATGTATCATGGATAATTGACCCCTTCTCTTTTTCATTATTTTTGACACTAGTTGCATTTATCCCAGGTTGTGATTATAAAGTCTTTCCTTATGTTTCAACCTTGTGGTTTCCTCTTGTACAATATCTTAATCCTCAACACTATGCATGTGCGTTAAATAATTTTAAGCTATGCTGCAATGGGCACCACTTGGTTACGTGTCCTAGCCTTTTATGTGTCTTGAGCTCATGAGTGGGTTGTTGTTAAGCTTAGTTGTCATTTGTGTCAGTCTCTAATGCGTGCTTGTTGACTTGTTGAAATCTTCATGTTGTCTCACCGAGTCACTGAGTGGGTTTAATGAGCTAGTGTATGTTTGTTGCTTTGCACTCAAGAGATCCATGAAAGTTTCAAGTTGCCTTAGTGTGTTGCCTAGTATGATGTGGATGTTGTAGAGAACAAGTGAGTGTAGTGACTTGTTGAAGGTTTTTAGTACTGCAAATAATTTTTCTGGAGTTGCTTCGATCTCTGATCGATATGTTCCCTTCTGCTGATTCACTCTTTATCGTTTTCTTTTCCATGACTAGCCATCTCTTATCCCCCTCTAAGCCGTTCTAGGATAGGCTGCATCGGCCCCTATGGCCACTGAATGAGCCAATTGATGGCTACCCATGACCCATGCACTACAATGAGAACGAATCAAAAGAAAAGGCATGAACCATACCTTGTAACTTACCCTTATCTTGTTATAACTACTCACCCAAGCCCATAGAATAGTAAGGGCTAGCACTCACCCAACCACCAACCCAGTCGACCATTGGGTTATTCCATTCGTGTTGGAATAAGCAGGATGGAAATGGAAAAATATCTCATTACAATGAAAAAGAATGAAAACAGAAGACAAAATTGCTGCTCATAGTTTCTGGCTTTAGTTCCCTTCTTGCCTCAATCCACTTACAATAATAGAAAAAAGGGCCTCACCCTATAATTCTATGGGCACTTCTACCCCAGCCCCATTACCTTGTTTGGATTTTGAATTGTCAAACGTGAGCAAATTTTTGTTCAATTGCATCACTAACTAAACTCTAGTAATGATGAGCTTTTGTCTACTGTCTGTTCCAAGCAGGTGGGCCCCTACTATTCTATAGGCTACGACTATATCCTAGGGCATTCGACACTATAGTGGGTGGGGGCTAGGATCGAGGAGCACTTACATCGCCCCCACTCCAAAAGATCCTACCCCACCCTCAGAATGTAGGGATTCCAAGATTGACTGCTTTCTTGTTAGGGAGAGGGATGAGTGCACCCATTCTAGTATGCACGTATGTGAGTGAGCATTTTATTGATTCACTGCCGATCTGCCTTCTTTGACCAAGTCCTTATTTTGGAATCGATTCCTTTTATTTGATTAATCTGGGGGACAGATGGACACACTATTAGCTAGCCTCAAGGGTTGGTTGGGTGGGAAGGAATGGGATTGGTGGGAGAAAGGATGGGACAAGGGAATGGGAGAGGTAGGCAAAAACTACCCGGCCTGGAACTACTCTTTATGGGCTGGGTGGTGTGGTAGAGATTGATGTCTCGAAGAATCAGTAATTACAGTTCTCTCGACTAGGATAGATCCCTGGTTTACCTTTACCAGTCAGCAAAGGTAGATCGATGAGTTTGCACCCCTACTATTCTATAGGGCGTCCCCAAAGGATCAAGATTGAGAATCATCAGTAGTAGCAAAGCTCACAGTCTTCTTTCTAATGGTAGATCCAAATCCTGTTGTAGAGAGCCAATATCCTTGGGGATGGACACATATACCCCTTAGAATAGTAGGGCAAAGCTTTCTCAGGTCAAATCATTAGGGAGAGGAGATTGAATCCCACCATCTGTTAGAGGTTCTCATCCTTGAATTCCTCTCCCCTCCCCACTGTTATGCCCCTTACCCCTACCCATACTATTTTAAGGGTAAGGGACCTATTATTATATTATCTCGCCCACCTTGATTGCCCATAGGCGCCAATTAGAAAGATTCATCTTCCTTGCATAGGAACTATGATTTCCCCCCCGATGTATAGAATCTTTCCAAATAGTCTTCAAAACAAAGACGACTTTTGAATATGAGTAGGCTCCTTAGCTGAGCAAATGGATAACGATCCCTAGAATATTAATAATCTTGGGGGTCGAGTTAGCTACCAGGTCAGTAGGATGCTGAGTGTTAGTTACTCATAGAAGCGTTTCCACCCGAAGCCCTACTATCTATTGTTGTTGCCATAGTCCTCGATATCTTCACTAATATTATGAAGTTCCATAGATGGGGTCACTATCTATACGTAACATGGGTTGCCCTTGTGTCGATTGGTGCATTGAAGCTCAGAAGGGACTTCCTTTGCTAGTGACGACCCACTCCTTTATAGCTAGTGTTGATTTGCGTGAAATCTCTAGCACAGATTCTGTTTCTGTTCCTCTCTCCGATCGAATGGATGATGGAACAAACAACTAGCTCTTAACTGATGCTTGTGGGGCGAAAGCAAGACCCTACAATTCTATGGTAGCTATAGAATCCGAAGTTGGGCTAATAGGCCTGCCTGCAGAGGCAAGGTTCATCGGTGGGGCTTTTCTTCTCCGTGCAATTCACTCAACTTATCTTCGTGCCCTACAATTCTAAGGGCCTATTATTTTTTAGGCTCGTCTTCATTGAATGCCCCCTACTATTTTGAAGGGGTAGGCATGCAAGATGAGGCCCTAACTATCTTTAGGCTTGGTTGCCCCGTAGGCATGAATTGAACCTAGGGTGGATAATACTCAGAACATGAAGGGTCCATGTCAATGGGATTGGCAAAGGATGAATTTCTTGATGACTTGTGAGTTTCATTAAGTTCCAGTGAGCCAATGAGAATGTAATATGTTGATGTGGAAAATAGGAATCCTTGCACTCATTGAGTCAAGTCCTCGTGTTTCAACTAGTAAGCGAGTTGAATAGGTAGACATGCAAATAAAAGTTGGGCCTACTTGTTGGATCGTTATGATGTTTCACTTCTACTAATTTGTCGAGCTTAAGTATGTGTAGGTGTACATATGCATGGGTAAAGTTTGGTAAAAGTTGGCAACTTGGTCACTCATCAAGGTCTCTAAAGTGTTTTGGTGTGTTGGCGAGCTTACATGAAATGTTGATATATATGGTGGGCCCAAGGTTTTTTATGTCATTTGAAGGTTTCTTGGTTGTTTAATGTGTTGCCAATTATGACATGGTAGATGAAATGAGGATACCTAGGTTGCACTTTGACTCATTGAAAGCCCTCTAGCTGTTCCAAAGAGTTAGAGTATGCAGTGGAAGAAAGCCAAAAGGGTGCTTGTTGGTTCGTTATGAAGTTTCTTTTCCTTTGTCGAGCTCCCTAGTATGTTGAGGAACATAGGTTTCAATCCCATAGGGAAGAGTTTAGGGAAACAAGTTTGCTTGACGACTTGTCCTTATTATAAAGGGCCTCTAATGAGTTAGTGAGTGAAGAAATAATGGATGACATGGAAGACTTAATGAGATTGGCTTGTTGGCTCATTGCGGCTCTCCAATTGTCGCAATGCGGGACCCAGGTGTCGTACATGGCAAATTTGAAGACACATGGGGTGAATAATGAATGCATGGGCACTCAATGAGCTCTTCCTTGGGCACTAATGCATCGCTGAGTTGGAAGAAGTTGCGAGTACTAAGACTGTGTGGCTACACACAAAACAAAGGTGTGTTTTCTCAATCATTGGCTCCACTTGTCTTGATGACCGCCTAAGCATGACATAAAGGAATTTGATTTGAACTCGATAAAGGTAGTTTGAATCTCACTAAACACAAATCAAACTCAAGTTGCTACGCATTTGCCCCTTAATGCATATGCATGTCAAATTAAGGGCGAAAAGATAATGTTTTAAAGCTAGTCCAAGTGGGATTTTTGGTCATTTCAAAGGGCTGAGGTGAATTGCAGAGAAAAGAAACTGTTGAACAAATACCAACAAGGTAAAGGTTGAAGAACTAAATAGATCAATTACTAATTGAAGGAAGAGGATAAAGGAGTTTGTGGATATTGTAGAGGTAGCTCTAGGAAAGGGTATTCTTTTGGAGGCCTGTAATGTCCCTCCCTTAAGCTCTACCATTCATTTAAAAAGAAATGGTTAACTAAATGTTTCCCCTTGGCATTTAGTTAACTTATCATTTATGCATTTATAAATCTAACACACTTAATGTATTGGCACCAACCGATAGAGTTATATATGCATATATTATATCAACTTGGGAAAAAAGGGGTTAATAAAGACAAATTTACTCTACATGGAATTTGGGCAGTCAAGAAGTTAGAGAGGTTACAGTCTGGGCAAATATAGTCAGGAAACGAGTTGTTTTTCAGGGAGGGAAGAAAAAGAGTGGGAAATTCGACTAGGATTTCTCATGTCAATTTGTTGGCTCGGTGACTGGTATAGACAATGCCGAACCTTGGTGTCTGCCTTCAGCATTGGAACGATATGCTTGGGGGGAGAAAATTTTGGAGATTGGAATATCAAATCAGATTAATTGAATGCATTGGCTTGAGTACTGTGGTGACAGAGTCTCACCAGAGGATGACTTGCTATCTTTGGTATTGTGATACATACCTAGCATAGTTTTGGCAGTGTGTAGGAGGGGAGCAGTTAATCAGTCTTGGTGGAGTGCAGAGAATAATAGGGATTCTCCAGCATTATCTTGAAGCACATTCGTGAGAGGACAAATACAAAGCTGTAGGAATTAGTTACTAGTAACTGTATTGCTTCTTTGACTCTTAAACTTTGTGGTTTTTTCCAAGTCAGCATAATCAACATCTTGAGAAACTAACAAACTGGGTTGTGTTATTGAGTTGTATTTTGGAAATATGGTAATGAACACATTTTGGTAACATTAAG
The DNA here is from genome assembly GCA_028749045.1 of Cupressus sempervirens. Taxonomy (NCBI): domain Eukaryota; kingdom Viridiplantae; phylum Streptophyta; class Pinopsida; order Cupressales; family Cupressaceae; genus Cupressus; species Cupressus sempervirens. Next base: position 451,439,219 of record CM053783.1, read on the forward strand.
CTAGTTCACTGATAGGAGGTAGTTTCTTTTAGTTGTATTAGAGCTTTGTCAAGCTCTTGAGGAATTTGGAGGTTATGTGTTTACTCACTCGTCAACTTTATATTTGAAGAAATAGGTCAAATCCACAATTGGACCAGCAACCAGAGGTTGAGCAATCTGTTCTTCAAGCAGGTACAATGGACAGAGATACTGAAAATACTATTGGAATTGAAAATGTCTGAGGTGAATTGGCAAGGACCCAAGGGAAATGATGAATTTAATGATGCAATGTCAACAAAAAATGACTCGAATGCTCACTCAGTTATTACAACAGAGTGCAAACAATGGGAACCATTCTGAACCAAAGGAACAGTGGAAATCAGGTACAAGATTCAACTACTATTAGCCAGGGATAACAAGGAAATTCTGGGTCCACTGTTCATTCAAGGTCAATAAAGCTTACCTTCAATCGCACCAACAACATACTGTACCTTCAATCGTACCAACAGCATACCTGTAGAGAACAAGCAGATAGATGAAAAATCTCATGGACAAGTCTGGGCTGATTGGTAAGCATTAGGAGCAGATTTCCAGGATGAGTTGCTTTTTCGAGACTACATTGCTTTTAGGGAAAGAAATAGACCAAGAATTGCAGCAAAGAGTTGATAAGGTGACCATACCCTTCTTTGATGGTTTAGGAAAAATCACTGTGAGATCATGGGTACAAATGTTGGACACTTTCTTTTAGCTCAAGCCAATGGCTGAGGATGCCATAAAATATGCAACCTTGCATTTGGAGGGAAGTGCTCATGAATGGTGGTATCATGGGTTGATTACCTTGGGCCATGATCATATTGTGTCTTATGTTGGATTCACAGAGAAACTATAGATCATTTTGACAAGAAAGATCTTGAGCTTGACTTCATAGAGTTAGCACAAAACTAAAGCAATGGGGAACTGTATAGATCTTCATTTCAGATTTCCAAACACTCTGTTTCATTAACAGATATTTCAGAGAGAAGGAGATTGGTGCTTTTCATAGATGTATTAATGGAACCTTTGAGGGGTTGGTTTAAGGCTTTGAACCCAACTAGCTTGCAGGATGCCATCAGAAGAGTAAGGGAAATGGAAGCATCAACTTCAAGGAGCAATACTTTCCAAGGACCCTCCATCACAAAAGGGAGAAGGACAAAAAACACTCACATAAGGATGCAGACAGTCCAATAAGTCATAGATCAGATTAGATAATTAGCGATTAAATGACCTTAAAAAGAACGCCTTGGGTAACTAACACTTCCTAAGACACAATTAGCTATTCTCAAAATATAATTTACCTGACAAGATCACCTTCCTCAAAAAAAATGTCATCTCCTGACTACATCAAAGAAAATGGAGACAATGTTTTGCACCATATAAGACAAACTAAGATGAAGATGAAGGGGACTGAGGGAGCGTCTCTGGAGCTGCTTGAGATGCTAAAGGGTTCAACATTGCCTGCAACTGGTACACTTTGTGAGTCCAAACGTTCAAATCCTCTTCTCCTTGCCTTTGTGGCTCCATTGACTCTTTCAACATCTCTGCAATCTCTCGTAATGCAGCCTCCTTTCCCTCACACTCCTTTTTAGCTTTGTCCAATTGCGTCTCCAACATGCACTTATCCTTGGTAGCTACCTCCAACTAAGTCATGACTGCTACTCGCTCTCTCTCCCAATCCGACTGTTGGGTGGCTAGTCGGGTAGCCATCTCTCGAGATCACTCTATTGCTAACCTGTTTGCCTCACTTCGTCGCCTAGCATAGTACGTGTCCCTTTACACCTGTGCTCTCTCGTGGGTGAGGCTCTCAACTTTACTCTCAACCACCAATTCCTCAGCAGTCCACTCATGTAGCATTTCTCGAGTCTCTGTCGCTGGCCATTCGATGCGCCTCGGTCCTCAAAACAAGTGCTCAAGGCAATGGGACATTTGACTCGCATGAATGACAATACTTTCCTCAACCCTCCAAGGCTCTAGCTTGTGCGGAGACAACAACTCGACGACCTCTAGCTACTATGCTGCCTAATTAGGCCTCCACATCTTCATTGGGTGTCTCTCTCGGTGGCTCAATGACTGGTTGCTCCTGTACTACCTCTACTATAGCCTGTGAAGTCCCTACTCCAGGCAATCCCTCATCCGCCTCTCCTATATGACACTCTTTGACCACTGTATCAGCTCTTGCATTAAGTGTTGCTACCTCTCCTCTTTGTGCACCATTCAACTCCATAATCTCTAAAGGTATCTCTCTCAAGGGTGATTGAATAGAAGATCCTCGTGAGACTTTTGTAATCTTTTATTGTTGCATCAAGTAGCTTGCACGTCCCTCCACCGGACGTCTATGCTTGGGTACCATTCTTGCAGAACTCTCTCCTACTAGCTCAGTTACAGCCAACAATGTGACATCAACTGTCACCATAGCATCTAACCCTACGACCTCTAATGTGACCCATGGCTCATGTGGTTTGCTGCCCTCTATCTCAAGAATCTCCATAACCTTGACCTCCTTGCGCACAACTTTGAGTGGTGAAGACTGGGACTTTGTGACTCCCTCTCCCACGGGAACCACAACTGCTGCTGTTTGGGTTGTCTCAGGTGTCACCACAATGGCTCTCTCTGTCTTGGTAACCACCACGAGGACTCTCTCCATCGTCCATACTATCAAGGTCATATCAATGGGTGCCTTGACCTCTCCAAAAGAAGGGATAGGAATGGTGTTGGTAGTGGCGTTCAAATGTGCTATAGCAGAAAGGATTTGTCTTGCATATAATATTAGAGGCTTAGTAACTATCTCTACCTCATTGTCTTCGCCTACTTGAGTGCCATCCCCATCCTCTATGGCACTCCTATTGTCTGATGTGGCTTGGCATACACTATCTGTGTCTCCATGGTCGGATCTTGAGTCAACCTCTTGTCTAGACCGCTTTTTCCTTGAGGCCATCTTTTGTCCTCCACGTGGGTCTAAGTGGTGCTACCACATGATAGGAGGCTCGCTAGGTGCTAAGGGTCCTGGGTCACTCCTTGGCCAAAATGTTCAGTGGAATCTATCTGAGTGTGGCATCTAGAAACATTCTGATGGCGTAATGTGGCATGTAGAAGGTTTTATGTTGCAGGGTCATAGATTCGTCCATGCATTCATATAGTAATCCTTCCCATTCATACACCTTGCCACTCATCAAGTTGTTCATATGTGCAATCTGTGAAAAGGAAATATCAGAAGCACACTTAATCTTGTGATTATGCTCTTGACCACATCCATGAGGCATCACTAGTGCCCTTCTCTGAGGAAGGACTTCTTCACTCCTTTGCTTTTTGAAGACTTCCTAAGAGAATTTTTTTTGCCTGCGAAAGGTTGTCCTACATAACAGTCGTATGTAAAAGTCTTTTGCCTCCGGATTCATTCTCTTCACCTTTAGATCAATCTTGTGCCCCTTTTCAGGTATGTCGAATGCCCTTGTGAATTCAGTGGTTGTGAATGAAATTTGTACGTCACAACCTAGGTAGGAGATTGTTCTAATTTTTGAGTACCTGTCATACGTCTCGATCATTGCATGCAAGGATTCCTCAAAGTCCTTAATACAAAAAATGAACATTTGAATGGCCCACTGCACCTACGCTCTCGTCAAAATAGCTTTGATATGATCGGTCTCTGGCATCTCGTGCCATCATTTCTTGCAATCTAAACCATTTAAACCTTCAAACTGTATGGTTTGTGGTGTCACGTAATCCTTGTAAGACATTGCAGGTGCCATTACTACTTTTGGTTGGACTTTCTTCTTTTAAGAATTAATGCACCTTGCAACATGAACACCAGAAGGTAGAACCTGTGCATTCTTCGTTGTGCCGCTACTTGAACCTAAGTTGTCCGCCTACAAGTTAGTTTTCCAACTGCGCTTGCTTGCAAAATCCATAACCATTTTGTGTCTTGTTTGTGTGGAATAAAAACTGTTAGGGCTTTTGCGTTCTCTTGTAGGTGCTTATGCCTTTAGCTGGCCTCTTTCCACTTCTCACACCTAACTCCTCTTGCTGTACGACATTATACAACGGCTTCAATTTGTTTCCTTCCTTTGTATGCATATGACCTCCAACTTTCTAGCGTGTGCTTGCTCTCCTATTGTTGTCCTCTACTTGAGTTGCTATAGATATGTCTTGGCCTTTGTGAGGTATGCCTAATACACACGACTTCTACATTCTCATGTGGCCTGCTTACTTCTTGTTGGTGCTAGATGCTTTAGAGACATGGGGGCGCTAGGCGTTGGAAGTCTATCACACAAGCAAAAACTCGAGCCTATTTTAAAGTTGGCCGCTCTCCCAATCACTGTTCTGTCCTTTCAACGCTATCTCTCCAACTCTTGAGGTGCCTTCGTCTTATTCTACAATTAGTTCCCTTTGTGAGTAATGGTTGTTGATGGGATTACAATCATATGTACATGTAAGATACCAAACTTATGCATTTAGCTAGGTGAGTATGAATTGAAGGATAACTTCTATGTAGTTGCTGATGGTTAGCATGTTGTTAGCACCTAACTCCTATTGTTGTACAACATTATACAATGGCTTCAATTTGCTTCCTTCGTTTGTATGTGTACGGCCTCCAACCCTTCTAGCATAGGCTTGCTCTCCTATTGTCGTCCTCTACCTAAGTTGCCGTAGATATGTGTTGGCCTTTGTGAGGTGTGCCTAATACACCTGACTTCTACATTCTCATGTGGCTTGCTTACTTCCTGTTGGTGCTACATGCTTTAAAGTCTTGACATGGGGGTGTTGGGCGTTGGAAGTCTATCACACAAGAAGAAACTCGAGCCTCTTCTTAAGTTGGTGGCTCTCTCAATCACTATTCTGGCTTCGTGAGTAATAGTTGTTGATGAGCTTACAATCACATGTACACAAAAGATACCAAATTTATGCAATCAGCTAGGTGAGTATGAATTGAAGGATGACTTCTATGTGGTTAGCATTGGAGATACTAATGCAATGCTTGGTATCCAATAGCTTCACTCACTTGGTGAGTTTAAAATGAATCTGCAAACAATGAAAATGAAATTTGAAGTTGAAGGGAAGAAGTTTCTCCTTAGGGTCATGACAAGTGGTAGTCCAAAAATAGTGTCCTTCAAAAGAATGGAAAGAATAATGAGGCATGTCAAGTGGAGTGGGCAGGAAAGTGTGTCATCACACCAACTGATCTGGGACAACTAAAGAGGAGTTTTCAGCCTAAGATTAAGGTGCTGTTGGATAAGTACAAGGTCTTTAGTGACATCCCACATGGTATCCCATTGGATAGAGGTATTGAACGCATAATAGAATTAGAGGAAGGTGCTAAACCAGTCATAACCACTCTCTATGGACATTCAAAGAGGCTTAAAGATGAAATAGAGAAGGCTATCAAAGAGTTGTTGAAAATGGGTCATATAAGGCCAAGCAAGAGGCCTTTCGCTTCTTCCGTAGTTTCGGTAAAGAAAAAAGATGGAACCATGCGCATGTGCATCAATTATGGAGCCTTGAATAGGAGCACAATTAAGAATAGGTACCCCATACCTCACATTGATGAGTTAATAGATGAATTGCATAGAGCTTGTTTCTTTTCAAAAATAGACTTGCAATTTGGATACCATCAAATCATCGTACAAGAGAAGAATGTGGAGAAGACAAACTTTGGATGCCATTATGGGCACTACGAGTTCCTAGTCATGCCTTTCGAGCTGACTAATGCACCAGCCACTTTTCAATCTTGCATGAACTGGATTTTTGTCAAGCAACTCCTGAAGTTTATTTTGATATTTTTTGATGACATTTTGATATATAGGAAGACATGAGAAGAGCACTTGAAACATTTAGAAGAAGTGGTTAGTATTTTGGAGAACGAATCTTTGTTTGCTAAGGACTCTTATGAATTTGGTTTAACGGAATGATTGTAGCTTGGTCACATCATTAGTTCCAAGGGAGTTAGTGTTGATCCTGAAAAAATAAAGGCAATCATGGATTTGTCCAGCCCCCCCCCCCAATCAATTTATCACAGCCTAAAGGTTTCTTCGGTTTACGCTGAGTTTATAAAAGATTTGTTCAATGTTTCTCACAGGTGGCTGCTCCATTAACCGATTTAACTAAAAAGGGAGCTTTTGCATGGTCTAATGACGCACAAAGGTGTTTTGATTAGTTGAAGTGGCTAGTGTTGATTTTACTAAACCTTTTGAGCTGGAATGTGATGCCTTGGTTGAAGCGACATGTTCTGTTCTAACACAAAATAAACATCCTATTGCATTCGAAAGTAGGAAATTGAGAAGAACTGAAAAAAGTTATTCAATTTAGGATAAGGAAATGCTAGCAATAATGCACGCTCTAGCTAAGTTTAGGGAATATCTTGTAGGGAGTAATTTATTGTTAAAATTGATCATAATAGACTCATACTTTTAGAACCAACAAGATTTAAGTGAAAGACAACAAAAGTGGGTGCATAAATTGCAAGCCTATGACTTCGACATCATTTATGTGAAAGGGAAGAGAAATGTAGTGGGTGATGCTTTATCAAGGAGGCCACATTTGTGTTCAAATGTGGAGGTAAGCGCTGATTGGAAGAAAAATATTACAGCTGAATATGGAAGGATGCTTGGGCTTCAAACCTCCTTGAAGGTAAAGCTCATGATGATAGGTATAGGGTGCAAAATGAGTTGATACTTTATGTGGATATAATTTTCTTAGTGCCGAATTCCAAGTTCAAATTAGAAGTTTTGAAATCATCTCATAATGCTCCTACGGCTGGTCATCCTGGTTTCTTCAAGACATATAAGAAAATCAGAGAGAGATTTAGCCAGAAAGTACTAAAGTTTGAAGTTCAGAAGTTTGTACAAGAATGCCCAACATGCCAACAAAACAAACATGAAAACTCATACACAGCTGGTTTGTTACAGCTCTTGCCTATACCCAACCAAATATGGGAGAGTATTTCTATGGATTTCATAATTGGGCTACCCACTGCCCAAGGAAGGAATTGTATCTCCATTGTGGTTGATAGGCTAACTAAATTTGCACAATTTTTGCCATTTCAGCTACATATACAACAATACAAATTGCATAATTGTATTTTTAAAGAAATCTTCTAACTTCTTGGGCTGCACTAAAACATAGTCAGTGACAGGGATAGGAAGTTTATGAGTTTGTTTTGGCAAGAATTGTTCAAGTTGTGTGGAACTGAGCTCACTCCCAACACTAGCTATCATCCACAAACGGATGGGCAAACCGAAATTGTTAACAAATGGTTGGAAAACTACTTCAAATTTTTTTCCAGGACAACAGAAACCCTGGGTGAAGTGGTTGCACATGAGTGAGTATTGCTATAATTCTAGTTATCATATGTCCATTTAGATGTCACCACACATGGCCCTTTATGGTTACACACCACCAAGTTTTTGGGATTTGGTCTTGACGGACAACAAAGTACCCAAAGTTGCCGATTTGTTATAATAGAGCAAAGACATTGCAAAATCATTGAAAGAGAACATTCAGCAAGCTTAAAACCAATAGAAGCAATATGCAGATCAGCATAGGGTTGAGAGGCAATTCGAAGTTAATGACTAAGTGTACTTAAGGTTGCAGCATTACAAACAAAAGAGAAGTGGAGCTGCGAAGCTCAAGCCAAGGTTTTACGAGCCCTACTAAGTGGTTAGGCGGATTGGAGTAGTAGCTTATGAGCTGGAATTACCTTCGAACAACAAGGTACGCAATGTCTTTCACGTATCCAGACTCAAAAAGGCATTGGGGCATAATGTGGCACCATTAGCCATATTGCCATGACTAGATGATGAGGGAAGGTTGATCTTAGTATTTGAAGCAATTATTGAGACAAGTCAAAGGACACGATAAAAAAGGTGATCAAGGAGTATTTGGTTAAATAGAGAGACTTACCAGTGAAAGATGCAACTTGGGAGAATGAACAAATCTTGGCATGTTCAAAACTGAAATTGCTAGGGGACAAGCAATTTGGGGAAGGGAGGACTGTAATGTCCATCCCTTGAGTTCCACCATTTATTCTAAAAATATTGGTTAACTAAATGTTTCCCTTTGGCATTTAGTTAGTTTGTAATTCATGCATTTATAAATAAACACACTTAATGTATTGGCACCAACCAATAGAGTTGTATATGCATATATTATATCAGTTTGCAAAAAATGGGGGAAATAAAGATAGATTTACACTATTTGGAATGTGGGTAGTCAAGAAGTCAGAGAGGTTACAATCTAGGTGAATATAGTCACAAAATGGGTTATTTTTCAGGGGAGGGAAGGAAGAGTGGGAAATTTGACTAGGAATTTTGTATGTCAATTCATTGGCTCAGTGACTGGTGTAGATAGAGCCCAACCGTGGTGTTTGCTTTCAACATTGGAATGATATGCTTAGGGGGGAGAAAAATTTGGAGATTGGAATATCAAATCAGTTAAAGTGAATGCATTGGCTCGACTTCTATGGTGATAGGGTCTCACTTAGAAAGACTTGCTATCTTCAATATCGTGATACGTACCCTTGATAGTCTTGGTAGTGTATAGGAAGGAAGTAGTCGTTTAGTCTTGGTAGAGTGCAGAGAATAATAGGGATTCACCAGTGTTATCTTGAAGCACATACAGACAAGGAATCAATCGCGTCTGAGTAGAATTAACACTTGTCAGGTTTGGGGAAGAAGCAACTCAAGTGTTGCAGCTGAGAAGGGATTGTTAGGGAACTGTAAATTTCACACATCGAGAAGCTTGACCATAGGAATGAAGAAGGAGCTATCAAGTGGGTTAACAATTAAAGGAATTAAGCTATGAGTGTTGTTGGGATATGTAGAGAGCAAGAACGGAAGTGGAAACCTAGATGCTATTTTGTTAAAGGGAAAGCAAGTGGAGTGTGTAATTGCAGACAAGGCATGAACAACATTGATGGATAACGCAAGACGAATTCCAGTTTTAATGCACCAAAGGGCTCAACAGTGACTCATGAAAGGCTTTCTTGATGGGGTAGGTGTTGTATAACAACAAAGGTCAACATTTGGGAGCCGACAATCGGGTCAAAGCAAAAAGGAATCGTGAGTAGTCTCTCGCGAGTTTGGGAAATTGCTCCAGTCGAGAGTGAAGAATTCAAAGAGGCTTCAGGAAACCAACATGGCTGGGTCACACTGTGGGAGATATTGTCATGTTTGGCAATTCTTGGAAGAGCACTAAACGAAGGGAAAGTGTCAAATACCGCCTATCATTGCTGTTTAAGTAGCGGAAACCTATGTCTGGCTCCTGGGTTGAGCTTAGCATATGAAAGGAATTGGCAGTTTGAGCTTTCGAATTAATACCTAAATTGGAGTTAATCAAAAATTGTTTTTTCGTTAGAGGACAAATACCAAGTTGTAGGAATTAGTTACTGGTAACTATATTGTTTCGTTGACTCTTAAACTGTGGTTTTTTCTAAAGTAGCATAGTCATCTTGAATAAATAACAAATTGAGTTGTGTTACGAATTGTATTTTGGAACTATGGTAGTGAACACATTCTGGTAACATTAAGCTAGTTAACTGACAGGTGTTGGTTTCTTATAAGGCCAATGTAAAAATTTGTCAAGCAAATATTAAATTGGGTTTGGAGAAGGAGAAAAGAATAGAAGCAGAGGAAAATGAATTTCCATTTAAATGTTTTTGCTAAAGGATTATGTAAAAAATTTGTCAAGGATCATATTGAGGATAATAATCAATGGGTTGAGATCTTAAAGGAAACAAATGACAGTTTTTGAAATGGGTGACTCACTATTGTTAGGCCATGAGTATTATCTACATATAGTAAAGGCATACATGAGGTTTAATGCCGTAAAGGGTGTAACTCCCCCTTCATTCATTAAGGACATTGGTCAAGATAACACAAAGGATAAATGAAAGATGAAGCTTTCAAGGTGTATTTTATTCCCTTCAATTGACAAGGCAACTAATGTCATGGAAAAATTGGTAAAGCATTTACATATCAAGTTAAACAGACTGTATGGGATGGACTTGTTGTGAGGCATCTCAACAAGCTGTGCAGCTGTGGCCAGCCCAAACTATGATGAACACATCAAAAGGTGCAACAGGTTTAATGAAATATGACAAATGGCAGACTTCCAGCTTCCATTTCAACAATTTGTTGTCTTTAGCTTCCAATGAATATGAGCACCAGAATCATGTACTATACAATGATAACTAATTTGATTCTGTTTTTTTCTCCTTATTTGATCTCATGTGAACAGTTCAAATGATGCTTTTAGGCGTATTCTTTTGTATCTAATCAACTTTTGCCACCTGCTATATATAAAGGGAAATCAGGGTTGATTGACAAAAGGTTTTGAATTTCTGAAACATTTTGGTTATGTGCTTGTACTGGGTAGATTAAGATTTTGAACATGATTATGCAATGTTTCTAACAAGTCATGTTTCAAATGGACTGTAATGTGCATATGGAATAGAATTAATGAAAATCTCACCTTGTTTCAACGCTCAATTTTTTTTCATCTAGTATGATATGATCTATTAATACTGGGTTAATATTGTCATTGTGAATTTATCACAACCGTGTGATGCATGAATTTGGTTCTTTTCCAGTAAGAGATCAAATTCAAATTGTGTGTTGCTACAATATGGGGAGAATAGTAGTGATTTCATATGTATGAGTCATTACTTGATGTGTAATTTGTGTTATGCAATGCATTGGCATCTAGAAAAAATGTGCACAGTTTTTGTTTCGTTCATTTGTAGGTGACTGTTGCTATTGGAGTTAGGCACTGCTCAATATAATTCAGATGTTCAGTAACCTTCAAAGTTCAAACAATCTTAAATCAATCTTTTGTTTCATGTTTTGTAGTAGGTTTTGTATTAATCTTTTCTCTCAGTAAGATTTAAAGTGCAAATAGATTAGAATAGAGTCAATTCTAGAGTGGATAAGAGAAAGATTGAATTTTTCTAGAGTGAACAATTGAAAGAACTAATTTGCATACTGAGAGATATCTGCTATCGAGCAATATTTGTTGCTGCTTGTGTGAATTATATGAAAATTGCAAAGGGTTCCCCAATCGGGTCTTGCAGAGCCCAAAGTGAAGGAGCAATTACTTGATTTAAAGGAATTTTCAAAATTGTTGGTTATTTGATTCAGATATCTGTTGATAGACAAAGGCAACCTCTTTGGAAAATCTGAAAATACAAATGGAGTAAGAAGTGAACTGGCAACTCTGCTACGGAGTCCAGTGAATTATTCATTGCAAAGAGTCTATGATATGTTCAAGATTGCACATTATGTGTTGTGTTTTTGTTCCATGTTATCTTGCCATGAAATTGCGAAGGTATTTTGTTATTGTGGTCATATTTGTGTTAAAATTGCCTGCCCTGCATATTCCTGCCATTATTTGTGTCTGGGTTTTGTGTAATTGTTAAAGTGCAAGTCTTCATTTTGTGAAATATCATTTGTTCTCTTGAGAAGAAGGTGACTCTGAGATATTGCATCCATTTGTTGGTTTGAATGCAAGAGAGGAAACAAATATACACTGGTTGGTGCCAGAAGTGGTAGATGTCAGTATTTCCTTGAAGGATTAGAAGATACCATGGTTGGCAGGAGATTTTCGGAGAAGGGGCATCCCAATCATCCAATAAATGATGGAGGACAATGTTGGCATCAACAGAATCAAAGATATAGGTCTTAATGTCCTGTTGTTGATCCTACTTCTTCATTCGGTGAAAATATACATATGTTGAGCTCTTTGCTAGCACTCTTTTAATATCTAGGTATTGAAAATCATCTTCCTCAAGTGAGCCTTCCCCTAGATCTCGTAAATATTATTCTGAGATCCCTAGGAAGCCTGCCTATTACTATTATGATGAAGAAAAAGGTGTCAAGGTTTTATCACACTCTGAATCCCCCAAAGGATCAAACACAACTCAAAACAGTCCTTAAGATAAGGTTAGACAATCTGATTTAGACTAGAACTAATGGTCAGATTGAAATTAGAACAAAAAACTTGTTCAGTGGCCTGCACATAAACACCTCTATAGGAGGTTCAAAATCTGAAATCCCTAAAACAAATGAATATCATATCATTAGACGATGGAAAGGCAATTACTACTGATGCAAATATTACTTCAACTTCCAAAGGGGAACAAGAGAATTAATTGACCAAGAGTTGACAGAGGAAATAGATGAATTGGAGTATGAGTATACAAGATAAGAAATGTTGCTGAGAAAGGCTGAATTACTTAGAAGAATGCATGTTTTAGATGCTCTGGCAAAGAAAGAGTCTAAAGCTCCCAAATCCGAGAATAATCTCCAGATCGATCAGGGGATTCAAGTAGGCTGGTAGTGATTGATCTGTTCACTGGTCCTGAGGTTAGACACCATGTGACATCCTCAAATGCTGATACTCAAGTGTCCGTCCCTACTTTGGCTTTACTCACATGTCATTTCTATCACTACCTCAAATCACAATGCCAATGATATCAACAATTGTTATTGTTACAACAGTTTATGAACTTAAAAACTAAGCAACAAAATGCTCAGCTAAATCCTCAAGCCCAAGTTGCTGCAGTCCCTCAGCCACAAGTTTCACAACCAATAGTTCCACCACCTGATGCTCCTCCTCAAGTTCCCAGCGTCCCACCGAATCAGAGGGACAATCCTTTTTCTAGACCCCAAATCCATTAGGATAGATAGAGAGAGCTAAACCTTATTGGTATGCTAGGGCATCCTAATCCAGTTGACAACAATATTGAATCAAAACTGCCTAAATTCTTTGGAAGTAGTGGGTTGTCGGGTGAGGAACACATTAGATCATTCCTCACTGTCATGGATAATTTTGAAGTGGAAGATGAGGATGCCATTATGAAGCTTTTCATGCAGTCACTTGTGGATGATGCAAGAGCTTGGTATAAGAGTCTCCCTGATGCACACATTAGTCATTGACACGATTTCAAATGGTTTTTGAAGAGCAATATAGTTCCACCACCTGATCCTCCTCCTCAAGTTCCTAGCGTCCCACCAAATCAGAGTGAGAATCCTTTTTCTAGGCCCCAAATCCATTAGGATAGATAGAGACAGCTAAACTTTATTGGTACTCTGGGGTATCCTAATCCGGTTGACAATAATATTGAGTCAAAACTACCTAAATTCTTTGAAAGGAGTGGGTTGTCGGGTGAAGAACACATTGGATCATTCCTCTGTCATGGATAATTTTGAATTGGAAGATGAGGATGCCATTATGAAGCTTTTCATGCAGTCACTTGTGGATGATGCAAGAGCTTGGTATAATAGTCTCCCTAATGCACACATTAGTCATTGACATGATTTCAAAGGGCTTTTAAAGAGCAATATAGTGATCATACTGATCCAAGATTCATACTGGGGGAATAACTACTATAGAGAAGGATTACAATGAAATGGTCACAGATATAATGCAAGATTTGTGAAGGTCCTGGACAAGATTCCTCACCATTTAAGGCCGAGTGATTCTGTGTCGTTGACCTTTTATATGAAATCTTTTAACCTCAAATTTGGATACAAATTAAGGCAGCGTTGAATATAAAAAAAAATCAGAAGGCTGCTGGTAAAGTGGGGAAAAGGGACGATTTTAAAATTTTGCAAAATCCAAAGGGTCATCAAAATAAGCAGCCTCAGGAGGAAGACAAGCTTGATAAGCTTATGAGTGCAGTAAAAGACCCTAGCTATAAAGTTGCTAAGAGTGAAAGGGGCATGTCACATCAAAGACAAGGTTATCAGAAACGTGATAAACCCATGAGATTATATGATATGCCATACTATAAAAAGTGGAATATGCCTTGTAATATGCCTCATTCCAATGTCTAGTAGCACAATCATTGCAAGAATCCGAAGAAACTTCTGAAGAATAAGAACATCACGAAGATCAGGATTAGACTGTGAAATTGTGAATATGTTTTCAGTAAGGACATTAGGACTTAAAGACTATGACTCCTCTGAAGATGAAGGGGATGAATACGATGTTGATGAAAAGAGACAAGTGAATCAGACACATCAACAAATTTTTTCAGACTCAAATGATGAAAGTGCTCCTAGAGTTCACATTGTAATCCTGCAAGTAAGGATGATGTTAAACTAAGGAGACCCGGTGAAGAGGTACTCAAGCCATTGACAGTTGCAGCAGTAGCTCAGGCTAGAAGTAATTATAACCTGAGGAATAGGACTATTAGTTCAGAGTCTTAAGACCAAGGTAAGTCAGCAGCTTGGTTTGTGAAAGAAGGAATTGCTAAAAAAAGCTTCTGAGTATGCATAAAGAAATGAAGTAAAGGGTAAGGTACTAAAGGCACAAAAAGTGCAATTTGATATACCTTTAAAGGATTCAAAAACAGATAAATATGGGATGGATAGATGTGTTGTTTGTACAACCAAAGTTTCTTCAAGGCAAAAGGAAAACTAAATGAAGTCTGATTCAAACAAAGCCAGTACTCAAAATGTAATGAATATTCCAGTTTTTGATATGGCCCAGACTTTATCACAAATGAACATCTTTGTGCCATTGATGGAGATGATGAAGATTAAAGAACATAGAGATGCATCAATTGCTCAATTCTAACATATTGCAAACCCCCATAAATATTCACAAGAGCTCTAAAAGTGGAATCAAAATTGAAGAGGTTAAAATATTGAAGTCTATGCGGCAAACATTATTACCAAAGAACCATCCCAGGTGGACCCTTTATTTGTTACATCGTTTGTGAATAATAGACTGATCAGAAACTGCTTGATTGATTTAGGGGCTGTAGCCAATGTAATGCCATATGGTTCACTGAAAGAGTTGGGCATGTGGATATATACATCCTATGGGAAATGTTATGCAATGGACAATAGGAAGTCCCAGTAGTAGGAAGAATGAGATGTTGAAGTAAAAATTGCTTCCTTCTTTGAAGTTGTTATAAGATAAATATTATTATGGTAGACACTCAGCCACATTATGGAATGCTGCTATCAAGACAATGTGCAGTTGCAGTGGGAGGTAATGTGCAGTTGGACCTTTCTTATGCTACCATTCTTGTCAATGGTAACGAGTTGAAGTTATACCAAGAACCGTGAGCTCTTGTGGCAGTAGAAAGGGTTGATCCAGGCCAGATGACATGCTTCCTTGATGCGGACATATGAAGTTTCACAGTAGAGCAGGCTGAGCCTCTGAAGTTGTTATAGGAAGAATGAAAGATGTTGAAGTAAAAATTGCTTCCTTCTCGGAAGTTGTTATAAGATGGATATTATTATGATAGACACTAAGCCACATTATGGAATCCTGCTATCAAGACAGTGTGCATTTGCAGTGGGAGGTAATGTGCAGTTGGATCTTTCTTATGCTACCATTCTTGTCAATGGTAACGAGTTGAACCGTGAGCTCCTGTGGCAGTAGAAAGGGTTGATCTAGGTCAGATGACATGCCTCCTTGATGTGGACATAGGAAGTTTCACAGTAGAGCAGGCTGAGCCTCTCGTGATAAGCACAAATCCAATTGTCAAGGAGATTCAAAAGGAACAAGGTTTGTGGTAGATGTTTTTTGATGGTGCCTGTTCTAAGGAGGGTTCTGAAGCTAGAGTTTTGTTTGTATTACCTTCAGGTACAACTTCTAAATGTTTCTTTTTGTGACATTTTAATGCACCAATAACTCCTAAGTATGAAGCATTACTTCTGGGATTAGAGATTGCTATGAAGCATCGAATTAATATATTGAAGGTTTCTGGCATCTCTGAATTAGTTGTTTCACAGGCTAGGTCTAAGTATGCTTCAGAAAACAGAAGGTTGAAACAATATAAGCATGCAGTGTGGGATAGAATTGAATTGCTTTTATGCATTCTCAATTGAGTGGTTAAATAGATCCCAGAATATAATGACAAACTTCTTAGTAAATGTTGTTTTGAAGAATGATGACACAACCTTAGTTGGAATCTCACAAGTAGAGTTGAAATCTAGGCTGTCTATACGCAATAATATCTACAATTAGCAGGTGTTTGTGGACGACGATGACATCCTGAGATTCATTCAGTGTATAGACTGGTATGAAACTCAGGAGATTGTTTCTAATGCATTTGTAGAAGTGGTAGATGGAAAGGAAACTGTGTTTGGGAATGAATTAGTGCAATTAAAAACAAATAAAATTCCCAAGGGATTGGTTGCATGAGAAAATGGCTAATTAAGTGGGACATTAACAAAGTGGAATGCCCTAACACCAATGAAGAGATAAAAAGGTTCGTGTTGGAAAAATTTAAAGCGGTCATGTGGACAAAACAAATAGGGAAGAAAAAGGCCCACTATGTGAAATAGTTCAATCCCACGTGGTGTGATGAGATTAAAGATTACCTTCGTGTAGATATGAAAGGTAAATATAGGTTGTTAGTGGTGCAGTTACAAACGGGATCCCATCATTTACAGTGTGAGACGGGGAGGTGGATGGTGCTCAAGGAGGATTGGGAAGAAAGAAAATGCATCTACTGCAGTAAAGGATGTGTTGAAACAAAATGACACTTTAACTTCGAGTGTGCGGCATACCAAGATATCTGGAAGCAGTTCGAGGACAATTTGAAGGGGGAACAATTACACCAGAGTTTTGAGGAAACAAGACTACATAAAACAGCGAGCTTCTTAAAGCAGGTTCATAACAGGCGGGCTGACATTGAAAAGAACACGAAAAGGGTCCCATAGTCTGGCTGGTCTCGTGGACATCATTAAAATACCTTCATTCATTCATTCAATGACAATCATTTGCATAAAGCTATGTTAGTGCAAAAGGAAGACTTTGAATAGATAAATCTGGAAATAGAGACATCTCCCTAGATGGTATACATTGGGAAGAAATTGATACACCATGTTAGAAAGGTCCTGATTAATTTTCTTAGAAAGTATTAACATGTTTATGAAGATTTAAAAAGCTTATTGAGCATGATCTTATGAAGATTTAAAAGCATATTGAGCAGATATACTCCTGCGTGAAATACCTTTGAAACTAGAATGCCAAGCCATTTATACAAAACAAAGGCCTATAAATCCAACATTGGCCCCAAATTTGTAACAAGAGTTGATAAAACTTGAAGATGGAGAAATTATCAAACCAATCAGGCATTCATCTTGGGTTTCCAACCTATTGCCAATCACAAAGAAAAATGGAGATATCATATTGTGTGGATTTTAGAGACTTGAATGTTTCTTTCTTAAAGGATAAATACCTACTCTCCAACATGGATGAGCCATGCCACAAAAGATGACTTCTTGTGAGCTTCTATTGATAATCGATGGATTCTCTGGATACAATCAGGTGGAGGTAAAGGAATCAAAGCAATATAACACAATATTTAGTACTCCATGGGGAACTTATGTATATGTGAGGATGCCATTTGGTCTTACAAATGTAGGAACAACTTTTTAGAGAGCAATAGATGTGGCATATAAGGATTTCATAGGCATTATCATGGTGCTATACCAAGATGATTTGACAACATATTCCAAGAAGGCAAAAGACTATTGTAAGCATTTGGAGAAGATTTTCAACAAATCTTTGGAGTATAGTATTTTACTCAACCCAAAGAAGTGCCATCTTGTTGTAAGTGAGGGTAAACTATTGGGTCGTATTGTATCCAAAGAAGGGGATAAAACTGACTTAGATTGAGTGTTAACTATTGACAAAATACTAGTGAAACACCGATGTGGGGTGCACCGGGATGGGGGGACGTCGAGATGAGTTTCGGGAAAAAAGGGCTTCAATTTTAGGACGACAAGGGTATGAAGGAGGGCAGTTTTGGGTGTAGGAAAAAAAGGGCCTCAATTTCAGGATGATGGGGGGGATAGTGGCAGGAGTACGGGCTGCATACTATACATTTATAATTTAAATTGCTTTAATGTAAAGTTGTTTTAGTATAACACACCAAATACAATATATTTGAAGTTTGTACATATCAAAATTGCAAAACGAATAAGAACCATTCAACATAGTAACATATTGATATGATTGATGATTCATATAAATGATTAAATCATTGTTCAAATATGAACTAATATTTATCATAATGAGGATTATGATTACAATGAGGAGAGTAGCATGATATAATGAATCATGATCAATATCAAAGTGAGTTCAAAGTTCTATAAATGTCAAAATCTAAAATCACGTCAAAATGGCAAAGTGTAACAATGGGAGGCCTCTAATGACCAATCATCACCCAAGCCAAAGTCCTCATCTCTAGAACTATTGGACTCAATATCCTTGTCATCAAGGTCTGTCAAAGGAATGCCAACTAGCCTTGCATCAACTTATGCTGCAACCTCATCCTCATCAATCTGAGTTGGATCCTCTGGCTCTCCATCTCATCCTATTGCTTAGCTCTCTTCGTACCCACATGTCTTACGATCTATGATATGTGAAACACTGTGTACAACAACTAGCTTCTTTGCCCTTTTAGAGATAAGTCTGTGCCTCTTAAGAGAGTGGATGAAGCTATATGTAGACTAGTTCTTCTTTGTAGCTGAGGAACTTCAAACCTGGGATAGCAAACAAATGGTCATTGTGAGAAAATTAGAAATCTAAAACTCTAAAATTCAAAATTAAAAAACTTGAATAGGTTCTAACTTGTAAAGATGAACTACAAACCTGAGAAAGGAAATGGGTTGCTAGTGTGGTAATGACTATGATTCATGACATTTCCACCATGATATGGGATGCTTCTATGCTATATTTCCAAGGTCCATTTATACCGAATTTGAGTATCCTGGAACATAAGTTGTAACATAATGTCACATGTCATAAACATACCCAACAGTAAAATGATTTTTTAAAGTTACTAATCTTTAGATAATAATGAATATTGAATTAACAATTACTTGTAAGAGTGTAAAATTTTGTCCACTCTGAGCAAATCTGCATTGCAATCTCATCATCAAACATCTTACCAATACATTAGAAGAACTCGACCTTCACCTCATCATCATGAAGTTGTGTAACTCTACTAGGCCTAGGCAAGTACCAGTTAGGATTCAATGCATAGGCAGCCATGTGCAAAGGAGTGTTCAACTTCTCCAACCTATGGTGTGTTGGTTTCGAAAACCGCAGATTGGAAATCCAAGAGCCTGCCACTTCTCTGATAGGATTCCGCAATCAGTTCTGGCTAATGAGCAAGAATCACCTTGATTTCCTACACTTTAGGCTCCACTACACCTAGGCGGGTAGACATTCTCTTGGAACCTGATCACTTGGTTTAGAGCTTTTCTAGAGCGAATTTAAGCTTGGGAGTACTTAGTTGGCAAAGTCCTTGAACTCAATTAAAATAAAACTGAATGCTGAGTGTTTGAATTGAATGTTTTGGTATAATGCTTGTCAATAATGAATTTGATGCCAGTAGGAAGGGTGTTATAGATTTTCTGACTTCAATAATAAAAAGACTAGTGCCTCTGCTCATTCGGGCAATAGAATCAACTTCAGTGAAGATTTTCACGTACAAGTTTATAATGTTCTATGCACTTATACTGCCAACAATTAAATAATCAGGATGCGGCATATCAAATAAATATGCAATCTTAAATTAGTCCAGATTGAACTTTAACTCCTCTGGTAGGGAGACAAACTAGACATAGAGACGAATTTTTTTTTCATATTTCACAATATCTGTGATGATCGAGTTTGAGATGCTAAATGACTGTGTCCACTTATCCAACATTTAAATTGTACACAATTCAAAAAATAATTACAAAGGATGAATCATCTTCAATTTAAATCTCCATGCCATTTAGAAATAAACAAAGGACATTTTATTTTATTATTAAAATAAAATAATTGAATTGATATTACAATGTCATATTGTTGCTTCTTACTCCTCCTTACAAGTATATATAAAATACTTATATGGATGTTCGAATCTATCTTTTGTTTCAATATTTCTTCTCTTATATATATATCCTATTTCTCTAAAATTGTGACCTTTCAAAAAGTAGTATTACACTTGTTACTAATTAATCTCACCTCTTCATAACATAAACTAATGTCTTTTGTGTTAAAACACATAATCTATATGTTTGGTTGATAATTGGTTATATTGTTTATAAATAATTTAGAGCCCGATAATTATATAGCGGCCGCAAAAGACGAGCCCATACTTCAGTGTTGCTATATTGCCTTTGTTACTTCCTTCCAATCACCTCTGAAGATTTTATACATTCACAAATGTTTGAGTTGCAATGTTCCCGCACTATATGCACAGTTGCATATTTGAATCTTGGAGAAGATGCTTTTGGTAGCCTTCCGGTGCTGTAAACATCCAAACCTTTCTGCGGCCGGTCATAGTTCACGTGTGATGTCTTCACAATGATAATACTGGATACATCAAACCTCTTTATCACTGATTACATCTATGTTATACTTCTTGACTCCTGTGATATAAGCTCTCGTCACATCTAAGGGCATGGATACCATGAATTCCTATTGCCGCTTTTGAATGATTGCAAACTCCACAACTTATCTCTTCTACTAACTGATAGGGACGTCTTCCTATGTAAGTTTATTATGAAGCACAAATCATGTGATAGTGATTGAACCATGTATGTGGTCGATTGGATAGGATTCAGATTATAAGTTTTGTTCCATATCTTCCAAAGTCTTTGATGGATCCTTTTGTGTAGAGTCTACGGTGGCTTCTCTTCATGACTTTGGTATATCGTCGTTTCCGGTTATCTTCAAACATTTTCCTTCTTTTGAAACTTCATCTCTTTTTATGTTTGTGGCAGTAACAAATTAAACTTATTTCATTGTTTCCTTCTAACATCACTGAAGAAAATTGGCCTTCAATCTATGACGACCGTAAGGTATCCTCGTGCTTATATGCTTCTGTTCTGGCAACATAGCATCCTCATCTACAAGGAGTGAGATCCTAGTCATCTTGCTGTGTATGTCTATTAAAACTACATTCCATTGAAAAAGGCATTTGTCTCTGTGTATATTGTCCAGATGATGGGCAATGTAAATGAAGTTCTAACTTTGATTTAATTACTCCTGATCCATTCTCTATCCAATGATTTCTTATACTGCTCTCCGTGCTTACGTTGTTTTCTGTATATGACCCAAAATATCATTGAAAACATTACTTCAGCTGAGATTATTACTAATCCTATGTAAACCCACTTAGGATGCTTTTGATAACCATGGTACTGTTTTCTGAATATGAGATCGAATGTATCCCTCACAAAAATACAGTCCTCCAGGTTCACAAGAAGCAGATTATAGTAATATAAGCCATAGCTGATATCCACTGTTATTACCAGCTGACCGTATATACTTGGTGTTATCCTTCTAGTAACTTCATGAGAAGAAGAAGGTATAGTTTCTAATTAAATCCTTACATGTTATCAATCTTGATGGGACTGTTATAGAGTGATCTGTGTTTATATTCTTATTTTCATGTAGTTCATTGCCATGTATGCATGTAATCTTTTTATATTTTCTTCTCCAACCAGCTGTTATTTTGACTATAATTTACACCAATTACAATATCTTCAATCTCACAATCTTTTGATTCTCTAGCAAGAATATATTATATCCACTCATTGTGAGAATGCAGGGGCATACAGAAACATCTTCAAATGCTTGGCATTGATTTGTCACAAATTTTGCCCAAATGGAGACTAGAATACTAAGCTCCATCACGGTGAATGATAGGCTGAATGTGCTAGGTATAGAATGCTAGAGTGGGTTCCCTCTTACACACAACAATCCTCAGTTGGCCAAGCATGGAATCGATGCACTCATAAACCTCTCAAAGGGTAGGTGAATCCCCATTATAACTGATTACCTCAAAAACTGGAGCAATAAGACTATATTTTTTGCTATCATGCCCAAAATTATAGGACAAAAACACAACTACAAACTTTTTTTTTGAAAGGTAATCCTAGGTGGTCGACACCTTGACAATTAGAGTGTTTGGTATTTGATACACTCAGTGACAATTTTCCAAATCACAATAATTTTTAGGCGATTTTGTTACTACAAGGCTAATCGTATCTTGGCCATGGTCAAGGTCATAGCTATCAAGGGCACATGTTGCCTAGGCTTGCATCTATTAACATCCAAATTTATGACAAGATAATTCATTTATGAGTTATGAAATACTTTAGTTATGAAATACTATTTGGGTTCTAAATCTATATATATGAGGAGGATCTTTATATACATATATAAAAGTGCATAGTTGATATGCATCCACGTAGTGGGTAGCAACGGGATTTAATAAATCTTATGTCAAGATTTTGATCACAAGTAGTTACGAAATAATTTGATTTAATAACTAACTATCCATTCTATCAACATATAATTATGTTCATATATCTAGAGGACAACATCCTAACCTTAATCATGTATTGAATCCACAACTCAACAAATTATTAAATTATTATGGTTATTGACCCTCATATACATGCTACCTAATCAACACTATACTTTCGCATTGTATTCAACTCTAACAATTTATAATAACCTACTATCTACTTACTACTAGTTCGTAAATTGGACACTAACTAAGTTTAACACCTTAACTACTATCTAGATTGTTATATTCTCTACTAACTTGTTTCATGTATTCAATTTTAATTAATTGATCTATAAGAAGTCTTAATTTGGTACGTTATCTTCATATCCAATACTACAACCACGACCAATCGAGATGATACAATATTCTTATCATGTGCGTTCTACGATCTACTTGCCTATGTCAATAGTCCATAGTGAACCACTACATGTACTGGGTCATTTATCTATTACAAACTAATAACTATAAATATAAATATTTATACATATTCTCTTCCATATTGTGACTATACGTAATCATCCAATATTCATTAGGTATATATATATACACACACACACACACACACACACATATTGAAGGATACATATACCTTAACTCGTATACAATTTTAGACTAAATTAAAATTATGCTAACTAATCTACTCACTTAAAATCTACCAACCACTACTATCTCCTAACCATGCTACTACAATTTCTAAATAAAATATTGCCATTGTCTACAAATTTTAATATTGACTCAGTTATTAACTAGCTATAACCATTAATTAATGTCTAATACTAATTCCACCCATGACAATCCCCTTAACAAATATTACTAACACTAACCACTTAATAATATACTTACTATTTAATATGGATACTAACACTTTTTAATATACCCGAACCAACCTATATTGCATTTCCTTTTTCAGAACTACCTAAAAAAACAAAAACTTTGTATCTCTCTTTTCTTTTGTTTATCTAATTTATTCCTAATTCTAAACCCCCATGCTCACACATATCACTTTATTATTTATGTAACACTAACTGAGAAAGCTTTATGTTCAACTCAAAACAACCACCCACTTCCCTTAAACCTATCTAATCTCTTCCCCCTACCCTCCACGTGCCCCTAAGGTCTAGCTAATTCCAATGTGGGGTTGGGCGACATGCAGGCTGTATGTCCTTTGGATAGGCACTTGAGTGTGAAATGACGCTTGGTTTGAAGTGCGCTTGGTTTGGTGAGGGTGGGGTCCACTCCCCTCTTTCCAAGCACTTTTTCTGACAAGGTGCCCATTTTTATTTGTCAAGTCAGAATATAATATATTGCATTCCCCCTTTTAACATACCATGCTTGGGCTGGTCAAATACCACATGGGGTTATGGGATAAAAACAGCTAGTTTATTTGATTAATTTCTTTGACATTTTTCTTATTGAAAGCGACCTCCTAAGCCCTAGTTACTGGATTTCTTTTAAAATTTAGTCTTATCCCTTGCTTGTTCATTTAAGTATGGTAATGTTAATCTTCATGGCTTTTTAAATTTACTATTTGGAAGAATCTTAAGAATATTCTGTTGATTATTTTAATTGTCTGTATTGGACAGTGGGGTATTTTCCCACTCCCCATACAAATTCCAGAGTAGAATAGGCATGTACAGGCTTACAATCTAATGCTAGTTTATGCTAAGTAATTTTTTTTTTTTCTCTTCTCTACTCAGCTATGGTGATATGCATATTGGTTTGGTAATGATTTGGTGCTACTTCCATAACGTAATTATCCAGTCTAATGGATCTATTTAGAAAACACTTTGAGCAATTTCAAAACACATTAAATGAATTGAAAACATGATCAAACATGAAACTAACAGGTGACTCTTTTCAAAACTAATAGATTACTCTTTTCATCAATAATGGACATTCTTACTGGACTAATACGACAAGGAAAATGACATTTATTTTTATGACCAAACTCCTTGAAATGTATTAATTCATATTTCAATTAAGCATGATACAACAATGCATATCATTACATGAGTATAAAAACAATGAGATATCTTTTGAAATGAGTTTCTTTTACATTCCATCTAAGACTATTATGATACATCATTCCTTTCATTGCAATACATTTAAATGCAAGTTAATGAAACTACAATACAAATATATAGGAGCATCTCCCAAGTTCATCTATTTCATAAAATCACACTTCACAATAATGCACATAAGGATGAGATTTCATCTTTACAAAGGTAATACACAACAACATAGATGGAGACTTCAACTTTGCAATGCAATACACAAGGTATTCCTTCCTTACTACCAAGCAATCATTCATTGCAACAATGTGAGTATGATGGAGAGAGATTCTCCAATACAGGTACAATGCACAATGACAAGTTTTCTCCTTCAAACAACATCTACAAGATGATCTTTCCAAGCTTTTTCCTTTGCTCCCTTGGTACAAAATCTGCAAATACATCACAATAAAACAACAAAGACCATGGGTACTTTCCTCCCAACCATAGGCCTCCAAAGAGATCACCCCCGAGCTTGGGGAACAAGGCTCAAACCGGGTTTCCTTCCAATTTCACAATGCATATACATCACATTACAACACTTGAACAATTCCATCCCAAGGATACTTCACAATGGTTCACCAATGGAACCATGAACATAGGGTGAAGGTGTGCTTTTCAAATGGAGACTTGCCATATCAAACAATACCTGCAATAAACAAATTTCATGCCCTTTTGGGGCTTTCACCAAACAAAAGTTTTATGCCCTTTCGGGGCTTTCACAATCATCCTCCAAACACACTACCATCAGTTGTAGAGTTCTTGGAGCCCATACTCCATAAACTTCCTTTATACATCATACTTCCCTTATCACCCCAAGCAAGATATGAATGATTATGGCATACAATGGAGCCCATACTCCAAGGTTCTCAATACATTTTCAAGCCCAACTAACCCCTTCACCCTAAAGTGAAGCCCTCACATCCATAAAAACACTCATGCACAAAATCATGGAAAATCAAAAGTAGAAAACAATGGAAATCCAAACTTCACGCTCTTCACAACTCAACATAACATGCTACAAGATGATACCACACATTTTGCTTACAATGACATTCTCACTACCTACATTCTCATGAATGCAATACCAAGATTCAACTTCAAAATGGAAGGAATAAATTGCATGGCAAGAAAAACCAGCCTTGAATTCCTTTGCAAAATGGAAATGACAGGTTGTAGAAGAGCTCCCTAAGAGTTTGCAAACCTTAAGAGTCTCTAAAGATAGAGAGTGGGTAGATACCCACTAAATTGAACACAAGTCCTCCAAAAGTAATCTCCAGAACCCTCACTATCTAAAAATAGTCATAACATAAGCTTCCTTTACTTACACCATTGTCTCTTTCTAAAAATGTAGCCTTGAACAACTAAAAAGGTTGTGGACGGAGTCATGTGACACTCCTAATTTCGAATTACTTTGAAAGTGACTTGTTTAGAGGGTTCCCAAAGTCATCTAGGCCTACTAAATGTTAAATTTAGACCCCCAACCCATACTACTATCATGTGGGCACTTATTTTCTATGTTCCCCGGGGACGCGTCCCCCCCAAAAAAACCAGCGTTTCGGGGATGGGGACGCCCCCATCTCGGAAACTTCATTGGGGATTTGCATCCGTCCCAATTTTTTAACACACAAAAAATTAAAAAAACTAAAAAAAATGTCACTTTTGCCGTCCCCATTTGCCGTCCCCTGCCGTCCCCAAAATTGGCAAAAAAAAATGCCGTCCCGGAAACCTGTCCCGCTGTCCCCTGCCATCCCCGTCCCGGAAACTCGGGGGAACATAGCTTATTTTTCACCATGGTGACCCCCTAGGACCGCTTTTTGATCCCCAAAAGTTAATAGAAAGTTGGAATTCGAACTTCAAATGGATAGGGACTTATCCTAACATCTCCCAATGTGAGATCAGCTTGGGTACTATGTTGGGGTTAGGTTTAGGATAGGTTACTCCACCCAAAACCCTAAATGCCAAGTCATCTCAATGTGGACAACACAAGTGTCAAGTGACACAAACACAACACATTACATTTAAAGTG
Source organism: Cupressus sempervirens (assembly GCA_028749045.1). Lineage (NCBI taxonomy): Eukaryota > Viridiplantae > Streptophyta > Pinopsida > Cupressales > Cupressaceae > Cupressus > Cupressus sempervirens. The sequence goes on from CM053783.1 coordinate 451,465,623, forward strand.
ACTTATATCCAATATTGCATGAATTCAACTATTCCAAACATGCCATTCACATTACGAAATAAAACACATTACAACAAGGTTTGAATCCTTTCTAGTGATTCAACTTTGGCTATGTCATGTTCATATGGGCTTGAGACTTAGTTCCCCGTTAGACCCCATGGTTAAGATCTTGCACACTACACTTGAGCATCAGTAGTCCAAGAAAATCATTTAAGCGATATATAAAAAAGTGCAATAAATCACTTTCACATTCAACATTATGCTTGCATATTTCATCATTTCCAATTAGCTTTCCCTTTTCTAATCATTTTCTTATACAATATTCAAAACATTAAAATATCAAATCTACATATCCACTTTCATTGACACACTTAAATCTACATTCCTAAACATAATAGACCATGATCATTCTTATCTACTCATGTAAAATCAACTTACATACACCAATGCAGGATTCAAATGAAAAATAGATAATTAAATTACTTCACATTAACAATAATGATATATGAATTATAACCCCAAATACACAAGTATGCTAAAACATAAGTAATTAACATCACTTGGAAACCATGTTTGATAACCAAAGTATCATAATTAATGTATCAAATTAGTATCATCATGGCCTATATAACCTAAGGTAGCTGGATAAGCATGTCTTAAATAACATCACATGGAATCATCACATAGTCTAGAGGATCCAAAATATCAATGTCTATAAAATTTTCCAAACAACCACATGAGATCATCACATTGTCCAAATGAGAAAAAATATCACTACCCTTCAATAAACGAATACAACATAAATAATTTATACTGGAATCTCAAATACTGTTGAGTTCCTTGCCATTTTATAATCCATCCATCTAGTGAACATTCTTCTTGTCATACTCCCTTTTCAAATTAATTATTTATGATAATATTACTAAATCATCTCATAATTATCCTGAGATGGGGCATAACCCTAAATTTACTTAAGTCAACTAATCAAAATTCATACTAGTCATGTCATCATTGATTCGGTAATTGTTCATAGGATCTGGGGTAGATGAGAACAACTTCAACCAACATATCTGGCTCGCCTATTTATATTAGTTAAACTCAAGTTCAATTTCTATCACAGTTAAATCATCTACTCTCTCAAGCATCTATGAAAGCAACCCAAACTTACATTTGCTTTTAGTTATCATTTCCATATAGATAATCCATACTCACTATAGTATATCACTATAACATTTTATTGCATGTAGCCTTACGAATTTTATGCACATTAATTTATCTTAACATCTAACATTATGTTATCGCATTATGGTGTTCTAATTCCTCAATGAAAATTCCCATGAAGGTATATGTAAGACCATTGTTACCAAAATTATCCTTTTGATTTGAACAACTGTGGTTTTATTTAATGCTTAAGAGGAGGGGTCTTACATTTGCATCAACCCAACTATCTCCTTCACCTTCTTGCTGTGCTCCGTTTTGGACTCAACCCACTGATTCAATTCTTGGGTCATAACCATGAGTTGCAATGGCTCTTGCAACTCGAGCATTTTGTCCAAGAGAATGTAATATGAAGCATATCTAGTCTCAACTAGTTTTAGGAACTCTTTTGCGAAGCCCCCGAAGAGTGCATGTGAAGTACAGTAATTACAGATAAACATCTACACCTCTCTACCATCATTAACCACTTTTTTAATCCAGTCGATTTTTCCCATGTCCTTGAGTGCATTGTTCATGGCATGCACACAACATGGAGTCCACCAAATATGTCTATAAGCTGCCCCAACAAGCCTCTCTGTAGCCTTGCACACATGTGCAACATTTGTCACTACTTGGACCACATTTTGTGGTCCAACCTCCTCAGTGGCCTTCCTAAGGTTGTGAAACTGAAAATTAACATCTTAATGATGCCCTGAACAATCAACTGCCTTCAAAAAGTTTAGGCTCTCAGCACATGTGACCATGATGTTGATAAGTGGATGATGTCTAATGTTTGTCCACCCATCCATAATAATGTTGCAACCTAACTCCATCTAACATGCCTTTATCGTCTCCATCAAAACCCAAACCCTCTTATACTACCTATCCAAGGTTGTGGTCCTCAATTTGTGCTCACCAAGTGGCACGAATGATGGTTCTCTGTCCTTTGCCACCATGGACATCATCTTCATGTAGTAAGGAGATCGAGTAACATGCAGTGAATGCCATTGGAAAATAAGAATTCACCAACGGTATCATCTAGCTGATCCTTTACGTGCACTTTAAATAAATCAGCAATGGGGTTATTAGTGCTAGAACTTCTTGCCTTCCTTTTCCCCTTGCTGCTTTCCCTTGCGGAACTATGAATGGATGAAGGAATTGAAGCCGATTCTGAATGTCCCTGCTTTGATGCAAGATACGTGTAGAAGTATCTCACTGCCCTTGTAACTGCTGAATAGCCTGAACTTTTTGCCTAACAGCCAAAGATTTAGGCACTGGAATCACACTATCATTTGGAATGCCCCACAATTTGTTTATTTCAATTCTATACTTCACATTTTCAACATTTCAAGGGATTTGCAAGAACTCCCACAATATCCAATCCAAAAGAGGTGTGAATTAACTCTAGCAATGCTGTCATGCCATTCTACACCAAAAAAAACACATTTCCATTTCCGTGTATCGCCACCTATAGATGTAGGGAGTGACACTCTGATATTAAATTGTTTTAGAGGGGATTTTGGATCTAAAGGACCCTTAGCAAATGGTGCCAAAGTCTTAGAGGAGCAACCAATAGAAGGTGCTCTTGGTGCAACATAAGGAGGTTCAGATTGTGCCTTTGGATCAACATCATGTTCAGGCTCATATTTAGATAAATTGACACTTTGACTTCCCTCATGCACTTCCTTGTCTTCTACACTTTGACTAGAGGCCATTTATACACAACATTTCACAAAATTGTAGATTTCAGCCTAATTAGTAAATTAAAAAAAAAACCTAAGTACTTTCAGCCTGGTTTAGAAATTGAAATAAGTTTCAGCAATAGTTAACAAAAAATTATTTTCAGCATAATGACTTAATGCATTCAAAATTAAAATTTTGACAAAAAAAAAACTACCAACACAAATCTTAAAGATTTAAAAATTTAATATAGTTGCATGGCCCTGGGGGACAGGGGGATGGTGGAACAGGGGGACAAGTTTTTGGGACGGGGGGATAGAGGGGCCTTAATTTGGGGACGGTGGGGGGATGATGACATGGGATAGGAGGGGTGTGTGTGTGTGTGTGTGTGTGTGTGTGTGTATGGTACTTAAAATGCTAGTTATGAAAATATGTATTGCAATATAAGATATAAAGATGTAAAAGAGTAAATACTTGAACATTGCATTGAATTGGAACATCAAACATTGAACGTAAATAGTCAAATCTGCAAATAGTCAACATCGGAATGTCCCCCATCCTTGGGGGAGGTGGCGGAATTTGGTGGTGGTGCTAGGGACAGGGGAACGGAGTCCCCAAGTCTCCGATGTGTTGAAGTCCCCTTGTTACCATGAATTTTAAAGGTAAACTCAAACAATACATTCTAATGACAAATTTGAACATGTAGTTTTTGAATATTTTTTTTGCAGTACACTAGAATGAAAATCTGAAAATAAATGTAAAACAAAGGAAATAGTAAAATAATTATCTTAAAAATCTACCTTGTGTTTGATGAATCACTTGCAAGATTGAATCTTCTTGTTTCTATGCTCCTCTATATCTTGCAATCACTTGCAAAATCACTCTCAAAGCTCTTCCAAATTCTTCTCACTTTGCTTTCAGTTGTAAAGAAGGAATGCCAATTATGAATGCCAAACAAATTATATGGGCCTTTTGAAGGCTTAGAGGGTCCTATATGGTACCCACATAGACTTAGGGTTCAATAGGGAAAATAAAATTAAAAAAAAAAACTTTTTGTTCACTTTTGGGCTGCAGTTGCTGACCACACCTCGCCCTGTCCCGGGTGCAGTTGAGGGAAGCCCGGGGAGTCCTCAGGTACCGTCCCCCTGCACACACATCTCAGACTTCCTAATACGGACAGGGATGGCAGTGGTGCAATGGCAAATAACCTTTGGTGTTGGTGCTCAGGTGCACGTTGTACCCATCTTGGATATGTCCCAGCACCTGGTTTGTTGGGGGGGGGTGGGGTGGGCGGGGGGTCTAGACTCGGGTGTGTGTCCCTGTGCAAAACTGCAAAATACCAAATTGTGATATTGCTATCAGGATTTAACTGTGTGATTTTGAGTCAAACTCATTGACCCATTGCAAAATACCAATCCCTAAACAGTTAAGGCAATCGGGTGATTCTCTGGTCAGATCAATTTCGTTAGAAGTTTTATTCCTAACTTTGCCGAAATTGTCAAGCCTATTGCCAGAATGGCACAGAAGTGAGCCAAGATTGATTAGACAAGTGAGGCTATTGAAGCTTTGGCAAACACTAAAATGGCCATCAAGCAGACACCTGTGCTGAAATCACCAGATTACAATAAACCTTCTAAGCTGTTTTCTTTTGCTTCATTCCATACAGTTGCAGCCGTCTTACTTTAAAAGAATGATGAGGGGTATGAACAATGAATGGTATTCTTTAGTGAATCTTTGCAAGCTGTAGAGCTTAAATATGATATCATGGAAAACAAGCGCATGCTTTAGCTAAAGCAGTGAAAACTTTCAGGCCATATCTGGTAGGTGCCAAAATTATTGTATATGTGCCCAATCAGTTGTGAAAGATATATTTTCTCAAATTGAGGTAACTGGACACAGATGCAGATGGATAAATAGAATCCAAGAGATTAACATTGAGGTACAAATCACTAAGTTGATCAGGGGCTTCAGATTGGATGCAGTCCAAGTAAACGTTGTTCAAGTTGATGACAAAACAATAACCAGTATCAAAAGACAGCCTTGGTACAATAACATTGTGTATAATGTGAAGCACATGAAGTCCCTAGAAAGCATGGAGGATAATCAAATGAGAACACTTTGAGCTCCAAGCACAAAGGTATGTTTTGTTTAAAGGAGATTTATTTTGGAAAAGTAGAGATGATACTCTATTATTTTGCTTGGATGAGTTGCATTCTAAGAATGTTTTGAGAGAAATGCATGAAGGGGTTTGTGGCGGGCATTTTACAGCTAAGACTACTGTTCATAAGATTATTAGTGCAGGATATTACTAGCCCACCTTGCTTGATGATGTCAACCAGTTTGTATTAAAATGTGAGTCATGCCAGAAGTTTTCTGGGAAACTGAAATATGCAGGGGCCCTTTCCCTTAGACCCATGCGGATTGAAGTCCCATTTTACCAACGGGGTACTGATTTGGTGGCATCACTGATAGCTCCAGTGGTGGCCACAGATGGATTGCTGTAGCAACAGACTATTTCACCAAGTGGATAGAGGCCATGCCTACTAAACAAGCAACAAGGTTGTGATCAATTTTTTGATGGACAATGTCTAAACCAGGTTTGGTGTTCCTATCAAGTGAATAATGGACAATGCATGTGTTTTAGGTCAGAAGATTTTTAAGGATTTTTGCAAAAGTTATGGGATCATAATGTCATATTCTCCCCATATCATCCTGAGGGAAATGGTCAGGCTGATTCTACCAACAAGAGTCGTACGAAGATTATAAAAATAATCTTGGAGAAAAACAAAAGAGCATAGGATTCCAAATAACTGGCATTGTGGGCTGACAAGGTAAATTTATAAAAGGCTACAAGTAAATCCCTTTTTGAGTTGGTCTATGGTTCACAGGCAAGATTGCCATTGAATAATTTTCTGCCTGTCTATAAGTTCATTCAAGAAGAGGCTGATGAGAGTTTGGAGCAAATAGAAGATAGAATTATGCAGCTGGTTGAATTGGATGAAATCAGATCTGAGACACAGAAGAGAAACATGGAAATGCAACAGCAAGCTAAATTTTTTTTTGACGAAAGAACTACTTAGAGAGATTTTCAAGAAGGGGACTTGGTACCAATGTGGAATGCAAGAAATCAGGAGAAAGAGAAGCATGCCAAGTTTGAATCACAATGGTTGGGTCCATTTGTAGTGATGGAGAAAAATGGTGCAGACTCATATTTTTTTTGTGGACAACTGATGAAGAGATCATGGAACTACCATGCATGGACAGTTCCTGAAGTTTTTCTTTGCCTAAAAACATGCACAATAGATTAGTGTATATAACCATTAATAGCCTTGTTTCTTGGTCTGCACACCAGAGATTTCTGAGCTTTCATGCTAATCTGCAGCTAGCTGTTCCCAACTAGAGCCACTGTTTGAGTTGTTTTCTTCAACCATATTAGGGTTAAGATTTTTAGGTTTGTATGCCCTTGGTTATTATTTTAAATCTTTTGGCGACATTTTCTTTTCTGTTGTCCTGCTGTCTCGGTTTAGCTTTTTAAAATGTTATTTGCTAGGATTTATGTATCATAGAATAGCCGAGCCCTTCCCTTTTCCATTATGTTTGAAAATGATTGCATTTATCCTAGGTTGCGATTATAAATTCTTTCCTTAGGTTTTGACCTAGTGGTTTCCTCTTGCACTATAACTTAACCCTGAAATGTAAGCATGTGCGTTAAATAATAATGTTGCATTGGGCCCTGCTTTTAACGCGTCATAGCCTTTTATGTGTCCTCAGCTCACGAGTAGTTTGTCTAAGCTTAGTTATCACTTGTGTCAGTCTCTAATACGTACTTGCTGATTTGTTGAAATCTGTGTTGTCACAGCAAGTTACTGAGTGGATTTTAGGAGGAAGTGTTTGTCGCTCACCAACCCTAACCCTTCTGCCAACATTTTTTTTATAAATGTTGGGAATGTTTTGTTAAGATTACATAGTTGTAGGACACATGTTCCCAACTTGTTTTTAGTCTTATTTCACATTCTACTTTACTATGTCTACTATCTGTTACATTTTGTCAGTTGTTTGTTTAGCATTGTTCTCCTAAGCTTTATTGCTTGTATTTTTAATTTTTTTTGATAAAATATCTATCGGTTGAAATGTGTTCTTGGATATGCATTCGATGCCTAGAGAAGAGTTGTTTCACATTGTTGCATGTCAAGCCAGGGATTTTTCTGATGAAAATGCTGTAAAACTAGGGTTTCGAACAAATAGCATTTCATGTAGCACATCTGATTACTCGGTAGCTATGTGCAGTCAGAGTTACCTAATTAGACTGAGTTTGATTCTTGATGTCCGCCCATTTATTACTGATTATGACATGATTCTTTATTTATAGATTTCAACCAAGAGTAACAGACAGCTAAATAGTTGCTTGATTCTAAAGTTTTGAACAGTTTCTTAAATTGGCAGTGATCTGGAGCTTTTCAATGTCTCAGATTTCACTTGACTTGTATGACAGGTTGAGCTACCTGACATCATCATTGCAACACTTCCATCATGGCTGCTACATCAAACTTGTCTTTTGAAAATTGCTTGACATTCCAGGCCTAGATATTAAATTTGTATAGTTCAATTGTTTGCTAAAAATCAATTTATGGAGTAGGATTTTATTTTGAAGATTTAAATCGCTTGGAATTATCGGCTACAAAATATTGTCTAATTGGTTGCAAATACTGTGGAATTTCTCTGAGTGTCAGTAATAAATATTCCTCTATGGTCAGTATAGTTTGTGTTTAATAGTTTCAAACTGTTTTCCCGAGTAACTCTCAAATTCTTTGATTCCAAACTTTGGCGAACCTTTTGCCACAATGAATCTGCTTTTATTTTTTCATATAGTATCTATATGCCTAAACCTTAAAAGAATATTGCCATCAATATTTCAAACTAGTGAATGGAAAGTTCTATATGCTGAGGTGGAAGTGACCGATTTTCCTCCCAATTGTTGAAAGTTATAAGTTAATTTCAACGTCAGATTCTCAATAGCATTAGGTTCCTAGTGTATTGTTTTGGGATTGCCCTTCAATCAGAGAAACTGATGAACTTCTGGAATTTAGTTTTGTGCCAGATAGTCAAGACCCAATGCCTCGACTTACCAACATAGTTCTGGCTACAGGATTGGCTGCCTTTGCTCTTGGTGGTTTGGCCTTTCCTTTCGTGTTGGTGTATGTATGACGCAAATCTCTTTGAAGTATTTGTTATTTTTGTTCTTTCAGCTGTTAGAGGATTTTCTTAATTCATATGTGCAGATGTACTTATGATATGAAATAATGCAGGTCATCTAGAAAGGATCCTGTTATTAATTCTGCGAAGCCCCTGCCACCACAAGCAACCTTTCGGGGGCCATACATTAACACGGGATCACGAGATATTGGTCCGGATGTTCCTAAATCATAGTTTCATTTCAAAATTATATGCCCTTTGCTACTGGGTTCCTGATAATATAGTGGAATCAACAAGTAGTTTGTCTCATGCATAATTCATGTCATACTGTAAACTCTAAATAATATTGTTGTGGTTGAATTTCCACATGATATTACTTATAACAGTATGTGTGCTTTGGTTACTCAATCAGAAAAGCTTTGATTGGTCCAGGTCATAAAACAGTTTGGTTTGTGGTAAGAATAATCAATTTGTTTAAATGCATGTAGTATATATCCTTCACAGTATCATTTGCTATACAAATTTATTGTTCTCTTCTCTTCAAGTTTGCTTTAAACCTATTAAGATTTTGTTCAACATCTCTCTGGTGTTCAGTAAACTTCCGAATTAAACTATGTGAGTTGTTTTGGCAGCAATGTTTTGGATCATACTCAATGAAAAGCTTAAAGCTAACACAGGTCGGGTCGGGTCAGGTCAGGTCAGGTCGGTCTTTGATTGCTTAAACTAGAGAATATATGGAGCATTCATAATATCGTTCAACCAGTTCAGGTTACATATCTTGTATTAGGCAACTTTGAAGTCAAAATAACTGCGTTAATTTTGTTTTGGTTTTATTCATTGTTCACTCACTTTCAACTGAACTATCCTGTCTATTCATGATTAATTTATCTGGTAGTTGGGCAGTAAAGGCTAATGAAGGTCTGGAACTGCAATGTCCCCAACATAAGGGATTCGAGTAAAGTGCTAGCCTTCAGGAGTTTGTCCCAAGAAGGCTAATATGGGCACTCAATAAGGGATTTGAGTAAAGTGCTAGCCTTCAGGAGTTCGTCCCGAGAAGTCTAATATGGGCACTCAATAAGGGACAAGTGGCGTCAAAGGCTTCGAATAGGGAGGTGCAGGGTAAGACAAGGACGGATGGGGTGTTGTGCCAGTCGGTCCAATGTGGGAGGCAAGTAAAAACAAAAGAAGCTTATCACCAAGATAGTAGTTTCGACATGTGAAGTCACCACAATGCTAGCTATGATTGTAAGTGTTAAAGAGTGTGCAATGATGGAATTTCAGCGGAAGGGCTATGGTTGGGAGGAGGCATTAGAAGGGAGTTCATTCATAGGGAAAGATGCAAGAATGCTTAGGCGAACAAAAACCATAGTTGACGGATTTGGAAGAATAGTAGGACATGGGCCTGTAAGATGAAAACCTTGTAGGCTAGCAACTTCGATGCCTTGGACGGTCTTGAGGTTTGGGACATATATGCTTATCTTTCGTTGATATGAGGTAACCAATGGAGAAGTGAGTTGAATGTTGCTCAAAGTAGGACATGAACTATTCTCAGGAAGGTGGGCTATTGATGCACACACAAGACCAACAACACCAACTTGAGATAACCGTATGAGCTGCTGATAGGAGAGGACAAGAAGGTAAAAATCGGCTACGCCATGGTCTCACAGATTGGGCATGAATGTCAAATGGAGAGAGGATCCGTCACTTGAATAGGAGTAAATGCACGTGAAGGGTGAACAAAATTTGAGAAGGGGGAGAAGCGTATTGGCCAAGGGGAAGGTTGGATACAAATAGAGTCCAGACATTGCTATACGAGAAAGGGGAGAAATCTGAAGAGCTTTCCTCTATCGGGTGGAGGCATTTTTTTGCGTATACAAATTGGGTCTGTGACTCATATTTGAGCATTGTGCTTATTTATGATATGTTTAACCTCTCTCTTTGAGATTTTGATTTGATAGACTTCTTCCAGTTAAGAAAATATGTGTTCTTACATATAGTTTAGTAGCTATTGCACGATTGCATAAAGTTGTTATGAACAAACTTTGCTACTACGAATGATTAATTATAGAGACATCTAAGGCAATCAACAATGTTGTAGATTGACTCATACGGTTAATTGTAAGAGTGAATGTTCCTAATTGAGTGGAGTGAATAGCGAGACACCCAATGCATTACTGTGGTATCAGAGCTCTAAGATTCTCCAACCTGTGGAGTTCGTTGTGACTGTTGCAATGATGCTGGAGGATGAATAGGGCTATTACAATCTACAAAATACACTAGCACAACAGGTTAGGAGCTAAAGTGACCAAGTGTTTGAAAGTGAAACTTCCTTGCAGGTAGAAATAAAACCTAGTGACATGGATTTCGAGGAAGTGATATTTGAGAATATAGGTGAAAGAAATGTAGAGGACAATGAGGAACATATGTTTAGACAACTGATAGAAACCATCAACCAAGGGCTTGTGCTAGTTGAACAAAGAGTGCAATGCCAAGATCAACGAATGGAACTCATGATGCTAATGATGGCAAGACAAATGGGGTTAAATATGAACATAAATGACAATAGTGCAACAAACAACATTGGGGTTAATGGTGCAACAAATGGGAATGGGGGAGTCAATGGAGGACAAAACATTGGTAATAATGGTAGGGTTAATGCAGTGAACAATGTAGACCAATAGGTTGACCAAAATGGATCTAACAGAGGAATACAGGTGGTTGATAATTTTGGTAGAGTGCCTAGACCAACAAGGACCACTTGCTTGAGACCAAGCATTTCGAATTTTTCTCCTAGAGTTCAAGTCTAGCAAGGACAAGAGGCGCAATTACATGATGTACAAGGCCAACTGATGAGATAGTGGGTAGCAGAAGGAGATGAGTTTTGAGCATCCATTTCTCTACAAGGCTACATGGACTTAGGGATGAGACACATGCCAAGGGTTAGCAATAGCGGCCAGTAGATTGAGTTGCTAAGGAAAATTAACGAATTTTCCCTCCCTTCTTATGATGGAACGGTTAAGATGACTGCAAGGGCTTGGATCCAAAAGTTAGATATGTATTTTTAGCTAAATCCTATACTAGAAGAGGATGCCATCAAATTTGCAGCATTACACGTAGAGGGACTTGCGCGCGTGGTGGAATCATGATATGATTACCTTGGGACATGATCAAATTACTTCATACATTGACTTAAGGAAAACATTGTTTGAAAGGTTTGATAACAAGGATCCTAAGTTGTATTTTAAAGAGTTGGCACAACTGAAACAATGGACAAGTGTTGATAATTACATAGCTGAATTTCAAAGGCTAGCAACCCTAATGATCGATATAACACCTAATAGGCTCTTAATGCTCTTTATGGAGGGTCTCATAGAACCATTAAGAGGTTAGATCAAAGGTTTAAGTCCAACTACATTGTAACAAGCCTATAAAAGGACAAGGGAAATGTAACAAACCACATTTAGGGATAGGTAAGGGTTCCACTTTAAAAAAAGACAAAGATAGGAAATCTTTCCACAAAGAACAAGCTCAAAGAGCTGAAGCCAAAAAGCTGGACAATGATCAACTCAATGAGCTTAGAAGGATGAAGTAGGGAACCGTGGGATGTCACACAAATGCCCTCTCAAAGCTAAGGCAACATGGACTATTTTTCAACGAAAGAGTCATTATCAGAGGGAGAGAACATCCATTTAGATGACACAAACAATAAGGGAGGCGAGTCTACGAATGAAGAGGTGATTGAGGGGAAAGTTATAGCTCGCCTATCAGGTGATGAACAAGCTATTACCTTCTAGATGAGGAGCACTATTCAGGGGCAACGAGTGATTACCTTGGTAGATACAAGTACTACACATAATTTCATATTAGAGACACTTGTTGATAGATTGGGGCTCCAGACAAATATGCACAGAGGATTCAAAGTCATGGTGGCCAGTGGACATCAACTTCTTAGCTCTTTGGTAGTGAAGGATATGCCTCTTTGTATGGGAGATTATGATATGACAGGCAGATTTTATGTGGTTCCCATGAGTGATTATGGTTGCATTTTGGGCATGACTTGGATGAAGACCCTACATGAGTTCACTTTCAATCTACATAGGATGGCTTTGAAATTCGAGCATTGGGACAAGAAAGTAGTGATTAGAGCTCTTACGGATAAGGGGCTTAAGGTGATATCTTAAAGACACATGGAGAGGTTGATTCAACATGATTAGGTGTAGTGGGTAGTAGGAATTGTGTTGATGTCGGAGGAGAGTGTTGAAGTATAGCTTTAGTTGAAGTGAAGTACTCATTATGTTGAGTATATGTATTCATGATTTACATGAACATTTGTTTTATGTCTTATATCCTTGATCACACACACACATGCACGCGCGCACACATGTACACGTGCACATGCACACACACACATGCATGCGCACACACACACACACACGCACACATGCAAACACACACGTACACACGCACGAAGGTACGCGCACACGCACACACACACACGCGCGCGCACACACACAAACATGATATTCCTTAACTAATCGTGCTCTTACCATAAGAAGAGACTGTGAATGTATTTCTTAATCCCCCAAATGATTATTGGTTGAGAGACAATATGAATGTATTTGTTAATCCACCGAATTATGATCAATTGTGTTATGATAAGATATTATGTCCATGTAGGGACATGACCCTACGTGGCCTTTGGCCAGGTAGAGTATGTCTCTATGAGGACATAATACTTTACATATTTAACATGGAGCGACCAGTGTAGTCTGAGATCATTCACAAGGCATACTCAGTCTCAACAATCACTCTCTCTCTCTCCCACAGACAAGGATATTAATCAAATCAAGTTCGTGCATTCTCCATTATTGTCCAGTTTTAAAGAGTTGCACAATCTAAACACAATACATACTATCAGATTGGTAAGTAAATCTGAGTTAATTCAATCTGTAATAATATCTCTTGTTTCTATTAGAGATCCTGATTTTACATGGTATTAGAGCCATCTTGATAGGAAATTATTTTCTTTAGAATTAAAATTAAAAAAATTTCAGATTTATCAATATTAACATTTTATCCTCAAATTCAAAATGGTTAATCATGTAAGATTAGAGGATAAATTTGAGGGGGCGTCAAATGTTTCATCATGTAAAATTTGAGTCATGATAATACTAAAAGAAATGGAGTTAGAAGAGTACATAGAATCAAACAAATCAATACCTGAAAATGTTCCAGATAAAATGACATGGAAAAGGCACAACAACAAGGCCATGAAAATTCTTATAGACTCAGTGAAGGATCATATTCTTTCGTCTATATCTAGTCTTAAAATTGCATTTGAGATATTCTCTACTATTAAGAACACTTTCAAAATCAACAATACTAGTAGACTGCTAATTTTAAAGCAAGATCTCCTATATGTAAAAATGAACAATAGGGAGTCAATTACATCCTATTTCCTAAGAATCTTTGTGTTCAATGATCAACTTGCAACAATTGGAAGTTAAGTTGATGACAAAGAACTTAACATCATAGCATTAAAATGACTTCCACTATCTTGGGAAACCTTTATTCGTGGTCTAAGCTCCCTACTTGACCTTCCTCAATTTTAATTACTCAAAAATGAATGCACTCAAGAAGAATCAAGATTAGTTTCTAGAGGAATCTTCATAGATCAAGAGGGAGATATTCAAGCTCTTCATGCTTGTTGAAGTATAGCATTGATCAAAGTGATATACTCATTACATTGAGTATTTGTATTCATATAAACATTGTTTTGTCTCATATTACTGATAAGAATATATATATATGTATGTGTGTATGTATGTATGTATGTCTATAACGTACATAAGCTATAGGACATGACTTTGTTGTAGCCTACATTGGATTGATTTTATTAAAGGTACCTCATTGATGATAAATTGTCCTTAAGTATCTTATATATATATAATATATTAAATTTGTAATATAATATATATATATATATATATATATATATATATATATATATATATATATATATGATATATGTGATATAATATGTATTATATATATTATGCATTATATATTATTATATAATAATATAATATAATATTACATATATGATTAATATATTAATATTAAATATTTTAAAGATGAGTTAATCATCAATAACAATGACAATGTTACTACATTTGCAAAAACTATCCCAGAAACATAGTATCAGAGCCAACTGCAAATGTAACAAGGAAGATACAAAGAAAACAAAAAGGTGATGAAGCAATAGGAATCCATGTAAGCAGTCAAACAACCAACGAATCACATAGAAGGATAAGCACATCATTTGTCCATATTATACGACTTAGCAAAAGTGTGGTGTTACAAGAAGAGTTCATAGTACATCATATCAATCCATGAAAACAATAGAGTTTCTAGAATATTCTCATTAATTTTTAGCATTGAATATCATCATCAGGAGTCTACGTGCAATCCAATATCCAGTATACCCACATGTCACTTCATATCTGAAATAAAACTAACTTCAAAGAGAACCGATGTTTTTATTGATGATATATTATATTTAATTATAATTGAAGCCAGTATTGTGATACAACAGACCTGGCAGAACAACATACACTAGCACTTTTAAATCTCATTAGCGCATAAGAGTAATCAGTTAGAGAAGGACGATAGGCATGGATTGTGCCCCCTTATGCAATTCCTACATGTTATATATAAAGGTAGACAAGTTACTAACATTCACATCAACATTCCTTGCACAAGATGAGATATGATGGAGAGAAGAATTGTATAGGAGGGGACAGGATGGTTAAACTCTGAAGTGATGAAGTTCCCTTTTTCACAATCAACCTTGACTCAAGTTCTGCTCTATACACCCCTAGTGAAATTAGCAACATTAAGCCAGCCAAACAGGGCAGATAAGATTATGTTACTAAAGACAGAGAATCCAAAGGCAGACAAGATTCTTGAAACAATTATATCACAGGATGGAAAATAGTGCTTGGTAACTTGTTGTCTTGAGATCCTACTCTTCCTGCTCCATTATTGTAAAGACTCTTAATTCTTGAGACTCATACCCACTGCAAGAACTTGCGTACTCAAACTGCAATTGAACTCTCCTGCAGGAAGTGTACAGTTTATAAACAAGGGAAAATATACGACCCAAATAGGAATTACAAGTGCAATAATTAACTTGTTCATGTCCATGTGCCGTGAATTGTTAAATTTTGTGCAGCTTTGGCTTCTTTTGTTGGCAGATATGACATTAGTGGATGCCTTCAAAACTTGTCCCTCCCAAAAGACACATTTTTCAATGTAATAAAATTGCAACACTCGTCCTCGTCAATTTCTATTTTAGATGTCTATACTCGACATATTTTCCTTCAAATGCTGTTTGATGAGCTTTGCTCATTGTTTTTTGGGTCTTCATTTTACCATTAGGGAATTCTTATTCCAAATGTCTTCATATTAGCACATTGATGGAACTTGGGATGTTCCTTATTAATGTCTATTTTCATATGTCATTCCGTACTCAGCATGAGGGATTGACAAAGTGCCCAATCATCAGTAGCTTCCTTAAATGAAGTAACACAACTCTAATGTTTTCATTCATTTCACTCCAAATTCGTAAATGATTGATTTTTAGGACTCGGTGAACTTCATTTAAATGACCATGGAATTCCTCGAAAGAGCGATGTTCTTATATGCTCGCTCAACAAAGATCCTTATTTGAAGACATTTCTTTTTCCGAAAGAGCAATGATTAATAATTGCAAAGAAACCATAAAAAACACACTGCACCATGGATTTACGGGACCCGCCACGAAGCTAAGTGGAGGTAAGGGTTATGTCAAATAATTTACTTATACTATTGTTATTAGACTGGTATAAGTTTCCTAAGATGGTAAATATACCAATTCACTTGATTTCATAAAGATAAATATAATATATTTTTGATATTTAGATATTCTAATTTCCTTGCACTATCGATGTGTTTTAAGAAATAATTATATTGAAATAAGTTGAAAATACAAATATAAGCGTATGTATTTAATTTAGATATTTATCTATATTATTTTAAAATGATCTTATTTTTTATTTTTTAAAGAGCTATGTGCCTTATCTTTTCCTCTGAGAATACTATTGCAGGAAGATAAAGATTGAGATTTAGAGGAAGTATGACATTTTGAATATAAGGCAACTTTGGATGAGGAGCTCAAATGATTGAGCTCAAAAGTCCTTATCTGTGATTGTATGACATTAATAGGCCTATCCCATTAAGATATTGGCATATTGTGGATAAGTTTGAGAAAATGGAAGGACATGTTCGTTTCTACTATTAAGCTTAATAAATGTTTGGAGCTTCAATGACTGAAAAGATTGAGTTGGGACTTAGAAAGAAGTTGTCAAATTTGATGTGATGTAAAAGTGTTCAACGATATACAAGTAGAAATTTTACATTGAGGGGCAGAATAATAGGCAATGTTTCATTCTCACTTGAACCATCCTTAGAAAAGGAGATATTCCATGACCCTCATGGGTAGATAAGTACTTGTATCTTTTACATTTATCTATTCATTTATTTGAAATTCTATACATACTATAAGGGTTATTTGCTTTGATCTTTTCCTTTATGTTTGAGGATATTCTTACAAGAAAAGAAGGTTGGTGCTTCACATATGCTACCAAATATTGTGCAGACTAAATCTAATGATAGTAGTTCCAAAGACCCTGATGATTAAGATGGATAAAGTGAGGCTCTTGAAGAAAAGATCTTTGATGATTAAGATTATGAGATTCTTCTACATTAAGAGGGAGTATGACACTTCTTCGAAGGCGATGCTGGAGCTTAGAAGATTGATACTTAGAGGGAGTCTAAAAATACATGTGGGTGACTGCATGATGTTGATGAGCCTACTACGCATATCATGAGGGAGTGATGAGTTTGACAAACATCCTTGGGTAAAGAGAGTTTCTGAGGAAGTAACAAGAGGACTTGACTTCCCAGGATCGATGTTCAGAGGGAGAAATTTTTGTTAGCAGGAGAAGTTCTAAGAGAAATTCTTTATAATGTGCTCTCCTCTATGAGAGAGAAATATAAGGTGAAAATCCTTTGTACCACCCTATGACTAGGTTCATGGTAGTTACTATTTCACATATGATATGTAATGAAAGGTGACGATCTTTCATTGACATATATAAACATAAGGTAACCATTATAAGATGATGATCTTGTAAATGGTAGACTTGTTATCATGGTTCTTTGGGCCAGATTTTGTCGGACACCATGATAACGAACAAACAGAAGGTAATTGTTTGTAAGGTGATGATCTTTCAAATGATAGGCCCATTATCATGGACATCTCTAGATATTGTTTTAGACAATTAGAGATCATAGATAATGAATCCATTATGTTACCATAGACATCTCTAGACATTGTTTCAAACAATTAGAGATCATAGGTAATGAATCTATTATGTTATCATGAACATCTCTAGATATTGTTTCGGACAATTAGAGATCATAGATAACATATCCATTATGATTACTCTAGATATTGTTTCAGAGAATTAGAGATCATATTATATGTTATGATAGTGTTCATAACATTGTGATTGTAGTTATTTGACAAGTCACTATTTCAGAGTGTTAAAGTCAGATAATATGTTGTGTATAGATATCCTTGATTTTGATATTTCAAAATATTTTTGTCTCCCTTGCTAAGAGGGAGTGTTGAAGTATAGCATTAGTCGAAGTGATATACTCATTACATTGAGTATTTTTATTCATATGAACATTGTTTTATGTCTCATATCACTGATAAGTGTGTGTGCGCGCGTGTGTGTGTGAGAGAGAGAGTGAGACTTACGTAAGCTTCAGGACATGACTTTGTTGTAACCTCTGTTGGATTGATTTTATTAAAGCTACCTCATTGATGATAAATTTTCCTTAAGATATATATATGTGTGTGTGTGTGTGTGTGTGTGTGTATAAGGCATTATATATTATTATATAATATTATAATAATATAATATAATATTACATATATGGTTAATATATTAATATTATATATATGTTAAAGATGAGTTATACATATAGTTATTTATAAACTAAATGGTGATTAACTATAGAGACATGTCTCTTCATGTCTTTTGAAGAGACATGTCTCCTCCTCACATTTATATGAGATGCAAATTTGCATTTGGAAATCATCAATTACAATGGCAATGTTACTACATTTGCATAAACGATCTTAGAAGAATAACAATGCTAATACAAACAATAAAGAAAAGAAAGGTAAATTCAAACGTAATAGTAATGAATTCAACAAATCATATAAGAAACAAGATTGGTCAAAAGTACAATGTTTCAAATGTGACAAATTTGGTCACACTCACAACTTTTGCTCTAAACTAAAGAAAATTCAAGCAAGCCTAGCATAAATCAAAGAAGAGAAAGAGGAAAAAGAAGAAAATCTTGCATTTTATCTAGCTCTCTCAAGTGAATTAAACTCAAACACAAACACCTAGATTATAGACAGTGGAGCATCACGTCATATTATAGGTTCTAGAGACAAATTCGAAAGCTTTGAAGAATACTCCTACGAAGAAGTAACTATTGGAGACAATTCTACTTATTCGGTTAAAGGTATTGGATCATGTTCAATTCATCTAAATTTAGGTATTACTCTCCAACTTAAAAATGTTTTATTCATACCTAGTATAAAAAGAAATTTGGTCTTTATCTTTGGTCTTGCTGATCAAGGATAAAAAATCACCTTTCAAGTGGATAGAGTTCTATCTTGGCCAAAGAACTCCAACATCAAGAAAGCTATATCTATTGGATTTAGAGATGAAACTTTATATAAACTTTGTAACCAACAAAATTTATTCCCAAGTCATGAAACATCAAATTCAATTGAAATTTGGCATAGGAGAATAGGTCACCTTCATTTCCATGCATTGTTATCAATAGGGAAAATTATAAAAGGATTACCTAGTCTCAATTTTGATCACTTAGGCATATGCAAAGGATGTGTCCTAGGCAAGAACACCAATAAAACCTTTCTTAAAAACATACACAAATCAAAATTTGTACTTGAACTTATTCACACTGATCTATGTGGTCCTATGTCTGTACCTTCCTAAATGGGTGCCTCTATTATGTGATTTTTATTGATGACTATTCCAAAGAACTTGGATCTACTTCCTCAAACAAAATGAATCAATTCAAGTATTATCAAAATTCAAATAATTCAAAGCACTAGTTGAAAACCAGTTTGGACAAAAAATCAAAACACTAAGATCAGACAATGGAGGTGAATACATCTCTAATTTTTTCAAAGATTTTTGCATTACTATTGGGATTAAGAGGGAGTTTTTTGTACCATATAATTCTCAACAGAATGGAGTTGTAGAACGTAAAAATAGATCAATTATTGAATCAGCTAGAGCAATGATGCATGACCAAAATTTTCATACTTCCTTTTGAGCTTAAGCTTCGAATACTGCAGTTTATATTCAAAATAGATGTCCTCACTCAATATTAGAGAACACCACTCTTGAAGAAGTATTTTCAGGTATCAAATCATATCTAAGTCACCTAAGAATATCTGGATGTCCTCTTTATATTCATATTCCTAAAGAGAAAAGAAAAAAAGTAGAACTATCTAGAAAGAAGGGTATACCCATTGGATACAATGAAACAACCAAAGGTTACAGGATCTATGTTCCGAGTCAAAGAACAACTGAGATCAGTAGAGATGTAAATATGAAGAAGATATTGCCTTCAATATTTCTAAGAACATTGATGAACCATATGCAAAATTTACTACTGAATTTGATGAAGATCGCCTAGAAGAAAATGAAAGGGAGAATGATCCTGAACCTCCTCCACCTACTATCTCAAATTCAGAGAGTATTGAAAATTCCAATAACAAAAAGAGGCCACTTTGGGCTAACAAAATGATAGAAGAGAATCATGTTGAACCTGATGAAGTTAATTAGAGAAAGCAAGAGAACAAGAAATTAGTCATGTTATGTGGCACTACTAACTGAACTTATTAAAACAAAACCTTCAAATGTTGAAAAAGCTTTATCAAGAAAACCTTGGAAAGAAGAAATGATTGAAGAATATAATTCAATACTAAAAAATGATGTGTGGGATGTTGTACCCAGACCGAAGAACAAATTAGTTTTTGATAAGATAAACAGGTTTTAAAGGGACCCTGAAACCCAAAAGTAGCTACAAACCAAGGCTGATAAAAAGCAACAAAGCCCAACCAAATAAAATGAGTCTAAAGGCTGATAATAAGCACAAAGCCCAACCAACAACAAAGGCCAACAAAAAGGCCAGAACAAACTGTCTTTAATGAAACTAAGCAAAAGCCAAAATGAAAAGCCAAAAGTGAAACAACAAAAACACAAAAGACAGAACCAAAGGACTACTCTTCATTCTTCTTCTCGAAATCTTGCATGGTCTAGGCAGCCTCATAAATCTTCTAGTGCTCCTCGACCTTTTGCTCCTGGACTTTCTCCATTTCCTTGTCCAAACTGGTAAAGGTGATGTCAGTAGCCATATCATCATCAGACCTGGTTGTTTCTCTATCCTTTCCGTCCTCACCTACTAGCTGGCCTCCATCTTTGATCACAACGGTTAAAGAGAGCATATTGTCATTGATTGAATTGAGGAGAGAGATAATTTGACTAGCCAAATTGTGATTGTAGTTTTCAAGATTCTTAATTCTCCTCTCAACCAGACTGACTCTATCGCTCTGATCCTCCTGGTTCTCATTTTCAGGCTTCTTGTTGTTGCCCTCCAACTGATACACCTTCTCTCTGACCTCTTCCAGCTCATGGTATAGCCACTTGATTGATATGAAATTATCAATCATGCTGTTACGAGTGTTGTTCAAAAGGTTCATACCTGTCTCCCTTGCATTATCAGAGATGACCACAATAGCTGGATCAATGAGCTCTTCAAGTCGAGGTTCTTCCTGATTCTCCACCGAAATTTGAGGATTCATAGCTTCTCTATAAATACCCAAAGTCGCAGTCCTAACATTGAAATTCCTCCAAGCTTTTCTCCTATTTTTTGACAAGCACTTCCCCCTCTTTAGCACCAGCATTATCCTTTTCCTTCTCTTTGAAATGAGATTGAGGGTGGGGATGAACAGGGGAAAGGAGGAGAATCGACACATCCGGTTCTTGATTCAAAGCCCTCTCTTTAACCGCATTATCCCTCTTTCATTTTTTACCAGCATGGTCCTCTTTAATCTCCTCTTCCATCTCCTTATCTTCATCCTCATAATCCATGTCCTCCTCATCCTCATTGTAATCCATATCCTCTTTACCAGAGGTTTGGCCATGGTCCCTAGGGCTCTTTCTCCTAGGGGTTAAATCAGAGGACTGCTTCTTAATATGACCCTTTATTTTCTTTCCAGAAGAAACATTCCCCTCCTCCAAGCTTATGCTCTGAATTTCATCAGAGTTAGAAGAATAGTTGGAGCTATCATTGTCCTCGTCCACATCCAATGAAGGATTGTTGCTAATCATGTGAGTTTTGAAATACTCATGGATTAGCAGCAACAATCCCTCATGCAGAGCAAGTTTGACAATGGGTTTCTTCTTAAAGCTAGTGATAGCCTTACTCATGGAATTAAGTACGTAGTAAGGGAAAGAAATTTTCTTGTCATGGTGGAAATGATTAAGAAGAACAAAATGATGGGTTCTAACTCGATCAAACCTAGGGTCTAGAGTTATATATTCAACGATAGCACACAACACATACCTTAAGAGCTTTTTGATGGATTCCGTCAGATAAAATATCTCACCCTTAATCAGTTCATTCATTTCTTCGGTGCTCTTCGCAAAATCCTTCATAGCATTGGTAGAGAGTATTTTATCCCTGTAAAACATGAAACCCTCCATGGAATCTCTGTGAGCGTAGTGATAACCTCCTCAGTGATAAAAAAAGAGACACCATTCACTTTCACCTTGTCTTTCCATGAATTGACCATACTTTTGGTGACCTCAGGATCGAAACCATGAAGTTTGGCAATGTAACTAGCAATTTCTCCCTTTTTCAACTTTTTCCAAACTTTTCCCCTTTCCTCCATTTCTCCAGATCCCCCACCGGCTCCTTTCTGCAGTGTTCTCCCACCATCTCTTTAGTATTTTCTCTGACAATTCTCATAAATTCCAGGCTTTGCAAATCCTTCACAAACAAAATTTTGGCACTGTTTCTCAGATACGCACCAAGATAATTCCCCTTACTAAAACACTAGTAAATGACAATTTCAACCTAGAAAACATGTCAAAAAGACACAGAAATCCTCAACTGCTTGTGTAAACCAAAAAGGCTTTTATGACTCGTACTCATATCCCAAATTCCTTTAATATTCATTATTACCATTAGATCTCCATCGTACACCCCTGGATTTTTTCCAGGTCGATAAGAGTCTTGGCTTCCGCCAGAATATCTATTCCTGATTGCCATGTTATCAACTTGTCAGATCCCACACCTTTATTGGCAAACCAATCCACTACTGGATTTGCTTCTTTGAACGCATGTGTGATGTGGACAATTTCAAATTTAGAAATGGTGTCACATGTCTCTTCAATTAGATTGGGAATCGACCAAGAAGGATGAAATTTGTCATTAATACAATTAATTATGTTTTTGGAATCCCCTTCTAACCAAAGCTTTAGTTATTCTGACTTCAAAAGCCAGGTTAACCACCTGGCAAGTAGCTTTGGCTTCCACAAAATGATTAGTTTAGACTCCCAATGGAAGAGAAAAAGCTGCGACTCCCTCACCAATTTTTTTTCTTATTATTCCACCACTTCATGAGGGACCTAGATTTCCTTTTGAGGCACCATCAAAATTGGCTTTGTGCCATCCCTCTGGGGGAAGAAGCCATCTGGCTTCCTGTCTTTTTCCTCATCTATCTTGCTGCCACCAACTTCAAAATCTCCCCCCTTCTTGACTTGATAGTTTTCCTTAACGTTTTTATTAATCTTCCTCCCACGAACAAGAGCCAGCTCCTCTCCATCCCTAAAAATTCTATTGTTCCTTTCCTTCCAGATACTCCAGTAGAAGTGAGGCAAAATCCAGGTGCTTGATTCTTACAAAACAGAAGATTTAAACAGATTTTTCCATTGAATGAAGAAATCTAGAAGATTATCTAGCATGCACTAGCTAATCTCAAAATCCTAGGTTAGGAACTCCCAAACCTCCCTAGAGTAAACACAATGAATGAAAAGATGGTTTCTCGACTCTAGCTAGTTTTTACAAAGAGGACATCTATTAGGCATTACATGTCCTCTCTTTTTAAGATTATTTTGAGTGAGGATTTTATTCTGAAGGGCCAACCAATAAAAGATGTTGATCTTGGGAATGAGGCCAGGAAGCCAAGCATTTGCCCAAGGGGGTTTCTCCCTCATACACCAAAGTGAGTTATAGCCTGAAGCAACAGAATAACTTCCGTTAGGATTATCCCCCCAAATCATTTTATCTCTCTTATTACTGAGAGCCATAGTGTTTAATATAATCATAATTGGATTTAGATCTTCAGATATGAGGGAAAGATCTCTCCATCCCTGGCCATTCCTATAATTGCTAACTTTATACCCAAATTGTTGCATACATTCATTCACCCAAAATTCATAAGTAGGATTATTAATAAGGGGACCTTGAAATAGCCAACTATCAGACCAGAACTGAATTTCCTCTCCATTTCCTAGTTTCCAAGAAACCTTGGCCCTAGCCAAGTCCCTAGCCTTTAGGATACCATTCCAGATAACTGACCCTTTTGGAATATCCTCATTGTTTAAAATAAAATGAAGAGAAGGCCTTCTGATATATCTATTAACCAAGATATCCCTCCAATCACCAGTGCTGTTGAAGATACGCCATATTTTCTTCGCCAACAGAGCCTTATTGAGATGGGTTAACTTTCTAATGCCAAGGTCGCCATACCTCTTTGGAAGACATACATTCTCCCAAGCAACCAGAGGATACCTTTTTCTCCCTTCAAGACCAGTCCATAGAAAGTCTCTTTGAATTTTTTCCATCTTCTTCGCAAATTTCCCAAGAATTCCATACAAGTTCAAAGCACACATAGGCAAGTTCTGTAGAGTTGATTTGACCAACTAATATTTGCCTTCCTGGCTGAGTGAAGCACCTTTCCACCCAACCAACTTTCTACCGAATTTGTCCAAAATCCCATTCCAGAAGGAGTCTGGGGGAGAAGATCCCAAAGGGAGTCCAAGATAGGTAGAGGGAAGCTTTCCCACTCTGCAACCAAGGATCCTAGCAATTTTTCTCTGTCAGACTTCAGGGGTGTTAACAAAGAAAATTGAGCTCTTTTCCCAATTGATCAGCTGACCAGACCCTCTAGTGTATATATCAAGGATCTCCTTCATAGCCTTAGCCTACCTAATAGAGGCCTCCCCCCCCCGCCCCATTATTGTGTCATCCACAAATTGCTGGTGGGAGAAAGGCTCACATTTTGATGAAGGCTTGATCCCCTTAAGACTTCCATCTTTATTTTTACGCTCAATAAGACTACCAATACATTCAGCCAAAATAATGAAAAGAATAAGCGAGAGGGGGTCTTCCTGTCTAAGACCTCTAGAATGTTTAAAGAAATTTGAGGGAGCTCCATTGACCAAAACATCAAGAGAAGAGGTAGAAACAAGCTGAGAGATAATCTTATAGACTTTTTGATCAAAACCAAAGGCCTACAGGACTAACCCAAGAAAAGACCAGTCAACTCAATCATAAGCTTTAGAGAGGTCCAATTTTAGCAACATACCTTCACGTTTACTGGCTTGCAAAGAATGAATAACTTCATGAATCATCATAATTGAATCTAATATCTGTCTTCCAGGGACAAAGCCAATTTGTTGAGGAGAATTTTGAGCATTCTAGAAGTAAGCACCTTCGAGATGATCTTATAAAAAGAGTTGCATAAACTGATAGGTCTGAACTTGTCCAAAGAGTTAGCCCCTAAAGGTTTGGGAATGAGGACCAAGAAAGTGGAATTAATCTCTTTGAGAATACTTCTCACTCCAAAAAACTCCTGAACAACCTTCAACACATCTTCCATTACCACCTGCTAGTACATTTGAAAAAGGAAGGTAGGGAACCCATCTAGACTAGGAGATTTATCTGTAGCAAGGAAAAAAGAGCTTCTTTAACTTCCAATGCATTAGGAATAGCCTGAAGCATTTTGTTGTGGTGGGGTTGGATCATTTGAGGGATACAAGAAACAATGTCCTCCTGATCCACCCTTGATAATAAGGGGTCCCAAGATAGAAGAGAAGAGAAGAAAGACACTGCCTCAATAGAGATATCATTTTCTTTGGTCAGCAAAACCTGCCCCTTCTTGATTCCAGAGATTCTATTATTAGCTCTATGCTTAAGAGTGGAGAGGTGAAAAAAATTCGTGTTCTGATCTCCATCCTTGAGCCAGTTTATCCTTGATCTTTATCTCCAAAATTTTTCCTCCTTATTGATGATATTGTGCAAGTTTGAAAGAATAGTCAACTCAACCTCCCTATTAATCTCATTGTAGCCTTCCTGCTAGATACTATCTTGAATTGAAGAAATTTTATCAGATAGTTCCTCCTTATCATGAAAGATGTGACCAAAGTTTGACTTGTTCTAGACTTTAATCATCCTCTTCACATTGCTCAATTTTCTAGTAACTCTAAACATAGCAGTTCCTTCCACCTCAATCCCCCACCAGAATTTCACTTTATCTAGAAGCTTTGGGTGGGAAGTCCACATTTTTTCAAACATAAAAGGGAAGTTCCTTCTTGGTTCAAGAGGAACAACCGAAAGGGAAATAGGAGAGTGATTAGAGCTAACTCTAGGAAGCAGAGATAGCTTACATGAGAAAGATTGCAACCAATCAGGAGATATTAAGGCTTTGTCCAACTTGACCTAAATACACTCTTGACCAACTCTTTTGTTAGACCAAGTAAAAGCACTTCCAGAGAGATCCGAATCCAAAAAAGCCAAACCATTGATAAAACTAGAGAGGTCCTAGGTACCAAGCTTCCCATCTTCTCCTCATCCACAAGTGGAGTATTGAAATCTCCCATTATTATGCCCTTAATTTAATGGAATGCACCAGCTCTCCAACTTTAGACCAATAATTCTTTCTTTCTCTTTTATTCTTAGGAGCATAAAGATTCAGCAAAAACCAGGTTTCATTGGAATCCATGTGATAGACTCTACAAAAGAGAATGTTACCTTCATTATATTCTGGTTCAAATTTAAAATACTTATTGTTGTATAAAATCAGCAGCCCCCCCGATGCACCCTAAGAGTCAAAAACAACACTACTCATAATGTTGCTAAATTTAATGTTCCCCAAATTTCCTTTCTCATTTTAGTTTCTTGAACTAGGAAGACATTAGGCCTTTGGTCCCTGATTATGTTCCTTACAATCTCCTGTTTTTGGCTACCATTGAGACCATAGATGTTCCAAGATTGGATCTTCATGCTTTGATTGATGAACAAGATTCCTGGATGGTACACTACATTCCATCCATTAAATTTCTTCTTGTTTCCTCCTTTCTTAGTTGGTTCTTGCATTCGTGGATGGTACGCTACATTCCATCTATTAAAGTTCTTCTTGTTTCCTCCTTTCTTAGTTGGTTCTTGCTTTTCCTACCCGATTGACTGAACAAAATAAAATTAGTTGTCTCTTCTAAGTGGTTATACAAAATCAAGCATGCACTTGATGACAACATTGCAAAATACAAAGCCAGATTTGTGATTCTCACAGATCGAAGGAATCGATTATGAAGAAACTCTTTCTCCAGTTGCTAGGTACACATATGTTAGGACTATCTTAGCAATTGCAATATCCAAAGGATGGAAAATTCATCAAATGGATGTTAAAAAAAATTCTTAAATGGTGAAATTGAAGAAGTTTATATAGAGCAACTAGAAGGGTTAATCGCTCATGACAAAAATTCTCACATGTGTAAATTGAAGAAAGCACTATATGGCCATAAATAGGCACCCGGGGCATGGTATGAAAGAATAGATAACTATCTAACAAAGTTAGGGTATTCTAAGAACGAAGCTGATCCAAACATATACTTTAAAATAAATGGTGATGACATGATTATTCTTGTGTTATATGTTGATGATTTGTTAATAACATGTGAAGAACATCTTATAAACAAGTGCAAACAGGAACTAACAATAGAGTTTGATATGAAAGATCTAGGTCTTCTTCACTGCTTCTTAGGACTAGAAGTTTGGCAAAAGGGGAACTACATTTTCCTAAATCAGGGAGATATACTATTGATATTTTGACAAAATTTGGAATGATGGATTGTAAACCAGTTACTACTCCTATGGAATTCAACTTACATAAGCTGAAGGATAATATGATCGAATTTGAATCTATCGATCCTACCTACTATAGGTAGATCATTGGATCTTTAATGTATTTAGTGAATACTCATCTTGATATATGTTATGCTACTAATACCTTAAACCAGTTCATGTGTGAACCAAAGAAGATACATCTAATGGAAGCCAAATATATCTTAAGATATCTAAGAGGTATAGTTGGTATGAGACTCAGACATGATCAAGTCTAACTCAAACTTCATGGATATTCAGATTCTGATTGGGCATAAAACTCTACTGAACGTAAAAGTACTGTAGGATGTCGAGTCTCAGATCTAGGATGATTTCTTGGTTTAACATGAAACAATCATCGGTTGCATTAAGCTCCATTGAAGAAGAATACATAGCTTCCTCCATGGGAGCTAGAGAAGTTGTATGTGTTAGAGTAAATAATTAATTAATAATTATTTATTCTATTTACTTAAGCTTACTCAAGTTAATGCATCTATTTAATATTTAGCATTTAATTGTTGTAGTTATTAGTTGTTGAAAACACGAGAGTTTTTTCCCTTCTAGCATGTTCCACCTTTTTGTGGAAAGTGTGCTTGGTTGTCAACCTTATCTTCTTGCATTTTCTAGCTTGTTCTACAAGCTTCCATGAGGCCTTTATATTCGGGCTCTCACTTTGTATTTTCTCAACTCATTCCATTGTAAATACAATTTCTTGTTTTGCAATATGTTCTCTTTCAAGTCCGTTTAGTGTTTTTCCAAGCTCCACTTCTTCCTTCTTGGTTTCCCTTTGACAGGTTATTTGCATGCAGGTGATCTTGGCGAGCTGTGGAGTTGGATTTCATAAACTCCTACATGGTATCAAAGCCTCCCTTCTGCTACTTCGTTGAAGGATTTTTGAAGCCAGGATTTGAAGACACAAATCCTAATTTATTTGTGCATTTTTCTTCAAATCAGGGGAAGAGTTTTTTTCATAGCACTTTGGGCCCAAATGGATGCTGCAATTAGATCTGAAAGGCACTTTTCAGTCAGGATCCATATAAAATTTGTCGATTTTGGAGACAAGGCTCTGGGAGGCAAATTTTTTTAGGTGCAGGGCCTTCCGTACGATCATATGGATGAACAGTGCAAAAAAGATAAATATAAAATATGGTAGCACTGCCCAACAACCACCACCATGTCGCCACCACGCGACCCTCGCACCCCTGCAACTGGCAGTAGCATCGACAGGTTGCCGCAGTGCCACTCTCCACCCTCTGCCGCTTTGCTGCTCGGTGGTGCACCTACTACAATTGCCTCCACCGACGGTGCTTCATGTCTCTGCCACCTGTGCCTCACTCAGTTGGTGGTTATCCCCAGTCATCACTCCTCTATATAGTCTGGGCTGCCCTCCTACATCTACTTGCATGGTAGTCTATTATTTTCCCACGTGGATCCTACTTGGCATTTTCCTAATAGTCAGTGCTCCATCAGTAGTCTGTGGTATAGTCAGTGCTCGACAACGTGCAACACAATTAGCTTTTCTTGACTGCCACTTGGCACATTTCTAGTGGTGACACATGGCAGGGGTGCCATGTGGCACTTTGCCACATGGACCTTGTCATGTCACTACCATGCCACCTCATTTGCCACGTGGCAGCTTTTTTTTGCTGCGATGGCCCTTGGGCTACCAAATTTTTTCTAGTAGAATGCTAACATCAGCACTACATCATCATTGTTCTTGCACCTCTCTAGGGTCTTTTTGGACCTACTTGTAATTTTTTGGCCATAACTTGAGCAAAGCTAGTTCCGAGATGGAGACATTGATATAGGTATTTTTATGTTTTGATGTAGTTTAGTTGCCTTTTTTTAGTTGAAGTCCAAAGTTGTGTTTTTGACTCTGACATGCATATCTTTTGCATCCCACGTCAGTTTTTTGAAAATGTTATATTTTTGGAAAGCTGATTTGCCACCTTTTTAGAAATGTAGTTTTTTTCCTTAGATTCTGGCGCATGCTCTTTCTGTCATGTTTTTGACATTTTTTTCTCTATGGTGGATATCTTGGGTGTTTTAGGTCCAAGGATCATTTTCCTATCATGGTTTTTTTTTTTTTTTTTTGGGCTGTACTATCTTTTGAGTCAGCTTTTTTGCTCTTTTGATCAATGTAGACATCATTTGTAAGAACTTTTACGTATACAAATTGAGATAAAGTGCCACTTTGCATTTCGGGTTCATGAACGTTGTTTTTTGAGATAGTTGTACTTGCACTATTTTTATAAAGCACCATGGGGGGATAGATGTTGCCATTTTTCGTTTTCATCCTTTGTCAAGTGATTGTCCCTTCCATGACATTAGCCCCATGCAATGTTGGTGTGACCACGTCTTTATAGGTATTTTTACCTCTTCCTCTCTCATCGTTTTTGGTCCTATCTGCAGAGGAATTTTGGCCCACCTTCTCAGTTGCTTGTCATCTCACCTCGTTTGCATTAAAGGGGGTTATGCTATTGTTCTTATGCATCCTTGGTTAGATGGTTCGATAGTGTGAGCTATGTATTTAGTGGTTGATCCTATATAAGAGGCAATTGCAGTGGTTGGCTACCTATGTATTTCGGTGAGATGGATCATCTACCATATAGACACTCTCAGTTTGTGCCTTCTTCTTCCATGGAGGTTCTTTAGATCAATAGTTTCTTTTTGATGGCAGAGTTTTGCTGCTTCTTCATGCTTCAGTGATGCTCTTCATGATCACTCCTTGTTCTATTTTATGGGGACATTCCTTAGTTGGATGCTTCTTCAGTTCTTCAATAGGTTCTTAACTCTTTTTGGGGGAGGGTTTTTCCCATGTGGTTTTCTCTCTTTCTCCATTTTTAGAGGTTGTATTTCTCTTACATTGTACATGGGTACCTAACATGACCTCATTGCCGAGACCCATTCTGCATTTCATCTTAGTTTTGTGAGCTTAAGTCATTCCCCTAAGTTGCACTTAAGGGGGGTGTTAGAGTAAATAATTAATTATTTATTCTATTTACTTAAGCTTACTTAGGTTAATGCATCTATTTAATATTTATCATTTAATTGTTGTAGTGATGAGTTGTTGACAATATGGGAGTTTGTTCCCTTCTAGCATGTTTCACCATTTTGTGGAAAGTGTGCTTGGTTGTCAACCTTATCTTCTTACATCTTCCAGCTTGTTCTACAAGCTT
This sequence comes from Cupressus sempervirens, assembly GCA_028749045.1. Taxonomy (NCBI): domain Eukaryota; kingdom Viridiplantae; phylum Streptophyta; class Pinopsida; order Cupressales; family Cupressaceae; genus Cupressus; species Cupressus sempervirens. The sequence goes on from CM053783.1 coordinate 451,496,261, forward strand.
CCATGAGGCCTTTATATTTGGGCTCTCTCTTTGTATTTTCTCAATTCATTCCATTGTGAATACAATTTCTTGTTTTGCAATATGTTCTTTCTCAAGTCCATTTAGAGTTTTTCCAAGCTCCACCTCTTCCTTTTTGGTTTCCCTTCGATAGGTTATTTGCATGCAGGTGATCTTGGTGAGCTGTGGAGTTGGATTTCATCAACTCCTACAATATGGTTACAAAAATTGCTAGTTGGATTGTTTAAGGAGCCCTTGAAGCTAATATCATTCACTGTGATAATCAAACTTGTATCAAGCTTTCAACTAATCCAATTTTTCATAATTGATCTAAGCATATTGAAATATCTTATAATTACCTTAGAGATATGGTAGATCGAGGTGTTATCAAACTAGAGGACATAACTACAAATGAGAAAATAATGAATGCTTTTACCAAGCCTCTTGCCAAAGTAAAATTGAAATACTTCAGAGGAAACTTGGTATGATTAAATTATAATATTGAATATTGAGTTTAAGTTTCAATTTTATATGTGTTTATGCTTTTAAAGTTGTCTAGTTGCATTAGATATGTAATGAAAGGTGACAATCTTTCAAGGACATATATATTTAGAAGGTAATCTTTGTAAGGTGATGATCTTACAAATGATAGGTCTGTTATTATCGCATTTTTGTTTCAGATACACCGGAAGTCATTGATAATAAAAGTATTTGTAATATTGAATATTGAGTTTAAGTTTCAATTTTATATGTGTTTATGCTTCTAAAGTTGTCTAATTGCATCAGATATGTAATGAAAGGTGATGATCTTTCAAGGACATATATTTAGAAGGTAATATTTGTAAGGTAATGATCTTACAAATGATAGGTATGTTATTATGACATTTTTGTTCTGGATTCATCGGAAGCCACTAATAGCGAAAGTATTATGATTACTCTAGATATTGCTCTGGACAATTAGAGATCATAATAAATGCTATGATAGTGTTTATAACATTGTGATTATAGTTATTTGACAAGTCACTATTTCAAAGTGTTAAAGTTAGATAATGTATTGTGTATAGATATCCTTGATATTTATATCTCATAATTTTTTTTATCACTTCTCTCTTGCTAAGAGGGAGTGTTGAAGTATAGCTTCAGTCAAAGTGAAGTGCTCATTATATTGAGTATATGTATTCATCATTTATATGAACATTTTTTTTTATGTCTTATATTCTTGATGAGAATTATATATATATATATATATATATATATATATATATATATATATATATATATATATATATATATATATATGAAATTCCTTAACTAATCAGGCTCTTATCATAAGAAGAGACAATTTGAATGTATTTGTTAATCCACTGAATGATGATCAGTTTTGTTATGATTAGATATTATCTCCACGAAGGGACATGACCCTATGTGGGCTTTGGCAATGTAGAGTCATGTCTCTACGAGGACATAATACTTTACATATTTAACATGGAGAGATTAGTGTAGTCTGATATCATTCACAAGGCATACTCAGTCTCAACAATCACTCTCTCTCTTGTAAAAAAGGATATTAATTAAATCGAGTTCGTCCATTCTCCATTATTGTCCAGTTTTAAAGACCTGCACAATTAGAACAACATAGTACATACTATTAGATTGGTAAGTAAATCTGAGTCAATTCAATCTGTAATAATATCTCGTGTTTGCATTAGAGATCCTAATTTTACAAAGAGTATGTAGCAGAAACATGAGTACCCATCATAGGTTCAAGATTTACTGGCCAAACACTCTAAATTATTTGATGATATTCCAATAGGGAGACCACCAGACAAGGGTACAAAGCATGTGATTGAGTTAGAGGAAGGAGGTAAATTAGTTATTATTACACCTTATAGGCATCCAAAGAGGTACTAGGATGAGATAGAGAAAGCAATTAAGGAGCTTCTAAGGATGGGGCACATCAAGCCTAGTAAGAGTCCCTTTGCTTCAACAATGGTATTATCTAAGAAGAAGGATGTGACATTTCAAATGTGCATTGACTATAGCCAGCTCAGTAAGCACAACCTTAAGAATCGATATCCCATACTTAGGATTGATGAGTTGATAGACGAGTTGCATGGGGACATGCTACTTTTTGAAGATTGATTTGAGATTCGGTTACCGCCAGATTATAGTTTGGGATGAGGATGTGGAGAAGATTTCTTTTAGGTGATTTTATGGGCATTTCAAGTTTTTGGTAATGCCTTTTGGATTGACGTATACACCAGAAACCTTCCAGGCATGTATGAACAAGACATCCAGGGACCAATTGAGGAGATTTTTACTGATTTTCTTTGATGATATCCTCATTTAAAATGAGACATGGGAGGAGCACTTGCAACACTTAGACACAATCTTGGGCATCTTGGAGAGGGAGTCGTTATATGAAAAAAATGTCTAAGTGCGAGTTTGGCATGACAGGGTTATTGTACCTTGGACACATCATCAAGGTAGAGGGCATCTGAGTGGATTTGGAAAAGATTCACGCTATTATGGATTGGCCCCACCTAATAACCTATAACACCTCCAAGGGTTCATGGGATTGTGTGGTTTCTACAAGTGCTTTGTGAAGGGGTATTCAAAAGCAGTAGCTCCGCTTACTGACTTAACTCAGAAAGATGCTTTCGAGTGGTTAGATAAAGTGTTTTGATAGGTTCAAGCAATTGATGATCTTGTCCTGTGTTGGCTACTCCCAATTTTTCTAGGTCATTTGAGTTACATTGTGATGCTTCAGGAGAGGGGATATGAGTAGTGTTGATACAAGATAAACATCCGATTATTGTTGAGAGTAGGAAGCTAAAAGGGGATAAACAGAGTTACAATATTTATGATAAGGAAATGTTGGCCATAATGCATACCTTGGATAAATTTACATGGTATTTGGTTGGAAGCAAGTTTACAATCAAGACAACTCATCACAATTTGAAACATTTCCTTGGGCAGCTAGAGTTGAATGATAGGAAACAAAGGTGGGTCAACAAACTACAAGCATATGACTTCAATATAATTTTTGGAAATAAAGGGAAAAACATAGTTGCTGATGCATTATCTTGTAGACCACATTTGTGTGTGATTGGTGCATTGCTGGATGATTGGAGAGAGTTGATTATAGTAGATTATAATAGGGATGATTTTGCCTTAGGCATCATAGATGACACTATCCAGGATGAGAGATATATAATTGTGAATGGATTGATCATGTACAAGGACATGATATGGTTAGTACCCAATTCTACGATGAAGTGGAAAATCCTTAGAGCTTTTCATGACTCACCTATGATAGGACATCACAACTACTTTAAGACATATAGGCAGGTGACGGGGCATTTTTCTTAGAAGGGATTCAAGATGGATGTGTTGTAACATGTGAGGGAGTGTGCAGTTTGCTAGCAAAATAAACATGAACACTCCTATCCTTGTGGGTTACTGCAGACCTTATCCATTCTAGATAGGAAGTGGGACAAGATATCAATGGATTTCATCATAGGCTTACCTAGAGTGTAGGGGAGAGATTACATTTACGTGGTGATGAATTGGTTAACCAAGTTTTCTCACTTCATAGCTATTCCGTCCGCACATACAACATTTTAGGTGGCTAAAACTTTCTTCAGGGAGGTTTCTAGATTACATGGTCTACCTCGAACCATTGTACTGATTGAGACAATATATTCATGAGCTTGTTTTGGTAGGATCTCTTCAGATTATGTGGTCCTTCACTTATTCTGAGGACAAGTTATCACCCTCTGATCGGCAATCAAACAAAGATAGTGAATAAATGGCTCAAATGATAATTATGTAATTATGTTGTCAAAAAATAAAGGGGATGGTTGAAATGGTTATACATTGGTGAATATTTCTATAGCAACACACACCGCATGTCCATACACATGACACCTTTCATGGTCCTCTATGGATATGATGCACCAAATTTCTTAGACTTGCTCTTCAGTGGCAATCAAACACATAGGTCAAAGGAATGGTTGCAAGAGACCCAACGCATCATGAAATCTCTAAGGGGCAATATGTTTAAGGTGCAAAACTGATAGAAGTAGTATGTAGATCAGCTCATGGTAGAGCGTTCATTCGAGGTGGATGATAGGGTGTATCTCATGTTGCAACCCTATAGGCAGTCCTCCCTTATGAAGAGTGGAATGGAGAAGCTAAAGCTTCATTATCATGGCCCCTGTAAGGTGATTAAGCTAGTGGGATAAGTAGCTTATGAATTGGAGTTGCTAGCGGATAACAAGGTACATAATGTGCTCCATGAATCTCACCTTAAAAGGATAATTGGGCATAATGTGTTACATTCAATCAAGTTACCACCACTTGATGATGAAGAGAAACCAACATTGATTCTCGAGACAATTTTGGACAAGAGGTAGTGGGTGCTCCACAGGAGAACTATCAGGGAGTATTTGGTGTGATGGAAAAATATACCCAATGAGAATGCAACTTGGGAATGTGAGGAACTACTTCAACAATTAGAACTAGATCTGGTTGAGGACAAACAAATTTAAGGGGGGCGAACTATAACACCCCCAACATAAGGGATTCAAATAAAGTGCTAGCCTTCATGAGTTTTTCCCAAGAAGGCTAATATTGGCACCAAGTGGTGTCAAAGACTTTAGATAGGGAGGCACAGGGTAAGACAAGAATGAATGAGATGTCACACTAATTAGTCTAATGTGGGAGTCAAGTAAAAACAAAAGAAACTTATCACCTGGACAGTAGATGTGACGCATGAAGCCACCACTATGCCAGTTATGATTACAAGCATTACGATTGTGCAATGATTAAATTTTAGTAGAAGGGGAATGGTTGGGTAGAAGCATTAGAAGGGAGTTCATTTGCAAGGAAGGATACATGAATGCTTATGCGAACAAAATCCAATGTTGATGGATTTGGAAGAACAATAGGACGTGGGCTATACAGACAAAAATGTTGCAGACTAGCAACCTCGACACCTTGGATGTTCTCGAGGTTTGGGATATAAATGCTTATCTTTCTTTCAAATGAGGTAATCATTGGAGAAGTGAGTTGAATGTTGCTCGAACTAGGAGGAACTTCATGACTTCAGAATAGGAAAAATCCTTAGGAAGTTAGGCTATTGATGCACATGCAAGAGAAACAACACCAGCTTGAGATAATCGTATGAGCTATCGATAAAAGGAGAGGATGAGAAGGTAAAAATTGGCTACACCATGGTCACACAGATTGGGCATGAATGTCAAACAAAGAGTGGAGCTATCATTTGAATAGAATGAATGAAGGCACATGAAGGGTGAATGGAATTCAAGAAGGGGGAGAAGCATAGCGGTGAAGGGAAAGGTTGGATACAAATAGAGTCCAGACATTACTGCATGAGAGAGTGGATAAATCTGAGCCACTTTCCTCTATCGGGTGGAGACATTTCTCTGCATATTCAGGTTGGGTTTGAGACTCATATCTGAGCATTGTGCTTATTCCTGATACGTTTAACCTTTGTCTTTGAAATTTTATTCTGATAGACTTCTTTCAACCAAGGAAATCTATGTTCTAACATATAGTTTAGTAGCTATTGCAAAAAACTTGTTATATACAAACTTTTCTCCTATGAATGATCAATTATAGAGACATCTAAGGCAATTGATAGTGCTGTAGATTAACTCATGCAGTTAATTGTAAGAATGAATGTTCTTAATTGAGTGGGGTGAACAACAGGACACCCAACCCATTACAGGAACAATTTCATTGGCCTTTTTGATGTACTTGCCAAAAAATTCATAAAGGGATAGGCTATATTGTAATTTATGATAAAAAGCAATTGAGTAGATCCTTACTTAGAAAATAATCTTGTCAAAATCTTGGTGTAGTTGTTTATTTTTAATAGGAAAACACACTCATGTAGCTTACAATGTAGCCTTATATTTTTAGTTTTGTAGTTTCATTTTGAGGACATTACCCATGACCATGATGTAGGAGTATCTAGGATACTAAGGAGCTCAAACTCTATCAACACTCACATGTGTCTCACATGATTGTGTTATTGGGCTAGCCATCACAAACAAAACATATGCAGGAATGTGATATCCTAACAACTCTCCATAAATAATATTTGCACAACTTCAAAGGCATTTGTATTCTAACAAACCTATTTCAATGGCCAGTTGTAATTGGATTCGCCTATTCTTATACAAGAGCACTGTGGCACACGTCCATATGAAAACCCAATTTTGCATATCATGTCAGACTCCCACATGATTTTCACTACTCGGATACTCATAATTTGCCTCTACAATTTTGTAAAAATGAAAAAATATCAATGAGAACACATTGAGTTTGCTAAAGTGTGGTTTTTTTGCCATCATGCCATTTGTGAAGAATAGCTAGAGCTATTGGAAAGCCATTCCTAGGCTAAGTAACAAGGCTCGAATTCGAATTCAAGTTCATCGACCATAAAATTCAGATAAAATTCAACAAGGATAAAAATTTGGAAAAAAATTGACATTGAATTAAACTTATATAAATTTTATCTATTTTTAAATATAAGTATTATATATACAAAATTGGTAAAATAGTTTGATAATGCTAAATAATTAAATTGAATACCTTAATATTGTTTTAAAATAAAATAATCTTATTATAAATAACAATATTATATTAAATATCATAAAGTTTGGATGAAGTTCGCAAAGGGTAAAAATTCGCTTAAATTTGATCTTCATGGATGAAATTCAAAAAATCTTGTGACTTAGTTCCTAGGTAATGCCAGTACAGATGAATCGACTAACTAGAATTCAATAAAGTGGCTGATAGTCTTGTTATTGTTGAGTTGTTCATCACCCTTCTACCTGTATAAAAGTTAGCAGTGAAAGGAATTTAGCGAGTTAGCTGGATTAGTGATATAATTGGAAGAGAAATTAGACAAAATACACTTGACCTCACAGATATTTGTACAAAACTATTGCACAATTAAAATTTTCATACTACAATTCTCTTTGTTGTGCAAAGCTCTCTTGTCATTTATGTCTCCATAGCATTTTGCACTCTTATACTATTCTTGGTTTTTGTCATTCAAACATATGCTTTTGCCATAGAACATTTAATCTGCCAAGTGTGTCTAGTCTTGAAGCACTGTTATGGTTCCCCTATCATGTTAGAGAGTACACATATTTTGTGTCACTATTTGAAGTTAACATTTGTATTGTGTTTCAATTTGTATATGCAAGTGCTAGATTATAGAAGTTGGGGATCAAGGCCTTTGACCTTTTTGCATACCTTGCTCTGGAGACACTTGAATAGATATGCATTTGAGAATATGATAAGACTATGCATTGTGATAACAAGAATTTTTTTTTGTGAAATAGTACATGTGATAGAACAAAATGTCAATTACTTTGCCTAGCTTAATGGGAACGCATAACATCCTCCAAAGATCTTTATTTCTAAGGAAACCTTCAACGGTTACACATTATACAAATGACAGTCAATTGAGACGTCTCTATTTTTGGCAACATTGGCAAAGATATTATAGATAATTCGATTAATCTTTCTTATTCATAGTTACATTGAATTAGTTCTCCAAACCGTAAGTGACCATAAATGATTGCCTTATCTCTTTTCAAATTGAATATTAACAATGGTGGGAAAACTAGCAATCCAACAAAAATAAGTGGATCTAAATCTCTATACTAGGAGTAGTTTGTAGAAGCCCTTAAAAGAGACTTTTTACATAGTTGAAAATTATAATGATAAAACATCAAGGATGCACAATTGTGACAAAACACAAGAATAGTCTATGGAGGAATGTACTTGATATTAAGAAATGTGTTTGATATCTTCCATACTCTTGTCTAAACTATCCATTTAAGAGATAATAAAGTTTCTTTTTAATTTATAGGTTGGAAAACTAAACTTACAATCAAAATTCAATTTCTTTTAGATGTTTTCCCTTGGAGAATCCTATCGATTCATCTACATATAAATTTGGGGCCAAGACCAAGAAAGAGACCATGAAAGAAGAGTCCAAGTCTCATGAAATAGTTGTTACACTTATATTTTTCTTCAGCCTTAAAGTGAAACATTTAAGTCATGGGAGTGCCCAAGTTGAAGTTGAAGTTGAACCTTCAGGTCAGTTCAACTTCAAGTTCAGTGATTTCATAATATACTTTCGAGTGTCGAAGTCAAAGTTGAAGCTTCCAGCCAGTTCAAGTTCAACTTCAAGTTCTGTCATTAGCACAAAATGTTAAAAAAGACCAATCATTCTCCTGTTCGTCAGCATTCCTATTCACATATGGGGAGGTTGAAGTTGAAGTTGAAGTTTTAGGTCAGTTCAACTTCAACTTCAAGTTCATGTTGGAATCAATGTAAAATGCAGTGTTCAGTTCAAAATTTTAGTTTCAGCCCTGGCAATTAGAAGTTCAAGAATCACTATGATTCAATCCAGATTGGGAGCTTCAAAATTGTATTTGAAATGTTGAAACCTGAAAATAATCCACCATTCTTAAGTTCAAAGCTCATGGACAATTTTGAGTATGCAGTTCACAGATCAATGGCCCAGATTCAGTAGTTGGAATTTGTGGCTCAAATTCAAAATCAAGCTCAGATCTTGTTTCAAGGTTCCAAGTCTAAGACCCAAGGATAGAAGAGGATGGTGGATAATGAGATGAGATGGAAGTCAAAGGAAATCATTTTTATCTACCATGAAAGATGCATTGATGATAATGGAGGATATGACTTTGAAATCAGGCCTCATTTCATTATAAGTGATATGTTTTGGCTTTCTAGACACTTGATAAATTCATAAATGAATATAGGCATTTATGGTGGAGACATAATAGGCAAGCTAATATGAATCTATATATGCTAGTGACTATGAGGTCATAGATATTTGCGTGAGCTTGAAGACACTCCAAACCTGACAATAAGAAAGGCAGCACTGGAGATTATTCAGCTAATAAAAGATGTAGTTGAAGTTGATTATCCTAAAGTTGTGTCATGCACAGGCATCTTAGCATTAGCAAGCTCTCATGCAACTTAGAATTATATTCCAACATGTGATTTATGTTCAGGTATTGGTGTATATACTAATATAAGTTTTAATACAGCCTGTAACCACAGATTTTTGACAGCATTAAAATAACAGTAACAATGTAGGGGGCATAACATTTAGCTCCACTGTTGGATCTGATTGAATTCTGGATATGTTTCCCAAAATCAAGTTTTCTAAATCTTCACTGAAGTGATCTTCAAAATTTGATCAAGGTAGAAAGTTATAAAGGACTGTATGCAAGTCTATCAACATACCAGCCAATGCAAATATTCTTTAGTCAGAAAAAAAGTCATGTTGCGGGGCCCACAACTTTTAATCCAACCATTGGATTATGCTGAATTCTAGCTATGTTTGAAGAAACCTAATTATCTAAATTCTCTCCAAGCTATTTTTCAAGATTCATGATGGATCAAAAGTTAGGACTATTTAAGTGCAGCAGTATATTAATGACAGTTACAGGATTGACAGTTACAGGATCATGATTGCAATTTGCAACCAGCACATGCCATCTGTCCAAGAATGCACAAGGGATTCATTTTAAATTTGGTAAATTTTTTATTATTATAATTTATAAAACTTTAAAGTGGCTCAGCTATTAAAATTCCAAAGGGGTAGAAAGAAGATGTGTCATGAGAATGATTAAATTGATTTTTCAAGAAATGGTTATGGAAACCAAAAGACAACGCAAAATGTTATTTATTGCAAGATTCAGATGTAGCGGAGGTTCTTCTCTTCACGGACAGTTCTACAGCTACTAGAGAGGGAGAATACATTTTTATGTGTAGTGATTGTAATAGGGAGGGGAATAGCAGCGTTATTTCTATTTTTCTGCAACTTGACTGTAATGACAGAGATAAAATAATATTGTTATTATTTTGTTATGCATCTGAAATAAAAGAGAGTTTCATACATCAGATTCTGAAGTCTGAATATGGTTTTCTTGGATTGAAAATGATTTTACAGTCATTTCTTTCATGTTTTAGGTGCAGTTTTGCATTATCATTCATATTCAACAAAATAAAATAATGCTCCTCTGTACTTTCCCTGTGGTATGAGAAACTGGATAGGTAGTCCTGTGGCTATTTGTTCATTTTCTTTCTTCATTGTTCAGCTTATAAATCTTATAATCGTATTTATCCCATAGTGATGGGTAAATGCTAGAAAACCTTTATGTTAACCAGTTATTTAATTTCTCTGAATATCTTTCTAAGAGAGAGCTGTACCTCTCAATTTAGAGGAAAGCTATCAATCTCATGATAGTATTTCTAATTGTTAGTGGCAATTTTTCTTCTATTTGGGCATCTTGAGTCATTCTTTGTATTTAATTTTGGAAGGAAAAAACTGTTTACTAACAATAGTATAGAAAGAAATATCTAAGGTGGAACCCAACATATTTCTAAATAAGGGAAAAGACCTCCTTGAGAATCTTGGGGCACAAGTAGAGATTACTTTAGTGGTGAATCTTCGTCATTTGGCGATCCTGTCTCATGGGTCGATCACCATTTGGCAAATAGCACATGCAATGTAGGCCAACTGCATCATCAGATATATATCAGATTTGGGTTCAACACCCATGGTAGTCGACCATTAGTTATCACATCATTGGTCAAAAATATTGGTCGAATCACCAATGCAATATACATTTTGGATACATTTATTTTAAACATATCGACAGCCTTTGCATGCTATTTCTTATTGGCCCACATTCTTTTGCCATTACTACAACCAAATAATTTTTCCTTGGGTTGGGTGTCACCAACCATTTTCCTGACGCATGTCGACCACCAGCCTTGTTTAGCCAACTGTTTCCTACTGTGGGCTTGCATAGGAAGGTGCATTTCACCTGCATTTGACATTCCCGTTTGTTAATCCTACCTAATTCGCCAGCCTAGATTGGACTATAAGATATTATTATTCTACACAATTTGATATTTTTTGGTCTAGAGACTGACATTTCTTATTGCTGCTGAACTCTCATAGTGCTGAGTGCATTGGCCATTGACTCATGGACCCTAGTTTTTGTAAAATGCAGGTTATTTTTTATTTATTTTTTATGTCAACAGTGGTACTAGACCACTGATATTGGTTATTTTTTTTAATTTTATAGTCCAGTGTCCACTGGTGACTTGACATCTCACATGCTAATATAGCCTATAGGTTTGTGAATTATATTGGGTAGTATGGTAGACTGTAGTACCGTAGTAGTAGTACCCATTTTTTGAGAATGCATCGTATTATTGCTATTATATGTAGTCTAGTAGTTGAGTCTTTTGTTCAACAACTAAGTTGATATATTTTTTGCAGCCTTTATCAGTTTGCCATGTCAAACAAGAGGGATAATAGGGGTTCTGGTAGGATCCTTGAAAGCCAAGAGAGGCCACCATTACCAAAACACAGAATCATAGTGACATATTTTGGTGGTGGAAATGTTGGCAATCTACAAGATTCACAAGTTAGATCTCCAGTGCTTATTGAAAAAGAAGATTCATCACAAGTTGGATCCTTAGATTGTATTGAAGTTCAAGTTGGTGAACTTGATATCTCAGTTGAGGAAAAACTTGAACATGATTTGGAGGCACTTCGCCTAAGTAGGGAGTCACAAACTGAGATTATAGAGTTGGAGTCATCCCAGACTAGTCGGGTGAGGAAACCAAAAATGATTCCATAAATCGTATTCATGCACAAAAGGGGAAAATAAAATTAGAATTGACGAAAGATCGATCTCTTAGGGATTTTTCCAAAATAAATTTTTAGTTAGAATGGGTGGAAAAGTACTGGTTCATTGAACCAGTGCCTAATCCAATTGATGGTGAGCCTCCTGCAGAATGCAAATGTAAGATTTGCACAGAGATAAAAAAGAAGGAGAAGAGGTTGTAGCTTAAAATTGATACCATAGAAAAGCATGTCAGTAAAGTTTACAAGAAGGAAATTATAGATGGAGGTGAAAAATCCGTACTAACTTGGAAAACAAAGGAGAACTGTTTGCATATCAGGAATGCAAGATATACGAGTTACACTGGCAATTATGAGAGAAGCATTCTGCAGTAAAAGGTTCCATTGAAGATTTCATTGGGAAAGCAACAGAAGTACAAAATATGGGAAAAGTAGTTCAATTAGGTGTGGTATTTTATATATTGAGTAGAGGACATCCTATGATAGACTACCCTTAAATTCCTACCTTATTGCACTTTTTGAAAATTTGAAACTATCCAAGCAATCACTGGTCAATAAACAGTGGGTGAGAATGGGCTAGATGTCTTGCACAGGTTGAAAAAGAAGATATGAAGGACAAAATTAAAGACTCTAATTTCATTGCATTGTCTCTAGATGAAGTTACAACAATTGATAATACTTCTTGGGTGTGCATGCATGTTTATACTATAAACAATCTTTGTTGTCAACCATTTCTACTATCTGTTGCTAAATTAAATCATAGTGCGATAGCTGAAAATTTATATGAATTATTAAAGACTACTCTAATTGAATTTGGAGGTTTGGATAGCATGAAGATTGCCAAAAAGTTGGTGTATGTTGGAGCAGATGGAGCTTCAGTTATGCAAGGTCATAAATGTGGTCTTTGCACAAAAGATCACAACTGATTTGGCACCCCACACTGTTCCCATTCATTGCATGGCCCATCGAATGAATCTAGCTTTTGGAATTGTTAGCAATTTTGGTTGTGCAAGTAAAGTGAAATCTCTAATCAAAGAAAATTACCAATATTTTTGTTAAAGTCTAAAATGAGTCCAAAAATTTCAACACTTTGCTAAAGGATTTACTGATGGGAGGAAGCTTCTTAAAGACAATGGTACTAGATGGATCTCTTTGGATGGACAATTGCATTGAGTAATGTCTGAATACCCCTCATTGCTTGACTAATCCACTCTGTGTGAGACAGATTCCCTCAGCTATATTCAAGCCTAACTAATGTTAAGGTACTCTTAACTTTAGTAGCTATTCTCCCCATGCTATAGGACATGAGAAATATTATAAAAAAAGTTCAACAAAGAGCTATGCACATTGCAGAATATAATAAGATGCATAAAATGACATGTAGTAGCCTAGATACTCTATACTGATGAATACCATTAGATGAAACAAAGTTTGCAAAGTGTTTAGAAATCTCAAATTTGAACAATCTTGAAATTTTTTTACATATTGGCTCAAATGATGAGGTATATGCCATGGTACGTGGAGTTGACATACCAATGCAGTACTATGCCTGCGTCAACCCTAAATCCAACCCTAATGAAGCAGGAAGCAAAGTTGAATAAGTACTAGAGAAGGTATTTTCACATGTTACAAGTGAAGACTTCAAGAAGATCAAAGACTCTGTGCTTGACTCTGTCAAGCGAGTTTGCTACAATCTTTTGTTAGAAATCAGATTCAGACTCCCTCTAGAGGAACTACTCGAAGCAATGTCAATTATATTTTCACAATATTGGTCTTTAAATTGTCCGACTAATTTTTAAAGAAGGATGACGGCTTTGATTTAGTATTTTTGCATGCCTAAAGTAATCAATAGAGTCACTATGAATGCAATTTTCGATGAATCTTGACTAAGAGATCAATCATATTCTTTTGCAAACATAATGAGGGAACAATATGCTCTTATGGAGAACCCAAATGAAGAGGGATCGGTAACAAAGCTTTGGAAAAACTTTGGTGAGAGCAATCAGTTGAGAGAGGTAATACCAGAATATTTCAAGCTTACCAATTTATGTTTGACAATGATATTGGGTTCAATGGAGGATGAGAGAGTTTTCAGTACTTTGGGCTGCCTAAAGTCAAAGGTTAGAAACAAATCAGACAAAAAATTGGATAATTGTCTGAGGCTCTATGATTATAGGTATGAGGTAGAAAATTTCCCTTATGACAGGGCTATCAACATTTGCAGAAACCAATGTCAAAGAAGAGGGATTGCCAACATTTCAAACCCAAGTGGCAGTGGCAATGGTTCATATCCTGATATTGGAAGCAATGAAGATGATGTTGACTTTGGCAGGTATAGTGAGTTTGACACTGATAGTGAATCTGAATAAAACATAACGAAAAATGAAATGTTGTATGCAATAAATGAGGAGGATTCTAATGATAGTGATGCTGAGCCGATGCAGGCAGAATGACAACTATAGCAGCATCTCAACCTCAAATTCTAACTTTTGCGTGAGTCAAGTAGTAGGCTAGTAGCTCTGATCTAAGACTCTACCTACTAATTAATTATGTAACATGTTTGTAGAAGTTAATTTATAGCCTTCATTCACTTTCCCTTTATAGATGCTTAAATTATTATTTTTTGAACATATTGATGTTACAAACTTACATGTTGAGATTTTCATTGATTGTATTTTTTAAACATGTTGAGATTTTCATTGATTCTAGTTTCTTTAAGAAATTGTAACATAATGCATTTAACAGAATAAGCTCTATTTAAAAAAAATTGTATTATAATTTATAATTATAAATCATCCTATAACATAATACATTTAACAATTGTCAATTACAAACAATTACAACTCTTTGCAAATGACTCAATGTCAAATTGAAATGACCCTGAATTCCCTTTTGTAGATACAAGGGAGCAACAATAGCTGTAGGTCAGTTTGTAATTGTATATATAATCAGATTATTACTACATAATACATTATGTGTATACAACATAGTTTCAAGAATCACGGTGATAAACATGATTCGATGATTCGATTCACAATTCGATTCAAGCTTGCTGATTCTAATCTGATTTCGATTCTTGTTATTTTGGTACTATACAATCACATTGCCAATTGTACAATTTTTTCAAGTAGTAGGACTACAGAATTTTTTTTCATCTACTCTATGCAGTAATAGTATGCCAGTTCTTGGTTGCCCAACTATCCTGATATGCTGGCTCTTGATTCTTGTAACAATTAACATTAAAAAAAGTTGAAACTAAATCAAAATTTGAAATTAAAGAGCAACAAGTAACAAAATGATTGTAGTACTATCACTTACTAAGTTGTTACTTCTTAGTGCTATTAGCTATGAGTCATGACTGCCAATGATAGCAACAGTAACAACTTCAGTTTGAGAAGATGACCCAACTTCAAAGAATTTCTTTAGGGCACTCCATTCTACATCGTTTGGAAGCTCCATTTGTTTGAGGTTGTAGCTAAATAGTTGTAATGTCATCAACAATAAATACGTCTGAGAGATATTTTTACATGAATCGAGGAATTTATCTATAACTTCATTCATTGTTGACAATGGTTTGATGCAACTTGCAATTTGTTCTGGAGTGGTTTCCTCAAGCAAGTTGCCTAAATTATAATTCATACTATCTTGCAAAATTTTCATGTAATTTTCTTTTCCAATGAGTCTGCCATCTGAGTCAGTTGGATTTGGTAATCCAATAGTTACCAAGTTTAGTATGATGTTATTCATTTTCATCAATTCTTTGGAAGCAAATTTGAGAGCTTCACCTATTTTCGTTACTTGTTCACAATAGTGACCAACTTTAATGATCATTACAGAGGCATTCAAGTGGTTGTTTATTCCATGCTTTTCCAAATCCCTGTCACTGGATCTCTATACTTTATTCAAAATTTGGTTAGAAAGATTTTTTAAGGAATTGGTGACGATTTGTCTTTTACGCACAATATCACTTTTGACATTTTCATAGACAAGTCTGATATTGCTATTTAAATCAAGCCATTCAAACAAACTATCATTGTTCTTCATTATTTTGTCCCAATTTTCTTGTTTGATAAGCCTAATTGTGTTTATTATAGTATCCTTCACATGATGGTCTTTGGAAGAGGTCGTTCCATTTTCTGCCATTACATTCTCCATCTTTTTCTTCATTTTAGACATCTCTTTTTCACTCTTTTTCTGTATTTCCTCTAGTTTCCCTTGTCAATTAGTTGCTCTCTTCCTGTCATCCTCCAATTTTTTCTTCAAATTTTTTATTGTATTTGCACTAATTACCTCTTTTTTCTTCTCATCCTCGAGTTCCCTTTTCAAATCATGGATTGTCTTTGTAGTGGACTCCTCCTATTTCTTTGCATTGTCCAATTCTTTCTTCAAATCATGGAGTCTTTGAGTAGAGTCAGTAGACTCCTCTTTCTTCATGTTCTCCAATTCCTTTCTCAAATAGAGGATTTTCTTTGCAGCTGAATCCTCTTTTTTCTTTGCATTTTCCAATTGTCTCCTCATTTGGTGGATTGTGTTAGTGCTTGTAGTAGCACTAGACTCCTTTTTCTTCACATTCTCCAATTCTTTTTTCAAATTACTGATAGTTTTTGTAGTTGACTCCTCTTTTTGTTTCATATTCTCTAATTGCTTATTCAAATTATTGATTGTTTTTGCACTAAACTCCTCTTTTTTCTTCTCATTCCCCAATTCCTTTTCCAAATTAAAAAACTATATTTTTCCTAGACACCGAATATTTCTTTTCATTCTTCAATTCAGCCCTCAAAATATTATTTTTCTTGACAACATAGTCCAGGTCAGTTTTCAATTTATTGTTGACCTGTGCACTACTCTCTATAGACTTGAACAAGTGTGCAATAGAGGCTTGTTCATGTTGAAGTCTTTTTTGGCACTCATCCAATTATTTAGTCAATTTTCGCACTTCTTCATTCATCTTTTCTTGCTGGACAATTGCCTCCATAGGAGAAGATTTCTTTATCCTGTTTTGCAATTCTTTGAATCTATTGTCTGCTACTTTCTCCTTTGCCTTCACATTATCAAGGTCTGCCTGTAATGTTTCTATTTGTTTTGTAAACCTTTTTTTTTCCCTCTTCTCTTTCAAAAGTGTAAAGTAGACCATTTTGTTGCTCTCTTTTGATATATTGATTTTGTCAATATTTTTCACTTTTGACAAATCCATTTGAAGACTGGTAACTTGTATATCATTAGGATTTATTACATTTTGTGGTGGATTATTATCTCTACCTAGGGGCATAACAACCATGAAGTTCATCATTTCATTATTTGGATCATATGTTGGAAATATTCTGTTAGTAGATTCCTAACATTCAACAACTGCCTCATTTTTCAAAGTCTTCATAATTTTTTCTATTTTTTTCACTTGTCCATTCAAACTTTGATGCAAACTCATTCAAACTAAAATCTGAGTTTGTTGACACAACTGAGTGTTTGAAAGGTGAATTATCAGTTGTATCATTGTGTGCTCCTCCAACTTCAGTTAAACTTACTCCACCTACAATTGTATTTTGAGGATTGCCAACAGACTAAAGATGGCCCATTCCAAATTCTAGCATTTTAGGATTTTTTTTCTGAGTTTTGTATAGAAGCTACTGGTGCATACATTGGTGAAGTAACCACTGACATTTCTGGTGGTGTAATTGTCATAACTTTTTACTTTTTTGCACAACGTTCATCCATGCTAGTGCCAGTGCTAGTGCTAGTGGGATCAACTACAACTGGATTCGAAGATTTAACAAATAATATTTTGGGATGACCTTCAGAAGCATATGCATAATATTTTTTGCCCTTTCTACATGAATCATCTTCATTCTTAGAGAGTCCAATGATTGATTTACATTCTCTTTTGGGTGGGTTTGGTACTGGAATTAAATTCCAAATCCCTTCACCACTTGCACCAATGAGCCCTATACCTACAGAACCCATTTTTTTGTATCATAGTTGCCCCTTTACTATATGTTTGTTTAACAGAATCACTCATTTGAAGTGTAACAATATCTCTACCCTTGGTTGACTTAGAATTCTAAATACCTTGAATGTTAGCATCAGACTCGAGGTCCTTTTACCTTTCATTATCACTGTCACTGCCAAAATCATGTAGAACAATTGGATGCTCTTTATTTCAATAATTACTAAAAATTTCATCTTCCTCAATTTCATCAAAACCAGTCACCCAAATGTTGCCTCATTTTTTAGAAATTAGTCATCTTGATTTGATACCACATTTTAGCTATGCATGCCTCTTTAATTTCTTTTGGCATAGACCTCTTAGAAGGTTCAAATGCTTTCTTGTAAAAATTTAAGTATGTGAGAGGCTCTGATTTGTGCACTGTCGTAATTTGGGATGAAAATTCTTGCATTGAAATATTATTCTCTATTGCATGTTTCTCCATCTCTTTCTTAACCTCATCCCATGAATCCTTGTTTTTAAATTTTTCTATCAATGCCATCTTCTGATGTTGATATTTGCTTGTAGAGTTTCCATTGGCAATAAGTCTCATTTTTATTATGTTCAGTGGATCATAATTCCAGTGACTGACAAAATCAAAGCCAAAAAAAGTTACCAATTCATTTGCCACTTTGAAAGCCTTTATCTCAAATGTGAGGCCTCCAATTGCAAAAGGCAAGGAAGGAAATATCATTTTCTTTTATTGTCCACTGAAAAGTTTATCTACGCTCTCCATCTGTCGTACATATTCCAGTACAAAAACCCTTTCTGTAACATGCATTGAAAGTTTGCAGGGTTCAACCACAGAATTGTAAAATCCTAAGACAGTGTACTCTTCCATGAAGAACTAGTCACCAATTGAATCTGATTTCTCAATTAAATGCAATCTTTACAAGACACGTGCAATCTAGGCATCAAAGTGCCTGTGATTTTTTGATAAATAAGTGCCAAAAAGAAGTCTACAAAATGGTTGTAGTTTTTATTTGTAGCAGTCATCCTCATCTTATGTGTCCACTCATATATTGGACTTGGAGTCTCTAATTTCTTCTAAGTTTTCTCATCAAGCTTATAGACCTCAATATCAAGCTTGTTGTTCTCTGTCTCAAATATTGGGTGATGCTTTGCTAAAACAAGGTAGCACAAGTAACTTGTGAACCTAAATGTGTTCGTCTTGCCTGTAGTTGTACTTTGTTTAATTATTAGTAATTGTTGTTGCATAGATTCAACAATGTGCTGAATAATATTATATCTTACATCTACCTTCTCAACTGACTGACTTTGACAATGGATATTATAAATCATTTCAAGAACACTGGCCCCCACTTCCTTATTACTATTCGATCCCAGACAAAATGATAACAAAGAAATAGTATTCTGAACCCATGACACAAAAATATCATACTGATAAGGAGGCTTATAGTTTATGTCCAGTCTAATACTAGTAGAGGACTCTGATTTTATTAAACCCCTAATAAATGAATCTTGAAAAACATTTTCCAGTTTGTCATAAGCCTGCGCTAGTTTATCCAAGTCAATGCCCTCGTTAAAGCTTTCTGGTTTAAACCCTAGCCCTAGGTCTAACAGAGTGAAAAAATCACTCTCAGTTATGGATAAAATTTCCTCCTAAGTGTTTTGGTTTACAATTGCCTTTCTATTTTCATCATAGTTCTGAGTGCATAGCATTACAATTTTAGGGCAAGAGAATATTTTAGGTACAGTGAGGTTTGCTAATCCAGTAACTAAAGTAACTAGTTTATTTGTATTTGCACAAATACTGTTGTTATATTTGTAATAAATTCTTCCTTTCTATGGATCTTTCCACTTATTAAACAATGAATATCTAATTGCTATGATTCCTAAATTTCCATGGGCAACAGGATAAAAAATATCATGACATTCATCGGTGAAACCTAGAGTTTGTAGCACTTGCCTGAGTTCTATAATGTGTTTATTTTCCTTTCTGCTTGCACTCGTATGGAAGGTTTTTGACTTTGTTTTGCCCAAGCCTACTACTAGTTATTACACAAAATTCTTCTTTAGGCCCTATTTAAAATAATTGTAAAATCTAAACCTAAGACAGTTAAAATCAAGATTTCTATTGCTGCAAATTGCAATGAAAAAAGTTTTAAAAAAATTAAATACCCAGAATTGAGATTGGATAATTATTAATTGGTGTTGTTGTCTGATACTCAAGTTTCACACTTTCAATTTTTAGAACACAAAATGGAATTCTGCCAGTCTGAGAAAATTTGAAATTTGAAAACCCTATCATATCAGACTCTAAAAACAATGAACATACAGGGTAGGGTTAATAGTTAAAAATAAAGTATTGAGTAATTAATAGTTTTAGGTACTTTATTAATAGTATGTACAATGTACATGTAAACGACATAAAGAGTCAAGACTCAATAATTTAGTAATGTACATAACAATAATAACAATTTTAAAAAAGAAAATTTTTATTACATTGATATACATTTGAATAAATTTGTTCATTTTAAATAAATAAATAAATAATTGATGATTTGATATGATTTTTGGGTGAATTTGTGAAGTGATATAGCTATTGCCAAGAGTCATCTAGAATTGTGACACGTGTCTGTCAATCGTGACACTTGTCAAGGACACGTGTCACAATTATGGATGAATCTAGGCAATTGGGAAAGCATTCCCCAAATCGGCCCAAAATTTATCTCAGGCCGTCGATTTTTCTTTTACTCAACAGTCGAGATTTCAATTTTTGGGTAGAATTTTGTAGTACACGTGTCCCGATTTCGGGTTAATTTAATTATTGATATTCAACGAAGATATATTAAATTTTATAAAATAAAATTAGTGCAAGATACATGAAACAAGTGCCACTAGTACTTGCCTTTAGTTTTTATATAAATCTAATTTAAATTCAATAAATTTATTATAATATATAAAATATTTTAATTAATAAAAATGTAATATAATTCTATTTTTTTGTAATGATGTTAATTTAAATTTAAATTTTATTCATAAATATATTATATAATCATTGATATATGTTCTATTACATATATATATCATATGGTTATAATTATATTATATTATATGTTCTATTATATAATAAATAATTATAAATAAAAATAATAATATTTTAATAATAATAATAAATCTTAAGTGATCATATAATGTAAGTAATATTATTTTTAATTGAATGACAAAAAATATATTATAATTTATAAAAAATTACATTATTACAATATAAAATATAAACCAATGCACTTACATTAAAAAGAAAATTAACGTTAATGAATCACATTGAAAATGAAATATTTAGCTCTTAGCCCTAAGCCTAGTAACTACCGACAAGTACTAATAATGATTAATAAATTATAATGATAATAGTTTAATTTAAATAAAATAAATAAATTAAATTTTTTTTTACAAATATGATATTTTTATTCATATTTATTATTTAGTTTCAAAATAAAAATGTAATATAATTTAATTATCTATAAATTATTAACATATATTGATAATTGTGGTAATTGTTTATAAACATAATAATTATTAATAATATTAACTGAGTCTTCCGATTGGCAATGACCAGACACATGTTAGGATTCTGGATGAATCTAGGCACATGGAAAAGCATTCCCTAAATCGACTCAAAATTCATCTCGGGCTGCCATTCTTTCTTTTAGTCAATGTTTGAGATTTCAAATTTTGAGTAGAATCTTGTAGTACACATGTTCCGATTTCAAGTTAATTTAATTATTGATATTCAATTAAGATATATTAAATTTTAAAAATAAATTTGGTGCAAGATATGAAACAAGTGCCACTAGTACTTCTTTTTAGTTTTTATATAAATTTAATTTAAATTTAATAAATTTATTATAATATATAAAATATTTTAATTAATAAAAATGTAATATAATTTTTTTTTGTAGTGATGTTAATTTAAATTTAAATTTTATTCATAAATATTATATAATCATTGATATATATGTTCTATTACATATATATCATATGGTTATAATTATATTATATTATAAATAATTATATTATATGTTCTATTATATAATAAATACTTATAAATAATAATAATCATATTTTTATAATAATAATAAATCTTAAATGATTATATAATATAAGTAATATTATTTTTAACTGAATGACAAAAAAAAGATATTATAATCTATAAAAAAATACATTATTACAATATAAAATATAAACCAATGCACTTATATTAAAAAAATTAAAATATTAATCGAGTCTTTTGATTGCCAATGACTGGACATGTGTCACGATTCCAGATGAATCTAGGCACATGGGAAAGCATTCCCCAAATCGGCCCGAAATTCATTTCGCGCCGTCAATCTTTCTTTTATGCAACAGTCGAGATTTTGGGTAGAACCTATTACCGATCAATTTTTTTTATTATAATAGTTTTAATATATAAATAAAATATTTTCTTTTCTATTGGAGAATTGATTTTCTTTTCTATCATAAGCTTTTTATTGTAAAAATGATATGAAAAATTCAATGAAGATATATTAAATTTTATAAAATAAAATTGGTGCAAGATATCATGAAATAATAATAATGTAAATAAAATAATTACACTTAAAAAATATAATTGCAAATGCTATATTTGTATTCATATTTATTATTTAGTTTCAAAATTAAAATATAATATAGTTAAAATATCTATAAATTATTCAAATTTAACATATAATAAAAATTATGATAATTGTTTATAAACTATTCTTCATCATTTAAAAGATTTCATAATGAAAAAAGAAGAAGTTAGGAAGAGTTGACAAGATCGGTATGAAGTAAAAATTTGACACATAAATTGTCAAAATTATATTTAACTTTGTTAAGGTTATAATCTATTAATCTTTAGTTTTCCTGGAAGCTCTATTTATTTTAACCAATCAAATTAAACAAAAATAGTTAATTATTAACAGTCAGCTATTTTTAACAAAGTCACAGACTAACGATAACATTTCAATAGTGCATTGAGAATCAAGATGCCAAAAACAAACTTACAAAGTCGTAGACTAACAAGAACAACAATTTGAGAAGCCAAAAACTATTATTTTCATTGATAATATTTTAGATTATATGATGTACATAGTATTGATTCATAGCATAGATATTCAAAATAGCTGATTAAATCAGCTTGGTTTTACTATTTCATAATTTACAAAAAAGGGCAAGGCCCAATCCAAAGAAAGATACAGATATCTTTAAAACATTTTTTTACCCTAAGGGCAACGGGTAAGGAAACAATATTTGAAAACAAGGCTAAGGGAATAGGGAACCAGGGAGGCTGGAAGCATGAACGAGCTGAGGGGCTGAGAGTTTGAAGCCTTTAATCGAAAAGGTCTTTAAGTCCGTTGGCAAGGAATCTGTTGGAGAAGATGATGTCACTGAACTCGTCCAGCCATGTGAAGTCAGTCTCACTCACATCATCCAACAATAACCATTTATGTAGGAAATCCCTTTCGAGCCGCACCCACTTTTGATGGAGAGTCAATTGCCATTCATTCATGTCAAGCAAGAAAGAATGCTTATGTATAATGCACCCTATGCCTTCCTCCCAGCACTTGTCTGCTACATCCGCAAAAGGGATGCCAATGCCCAACCCCGATATCTACTCGGCCAATACAATAATTTTGACATCATCTTCTAAAATTGTTTCCTTTAAAATATTAGGTAGAAGCATCAACATGTCTATTTTACTGCCTCCAAGATCAAGAAGAGACATGAGGAAGTGGGAGGTAATATCTGTGGACACATGCTACCTCTTATCATTTCTCAAGAATTCATGGCCAAGTACCATGAATATAACATGACAGATAAATGGAATCTGAGCATCTACCTTGAAAATCATGGCAAGGACATCGTTAAGAATCATGCCCAGAAAGGGCTTTTGCAGAGCCATTGTAGTGCATTTGAGGCAAATTGGCATATCCATGACTAAGATTCAAAAAACTCTGCAAACTACAACTGCAAACTGAATTCAGATTGAAGTCTGAAGAATATGAGAAATGATAATGAAAGAGGAATTGAAGAGGCTATTTAATGGCACTTCCATTATGATAGTTGCATTTAATTCTTTGGCGTTCGCAATCTTTCATATCTTAATTTTTCGTATTCCTATTAATTTTAAGTGTGTGATACATCGAAATGTACTGGTATTAATGTCAGAGAGTTGATAGTGCTTGACATTGAGTAATGATTTGCATGCAAACCTTTCCACGTGTCTCCATTTTGGAGAATTACATGTGACTGTAGGTCTTTTCAAGCAAGTGGCCTTGAGATGCATCTTCTATCGTTGATCTCCAAGTAATCGATAGTTAATAAAACTATTGTATTTACTATTAACAATACAAAAGTGACGGTAGCTGACTTAGTAATAGTGAAACTGACGTAATGATGTTACAACATTATTAATAACACACCTAAGATAGTACACAATTTGATACTTGAAGTGACTACTCAGCAATTAGTACAGTCACTAGCCAATACGTGTGCAAATTTTTCTTTCAAATTAAACAATTTTTTAGTTTACCACTGAAGATTAGCCAAGACCAGGGCGGGGGCCCTAGCTCGGTTGGCTAAATCTTCCCTGTTGCAGGAGGTTGGTCACAGGTTCTAGTCTGCCCCGTCCTCGTGGTACTGGTGGGTGTGTCGCGCCAACGCTACTGGTCACGTTAAAAAGTTTACCTGGTGCACTGCAGTTTATAGGGGGGGCCGTGTTGGACCTCATTCCTGCAGTCTAATAATAATTTTTTAAAAAAAGAAGAAGAAGAAGAAGAAGAAGATTAGCCAAGACCATTATTATTCATTTTCCTACAAAAAAAGTAATTCGCCATTAGATCTGACCAAATTCAATTGGGTAAGAAAAAAGATTATTACTGTTCCTAATTGCAAAAGTAATTAGAGAATAGAACAACAAGTACAAAAATAAGAAACAACCCCCAATAGAGGCTAGTACGATTCAATTCAACATTTTGTTCATTTGGGTTTGATTGTGTCATAAATAGCTCTGTGATTTAGTTTATAATAAAGTTTATCGCTGTATGAATTGCATTGCTGACATTGATCCCAAGAAAAAAACTGTAGGTACAACTAGCTCGTGAACAACCAACCATCTAACTGTAAAAATTGGATAGCTTCTATCTATAGTCATTAATACCTCCTAAAAAGATCGAGATCTAGTAAATTCATCGAGTTGCTCTAATGAATCGAAACGGCCAGTTACTAATGGGACCTCTTGCCGACTTTCTGTGAAATACTCATTTGGCCGAGGACTCCCGAATACATCATAAGCTAAACCCGTACTGACAAATAACCAACCTGCAATGAATAGAGAAGGTATAGTAATGCTATGGATAACCCAGTATCGAATACTAGTAATAATGTCAGCAAAAGTGCGTTCTCCCGTATTCCCAGACATGCTAAGCTCCCTATATTATTCTAAAATCAAGGGTAAATTGATCCCATGAAAGAAAGAGATTAGGAAATGGAAAAATACTGATATTTTCTAAAATCCTTGCTTGATTGTCAATAGGATACTAAGGGTATATTTGAAGTATATTAAGTATAGCTAGCCTGCTTCTAACATAGCAATATAATTTTACTTAATATAGAAAAGGAGTAGGATCATTAATTAAATTACTACACAATTGGTATTTATTTTATAGGTGGGGATTTCATATTAATTCATTTTTGGCAAGGGAAAGAATAGCCATCATTTATTTATCCATCGACCAAAAAAAATATTAATTCGCCACATTTAAAATAATTTTTGCTAGAGCAAGACAAAAAATTGCCAACATATAATATTTTATTTCCCTATATGGAACAAAAAAATCGCCCTCAACTTAAAAATTTTCCTGCCCACAAAATCTTGGATTCGCCAGCATTTTAGGCTTTTTTTTCAGGAGGGGTTTCTTAAAGTTATTACTGGGCACAAGACCTAATGAATAAAAGAGTTACCTTAAGTCTTGTAATGCTGCTTTGTTCACAAGACAAGCAATCACCCAATTAAAGAGTGATATGCAAAAATCGTTGCTTGCAACAAGGCAAGCATGTCATGGATGTAAAGCTTAGTGCCATGGTTAATACTGACAACATTGCCTTTAATGATGTCTTGAGTAGAGATATTTTTACACTCTAAATTTGGGTTAGTAGACAATTACTACAATTTATGTTGATAATTTAGCTTAAAAGTATATGATTTATGTTGAAGCAATGTGTAGACTGAACCCTATAGACATGCCAAAACATCAACCTTGTGACATTGGATGGTTTAGTTTGGATGTAGAGAAGCAAGTCAATGGTGTCAATTTGTGTATAAAGTCAAAACATTTCAAGATGTGATCCTTTGTAATTTAGACAACTAAAGTATGTGAAGTCTTGCTAAAGAATACATATTTGTGTCATTAACATGCAACTTGTGAGTCAAATTCAAAAAATATTATAATAGATGTTGGAGAGGGTAGGTATTTCATACTATAGTCCCCAAATTATCTCCAATAAGTGCCAAAAGTTGTTCAATTGCTCCAAGAAGTTTAAATTTATTTTTGGTAGACATGAGATAGCAAATCTTTATGGCTCAAAATCATTATATGACTCCTAAATTAAGTGCCTCAACATCATGGTAGAAGATACAATTGAATTGATATGATGAGCACCATAGTGTTCTAAGCATGAAGAGATTTAATAATAGATACAAAAACTTGTGAATAATGGGTACATTTTCCCAATCTCTTCACCTTTTGATAGCTTGTTGTGCTTGACATGATAGGCGTACATTGATTATAGAGCACTTAACAAGATTATGGTGAATAATCATTACCCCCTACCTCTAATACAAGGATCTATTGTACCAAATCCATGACACCAACACTTCCACCAAAATCAATCTAAAATTTGGATTCATCAAATTTGTGTTAAATCTAGACATCTTTGAGGCAACTTTCATAGGCAAGGGATTTTATTTAAATGGTTGGTTACACCCTTCAAGCCAACCAAAATATTGATGACATTCATATAGTTGATGAATCATATTCACAAGTCATTCAAAAATTCACTTGTTATTGTCTACATCGATGATAATATAATCATTTTTATTAGGTTGAACATTTGAGACGCATCACACATAAGTTTCACATATCGTAGTAGCATGAGCTCTACTTAGCCTCCAAAATGTTCATTTGTCATTGGAGATACATTACATATGATACTTTGTGGATTGCCATTGGGTATGCATAAACCTAGTTGGGGTTTGTGTCATCCAAGAGTGACCACATTAAAGAATCTTATAGGAATACAAAAGTTGAATGAGAGGTTTTCTACTTGTTTTTTGTCAAGTCTCATAGGCATTGCATTAGACGACTAGAGGTGGTACATAAGAAAAATTCAACTAGTTATCACACAACTAAATAATTGATGAATTAGAATGTAGATGTTGCTTTATGGTAGTGACAACTATTCAAGATAGAGATTGATGCATCTAAATATGTGGTTAGAGTAAGAATTATTCAATATAGTCATTTCATAACCTTTTATAGAAAGACCTTTACCATAACAGTGCAAGGATATGATGTTTTATAATGAGCTTTATGCCTTGACAAGGCATGCAAACAATAGAGACATTGCATTTTGAAAAAAAGAAATATTGACCACAAGCTACTTTATTTTTGCAAACAAATAGCCCTTGACAAGAGTTCCATTTGACATGGTCATTAAATCTCTTGTAATTTCACCAAAACATTAAGCATAATAACGAAATTCAATATTAGGTTGCTTGAGCTAACATTTGATTTACTGTGCTTGATAAATGCAAATGTGAAGTTCATGTGGGTAGAATTGCATTCATTTTTAGATGCAATTTTCTTAGAGACCTATTCGATCTTACAAAGTGGTAAAATAGTTCTACATCGCATGCATCACTTTGGGCAATGGTATGGATTTCATAAGGAAAAGTGGATTTCTAATTGCCAAATTTGTAAATTTTGGTTGACAAATTTCTAATGCTGTGAGATTTTCATCAATTATTTCTTTTTATGAGGATGTTGTAATCTCTCATATTGGATTGAAGTTGGCCATTCCAAGAAAATTTTGTACCATTAGACTTTGAATCTCTTCAACGAAAGATTGCACCACTTTTGAATTTATTGTTTCAAAACGAGCATATGTTTGGCCATCAACCACCTCCTTTAAATTTCCTCCTTTATATTATCTTGAGTTTCCTTGGAAGCTCCTATACTAGTTTAAATGATAACAACACAAACAAGGAATGAATCAACATGATAAAACTTTCTCTATTTTATGCTATTAACTTGTATTTGATAAGAGACATAGATAGTGCCATCATATTATAAGAGTCCTTTTAAACACCTAAGTAAACAAGGAAAAAGGTTGAGGAAATATTTTTTTAGCTTAGTTCAACCTAGACTTGTACTTTAGGAGGCAAATGGGTTGCAACAATTTTCATGGTACAAGAGATTGAAGCGAGGGTTAATGAAAGGAAGTATGTAATTGAAGAAATAGAAAGTCTTAGTAAAAAATAAAATTAGTTCAAATAGGAGAAAGAAGCTCAGGAATTCATGATTGAGTTTTCTAAAGTTGTTCAATGATACACCATTGGAGTGGGGTTAACTAAGGGTTTAGATGAAAATTTCTTCAAGGCAATTTAAAGCTAAAAATAAAAGCAAGTTTGTAGAAAGATCTTTAAGATAGTGGCTTAATATTGTAACACTCTCTTTAGAGGAAACTTGTGTGTTGAGAAAAATATTGCTATGACCCAAATAAATGTTGTTAGGAGCATGCAAGAAAATTATTATTGTATATATATCTTTGGAGATTTTTGTTCACAATAATATTAAAGTATCATGGTGGAAATATAATGGCAAGGTTATTCTTTACAAGAGACAACCCCTAAGAAATCTAGAAACGATAAGAAACGATAAATTAATAGAGTTGGGAATGAATTAGAAAGATTTGTAAGGGACTGCAAATTGGCAAGCAAAATCAATTTGAAAGAAGAAAACAAAAATCTATTATGGAATCCTATGAAAGGGCTTAATACTTGTTACATACAAAGGAACAATATATCATCCAAATATTGAGGACCAAGAATTGTGAATTCTTGATATTGATTTGGGATATTGGTATTTGTAGACAAATTTTTAGGTTAATTTAATTAAAAGTGTCTAAACACATTATTTTACTTTTGAAAGGCTATTTAAAAATTGCAAGTTAAATAATTTAATTATTTATACTTTTCAAAAAATAATTTTACATTCCATCCTAGGTTTTGTTAATTAACAATTATAAAGTACTGCTATGAATAGGGTTCAAAAGTAATTTCAACAAAGGTGATTTCTATAAATGTTTAGAAACAAATCATACAAAAAAGGGGACAAGAAACTGAGGTGATTATAATTTTTTAAAAATAAAATCAAACACATTTTCTCTTTAGATTTAAAAAATGTTCATCTCCTCTTAAAAACAAATAAAAACTATGACAAATTGCTTCAAGGGTGAAAACTCTCCTATTCACATCAGTAATTCCATTGAAGAATTACTTGTGAGTTGAAGTTTGTAGTTCTTTTCCAATTGATAATTGAAGGTTTTGGCAAAAAGCTTAAGAAAATTTGATTATCAGTTTGAGTAATTTTTGAATATCTTAATGTTAGATGATTTTATATTATTTTGGCCATTCCTTGGCTCACCATACCATTCTTATTTCCTTATTATACTATTTTATAGGGAATCCAAAACCATACATAGTAAATAAGTGTTTTAGTGCCTAATTTTATTTGCACACCACACCTTACAATAATTGATACAATTCATTTAAAACTGATGTTGTATCAATATTCATTAAATCTCATTTTCTTGAGTTGTAAAATTAAAAAAATTGTTTCTATTGAAAATATATTAGTAAGTTTGAACCTCTTATCATTGATTTTTAATTTTTATTATTTAATTATTTAATGATAATAGGAAATTATTTATATGATTGCAATAAATACACATTTTAAGCTTATTATAGTTATTTTAGGTATTTCTTTTCTAAATAGCACTAACAAAGTAATGTTGCTACTGATTGCTTTGTAATTTTTTGCATGACATCATCACCCGAATAATTACACGTTGGAAAAAGTAACACTAATAAAGAGAGGGAACTTAAAAAGTCAACAAAGATCATACCAATGAACACCATCGAACTATTGCTAATCCTCCATCAGGTTCAACTATGTGGAACTCCTTACTTTAGTAAAGGGACATAATTACATCCTATATTACATGGGAAGTGCATAATTGTGAAGAGGTTAATTTGTGGTTGGGTTCATGGGCAAGCTTTCCTCCTTTGCATTCTTTTCCTGAATTTAGATTTATTGCTAATTTGGTTTCCCAAATTTAGGGGAGCAATTTGATTCATTATGTTGAGTCAATTGAAATAGGTTCTCACAGGGTTATTTGGAAAAGCTTTTCCTCTCTCCCAATTCCACATGTTCATCAACAAGCAATTGAGGAGCTGTTACACCAAAGACATATTTTCCTATCTAATAAGAATGATGAAATCATTTGGGCCCCTTCCAACACTAGGAATTATACTATTAAGAGGGATTATGAAGCCTTATTATCTCTACACTATAATCAATCTTCCCAAAGGCCTTTTCTCTTCTGTTAGAATAATGTTATTTCTCCCAAGGCCAGTTGCTTTTCTTGGCATGTGTTGAAGAAGTGTGCACTCACTAGTGATCATCTTGCAAGGCTTGGCATTTATAATCCCTGTCTATGTCCCTTATGAAAATATAGTATTGAAATTGTAAATCACTTATTTCTTCATTTTCATTTTGCATATTCCTCTTGGACATAGATTCTTTCTAAATTTAATCTTTGCTTTCCTTTTAGTAAGACTATTTGGGATTTTCTTCAATACTAGCCACAACTATATCAGTCATCCATAGCTGGGGCTATCTGGCTTTAATGTGCACTATGGTGGGGCAAGAACTTGAATTTTTTTATGAACAAGGAATCTAGTATCATATCATTCTTGTTTAAACTAGATCAACATATAACATAACTTCTTACTATTCACCTTCTCAAATCACATTCCAAGTTGTTAAGTTTTTCATTGTGAGATGCAAAATTGATTAAATCTTGGAACAATATTAAAATTCCCTTGCTTGTTTTAGTGCCTCAATCAGTAAAATCCAAGGTTAAGGTACAAAATTCATTGGTGCCCTCCACATGCCCCATTTGTGAAATTGAATTTTGATGGTGCTTTACATGGCAACCCTGGGATTTTAGGTGCTGGTTTTGTTATCAAAGTTCACACAAACAATTTATGTTGGGGTTTTCAATTCCATTACCATCTTCAACAAACAACCATTCCGAATCTATGGCTTTTCTTTTAGGTCTCAAAGCTGATCTTCATAAAGGCTTTAAGCATTTGACTATTGAAGGTTATTCCATGATTATTATTCAAGCCACCATTTCTAGGTTTTTTTCCTAATATAAAATTTCTTTGTGTTCTTCAACAAGCTTGGTTTATGCTACATCAATTTCAAGACTTCCGTATTGGTCATATGTATCGAGAGGGTAATATTTTGGCTGATGTGTTTGCCAACTTGGCATGTGATGGACATAGTCTCTCTTTATCTTAGGATTCTCCAAATATGGCAGAGTTTCATGACATTTCAAAAGCACTAGAATTGGATAAAGTTAGTGCATTTAAATGCTGGCAAGATGATATTTATAGAGAATGTTAATGCCTATACTTCTGGCTTCTAACCATTTTCTTCATATCTCTTTAGATTTTTCTTCACAGATATTGATGGCTTTTTTTCCATTTTTCTACTATATCTATCTTTATTTAATTTAATATATATAGAATTTTTTCCTTTTGTTTAAAATAAAATAAAATAAACACCATTGAAACTAGCTACAATGAAAATTGTCTTTCCAATACTCTATGAAAGCATTAGGATACCTACACCAATAAAGTAACATTTGAATAAACCATAGGAAAACTATCGAGAGGACCTATTCTGATGGAGCAAACAAAGGTGATACATTAGGAAGAGTCACTATGATAAGAGAGCATCAATATAGCTACTAACTATGTGAAGTATGATGAATATATTATGCTAACACTTGATGAGATCATTGGTGGAGTGGCATTTGGAGAGACCATGTAAAGGTATTGATATGACATATGGTAATGAGAAATTGGTTAATAATGAAATAGAGATAACCCATGTTGATGAAAAAGTGTACACATGTCATGGACCCCATCGACATAAGCTATGCCAATTCTGATGAAACAAGTACATCCATAAGGGTTACATAGCCCATAAGGGTTACTACACAGTAACAAAATAAAGGACATACAAAGATGCCCCATGGAGAAGTTGCGTAACCTATGCTGATGGTTAAGAACTCAAGATCCAATTGTGGTAGCATACAAGGAGTTATGCCCATGACACATAAAGGAAAATCTATTTGGTGTATCCTATGATGATTATATATAATAACTATCATGAATTTTTTTCTATTTTTAGAAAACCATGAGAGGATGCCATTAAATATGACTGATTAAAGGAATTAAGAGGCTCAAACAAGGTAGTGAAATAATTTGATTACATGAAGATTTGATGAAATTGCTTCACACAACTGTTGTAGTCAATTAGCTAATGAAATAGAGTCATATTGTAATACCTTTTATTAACAATTTAATATACTTGGGTGAACCCACAATAGTGGGTTACACTTTTTTGGAGGAAGAAATTCCTCCAAAATTGCAAAAGGCAAATTTTTTGCCCAAAAGCTTTTGATAGAAAGTAATCATCTAGTTTCGATAGAAACTATAAAAGTTTCGATCGAAACTACTTTTGATGGTAGTTTCAATCAAAACTAACTAAATAGGAAAAAATCGTCCTAAATAGTTTCTATCGAAATTATTTTTTTCATGAAAACTCGGCTTTATTAGTTTCGATAGAAACTAACTAAAAATAGTTTCTATCAAAAGGATTAAAAAAGTTTTGATAGAAAGTTAGTTTCTATCGAAACTAGTAAAGTAGATGGCTTTTACAAAGTCTATAACATTCTCAATTGTTTTCATGGCTTCCAGGCTCAATTGCTAGGTTCAGATGGAGCGTTTAAGTCATGTCATTTTCCATGACATAAGTACTCGGAATGAGCTTTCTAATGAATATGGATTTGATATATTTTGAATTTTTTAAGTATCCATTTTTTTACGTTAATTGAATTGAGGTTCATTATAAAAAACAAACCTATATATAGAACGGTCATGGAAAAATAGTATATAAGAGAATAACAATTTTGAAAAATAACTACAATCTCCATATTCAAGTCCTCTTTCAATCAAAAAAATAAATTTTGAATTTGAATAAATATATAATAAGTTACATTGTCAAAAGCCATGTATGTCCAAATTAGTGTTAGGTCAACTTTAAACTCTGATAAAATATGAAATACTATGGATAAAAACATCAGATCACCTTTGTGGTTTTGGTATGGATGTTAACAAATTAAATTCAAAAGAATCACATTGATATCTATTGTATAAAAAAAGTTACGTGTGTCAAAAACAATGTCACTTTTTAAACATTAGGTTTTTGATAACATAGCAATTTTCGTGGGAGAAAAATTAATTCAATCAAATCAATTCAAATTTTTTTAAAAAATATATATTTAGAATCTTCATAGAAAATCCTAAAAGACTCTAATTTACTTCATCTTCAAATTCCTTAGCATTAAATGGCAATTTGCATCTGAATGTGAAAGTTTTCTTGAAAATTCACAGTTCAGTGTCAGTTTAGGTAAAAAAGTGTAACCTATTATTGGATATGATGAATTCAATCTCATAGAATCTCATTGATGATGTGATTGATTTAATTCTTCTTGCAAATTTGTACAGGTGGATGTCACTGACAACTTGTAACTATATCTGTTTATTTTCTTGAATATGAAATATACATTTACATACATACATACATATATATAATTGAGATTGTTGCAACTTGTAGTAATATCGTTCTATGTTTGTATGTTTAAAGTGCTCGTCTGATCTGATTATTAATATAGATACATGTCTCTACATGGCCCAAGTCCACATAGGGACATGTCTCTATATAAGACATGCCTCGTAATTATGATGCATACATTTCATAATAAATTACCATTAATATATATGTCATTTGTCATGCCCAAACTACGAGGGCAAAAACACACACAATAATTTTTTTTTTTATAATAAATAGAATAAATAAACAAACTATAAGTTTGATATATATATATATATATATATATATGTGCAAGGTTAAAGTATAAGTTCTCTTCAAAATGTCTTAAGTTTATTGTCTTAAGGAGGAATTGAAATGTTAAATTTGAACTCTCGTTACAAATTTGATATCGACAATAGCTTCGTTATAATTTTAATTTTAAAGTAATCTATTATAACTAGCATGATTAAATCAAAATTTCCAATCTCACAATACAAAACAATTCTCTAGATGAATAATCAACATTAAAATTTAATCTAATAATCTCACTTAATTTTATAACCTTTACTAACCTAAAGCATTTCAAGGTAAAATAATACGAACTTTCAATTTAAGAATGATATAACCACTTATAATAAATCTCAAGTAATTTTAAGACGGATTAAGTATGCTAACTACTTAACTTTAACAACATACTAACTAAGAAAAAAGATACTAACTAAAATAATGTCTAACATACAATTAAATGCACTTCATTCTAATAACAATTATTTAAAACTATAATCTACTAAAAATAGAACATTCTAAATATTTACCTTCAAACAAGTAAATACCAAATAACTAAAATTTTAAAAAAATAGATTAAAATATACTAATACTTAAAACAATTAAAAATAATAATAATAATCTAACATAACGATTACTACACTACATCTTACTAATTAAATTTACTAATAAACTAACTTAACCAAACTAAATCTCTTAGTATCTAATTCCACCATTTCTTAAAACTATCATACATTAATAACTTTAAATTTAAAACTAACCATAACAAAATTTAAACTAAAACTAATTATACTTCAAACTTACATTTAAGTGAAAACATATTTCATAAACAAATAAGCTAACTAAATAACTTAATATTTTCCTTGGCCTATGTTCCTCCTAGCATGCGTTTCTCTCTCCTTCACATTGAGGTTTGGAAGATAAATTTTTGTTTGAATTATGGCAATCCACGTGCCCCTACACAAGTCAGATCTGCAATAGTACAAAACACATTATATACTCCTCCTCACCCAAACCCAATAAAGTCGATATCTTTCTCCACCTATCCCATTAAATCATGAGACAAGGAGCTTCGTTGGCCGTGAGGAGGTGGAAGGAAATTTAGTAAAGTACCAAAATTTGGAGTTCCAGTCTGCTCACGCAAAGAGGCTGTTCACTAGCCTGACACAAATCAAATCCATCCCATGGTTTGGAAAGGGAAGTCTCCATACATAATCTCAAGGCATTTATGCGTATGTAATTTTGTTGACAATCACCTTTCCCAAAATTAATGTTGTTTGGATGGCCTTGGAGAAGGATTCAACTTGGCAGATGCATGAAGGAATATTATGCATTTCAAATCAAATTTACTGTGCAACTATCCCACCTATGGGGTTGCATCATGGAGGGACTAAAGTCTAACTTTGCTATTTAAATAAGGTGAGTCTTTTTTTTTGAAATGAATATCTTCCACTTGCCATCAAAATAATGATATTTTATATAGGCTATTATTTAACATGTCTGTAATAGACTGAGTTTTCCCCTTTTTGACAACCCATACATTTTCCAGAATGTTAAATATACTTCTATAGGTCTCTCCAATATATATATTTGATAAAACTTACATTGCTTATCCCCTCCTCTCTCTGTGACCAAATTAATTTTCAAGTTGTTAATGTTCTAACATTGCATTAACGATAGAAGTCCCATTTTAATTAAGAAATCTTAATGTAAACCATTATTGAAATTTCAACATAAGTCTACATGGATCGTACAAGAATTCCTGGTTAACAAATTTCATGAAACATCAAAAGTAATGCACTTCAGTGATATCCATATTACTAGTTTAACCATTTACATATCCATTAACTATCTAATATGACTGATTGAACACATAACTAGAAAACATTGTAACTGAACCTATTCTTAAGACAACTGAGAAGATAAAAATAATATCAAGATGATAATGTTTGATCATTCTTAAAGGAGTATCAAGATACACGGTTCTTCCTTCAAATTACTCTCAACACAATATCAAGCATAAACTAGGTTGGTGTAAAAACATAATCACTCACATATGGGAAGACCATGTGTTACATAGATTTATCAACTTCTCTTCCTAGGGGCAACATGCTTGTACCAGAATGTGAATATGGTTATTCTTATTTCTTTCTATAATTTATGTTCTTAACAATCATCATATAACAAAAGTGTTTGTTCCTTATTTTAGAATACAAAGTGGTGCAGAGTTTCTTAATCAAATTCGATTGTGTCAACTATGAAACTTACAATGAGAGAATTAACTTTGTGCTTAAAATGTAGTATTCCCATTTCCTCTTAATACCTATAACATCAAATTGAAAACTTTAACATATCCAATTTCTTTTCATTACATAATTGAAACTTGGAATTTCAGAATTCAAGGTCATTATCTATTATTCTATTTTCTCACCCACATATGCAAATTTTTTGAAATCACATGGGAGCAATGCAAGGAGATTCCCATAATCTTTTCTTTTCTCTATTATTCATCCTATTTTGATGAGCATCCATACAACTGAACATTATGATTAAATCTCATGAGAAGCAAATATACTCAACCATTATTTTATTGGCTAACTTGATCCAAAGGCTCAGCCGGAAAAGAACCAGGAAGAAAACCCAACTTCGTTGCCATTACAAAAAAGTTTGAAATAAAAATTACATAAGATATCAATCCCAAATTACATCAATTTAATTGAATTTTCTTCATGACCCTCATCAAGGGATTCGTAACAATTTCTGCAACACATTTCTAGAACCATGGAAGGAACAGAATCTAATCAGGTGACCACAAGCATGACCAAGAAATAATTTGAACATGCATATTCATACAAGGTTTTCACAATAGGATTTACAATGAATCAAAACTAGGGAAAGGTGGATTCTTCCAACCAGGAGAAGTCAAGTACGACACCAAACAGATGCCCAATCGAGGCTATAAACCAAGAACTTCCGTTCTTCCATTTCAACATACCATAATCATACAAGGTTTGTGCTGACAGGTAGGGGCCCATAACACCCTACCCTTTCTCCCTCTTCTCATCCTGAGAAGAGACTCTACACTGGTTGGAGTCCAACTAAATAGACCTTTCCCAAAATTGGTCACTTCTGCCCTATCCAAGGGTGAGTAATACCAAAACACCCATGCAAGAAAATCTCAAAATTTCAAACATAAACATGAAAAGGAATCATCCAAAATAACATGGTTTTCAAATCTTCTCAACATACCCACAAACATACAAACATTCAAATAACAACAAGGTAGCATAAGCATGAAACAAACATGAAAAATGAACAAGGGAGATGAGAATTCCTACCTGCACAAAGAGGTAATGGCAAATGAACAAGTTTGAAGAATCCTCTCTAAATGTAGAGATTGGGTAACCACCTCCACTAGACCAAGAAGGGCCTCTAAATAAGCCTCAAACTCAACCACCAAAGGGATCAATAACTTCTCCCACCCACTTACAATTCTAGAAACTCCTAACTCAACCCACACTATGGTTAAATACTAAGTGGAGGTGGGGAAATGAAACTCATGGTAGCCATAGTCAATTTTCGCATAAAAGCAAAAAGAGACTTTTTGAGTGGCCTCAAAAGTCAATAAAAGGGGCTCAAGGGTTGGAAAAGACTCCTAACTCATACCCATACCCCTTGGGTATAAAAATTTCAAGTTTTAAGCCTTAGGAAAAAGGTTAAGAGCCAAACAAAAGCTAGGAAATAATTAGGACCAACTAAAAACTCTAACATGCAAATTAAGCACTAATCCAGATTAGGGATGACTAAACTCGATTAAGAACCAATTTTAACAAGCTGACACTAACTTAAACCAACATAGGTCCAAAGGTTACACAACTAACCCAAATCAGCACACTGAAGAACATACACAATTCACGAGTGTCAAGCGACACTAAAAGAACATAGTTACGAACATTAACATTCACTGAACACAGAAAGAAAATACATACATCTCACAGTTAGAATACTTGAATTACAAACAACAAGGTTTCCAAAATTAACACATAGAGATTAGTTCTATTCCTCCGTCGATTTCCTCGGCTAAAATATCTGCACACTCATTGCACACATCAGTTGTCCCAAAACTCACATGTACATATGTATATATACGTATTCATGAATCACATAACTTAAAAAATACATCTATAAAAAAATCAGGGTTCCTCTCATCCTATTCAATTCTTAACCATTTAAAATATCTTAAACCAAAATATTAATCCTACCTTTTACTTAATTCATCAACATACATATACATAAGCATTAAATGACATACATCAAATATCTCAAAATAACATCACACAGCATGAGATAATATAATATGTTCTAAGCATCAGATAATGTCTCGACATCTCGAGTCGGGAGTATCAAAATAATAGTGTAACAACTAAGGCTACGAAGGGTTGGGGCGAGGCCTCACATCATTTCAAACAACGATTAATATCATCAACTCATGCAGATACCACACAACGATAATTGATGTTCACATGATTTCTTTTTGCCAAGTATATATATCTCGATCTAGGAATATTTTGAAGATAATTAATATCATTTAATTGATAGTGGCATTCAATCAATCTAACTAATAATTATTGCACACAAATTATGAGCATTGATTCAATTAGGTTGATACTCAATTTCTAGTTATGATCTAGAATTAACATTGATTAGTAATCATTAGATAGTATTGATTGAATATAATATGTGTGTGTGTGAATGATCTAATGGCTATTAATTAATGATAATGTTTAACTGGTAAACATAACAATTTGATCAAACTAATATGATTGAAGCCACAATATTACCGCTCTCTCTTAGCTAAGGAGGATAGTTTGTATGATCAATATATTTTACTCTTGAATTGTGAGAAAGGAATATCATCTCAATATGATATATATTAAAAAGAGTATGTTTACAGATAGTAACATGTATCCATCATTTAGATGTTACCTTACAATATCATCAAAGTATGGTACATCCAAGAATATCAACCATAAGATAAGTCACCATACTTATACATATTTTGGTATGTGCGCTAGCATTAAGTCTCATGATGCCTACCAAATAAAATATTTTCACATGGTGTCTCCAATGATACTATGTCTCCTAGTATCTACCATGCCATATCTCAGCAATATAACTTATAGTAGTTTGAACACTAGTTAGTTGTAAGGGATATGTACTATCATGGTCTCCATAAGCATCAACCATATGACATCCATCATAATAGAAAATTAAACTATTGTTAAGATCACAATCTTACAATAATAATAACCACAATCAAACATCAATTAAAGATCATCACATTTCATGATGTTTCTACAAAACTGTGTAGAAAATCAGATGATAAGAAAATAGTATACACATAAATATCTTTTAATATTGAAACTTAACAATGACTCAACTTTAGGAAATATAATTACAATTTTATCATACCATGTTTACCTTGAAAGTGTCCACTTTTTATTTTGAGAGGGGTTTGATTAGAATGTCAGTAGTTTTCTCAATTGTGGTAACATATCTCAGTTGTATGACATTTCTTTCCACCATGTCCCTAGTATAATAATAGAGATCTCAATGTGTTTTGATTTGATATGATATTGGATTCACTAAAATTTTTATAGAACTTTTATTATTACAAAGTAGTTTTCTCAACCATACTTCTTCTCTAGCTCCCATCAATATTGTAATGTACTCGAATTCCATAGAACTATGTACAAATGAGGATTACTATATGTTGAAACAAGATATCATGATAGATCCTAAGTTGAAATAAAAGATCCTAAGATGAAACAACACCCCAAGGTACTTATTTTTTCAACACCATTGCCAACCCAATTTGAGTCAGAATATCCATGTAGATGTATATATAGTTATAATATTTCAATCCTAGTCCAATAGTTTCATGTAGATACCTCATGATATGTATTGTTTCTACAAGGTATATTTTTCTAGGTTCACACATGAACTGACTAAAAGCATTTGTAGCATAACAAATGTTTGGCCTAGTATTAACCAAATACATCAAAGGACACATTATCTATCAATAGAGAATAGGATCGACTAACTCAAACTTAGAGGATACATCTTTTAGTTTATGTAGATTTGTTTCCATGGGTGTAGACATATGTTTCATCCATGATTCTTGATCTATTTAGAATATCAATAGTGTATTTACCTTGATTTAGAATGATACATTTTTCTTTTTGTCATACTTCTAGTCCTATGAAGTGACATAGGAGACCTAGGTCCTTCATATCAATTTAGATGCAATATTTTTTTTGCATTTCACGTTGAGATGACCTTCACCTATGATTACTAAATCATAAACATAAAGAACACATATTAACATATCACATTTACCTTGAAGTAGAGGTTAGGATCTATTTCATTCTTGGAGAATCCCAACTTGGTGAGGTATCTGTCTATCCTTTCATACCAAGCTCTAGGGGCTCCTTTGAGGACATAGAGAGATTTATTCAATTTGCAAACATGAGAAGGCTAACGTGAATAATGAATCATTTATGTTCTTCTAGGTATAGTTCCTCTTCTATGATACCATTAAAAAATGTAGTCTTTTTATGCATCTAGTGTATTTTCCCTTCTTTTGAGGTGGTGGTAGAAATTATGGTCCTCATTGAAGTGTACTGATAAACTAGGACATATGTTTCTTCGTAATCAATTCCTTTCTTTTGGGAGAATCCTCTATCAACAAATCTAGCTTTATGTTTTTCAATAATTCCATCTGTTGCATGTTAGATTTTAGATAACCACCTGGATGATACAAGTGATTTTCCTTTAGGCCTAGGGAAAATGTCCTAGACATCATTCTTAGAATAGATTTTTACTCTTCAATTATGACATCCTTCCAAACTTTATGTTTTATTGATTCTTCAACAGTTGAGGGCTCAGACTTAATGAGTTCACTCATAAGAGAAACATAACCTGAGTAACCTTTTGGTTTCTTAATTTATCTAAATGTGCCCTTTGGTGCTACATAGTTTTCTGATTCTTCAATTATTTTACTTGTCCATAGTGGTTATTTTTCTATTAGTAGTAGGCTCAAGAGGTTCAAGAGTATGATTCATAGGTTCATTATTTTTTACAAGTGTCTCTCTCTAGATCTTAGTGCTAGGATCCTCTTCCATGTCTTGAGGAGACTCACCACCTACATCATTAATGTTTTTAGATAGTTTGAATGTTGTGTCTCCTTCAAAATTTACATCTTCATTAATATCAATTATTTTCTGATTGGGAACATATATCCTATAGACTTTGGATGATTCACTATATCCAAAAAACATCCCTTCCTTTCTTGATGCCTCTAGTTTGGATCCTTTCTCCTTAGGAATGTGATTATAGTCTAGACAACTAGATATTCTTAAGTGATTTAAATCAGACTTGTTTCTAGTAAAATATTATTTAGGAGTTATGTTGTCAACAATATAATGAAGACATCTATTTTGTATGTAAACAACAGTATTGAGGTATGAAGGTTTTGATCATGCGTGATAGCTTTAGCAACTTCTACTATGACTTGCTCTTTCTTTCTACTACCCCATTTTGTTGAGGGTTGTATGGAACACTGTACTCCCTCTTAATATTAGTAGTATTAAAAAATTCTTTAAAGTTTTTAGAGATATACTCTCCCCCATTGTCTGATCTTAGAGTTTTGATTTATTTCCTAGTCATGTTTTCAACTAAGCCCTTAAAATTCTTTAAATTTTAATAGTACTTCATTTGATTGTTTTAGGAAATAAATTCATTTTTTTTGGGAGTAGTCATCAACAAAAATAACATAGTACAAAATCCCTCATAAGGAGGGTACTATCATTGGTCCACATAAATCAATGTGAATAAGTGCAAGTACATTTTTTGATTTATGTTCACTATAATGAAACACTCCTTTAGATATTTTGCCTAAGGCAAAACCCTTACATATTCCATCATGTTCTAGGTTTAATTTGGGTAATCTAGCAAAAAAATTCTATAGAAGGTAGGGCATGGAAGTGAAGATGTCCTAACCTTCTATAACATATTTTTTTGTAGTGGAAACAACATGGGTTGAGTCTTGGGTTTGAACATTAAATAGTTTCTACAAATATCCATAAAAAAATCCTATAGTATATGCATTCTTGATGTTTGAGTTCTTAGGCTAGGTAAGAACTATCCTACCAAGAAGGTGATTTGATACCCCTTTTTTCTCAAGGGTTGATATGGATACTAGATTTCTTTTGATGCCTGGTGGAAATAGAACTCTAGTTGTTTGAAGAGAAACTTCAGATTTTAATTGAATCTTGTAGATCCCAATTCGTTTCACAAGATAGGTTGAATTATATCCAATAGTGAATTCTTCATTTGAATTCTCTTCAAGACTATTTAGTTGTTCCTTGAATTTAGTTATATGATGGGATTCTCAACTGCCAATGATCCAAGTATTTTTTCTAGTCATCAACTCACTTGATAATGATGAAAATCATACCATTATTTATGTATCCTTGACTTCTATTAGTGAGGCTTGATTGTTGAGTATTTTAAGGCATTTTATGATGAAATATTCATACTTGTCACATCTGTAGCACTGCACCTTAGAAATGTTGTTATTTGTTTTAAATGAATGTTTATTGTTGTATGTTCCCCATTTTTCATTTCAAGTTTCCTTTCTTCCCTTTCTCTTGTGAGTTTGTATGAACAATACTTGAATTTCTCCATCATAATTATTTGTTCCAACCCCTTTAGTTATCAGTCTTTATTATTCTTGAATACAATAAGTTTTTAACTAGTCAAAATTTAGAAGTTTGGATCAAGCACTTATCCCTTGTATGAACAATTTCCAGGATGTAAGAATTTGATTGAGAGCCAACAATGTTAACTCTTTGTTGTTAATTACATGTCTAATTATAGATAATCAATCCAAAATAAGATATAACTAACTCACCCTTGTTCATTTCTATACGATGCAATTGTTGTTTTAGTATGAGGGCTCGATGATATTTTTTGTTTATCTCATACATGTTTTCTAAGAAGGAAAACATGACATGTGCAATGTGTAACTTTGATATAACATGAACTATATGATCCTTTTGCTAGGAATACTAGTTTTTTTAGCACTTGAATATTCTGATGATGTGTTGTATTTATGAAAGCTTTGTCATTGATGACAACATATATGTTTGTGATTTAATGTTAGACATAGATTTTATACATTGCAATGGTTTATTGAGTTAGAGAAGTTGACACATAACATGTTAAGCTATGTGATCTTATAATTGTGTTTACAAATCAGTGTAGATGCTACTTCTATGTTCTCTTATGTTTCTATTGAGTATTGGATGAGTTACAATTCATTTGTGAAGACTAGTAGCAAACCACTATGTAGGAAATTCTGTTAGAGATAGTTGTTGCTAGATTGGTTGTATCTTATCGATGAGGTGGAATTAAGGTGTGTGAGCTTGGATCATGGTTGCATGTTCTTGATGTTATGTTCATGAAAATTATTTTTGGAGATTATTTTGGGGAGGCTACGGATGCAAAACATGCAACATGTTTTATTGACAATTAATTATGCTCGTGTAACTTGTTGATCTTTATTGGATAAAGTGCTAATTATATTGCAACGCGTGGAAATATTATTGTAATATTTATAATAGTTCTTAAGAAGACATGTATGCCTTAATGAGGTCCCATGTAATAAATTGTATTTTGGGAAAGCTTTAACATGCTGACCTAGTTAGTTATTTGGATAAGGTATAAAGGAAAGATGTTTTCCTTGGATTTGTTTGATAGTTATAATGTTATTATGGTCAAAGGATGTGATTTTGAATAGAGTAGAACACATATAGAGTTGGTTGATGATCTTAAGCTTCAAAAGAATTTTATTGGAAATTAAGTTGCAATATTGGTTAGTTCAATATTAGCATTGTTAACTAGAAGATCTATTCTTCTTTTTTGACTGAAGAAATTTGGATAGTGAGTTCAATTATCTTCCTATCATCCTTTGAACATAGTTTGAACCTTTTAAAAAGGGTTCATGGTCTCATAATAGGAATTTTTTCTTTAATTAGAACTATTTTACTAATTGCATTATATTTGGCTCATAATAGAGTCAAATCCTTTCACAAGGAATATTTATATTAGTACACTATCTTGTGGGTGTCATCCCCACCGAGGTTTCCCATTTGATCAAGGGTTTCCCTAGTCAACAAATCATTTTTTCACTATGCATGGTTTATATATTGTTATGCTTCACTACTGTTTTTTATTGAAGTTACATACGATAAGTTGGATATAAGTTTAATTTGGTCACAATTGATTCATTCTCCCTCTTAGTTATGTGTGTGGAATTTACTTTCTAATGATTAGTATCAAAGCATCAGGTCCTCTTTGGTAAGGAAGCTTAGAAACTTGAGGAGATCCATGACATTCATAAAGATAGTCCAAAATTTGATAGAGACACCTATTATACTTGGAAGGATAAGATGAGAACTCATTTCATATGCATTAGGATTGACTACTACTTGATTACAAAGACTAAAACTATAATGAAGGAAGAAAAAGACCTACCCTCATATACCAATAAAGAAAATAATCTCTTAATGTGTAACATGT
The DNA here is from genome assembly GCA_028749045.1 of Cupressus sempervirens. Taxonomy (NCBI): domain Eukaryota; kingdom Viridiplantae; phylum Streptophyta; class Pinopsida; order Cupressales; family Cupressaceae; genus Cupressus; species Cupressus sempervirens. The sequence continues at coordinate 451,540,941 of CM053783.1, forward strand.
GTGCAAGAGAAGCACTGATCTATGCACTTCCAGAAATAAAATTTGTTGAGGTAAAAATTCTTTAGCTTGATTTTGAAATTTGTGATGGACTAAAAATACTTAATGAAGGTAATACAAATACAAAAAAGGCTAGGTTACAAAATTGAAAAACTATGCTTGAAAGTGCCAAAGTGCAAGAAAATGAATATGTTCAAAGGATTAATGAGATTTTTATAGGTATAAAAGGTGGTGGGGGGAACAATATCAAAAGATGAGGTATGCTACAAAATTTTGATATCTTTAACTATTGCCTATGATATTAAGGTGATTGCAATAGAATAAATTATTCCATTCATGCTCAACTTTAATAGAGAGAATTTGACTGGAAAATTGCAAGCATTTTAATCTATTACATTAAAAGAAAAATTTGCCAGAGTTGAATCTAATTTCAAAGCTAGTGTACATAATGACAAGATAGTACTAAAACAAACAAGAACTAGTGCTAATTATGCTAGAGATTGTGCAGAAATTTAGGACAAAAAAATGAATATTGATGAGCTTTTTTCATTGATTGTGAAGAGAGAACCAAAAGATAAGAACATTTTTTTCTTGTTGGCATTGCAAAGATATTGGTAATTTTTCTTATTAGTGTCTAGAGAGAGAATGAAAATTTAAGCCTAGGAACCCTTACCGGTCAAAGATTCCTAAAGATTGATTCTATGCTAGTGATGAGGAAATAAAATTCAAGGAAATGATTTTTTTAGACAGTGATGATGAATATGAGATAGGTTTTTGTTGCTATTAAGGAAGAGAGTCTTGTTAGAGAAGATTTTTTTAATTTTAAAATCAATAAACGACCAAGGCCTTGATTAATTTTATTAATTTAATAAATAAGATACAATAGCTTTACTCCATTCAAATGGGAATTGGTAGGAAAGAACAAAGAAGAAAACCTCCAATCTAGCCAGGGACGAATGTCCTATATTATTACAACTTCAAAGGGGCATACCCTAGTCAAATCACCACTTATCAATACATAAATTTAAATTACAACATAAAAATGGCATATCCCTAATAATCACATTAGATTTGGTTAAATTTTATCAATACACTTGTCAGAATCCACCTAATCTAGAGTCAAAAACCACCTATGTGCTGGCATACCTCTCACATCGAACAATCATTCCTCCTACTAAGCTTTATCAATCAACAAGGTTAGAAAACATATTAACCATAGACTAGAAAAAGTCAGCCATCCAGGGTCTCTAAGAGGGTTTGATTTCACGTCTTAGTTAATATTATATATCAACCTTATAAAGTTAAAAATTACAACTAACAAATTAAATAACCAAGAAAAAAGTGACCCTTAACTAAATCCTACCATAAAGAAACTAGAAAAGAATACATTCTAAAAAATACACCTCTATTTCCTCTAAGAGCTTAATCACATTATCTGCAACCCAATAAAATAGAAAACTAAGAGAAAACAGTGAGCTCCATCACATATTACCATCCTTCAAATTAATACCATACAAATTAGCAAGCCATATTCTAATTTCAAAATTAATGGAAGGAATAAGATATAAAAACCAAATAGACTAGAGGCACACTCTGTCAGGGCCAAAAACACCTTTACATACTCTTGCCCAAAGCATCCAAAGTAAATATAAATTCATAGGAAACAACCCATCTGAGATTCTTATCTCAACATATAAATCATCACAACAACTATTAGATTGATACCCATGAGAGACAAAGTCTAATACATCTAATCTTAATACAAATTTTCCTGAATCTCTATCATAATGAGATTTGTATTCACCAGAATATATTGATATGACAGATCTCTTAATAAAATTACCATTATAGACAAAATGCCCATAGCAGATCTCAAAAACCTGAAGAATCCTTAATCCTCTTAACAAATCTATGAATGGTAGGTTAAATCTCTCCAAACCCTACTTAGAGCATGCAACCTAAAGGCCAAACCAAGGAACCAAGAAACATAGCACTAGAGGGAGAGAAATAACTACATAACAAACCTAAATTATAATCAATCTAACCCATTTCTATTAATCTTTAATAATGCTTAAATTGGTCTACAAAAAAATCAACAAATACTAAGATACAGGCAAAGGAGTCCTTGAATTTTATAAACCAAAGAACACCATACCAACAAATCATTAATTGGATGTAAATCTGTGTTGATTGAGACCCAAGAAGTCTACAATCTAAAATTCTATGAATTACTATGGGTTATCCAAACTGACACAACACTTTAAAATATCCTACAGAGAATCTTTAAAAACTATTTAAAACTAATGATTAAAATATGAGGATACCAAACTCTGCATTGAGAGATATAAACATTGAAAAATCCTGAATTTAACGATCTATTATCGAACAAAAACAAAGAAAACTCCACAAAATATAATCAAAATTCAGCTTATCCTTATGAACAAGAACAGAGCTATCTACTGAGCACCATAGAAACCATCAACAAAACTTAGATCCATTCAGTAAATTATGCCATCAAATAAACATTCCAATCTAGACATTTGCATGAAACATATATATGACAAGTTGCATTATACTAATAGAGTATGAAAATAAAAATAAGATAAAGCCATATCAAATCATTCCAAAGTCCAAAAGTACCCACAATTTGGAACCAGGGGAACCCACTTCTATTGGCCTATAATATAAGGGACAATACTAAATAACCAAAACCCTAGGAATAGATTGCATAGAGAATTTACAAACCCTAGCTATAACATAGAACCAAAAACTTCTCCACAAGACAAAAACTAATTCTTTTGCTTCTAGTACACCATTATGACCTCTGGTATGTCATTCGACTTCTCAATGAAGAAGTTTGGAGGAAATTCAAAATCACATTTGGCCTTGCATGTTTTCTCAGTGTTTGGCGTATAGAAGTTAAGGGCATTAAAATCATCAAAGACTACACTAGGTTGTATATAGGCATTTAAAAAAATAAGATAATTAGTTAACCATCCTTTATCCTTGTCTTCAACAATTCTTCTCCACCTTAGTAGAAACTGGATACTCACTTCCATCCGTGGCCATTCTTGATAAAAGGCCATATTTTCCTTGATTATCAGTGTCAGATGCCAAAATTCTATCTCCAAATCAAACACACCTAGAGGGAGACTCATGTATTTCACCAGGAGGGGGATACAAAACTTGTCATTAATGCTATAGATAGCCTTCTCAAGCCCCTTTCTCCACACTAGGTTGAAAATATCACAACATAATTTGACAATATCCCCATGACCAACCTTCACTTGCACTGAAAATCCAATAATTGACCTTATAATGCTACTATTAGTCCTCCAAGTAGCCCTCCAATCAAACACTCCCTCTCCGATGACCCTACTAACTGCAATTCTCATTATGTCATCAACTGGATTGAGTAGTCTATTCCATCTTTCCAGCTTGACATTTCCAAGAAAGGCTATAGTGTGGTTTTTGGTAGTGTGGAAGACATGAATGTTAGAATCCATTTGTAGGAGATTGGAAAATGAAAGAAACTAATTGAATGTGAAACTAAATGAAGACAAAGTCTATCAAAGAATCTAGAACCCATTAATATGACAACTGGAGCCAGCAATCACTGACCCAGAAATGTGCATGGAATTAATGGCAACTAATGAAATCATAAGAGGAGAAATCAAAATTAATCATAAGAAAATAGACTATAGTTTCCTTACCTCAAAATGATGAAAGGAAAAAACTCAATAAACACAAGGAAAAAGGGTAAGATCGCAGATATAGGAACCCAGGAAAATATACGCCCAAGCATACAATAGCTTAAAGACCAAGAAATAAAGAATTGAATATAAAAAAGAGAATATATTTGAATAATAGGTTGTCTACATGAAAAATAAGAAAACCTATTATATTCATCCATTAATACACTTAGCCAAAAGGAACTATAGATTATTATCAATTTTAAAAGATACCCTATCAGCTCCTTTATTAGCTAACCAATCTACTTTCTAGTTACCTTCTCAGAAAATATGACAAATTTGAATATCTTCGATTTGATCAAGGAGCATAAGAACTTCATTTAATTTAGAATTCATAACCCAATTAGGAGTGACTTTCTTCCTAATTGCATTGAGGATTATTTGAGAGTTACCTTCAATGATAACCTTAGACAAACCTAAGCTAATACATAACTGCAGTCCTTTGTCTAGCACTTCTAGCTTTGCCAGATTATTAGAGGTAGGAGGAATGGGCAAAGCTTTCTTAGCTACCCAATTACCAGAGTCATCATTAATTATACAATTGATTCCTGCCACACCTAGATTACCTCTTGCAGCTCCATCAAAAGTGATTTTAAACCATCCACAAGGGGGTGGTTCCCATTTGCACATAGCCCTCACCTCCTCACTTTTCTTCAAATATACAAGAGGCAGGTTAATGAGATTGGACCAATTTTTCTTCATAAGACCATCCTAGATCTATGAGAAGGATCCCTCTTCTTTAATGGATTTCCTAAGATGGGAATTTAACACCTCCATAATAGATGCTTCTATTTTTAATAGTAATCATTCCACATTCATTTCTTTATCTTGAAAAATGTGATGGTTTCTCTCCTTTCAGATCTCCCATACTACAATTGAAGGACATATATTCTAGAGTTTATTATAAACACCATGAACCATGCTAATAGGCTAGGCTATAAGGAAATCTAGGAAACATTATAGAAAAGGTGAAGAGCACCCAAGACTGAGCCTAAGCCAATCCCAAAAAACCTGAGCAAATAGACATCTATACAAAAGATGATCCATATCTTCATTATTGTGTTTACATAACAAACACCAAGAAGGACCAATAATACCAAATCTGGATAATTTGTCAGTTGTTAAAATCCTATTTTGGAGAGAAAGCCATAGAAATAATCTTGCCTTAAGGAGATAGGCAACATCCCAGCAAAGTTTGAGAGGAATCTCCACTTGATTCCAACTTTGGGAAGGGACCAAAGTTTTATATCCATTCTTCACACTATATTTACCATCATTAGACCTAGCCCAAATGAGATCATCATTCCTTTCTGATTGCTTAATTTTCTTATATGAAAAAATCTTCTCATAAGCCTTTACTGAATTGGGATCTAGCCCTAGCCCATCCAATGATCTCCAAATCCATTGATGGGACCCTTCCAAAAATGTCTTAATCTTATAATCCTTGACTTTATCACCCCATAATGATATCAAACTATTTTTGAGATTAACAAGAATGGGAGAAGAGGAAATCGGGGGACATCCATCCTAGGAGTCCTCCCAAAATAAGGCTTTATCACCCAACCCCACATCCCAGGTCAAAAACTTACAAATTAATTGCCGACATCTGGATATAAAATTCCAGCACTCTGACCCTCTCGGTAGATTTTTCATTTTGAATATAGATAGCAGATCTTCTAGATCAAGATATTTGTTATAAAATATCTTGGCCCATTTGTGGTCTCTTTTAGTGTAAAGATGCTAGAAAAGTTTCACACCTAACACTTCATTTTTCCATTGAAGGTTCTTGATCCCTAAACCCCCAAATTCCTTAGATTTGCATAAATTATCCCATTTAATGAGAGCTAATTTTTGTCATCTTCACAATTTTTCCAAAGAAAGTTTCTAACTTTTGCTTCAAACTTTGAAAGCGTATTCTTAGAATGGGGAAGACAAGAAAGAGGGAAGATAGGAATGGCTGATAAGACCGAACTAATTTTAGTAGTTTTGCCAGGCTTTGAAAACCACTTGTCTTTCCAACTACCTATCCTCTTATCCAACTTATCAAGAATATCCATCCAAATTTTACTAGATTTTGGACCCTTCTCAAGAACAATAACTAAATACTTATCTGGAAATTGCCCCGTATTATACCCCATTATCCTACAAATTAGATTTTCCATTTCAGAATTAGTATTTAGAAAATATACCTTTGATTTGCCATCATTCACCTTTTGACCCGAGGCATCCATATAGGACTTAATGATAGCCTTAAGACCTAATGCCTCAGATATTGTACTCTTACCTGGTAGGATCGTGTCATCTACATATTATTAATGAGTGATATTAGGCATATTTATAGTAATAGTGATGCCAAAAAAATTCTATTTGTGATAGGCATCTGAAATCGCTCTTCCAAATGCTTCTACCATAACAATGAAGAGGGAAGGAGATAATGGATCTCCTTGTCTAATACCTCTTGAAATTTCAAAAAAACCTTCAAGAATTCCATTAATAAGAATAGAAATTTTAGGAGTAGAAATAAATTTGAATATGAGATTTATCCATTAAGGAGAGAATCCAAATGCTTCAAGAACCTTGCAAAGGAAACACCAATCAACCATGTCATAAGCCTTTTGTATATCTGATTTCATAAACATATATGCCACCTTATTTTTTGATGCCAAATGGATTGTTTCTTGGATAGTAAGAATACCATCCAAAATAGATCTACTCGGGACAAAACCTATTTGTTGTTCAGAAATTAGCTTTAGCAAGAAAGCTTTAGGCCTATTCACCAGGATTTTGGAGAAGATTTTATAAAATGTGTTGCATAATGCAATAGGTCAATAATCCCATGGAGTTTTCAGCCCATTCTTTTTAGGGATCAGGGTGAGAAATGAGTAATTAATTTCAGCCAATAGAGCTCCTCCATTCCTTGATGCTTCAATGGATTTCCATAAATCCTCCCCCCCACAATATCCCAACATTTTTGAAAGAAAAAGGCTTGAAAACCATTTGGGCCTGGAGATTTCTCTAGATTCATATTAAAGACAACTGATCTTACTTCATCCAAAGTGATTGGTTTATTTAACTCCTTATTATCCTTAGATGAGATTAATTTTGGAATAAATTTAAGCATTTTTTATTGAGCCTCTCTATTAGATCCTTCATAAGTATTTAATATTCCCTAAAAATGGGCTACGAACGTATCTGTAATTTCTTGTAGTTTTTCAGTACATATTCCTAGATGATTAGTAATACTCATAATTTTTCTCTTAGATCTATTATAAATGGTGGAATTATGAAAATATTTCATGTTCTGGTGTCCCTCATCTAGCCATTTATCTCATGATTTCTATCTCCAAAATATTTCTTCTTTGGATAGAATATCTTCCAATTAGAGAAGAAAAATAACTTACATCATAGATTGAGAAAAATAATATAACTGGATAATAGATAGTGGATGCTCACATCACATGACAAGTGAAATAGATAATTTTTTTGAATTCAACACTTATGGTAGTGGTGTAGTCAGAGTTGGAAATAATGCTCCATGTCTAATAAGGGAAATGATCTATTACACTTGATGGTAAAACTTGTGAGTGGTAAATATGAGCCTCTAATTTAACCACACACTTCAACATGATCATTATTTATCAAGTATATCCAAGAATGAACATGAGATTGTTCATCCAAAATCTTTGCACAAGGTGATCTGTTGTCTTCTATCCAGATAGAGTTTTGCTATGCACTCTCAAAATTGAGAGTTCAGTAACCAAACCAACTAGAATGAAAGATTTAATCTAGATGAATGCAAGATTAAGCTAGACTATAAATATAATTATACTATATTTTTTGAGATATTTAATCTGAAAAGAAGATGATAGATTAATCTAAGATAATAGTATTCAAAGCAAAATGCAATAAAGAATGTCTTGCGAATGCAAAATGTTGAGCTCTCAAATTGACAATGTTTTGATACTCATCAATTGCATCCTCCAAAAATGAGAGGCAAAAGGTCTCTTTTAGAATCCTAGAACCAATTGATAGTTGAGATTGAAGTAGATGAATGGTTTAGATTAGAGGGGAGTTCAATTCAACTAGAGAGTTTCCATATTTAAAGGATGTAACTGATTGATTTTGGAGAGAATAAGGAGTTAATTGATTTGTTTCCTTTTCTGATTTTAGTTGACTTGCAATTTCAATTTAGAAATGGAGAGAATATTTGAAGATAATATTTGATTTATTTAATTAAATGTGACCTCATAAATGAATATCTCAATTGATTGAATAATTAAATTCAACATTTAGGATGAGGGTATTTAATAAAATCAAATATATTTAATTCATAATGTCATTCATATTAGCTCAAGGGGTGAATTAATTTAATTAAAGTGCTAGGATGCATAATTGAAATAATTCAATTAGAAGGTTTTTTTAGCCAATTTAATTCAATGTTTAGGAATTAAATAAGTTATGTGATTATTGCAATTTTAGGATTTCTTTACAATTTGATAATAAGATCAAGTCGAGGCAATTGGTAAAAAATGCCTAGTAAAATATGACTTTATTGATCAAGGAATTGATGTCAATACTAATGCACCAAAATAAGTTCAGATTTCGTAAGTGCCAATTGTGGGGTATTAAATTTGTCCCTTTTTGAATTGATGTGCAAGCAACACATTGATTCAAATAATAGTTTGATGATTGAAGCATAGAATAAGAACTAAAATTGACTTCAAATTTGATGATACAAAAGCCAGTTGATGATATTTATAGGGTTATCTCTAGAATGAAGATTGACCCTCCGAAGTCTAGATAAAACACCTAGATATTGGTTTAAGAGCACAAAGATTGTCATGATTCACATGATTGTCCCTAGAATAAGGTTGAATCCTCAAGAGTCTAGTTTAGAATTCCTAGAGTCCTATCCATTAAAAGATGGCAAGATCAATCACAATTCATAAGATTGTTTGCAAAATGAGGCTTAACTTTTAGGAGTCCAGATGTAACATCTAGATACCCATCCATAGAAAGGTGATTGAAAGAAAGTTTAGGATTATCTCCAAAATAAAGCTTAATCCTTTAGAGTCCAGATAGAGTATCTAGATACTAGTCCATAAAAAGAGATGAAAATAACTATTACGAGTCATAGGATTATCCCCAGAACTGAGTTTTAACCCTCAAGAGTCTAGAAATAATGCCTAGATACTTGTTCATTACGTTATGATACAGACTATCATTTATTTGATCAACTAATCAATAGATGAGATAAATATGATATGATGCTAGATATAGGGAACAAAGGTGCCCCTAGTGATGAGATTTTCGTAGCAATGAGACATTGAGTTTATATCATATTTGAAGCAATATTTGATTGATGCAATGATGTAATCATTCTACCTCCTCAAGAGGAAAAGTGAAATATGACACATCAAAATAGTGATGTAAAGTAATAGATTTGAAGATATTGATATGATCAGTGTTTAAAAGGAAAGTAGAATAGATTAGAATAGATTACAGAAGATTTTAAGTCAATTCAGAGTGATTTTAGGCTTTGTTTGACCACATTTGTCCAAGGTTGACCTTGGTTGGCTAGAGTTGAATTTGGATGAAAATTTTTATTTTTTTGAGAAAATGTTGATATGATGAGACCCTGAGATGAATATTGCATTAGAAAGATAAACTACACAAGAATTTAATTGTGTTAGTCCCAAAAAATTTTAAATTCATTTTTAGCTATTTATGAGTGTTAGATTTTGATTTTGATCTTGAAAATGGATTCAAAATGGTCAAATTAGCTAGGTGGGTGATTTTCACAACAATTAGAGAGCATTTTAAAATTAATTCAAACCCTATATAAGGCCCCAAAAGGTCATTTTCAAATCATTTTCACTTTTTTCTTTTTTGGAGAGGAGCTTTGAGAATCATGGTGGTCCCTATTTGTTTTTGTTCACACTGTTTTGAGCATTCCAAAAGTCACAACTAGCTAATAGACTATAGATCATTGGTAAGTGATAAAAAAAAATTCTCTTTGAATTTGAATTTGATGCATTTTGATCAATTTTTTCATGTTTTTAGTCAAATTTAGAGCAGGTTAGGTCAATCTCTCATGCTCAGGCCTCTTGGCTTGTGTGGTGCACATAGAAATGTCATGTAAGAATTCGCTAGGAAGACAAAGTCTTGCATCAAAATGGTTTATGTATCACCTCAATGAGACTTATATATCACATCATAGACCTTAAAATAGGGTCGATAGTCATGTCACCCAAAGTGAAAGTTTGCACAGGCCTACTTTCTCATGTCGCAACCAGGCAAGTATCACGCGAGATTAAGCATTGGTATGGTTCTTGTTGTTTTCTCACATGGAAATATATGCTACTTTTCTTGGTTGTAAGGTCAAAATTGTTCATTTTTCATCTTGTGAGTGCCATTGAAGGTTATTTTAGCTCGTCTGTAGATGTCTTAGAATATTTTTCAATGTTTTGGATAGCATTTTGATTGATCAAGTACTTATTGAGCTATGTTATTTGACTAGTTGCAAAATAATTTCATAGATATTTCATTTCATTCTCACTACCCTACCATCAAAAACATAGTTGGATAGTTAGATGATGCTGAGGTAGTGCATCTAGATACTTTGGGATTAACACATGTCTATGATATCCCTAATATTTAGGTGAATCACGGTCTCCTTACAACATTACTAGAGAATTTCCATTCAGAGATGAAAACCTTCCACCTTCCTCTAGGAAAGATGACTATTACCCTAGAGGACATATATATGATATTACAAATACCTTTCCATGGCCAACAAATTGAGTATGATACACAGATGAGGCCCAGGATTCTAGTACTGTGAGACATTTTCCAAGATGAAATCATATTGAGTAGGGCCATCTCATGGGATGATTTGATTCACTGATAAGGACAGAGGCATTGACTTGCATTGGTACTAGAAACATTTATTGGATGCTACCTGATGCTAGACATAGGGAAACATGGGCTAGAGTGTGGATGCGGTAGGGTATTGCATCAAATGTTAGATCTGCACACATAGTTTGGATGGGGCCAATGTATGCTAGTGCATATATACCATGCGATCCATGAGACCATCTATAGAGAGGCAAAAACATAGTAGCATGAGTATTTGTACTAAAAATGTGGGCATGCAAGCACTTTCCCATGACAAGGCCTATCTATGAGTATCTTTGGAAATCATACAAGCCCTACATATGTAGATACTAAGAAGACATGACCCAAACCACCTTGGGTAAGACATATCATTTGAGAGCACAACTTGATGATCTAGTAGTTGTGGCATGGAGACCATGGAGATATACATAGGCATGGGATGATACCCATACACAACTTGGATATAAGTTTTTCTCATGACCATTGATTGGTTGTTCCGTTCAGATTATTGAGAGATTTATGTTGAAACAAGTCTAGAGATAGTTCAGTTTTCTCTAAGACATCTCATGAGAGTACTATGCATATACCTGATTCACCAATGAGGTGAAGAAGGGTTGGTCACTGAGGTTGGATCTAGGCCAATGCATGATAGATGCATAAGGTCTCACCATTGCTAATGGGATTACTTATCAGGTGTGACAGATGGTGGGGCTACCCCCAAGTTTAGAGAACACTTTTTTAGCCATCAATTCTCAATATTAATAGATCTTATGGCCCAAGTACCTCAAGTAGGAATACAAAAAACACCTCTACATCAATAAGGACCTTGTTAGAGGACCACACAGGTGCATCCTTCTTGACCGATGAGGATAAATCTAAGTGTGGGGAGTAGTGGGTTAGGATAGAGATGACCCCAGGTAGAGACAAGTATATTGGGTGCAATTTGTGGAGATGCACAGAAGAAGAGAGTGGAACCAACACAAAAAGGAGAGAAGATGGGTAGGGGTGATGAGGGGATGCTAGATCAACCTCTATAGGGTTTCACAATTACAAACCTATCAGCTCAGACACAAGATTCCCTTTGATAGTCTACAGAGAGGGTGCATACATCATAGTGACAACTAGGCCGAGAGCTATAGATTCAAGTGGTAGTATGGGACACTCATCTAATAGAGTGTGATAAAGAGATCAAGGAGTTGAGGGAGAAGCTCAAAAGACAATAGAAGGAGACTCATTATCAGACCCCTCAGGAAGCATACTATATTGGTACATATGCTAGAGCAGTTCCCGAGGTAGAGTAGGTGCCTCAATTTTTTGAGTATGCTCGTGGTTCCAAGGGTACAATACCTTTGCTAAGAGTAGATGTTCCTCATCTTCCTAGTGAGAAGGGGGAATCATGTAGTTAGATCACTCTCTTTTATCAGATTGGTAATGCATATATATATATATATATATATATATATATATATATATATATATATATATATATATATATCATTTTGATATCATTGCATGTGTCATGTTTTATTTTTATGATGTTCATACTTGAGATGTATCCTACATAGATTTTGATTATGCAGATGTTTTGTTGTATGGATGGATAGCTTAGATGATATGAGATGTATATGCATATGTATGAAAATGTGATAGATTAGACATAGCTAAATGATATATTTTATGAGATGAGATGTAGATGATGTGATTCTGCTATGCATATGTTTAAATAGATGTATGATAATGAAAAATGAGTGTGTACTAACATCTCATTGAGGTGTCACACTTTTTGTTTATGACAAATGCTCAATCAAGTTTTTGAAGATCAAACATGGGATCAAACACTTGTGCAAATGGGAAGAGAATGTGAATCACATGAGAAGTCTTCTATCTCTCAAGTCGATGAATGGAATCAATGAGTTTCCAAAATTGTGTCATAATGAAAGTCTAAGATGAAATGCAATTTTATGATAGATGAGATCCCTAGGACATGGTTACTAAACCCATAAGATATAGTTATCATCATAGAGCATTTTATTAAGGGCACCATATTTTGTACAACCCTCATTGGCATTGCTACCATGAGAATATGAATATGAAATTAGTCATAGTTTTGTCAAAATGAGATGTAAGCATCAAGGCACAAGAAGCCAGAATGACCATAAAATCTTTTCTTGTTGATTTAGCAAGTGAATACAAGCATTAGAGAATAAGCACTAAGGATGACTAGAATGTTTCTTGTATAGAAGAACACTAGACACGTGAGAGATCCTTCTCATGCAAATAATTAGTAAGTATTTTTTTGCAATGACCCTTATGCTCATAACTTGAGACATAAGTGTGCTAAGCATACTTGTAATAACCCGTATGTTCACTTCATAGGACAAGTATCAATATTTACTATAGCATAGAGAATTCACTCAAACATACAAGAAGAAGAACCAAGCTCACTGAAGTTTCCATATAAAATGTGTTGAGGTACACATGGCCATCCAACACAAGATAGAGGCTCTTAAAGTGGACATCCCTTTTATGTGGATACTTCAGATTATTGGAACTGAACCAAGAAGCAAAAAAAAAAAGTTCATGCCCCTAGTCCTTGCTCCTCTAGTTGAGATAGACATCCCAAAGTTTCTTGAAGGGGAATGAAAATAAAAAATAAAAGAACATATAGAAAGCCCAAAATAACTCAATTAGTCTCAATTTTCAATTCTATTTTTAGTGTTAGAGGATTGATGTTTAGAATGTTTATGCAAAATCTCTTCAGTAGATAGGTGACAATAGGCAAGCTCAATTAGGAAAATTGATGACTGATTCATGAGAGACAACCTAAAAGCATAGGGCATTTCCCCCTAGACCAAATAGGTTTCAATCCATGTTGGTATTGTAATCACCTAAAAATGGTCATCTAGACTATTAGCCCCCTTCTCAGCATTTTGGCTAAATTAATTTAATCATTTATCTAGACCAAATTGTTAATAATCAATTTATTTGATTATAACCTATAGTTTGACTATGCTATCCTAAGTTCATTATTTGATTAAAAGAACATGTCCCCTTTTAATTAAATAAAACACCCCATTCTTCTAACCCACTTAAAGTGCACACATAAAGTCCTTTTTCTATTTTACAATTAAAATAAAAGGCTTGTGAGACTTTTGTCTTATGTGACAAGTCAACTTATATTCTATTGGTTGACTTGTGTGTGCACATGGATCACTCCTATTTTCGAATTCCACCGTTGATCATCCACCATCTTCATCTTGATCTCTAGCATCCATACGACTTTAAAAGAGAGAGAGCTTTCCCCCTCAAGGGATCCATCTTTTGAATATTGTTATGCTGCATGTTTTCTAACAGGTTTCTTTGGAGCTTTGTGGAGAACTTCTCATTTCTTGTCTCATTCTCTCATTACCATTGCACACTAGTTTAGATTCATACTTACATACTAGTTTAGTTATTTTCTTGTAATGATCTATCTCACATAGTTTAAATAATAGTATTGTAACACTCTCACCCATGCTTAGGATAGCTGCACTTTTTATATTCATTTTAGTTTAATCTTTAGTTGCATTGCATTCTTGAGGAACTCCTTGAGACATTTGCATTTTTGCATCTTGTCTTTGGAACCTCCCATTGCATGGTTTACTAGCAAGAAGAGTATCTCTAAGGCTCATCTGAGAGCCTTCTTATTCTTGAAATATACTCTCTTGCACTCTATGGATAGGGAGCTCTAAGCCAGCATCCAAGCATTCCAAACTCATGGAATCGTTTGGATAGAAGGGTTTAGAGTGGGACACTTTTGAGTGTACATTTTTGGCACCCACCGTGGGGCATGAATCAAGTTTCTAACTCTATTTTATTTCATTTCTTATATTTGGTTTTTTTATAGAAGCATATTGGATCTAATAAAGTGCTTTTGTAGAATTATCACTTTGGTTTTAAGGCCAACCCATAAGTAGATTGGTTTGAAAGCCAAAAATCTAGTTGGTTGAAAGATGTGATCATATCTTTTAAAGCGCTTGGAGTTTGGTTCTGAAATTTTTTTTGTAGCTTGGGTATGTCTTGAAAATGTCTCAGTCCAATTTTCAAAGCATTTTGACGTGATTTGTGAGAGTTATGATTTTTTTTTTGTTTTTCATAAAAAGCCATTTTTAATTGCAAATCAGCAGATTTTTTTGAAAAAACTTATATTTTCAGAAAGGTTTTTGAATTTTAAGAAGGGTATTATCTTTGTGTTTTGACTTTTGAGGTCATATTAGGGACCAAAAACTCGATTTGATAAATCTGGCCTATTTTGACAAAATTGATCTCTAGGGAGAAAATGAAGAGATTTTTTTGAATTTCTTACATTTTTGAAAAGATCTCTGATTTTTAGTAAGGGTCTCTTCTTTTCATTTCTATTTTTGGATTTGAAATCATAGCAAACAAGTCCAATCTTGTTGACTAGGTCAAAAGCAAAGAGTAAAAATAAGAGCATTTGTGATTAGTTTGCCCTTTCTTTGCATACACTTGATTGGAAGATAACTTGGATATTTGAGGCAACTAACCACTTTTTAAATTTTAGTTTTTTATGTTATTTCACACTAACTTGTGGTGCTAACAAGTTGTGATTGCAGGTTGCCATCCTTGTGAAAAAAATTGAAACATTGCATAAAAAAAATGCATGTTAAAGCTTCAAATGCACAAGGGCTACTAACGATTGTTTGCAAGGCTGCCCAACACATAAAAATCCAATTTTGCTTGTTCTTTACTTTTTAAATGTGTGGCATATACTAGTTATTTTTTTTTAGGCACATTAAAACTTACGATTGAGATCTTTTGGTGATAGGAGAGTATGCTCTTCACCCTTGTAGTGAATCAGAAATCTTGACTTACCATTTGGTTTCAAGAGTAAGAGGCAACTGAATCTTCTTGGTGTGTTTTGGGGAAGCAATCAAGGTAGGAGAGTATGCTCTTCACCCTTGAGGTGAATCAAAAATCTTGACCCTTGAGAGTGGATCCATTTTGTGGTAGTTAGGATCCTTTAGAGGGCCCGCTCTCGGACAACCTGAGAGGAATGACCCAAGTGGAGACAAGAAAATTACCTAGCTCTTCCAACCCACTATAAACTCAAGGCTATCAAAGACACAAAACCTTGGTAGACATAGTGTTTGTCTTCACCTAGTGTTATCACTTATGTGATTTCGACCATAGGGAGATCACTAGGCAAGAATGCTTAAGGTACTCTTGTGGTCGCGAGATCGGTTACTCATCGCAAGATGAGGTGTCCTGTAATTGGGAGCAAGAGGAACACTATGAACAGAAGCCCTATCTAAACACCCTAAGTTAGTAACTACCTTTTTTAGCTGCTCAACTTCTTGGTGCAAGGATTGATCCTAGTGGACTACCTAGATCACCCCAAGATTTTACACTCACCATCTGTGTTCCCTTGGTTATGCTTATGGCATTTCCATGACAAAGCCAATATCTCTTGTGGAAAACCACTTGGTGTGAGGCAAATGAGCATCAAGTATGGGCCAAGTTGTTGAGTAATGAACCATGTCCTTTAGGTAGAGATTGCTTGATGTGTTCTCGAATGTGGTATACCTATGAAAATCTTTTGAACATACAGATGACGATAATTCTAGGGAATTCTTTTGAGACCTCAGATATGCTTGTATCATGCAAGGTTTCTTTGTCCCTTGCTTGATTGTTTGAAGACTACTCCATGTGTCACTATCTTGCTTGGAAAGAAATTGCTTTTGAACATCAAACTTACTATGCTATCAACTATTGTCAAACTTTGTCAACCAAGTCAAAACATCAAATGCAAACATTTTCTTGTGTTGTTTTCTAAGGGGATTCTCATCATTTGATTTTTATTTTTTATGTCTCTAGTTCTTGAACATGCTTAAAGTAACTCTTTGGTCTTTCTATCTTCATGGTTTATGTCCACTTGCTAGTTATATTTTTGCTGAAGTGGTTGCCTTGATTTCTTGACTACAGTCTTAGGTTGGAGAGTTGTTCACTTGTCACCTTGCTTGCTCTATCTATTTGGCTATTTGGGCATCTTTCCTAGCTATTGACTTGAGTCATTCATGTCGTAATTTTCTTGGACATATTGTTTGACAAGTCACTTTAATCTCTCTCTACTATCTTGGCAAGTAAACACTCTACCTCCTATAGTTTCAACATCAAGTTATCTTCTAGGCTCTTTATGCTTGGCTTTGCATCTAAAAATATGGGATCTAAACCTTGTGCTACCAAAATCTAGATGATCATGATATCCTCCATGTCACTAAAGAGTTTTAAGATCTATATGCACAATACAAAGAACTAGAAGAGACAAATGATCTTTCTTACCTTCATCTCTCTAAGCGCATGACCGAAATGAAGTCTAAACTTGAGAAAAGGTTGGAGGAGAAGATTGCATCATTACATGAATCTTCCTTAAGGTCTTTACATGCATGTGAGTCACCTTCTTTGAGGTCATCCTCTTCTTCTAGGTCTACATGCTCTACTTCAAGACATCAAATGTCTTCATCTTCCAGATCTAATCTTTAGAGAACAAGCAAGTGATACCTTCTTTGAGACTATGCCAAAATTTCATGATGGACCTATCTTTGACCAAGATAATGATGAAGACATGAATGCATTCTATTCACTTGAGAAACAACAAGAAGATCCTAGACATACTTCTAATAGAAATTTTTCTCCCTTGGAAGATTCTTATGATGACACTTTGCAAAAACTTCTTATCAATAATATCATCATGTTACCAAAGTCTAGCTCATATGGAAACCCATTCTTGGATATCTATTGTGCTTATCATCAACATAATGAGCATAGTACTTCAGATTGCATTGAGCTAAAACATAAAATCCAAGATCTTATTGATAATGGAATAATTGATACCTCTAATGATTCATGCGATGAGGATACTTTTCTTTAGCAAGATTATATTAATGAACCTATGTCTAGTAGCGGCTCTATTACATCTTCCACTTCTTCCAACACTCGTGCATCTCCCAACACTTCAAATCTTTCCAACATGCCTCCATCAAATAAAGGATCTAATGCTTTTCACATTGACTACGTGTATCCTTAAGGGCTATCTCTAAAAGAAACTCAAGCTAACCTTCACTTGGCTGCGAACTTTTTCCATGCTACTAATCCTAAACATCCTCAACCTTCATGCACTACTATACCTAATCCGAGCACTACTCTATTCACTCTTCATTCTCCCTTGTCCTTAGAAGTGGCTCCATGTCAAGAGGACTCTCAAAAATAAAAAGCTATAAATGTCAAGAAAGATCAAGATCAAGCACCCTTTCATCTCTTTCAAGATTTTCCCCCTCCATATCCTATAACTTGTCCACCTCCTAAGTATGATGAAGATACCACTTCCATTATCTCCCTTGAGCTTACTGAAAATTATGAGAAAATTTCTCTTCATATGCTATCCAAAGCTACTTGTCAAGATCAAAGCATCCCCTCATGTTCTACTTCTCCACATCCACTTCAAAATTGTGCTCAAGCTTCAAGTGCTTCTATTAAAAATGTTGTTCCTATGAAAGGTACTCATGAGTCTATTGATGACTTTGAACATGTTTCTCACTCTAAAGATGTTGATATCCCTTCCCACTATCCCTTTGCATCTTCTAAATCTATCCTTGGTCCTTATCCATCTAAGCTAAAGCATTCAAACCTTCCATCCATATTGGGGCCTTATGTTCCTCCATCTCCTACGTTCACTCCTAGCTCATTCCCTAGCTCTCCTATAATACCTCAAGATCAACAAAGACAATCATCCTTGATGACTTTTCACCCATCTATACATCTAAACCAGTCATATCATCCTTATTCATCCACAAATCCCAAGTCCTTTGGAAGTGAGAATAAACATAAGAATCCATTGAAAAAGAAAGATCACTATGTCCCATCTAATTGACATGTGAATGCTAAGAAGGAGAATGCACAAAAGAGACGGCAAAGGTCCACTACTCAAATAGTTAAACCAAAGAAAATATGGAATCCTAAATCCATCATTATACAAAGGCACTCTCAAGCACCCAAAGAACGAGGAAAATCTAAAGCTATGTGGATTCCCAAGTCTCTTTTAAAAGACTTGAATATTGAGAATATTTCAAAGTTGACATTCAAGCTTCCAAAGGCTTCCATTCCATCTTCTTCCAAAAATCTTCCTAAAGTTATTCCAAAGCCTTCCACTCCACTTTTTTCCAAATCTCTTCTACCACCTCATACATCTAAACCTCAAGCTACTTCATCCATGATTCCTCCATCATTCCAATACCCTTCAAGGTGTGTTTCAATGTTGATCTTGTACAATATTTCAACTACCCTCATGAAATCCTCTAAAGCTTACACTAACTTTCTATACATGAACTATTATCCTCCATATACTCTTCCTACTACCATTTCTCTTTCATCACCCTATCAACATCTTTGAGCATACCTTTCTATGGTCTTGGCTTATCATGACTTATATTTTCTATAGGAGCATTATCTACATTCAAACAGCTTCAGCTCTTTCTAAAAATTAAAAAAAAAAAGAAGAAGAAAAAATAGAAAAAATGAAAAAAATGAAAATGTGCCTTAGTGAAAACCACATCTTGTGGCACCTTGGTAGAAAAAGTAAAGAGAAATAAATTTATCCTATGGTGAAAACTACTTCTTGTGGCACCTTAGATAAGTACCATGATGAAAACCTAGCAAACAGGCATCATGCGTAATTCTTCCATCATCCATCTATCCCTTCTTCTCTCTTTGATCTTGACAATGTTGAGCTATCTTTGCATATTGGCTATCTTATCCACCAAATTTTCTATTGTGCTCTCCCATTCACTCATAGCCTCTATCTTGAGCTTTATTCTTATTGCTTTATCCCATTGCTACACTATCTAGTTGACCCCTTGGTCTTGATCATAATAAATGAAACATGGTTCTCATAGGTCTCTTGACATGGCTACTCTTTTGGACTATACACTTCATGCTATCTCACTTGTTGGCTTCATTGCTTATCCTACATGCTATCTTTCTCATTACTTCCATTGCTTATCCAAAATATGCTTCATATGACTATTTCACCTCTTTCCCTAGCTTAGGTACTCTTGAGGAGTCAGTCCTTGAGGATCACTTTCACTTGCTTCATACTCTTTTTTCATCCATCTTTGCTTATCCACTGGCTCGTTGCTCCATCATATCCTATACCTTGCTAGACATTGGGAGAAAATGATGTGATCTTGCTTGAGAACTAGTGATATCTAAAACCTTCTAAAAAATTCCAAAAAAAATCATATATGATCCTGAAAAAAATCCTAAAAATCAGAAAATGTCCTAAAAAAAAGATCTTCTTAGTGAAAACCTAGCAATAGGCATTTGATGTATCACCAAAAAAATAAAAATTACAAAAATACAAAAAAATTGAAAAAAGCCCTAAAAAATAGAATAAAATCTGTCAAGTGGTGAAAACCTGGAAACAGGCACTACTTGAAACCCTTGCACCTATGTCTATCAGCCTTAATCACACACTTTGCTACACATTTCCTAGCTTGGAATTATTTCTTGTCCTCATCTCGGGGGCATAACTACTTAGCCTTTTTGAGGTATTCTTGTACATTTGGGTTTCTTTGACAACTCACAAAATAGTGTTTCTCAACACTTCCCCCACCTTGACATCAAGTGTTTTTCAACACTTTTCAAATAGTTTACCTATGGTCTCCGATGTCGCAATATTTCTCACTATCAGAATCAAGTCTTGAAGAAATGGTCAAGTAACTTACACACACGCACTTTAACACTTAAACAACTAAGCTATGCTGATCTTTATCTACTATGTGTGCTGTTTATGATGATTTATTTACTATATGTTCCATTCCTAATAGTCTTTCAAGGATGTCATTGACTAGAAGATTGGGGGCACGGGGCATGTTTTATTGATTTTTGCTTGTGGGTATACTTTGTTTGTCTATAGTGTTGTAAACATTCGTGCTTGTCCTATTCAACACTTTGAATTATAAATGTATCATCCTTGATTGTTTTGCAAGACCACACTTGGGGTTTATCCTAGCGCTTATGCCTTGATACAGGTGTAATCTTGCTAAATTAAACTTAGGGAATCTAATCGCGTAGTTATCTTGACTTACATGTCTCTGATGCTTAGATTGGATTTACACATACCTATCTGATATTAATCATATTCATAACCTCATAGTTATACTAGTGATGGTTGTATGATCTCATGACGTCCCTAATAAATGCTCAATGATGAAATTAAGAGTCTAAATGTTATGCACTTCTTGCTAGTAAACCACTTTTCATATTAGCTTGCATTTTAGGTTCATTTTCTAGCTTAGTCTTGCATTCTTGCATATGGGGAGAGCTCTCTCTTCATCTTTTCATAGACATATCGGCTAACTCCTTTCATATATTTCTTTACTTTTGTCTTGTTCATGTCTTTTCACCTTCTTAATCTTTTGCTTCATCTCTTTTCTATTTTATCATCACATTATATAAAGTTTTGACCTCTTAAATAATTTTGACATCCTGGATTCATTTTCGGGATCGAAATCCAAATTCAAGTTCATCTTGATGGTCAAAATTGCATTTTAAAATTTTACCTTCTTCTGAGCAGTTAGTTGACCGTTTGAGGTCTAATCTTTGAATCATCGCTGAGGCATTTTATCAATTTCTTATAGTCATTCTTGGGTTCTAATCATTTATCTATCATATCAGACATTGCCATATCTTGATTTTCTCATGTCTAGCTACTTTCTACTTCCTCTTAGCTCATTTCGATTTCGATCCCAAGGGGGCAGAAATACTCTATTGCTGATTATTACAACTATCTATTTCTTAGGAGCATTTGTTTGACCTTATCACTTGCTCTCAATCTATTCGCTTTGCTAGATGTTAGAATTCTTTTTGGATCCTAACATCATCTTCCTAATGTTCAGTACTACCGCTATCAAGCTGTACATTCAAGACTTGCTATCTATTTCTGCATTTCATTCTTTGGAATCAGATATCTATATCTATTATCGCCTACTTGGCTTCAATTTTCTTTGACATAATGTGTTCCCAGATTGATCACGCATTAGTCAAAGAGGGGCAAATGTAATCACCTAAAAATGGTCATCTAGACTATTAGTCCCCTTCTCAACATTTTGGCTAAATTAATTTAATCATTTATCTAGACCAAATTGCTAATAATCGATTTATTTGATTATAACCTATAGTTTGACTATACTATCCTAAGTTCATTATTTGATTAAAAGAACATGTCCCATTTTAATTAAATAAAACACCCCAGTCTTCTAACCCACTTAAAGTGCACACATAAAGTCCTTTTTCTATTTTACAATTAAAAGAAAAGGCTTGTGAGACTTTTGTCTTATGTGACAAGTCAACTTATATTCTATTGGTTGACTTGTGTGTGCACATGGATCACTCCTATTTTTGAATTCCACCGTTGATCATCCACCATCTTCATCTTGATCTCTACCGTCCATACGACTTTAAAAGGGAGAGAGCTTTCCCCCTCAAAGGATCCAATCCTCATTTTGAATATTGTTATGTTGCAGGTTTTCTAATAGGTTTCTTTGGAGCTTTGTGGAGAACTTCTATTTCTTGTCTACATTCTCTCATACCATAGCATTTTAGCTTAGATTCATGTTGCATGTTAGTTTAGCTTCTATTTTTCAATAATCTATCTCACATAGCTTAATATTTGGATTGTAACACTCTCATCCATGCTTAGAATAGCTGCATTTGGCATTATTATCTTAGCTTAGTTTCCATACTTGCATTGCATTCTTGAGGAACTCCTCGAGACATTTGCATTCTTGCATCTTGTCTTTGGAACCTCCCATTGCATGGTTTACTAGCAAGAAGAGTATTCTTAAGGCTCAACTGAGAGCCCTTGAACTTGAAATACACTCTCTTGCACTCCGTGGATAGGGAGCTCTAAGCTGGCATTCGAGTATTCTAAACTCATGGAATCATTTGGATAGAAGGGTTTAGAGTGGGACACTTTCGAGTGTACAGGTATGAGTAGGTCTTGAAGATAACTGAGAGCTATACACAAGTGAGAAAAATAAACTAAAGCAAGAAATTATGAAAAGAAAAGCACTCAAATTAGGAAAGAGATTGTATAGAAGCAAGAAGGTGCGCTACTAGATGGAGCAGTTTGAACAAGAGGTACCTGCTTACCAGGTTTTCACCTTCTTGGTAGAGATTCTTTTTTTTGCTACCATGATGCCTATTTGCTAGGTTTTCATGAATGACACTTTTTTCTTGTTTTTCAATTTTTTTGTTCTTTTCTCTCTCTCTTTTTTTGTATTTTAAAATTTTAAAAATTTTGCCTATTGCTAGGTTTTTCACTCGGATAATAGAATTTTTTTAAGGACTTTTTACAATTTTAAAATTTTTTTAAGGACAATTTGCAATTTGAAGGATTTTTTTAAGGTTATTTTGCAATTTTTAGACTTTTTAGAGATTACTGACTCTCAAGCAGGATCACATTGGCTTTCCCCCAATGTCTAGTAAGGGATACGATAACATAGATGAATGTGCAAGATGATGGAGTAGAAGTGGACATGCCATACCAGATGAAGCAGTGAATGTGACCCTCAACAAAAGTCTCCTTAAGATTACACAAGATAGGGAAAAGTATATAGCAATATAAGATCATGGTGTAGTGCTAGGTATCATGTAGGATAATGAATTGATGTCATGAAAAGTAAGGAGTCCAAGAGAGTGGACATGTCAAGGGGCTTTTGAATATATATATATATATATATATATATATATATGATCAAGATCAAGGGGTCAATTTAGATAGGATAGGGTAGCACGATTAGAATTAAGAATAATGGAGGCTATGAGTGAATGATTTTGAATAAGAAAGATCATGAGGGGATAATTGATATATTAAATAGTCAATTATTATAGATAGCTCAACATTATCAAGATCAAAGAGGAAAGATGGAATGGATGGATTATGGAAGAATTATGCATGCTCGTTTGCTAGGTTTTCATCATGGTGCTAATACAAGGTGCCACAAGAAGTAGTTTTCACCATAGGATGAATTTATTTCTCTTTAGTTTTTCTACCAAGGTGCCTATTTCCAAGTTTTCACTAAGGTTTTTTTTTCATTTTCTTTTCCTTGTTCATATTTTTTAGATTTTTAGTTTGTTTAGAAAGAATTTAAGCCTTTTTTAGTTTGAATAGTGCTCCTTTTAGAAGGCTAAGTTATGATAAGACAAGACCATATAAAGGTATGCTCAAAGATGTTGATAGGGTAGTGTGAGGGAGATAGATATGGAAGAAAAATATAGTAAATGGCTAAGGATTTATGCCATGGATTAGATAAAGGGGATGGAAGTATAGTGAAAAGGGGGATAAGAAGTATGCATAGGTGTTGGACATGAGATAGGTTATTGAAATAATTGTGTAGGATTATGTGGAAAGGGTGACAAGATCAAAATTAGCACACACCTTGAAGGGTAGTGGGATGATAGATGCAAATTGGAGAGAACAACTTGAGGCTTTGATTTAGGAGGTGATGGAAAATGTTTAGAAAAAGATGGAATAGAGGCCTTTAGAGGCTTAGATGCCAACATTGATTTTTATTTTATATTCAAGTCTTTTAATAGAGACTCATGAATACACATAAATTTTAAATTTTCTTCACTTTTGAATGCTTTAGATTGCACTTCTTTGATTAGGGATTTAGGAACCCACATTCTCTTTGATTTCTTTCTTCTTTGCTTGATGGGATTCTGTGGTCTTTTGAATAGCTATTTTTTCTTTGTAGTCACATGTAGATTAGATAGGACATGGTGATATTCATATATTAGTGGATTTGTGTATTTATGATTTTTATGTTATGCACCCAAATTGTTTCCAAAAGACTTGGGAATTTTGGATGAATAAGGTTGATATGGTTGTTTCATATGGAAAGGTGGGTATGGTAAGTTCAGGGATGAGTCTCTTTGTTGATCTTGAGGTATGAGAGGAGAAGTGGGTGATAAGATAGGAGTGGAATTTGGAGATTGAGGGATGTAAGGTCCCAATATGGAAGTAATATTTGAAGGCTTTAGCTTAGATGGATAAGGGCCAAGGATAGATGTAGAAGATGCAAATTGATAGTGAGTGGGGATATCAACATCTATAGAGTGAATAACATGGACAAGACCATCAATAGAACCATGAGTAAATTTGATAGGAGAAATACCTTTTATAGGAGAATTTAAAGCTTGAGAATAGCATTGAAGTGGCTATGAAGAAGTATAACAAGAGGGGACACTTTGATCTTGACAAGTTTCTTTGGATAGAACAAGAAAAGTATTTTTCCCTTGTTCTTCAATAGTCTCAGTAGGGATGATGGAAGAAATATCTTGATCTTTTTTAGAAGAATAAAACATCAAAGATGGAGGGCTATGTGTCTCTCGAGATGGAGGGCTATGTTTTTAAAATAAGGTAGAGGGTATAACTAGTTTGTGATGTAGCTATTGGGATATAAGCCTTGGGTCAATAGTTGGATGAGGAAGGATATCTTGATCTTGATCTTTATTAAGACTTGTTTCTTTTTTTTTTGAATCATCCTCTTGACATGGAGCCTCTTCTAAGGATGAGTTAGAATTTTGAATATGGTAAAAAGATGTTTGAAGGGATGATGACAAATCATTTGGAATAGCTCTACGAGGTGTTGAAGCATTATGGAAAAGACATGCAACAAGAGGTTAGCTTGAATTTATTTTAGAAGAAAACCTTGAGGGTAGATATAGTCAATATGAAAAGCATAGGCACTTTTTTCAATGGAGGACCTTTGTATAGCTTAGATGCTTTAAAAGGTGATTGCATGTTGTGAAAAGTAGAAGTTACATTTGAACTATTAATAGACATGGGTTTATGACATTGATCAAGCTTGATAGTAGTATCTTTATCAAATGAGTCATTAGGATTTTTAATTATGCCATCATCAATTAGATCTTAGATTTTATTCTTCAACTCCATAAAATCTGAAGTTTTATGCTAATTATTTCTATGATAGGCATAATAGTTACTTAAAAACCATATTCCACATGAAGCAGCTTGAGGTAGAACAATACATTTATTTCCAAATTTGATTTATAAGATTATCCCAAAGGGGTGAAATCACACTTTGGTCTAGGTACCCAAGGTCTTTAATTTAAGATATTTCCATATTTCTTGAGTGTTTGTGAAGTTTTCTCAAATGTCTTGGATTCAAGATCATAAGAATTTTAATTTTTTGGTCATAGGAGGAAGGGAAAATTTCTCTCAAGAATTTGTTTGATGATGTTTCCTTTTCTTCCTTTAGTTCTTGAAGTTGAAAGCTCAAAGATTGGATTTTTTTTTCATCTTTGCAAGAAGAATATCTTCTTCCTTGCTAGGATGTTGGATTTAGTCAATTTGTTTTCAACCATTGTAAATTTTTTGTTCTTATTTATCTCTTCAAACTATTTATGAGAGATTCTTGTTTTAATAGATATCAAGATGTATGAAAATAATTGTAAGATAGGTGTAGATCAAGATTGCATTCCATATTTTTCCTCAGTTTTAGATGATGGTGTAAAGATAGAAATGTGAAGCACAATAAGAAACAATTCATCAAAGTAGTGACTAAATGGCCAAGATGGTGACTCTCGCAACAAGACGTGTGATGAAACATTATATAGTAGTATGAAAATGAAAGATTTTGAGACTATTTTTTCACGCAGATCAAGATTCTAACCATTTTGGATTGATGGTTTCAGATTCACATTAGGAAGACAAAGGACACAAATAGTACCTAGAAAGTGACTAGTTTAGGAAAAGTACTAGGCTAGTGAATTTTGAAGCTCTTTATTTTGCAATATTTTAGATAGTCTTGTACAAGGAAATGCTCTCCTAAATGAAATAACACAATTTTCAGATGATTTTTTGCAATTTTTTTATAGAATTTTGGCAATATTTTAGCATTTCTAACGCAAATTTTGAGGGATTTTTGACAAAATCAAGATATCAATTCAATTTTCAAGAACCAGAATAGTGGTTTCAAAAGTAGAATGTGATACAAGTAGTGATCTCAAAAAATTCCACAAAGGACAAAGAAACTTTGTAGAATACAAGCATGGGGACGTTTGACTTTTCAAAATAGAATGTCATGTGTGTGTTCAAGAGATTTCCACTAGTATAACACAAACAAAGACAATTCATCCATAGATATACATAAAGTCAATTATGTTTACAAATGGTTGAAAAAGATGATGTCAAATTAACTAGTATTTGTCAAGTCTTCATCCAAAGAGCATACTTTTACCTCTCTTTTGAGAGCTTCCCACCAATGTCAAGGAGGTTTTGTGCATTCCATGAGGACTACTAGAGGAAGGCTATTACATGCTCTTTGTCCTTCACCCCATCAAGGATGAAGGTATTTGAGCTTTACCTCTCATTAACCCTTCTAAGGAAAAACTTGGGAGGTATGCCCCTATGACTCAAATTAATCTACCTATTTGAAAGACAGAATGAAACCAAAAGTAGGTCCAAGAGTCTTAATCCCCCTAAGAAGGATGAGAGCATATCCCTACTACTCTTAACTTCCAAACACAATAGACATGAGATGTTCATTTCCAAGCCTTGTAGCTAATGAAAACATGAGGTTTCTAATTAAGTTATGTTTGTTCATTTCTTAGATTATTTTCATAACAAACTTGACAGGTTTGACATTGTGATTCACTATAAAAGTGAAGAGCATAGGCCTAATACCAAATCTAAAATTTTAGTTAGCTCTTATACTTAGGCTAAATTGGAAATTGAAATGCCACAATTTAAGAAAAATGCAAAGGGATTAGGCTTACCTCTTTTCAAAGCTAGCAAAGACTAGACACATTTTTGAGTTATTTTATTTTTGCATGTACTTGGGCGATTGTTCTAGCTCTTAAGCATCCACATCAACTTCTAGAAATATTAGTGCAATAGAAAATATAGTAGATTTATCCAAATAGACCACATTTTGAAGATCTAATTATTTCAAATATTATTCATCATCTAAATTCAAATCAAAGAAAACAAACCCTCTTTAGAATTTTAAGAGCTTTCCAAAAGTATAAAGTTTTCAAAACAATTCAATAGTTTGCTTCAAGAATTATATTTTTATGAAAAAATCATAGCTCACAAAAAATGCATCATAAAAATCCAAAATTTTTATCACAACCTTCGAATAGGATCTCCAACTTTCATAAAAAAACATTTAATATTTCCTTTATTTGCTCTTGATTTTTTATTATAATGAGAAGTCATAAAAAATTTATAAATTGCCAAAAATAAATCCCAAAAATATGAAAATTTTTCTGTGTATTATTCACATCAACAAAAACCTGTAAAAAAATTCTTTAGTAAAATCTTTTGCCTTCTTCAAAAATAATTTTTTAAAATGAAAAATCATAAAAATTTAACAATACTAAAACTTAATCCCAAAATTCTATTTTTTTTGTGAGTTACCCAAATCCATATCAGCCTATAAATTTTTTTAAAAATATTTAATTCAATGATTTGTTCCTAAAATATTTTTTTTTAATGAAAAACATCAATTAAAAAATTAAAAAATATCAAAGATCGATAAAAAAATTCTGAATTTTTGTCTGTAGCCCACAAACACCTATATCATCCTACAAAGACAAATTCATTATCCAATTCAATGATTTGACCCCAAAATAATTTTTTAATAAAAAATCATCAAAAAATAAAACTGTCAAAAATTGATCAAAATTATCCTAGTTTTTTACTTTAGCCTGAAAACCTCAAGGTCAACCTGCAAAAAAAATTCATTAAGACTTTCCAAGTCATTTAGAATATATGAAAAACATTTAAAAGCTTGCAAACAAAAAATAATTAGTAAATAAATTAGAGTTGTCTTAAAATTGAGAATTTGATGCTAAATATCACATTTAGTCCCACAATGGGCATCATAAATGTGAGGGGTAAATATGGGCATCTAATTTAACCACACACTTCAATGTGATCATTATTTGTTAGGTACATCCAGGAATGAACATGAGATTGTTCATCTTGAATATCTATATAAGGTGATCAGTTGCCTTCTATCCAAATGAGGCTTTACTATGTGCTCTCAGAATTGAGAGTTCAGTAACCAGACTAACTAGAATGAAGGATTTAATCTAGATGAATGAAAGATTAAGCTAGAATGTAAATGCAATCACATTATATTTTTTGAGATTTTCTATGCAAAGACATGAATTTAATCTAAAAAGAAGATAAGAGATTAATCTAACATGACTACAAATTAATCTAAAATAATAGTATTCAAAAGAAAATACAATAAAGAATTTCTTGTGAATGCACAATGTTGAGATCTCAAATTGATAGAGTTTTGATACTCATCAATTGTATCCTCTAAAAATGAGAGGCAAAAGCTCTCTTTTGTAGAATCCCAAAACCAATCGATAATTGAGATTTAAGTAGATGAACAGTTCACATAAGAGGAGAGTTCAGTTCAATTGGAGAGTTTCCATAATTGAAGGACTTAGCTAATTACTTTTGGAGAGAATAAGGAGTTAACTGATTTGTTTCCTTTTCTGATTTTAGTTGACTCACAATTTTCGGCTTAGAACTGGAGAGAATATTTGAAGATAATATTTGATTTATTTAATTAAATGTGACCTCATAATTGAATATTTCAATTAATTGAATAGTTAAATTCAACTATTAGGATGAGGGTATATATTAAAATCAAATATATTTAATTTCTCATGTCACATGTATTAGCTAAAGGGGGTGAATTTATTTAATTAAAATGTTAGGACTTATAATTAAATTAATTCAATTAGAAGGTTTATTTAGCTAATTTAAGTTGATGTTTAGGAATTAAATAAGATATTTGATTATTGCAATTTTAGGATTTCTCTTCAATTTGATACTAAGATCAAGTAGAGACAACTGGTCAAAAATGCCCAATCAAATAAGACTTTGTTGATCAATGAATTGATGTCAAAACTAATGCATTGAAATTGGTTTAGAATGTCAAGGTGCCAATTTTGGGGTATTACAAGACTAACACTAAGGATGTATATTTTGTTGATGGATTAAAACATAATGTGTTAGAGTGTTGGGAAACTTCTTGATAAGGACTCTCACTTGTAATTCATTGAGATGACATGTACAATCAAGGCCAAACATGGGAAGCTGATTGGTATAGGTACAAGAGCAATAGGTAATATTTTTAGTTGAATCGTACTAAGTTGTTTGGTTGCTAAAGTTGATGACAACTGGTTATGGCATAAGAGATTTTGGGATATAGATAATGATAATATTGTGAAGGAAAGCAATACAAATTTCGTAAGAGATATACCAAAGATTGTGAAACCCTCTAACATGATGTGCATGAAACATGTCAAGGCTAAACAAAAGAAGAGCTCATTTCCTAGCAAGACATTCACTACTTTAGAGAAATTGGAGATTGTTCATACATATTTGTGTGGTCCTACAAAGGTAATAACATTCCATGGGGAAAGGTACTTCATTATTTTTATTGATGATTATACAAGAATGATGTGGGTTGAATTTTAGAGAGAGAAATCAAAAGATTTTGACAAGTTTAATATATTCAAGGCTAAAGTTGAAAATGAATCTAGTATGAGAATCAAATTTTTGAGATCTGATAGAGAAGAATTTACATCAAATTATTTTTACAATTTTTGTGAAGATAATGAAATTATAAGATAGGTTTCAACTCCTAAAACTCCACAAAAAAATGAAATAGAAGAAAAAAAGAATAAAAAAGTGATTGAGGAAGCTAGAGTGACGATGCTAGAAGTTAGTGTATCACTAAGACTAATGATGAGGCATGCAAAGATGAATTTTGGATAAATTCAATGAAAAAAGAACTTGATCATATATAAAATAATAAGGCATGTGAATCAATTCCTAGACCTAAAGACAAGAATGCCATTGGCACAAAATAGGTATTTAGGAACAAGATGAATGAGCAAGGTGAGGTTGCAAGAACAAAAGAAAGGTTAGTATGCAAAGGATACTCATAGCAAGAAGGTATAGAATTTGAAGATACTTTTTCCCCTATTGCAAGATTAGAAGCAATGAGAATACTTTTTCTTATGCATCTAACAATAATTTCAAGGTATATTAGATGGATGTGAAGTCAAATTTCTTGAATGGAGAACTTGAGGAAGAGGTATATATTGAAAAAAGTAATGGTTTTCCACTTACTAAAGACAAAGACATGGTATGAAAATTGAAGAAAGGATTATATGGGTTAAATAAATTACCCAGGGAATGGTATGAGAGGTTAGATAAAAACTTACAGAGTATTTGTTGATGACATTATTCTTGGAGGAAAGAATAAAGTTAGTAAGAAATTTTTTGATGAAATAATAAATGAATTTGAGATGTCTATGATTGGAGAAATGAAATATTTCTTCAGATTTTAAATAACACAAAATAAGGATGCTATTTTATATCTTAGGTTAAGTAGCTTAAGGATTTGTTAGCAAGATTTAGTTTGGAAATATACAATTTTTTTGGAACACCTATGGTGATTGAATACAAATTTTTAAGAAAGGAGGAGTCATCTGATGCTATGCAAACAAGATATAAATATGTGATTGGAGGGCTGCAATTTTTTCCACATACTCAGTTAGATGTAGAAAATGTAGTTGGAATAGTTACAAGATTCTAAGTAGACCCTAGAGAGACATATATAGTGAGAGTTAAAAGGATATTTAGATATTTGAAGAGAATATCAAACTTTGGCTTATGGTATGATAGATCTATTGATTTTACATTGTGTGCATATAGTGATGTTGATTGGGAAGGTAATGTTGATGATGAGAAAAGAACAAATGGTGACAAAATATTTCTTGGTGTATGATAATATTCTTGGCTAAATAAGTATCAAGATTGCATTTCACAATTGATACAAAGGCAAAATATGCTTTTGCAACAAACAATTATAATCAAATCACATGGATGAAACACATTTTGAATGACACTAGTATTGAATTCATAGAACCTATATTTAAACATTGTGATACCACAAGTACTACGAGTATGTCAAAAAATCCAATTTTACATTCAAAGACTAAACACATTTCTATTGAGTATCATTTTTTAAGACAAAAAGTTATTGAAAATGAAATTAGATTAGAATATGTGAGTATAAATAAATATATAGAAAATATCTTTACTAAAGCACTAGCTAAGGACACCTTTGAGTATTTCATAGATATGATTGGGGTAATGCCCCACCCAATTCAGAGTAATTAATGCAATATTACATCAGGATGAGTGCACCAAGATGGTGTACAAAAAGGGGGATATAAGTGAACACCTATTTCCTAAAATAAGATAAACCTAAACTTGGATGAGACATTTGAGGGTCATCAATTAGAAATGCAAAGATGTGTAAAACATATAAATTGTAGTACTCTAAATCTACTTTCTAAACTACTAGAGTTTTTACAAAATGGATAAGATTAGGTGGGTCAAACCCTACACACATGAAAAATAGTTTTTGATTCTTTTAGACAACATAAGATAGTTCTTTTTGTGTGTAGCACAAAAGATAGTTATATTTAGCATTTTGCATATCCCTTTGGTATGATGATAGTTAAGAGTCATATCTATAAGTTGTGTATTTTTTTGTAATTTTATGATGAATATTTTTTTTGTTATGAATTATTGAATAAAGTACATCTTGAAATTTTGGTACCTATTCATGTGCTGAGCATAACTTGCATCAAAATAATTGAAAATGGATTTTAAAAAAAAAAATGTATATAATCAAGTGTAGAACAATAATACGTAATTTATTTTGAATTTGGTTAAGTCAAAAGTTATTGAAAAAATGGTAGAAATATGTTTGTGAGGAATGTCAAGGCATTAGTAAAAGTGATTGAAGATTACAATGTTGATGTTGTCCAAAAATAGAAAAAAAAATGGTTAGAAAACTAAGAAGACGTATAAGATCATGGTGGTGATTTAAGAGATACCCATTTCACCATTAGTGTATCTAATGAGGACAAAGATGATAATTTATCTTAGAAGATGAAAACACACCTAAAGGAAAAAAATGGAGAGAAAATAGTCTCCCAAAACTTTAGGTCATTTCCCTAGGCTATCACCAAGCCATAACCCAATTGGGTTTTTTGGATTCAAGTAACCTTATTGGGTTATGAAAATATAAAATGTATTTAGAACCTAATTGAGTTTTTTAAAACTTGATCAGATTTTGTAAAACTCGATCGGGTTATGCATTGCTACTACACAAGGGTAGATGGAGAGAGAGAGAGAGAGAGAGAGAGAGAGAGAGAGAGAGAGAGAGAGAGAGAGAGAGAGAGAGAGAGAGAGAGAGAGAGAGAGAGAGAGAGAGAGAGATTGGGTTATGTATTATACTACACAAGTGTCTATCATATCCTCTAATACTTCTCTCTGTCCCAACCCCCCTCCTTCCCTCCCTCTCCATCACTCCCTCTCTCTCATTCTTTCTCTTTATCTTATTCCCTAATATCTCTCTCTCTCTCTCTCACACACACACACACACACACATTTATTCTTGCTCTTTATCCAATCCCCCTCTGTCTTTCTCCTATCCCCTTCTCTCTCCCACTCTTTATATCATATCCACTAATCTCTCTCCTATCCCCTTCTCTCTTTCACTCTTTCTATCATATCTCCTAATCTCTCTCTCTCCTCCCCTCCCTCCCTCCCTCCCTCTCCTATCCCCTCTCTCTTTCTATCATATCCCCTAATCTTTCTCTCTCTCTCTCTCACACACACACACTCTCTCTCTCTCTTTATCTTCTTCCCCCCTCTCTCTTTCTATCATCTCTCTCTCTCTCTCTCTCTCTCTCTCTCTCTCTCTCCATCTCTCTGACTCTTTATATCATATCCCCTAATCTCTCTCTCATATTCTCTTTCTCCTATCTCCTTCTCTCTCTCTCTCTCTCTCTCTCTCTCTCTCTCTCTCTCACACACACACACACACACACACACACACACACACACACACACACACACACTCTTTCTATCATATCCTCTAATCCCACTCTCTCTCTCCTATCCCCTCTTTCTCTTTCTCCTATCCCCTTCTCTCTCTCATTCTCTCCATCTCTCTCACACACTCTTTCTATCATATCCCCTCATCTCTCTCTCTCTCTCACACACACACACACACCCACACCCACACCCTCTCCCTCTCCCTCTTTGTATCCCCTTCTCTCTCTTTATCCTATCCCCACCCTCTCTCACATTCCTTGCATCACTCCCTCCCTCCTTCAAACTACCTTTGTGTAATAGTAATACATAACTTAATCAAGTTTTACAAAACCCATTTAGGTTATACAAAACCCGATCAAGTTATACAAAATACAATCAAGTTATTAGTCCATGTGGATAAGCTGACTGAGTTATTGAAAACTATAAATAAAACATGTCAACATTTATTATGCTATTTTAGTCACGGTCCACTAAATTCTACTACTATTTCACATGTATTTCCATACTAGGTATACAAGTATAAGGTTTTTTGTGCTTGGAAATGTTAAATTTGATATTTTTCATGTGCCAACATCTTATTTTATGTTTTTGATTAGGTAAAATAGGTTTTACAAGGATCTTGAAACCCAAATTTTTACAGAAAAAAGAGCGAGATGAAACAGACTAACAAACAATAAACTACCACTAAAGGCCAGAGACAAAAGAAGGCCTGAGGCCAAAGAACAAAGGCCAGAGATAGAAAAGAAAAGCCAGGTGAACAGGCTAGTGGCCATCCTTGTCCATGCCCTGTAGGGTTTCTGCAACATCATTGTCCTTCTGACTGGCCATGCCCTCCTGAATCCTGGTAGGAGTGTTCATCTGGTTCCCTTGATTCACCTGGTCACTGGCCTCTTTCTAAAATTCATCTCGGTTGAATCCTTGCTCTGTGTTCTGCTCCACATCCCTATCAAGGCTAGTTGTAGTTAGATAGTCCCCCAGATTGACAATATTCTCATTCAAGGTGTGAAGGGTGTCCACTATCTATTTGGTGATTATCTGGTGGACAAAATTTAGCATTTGGACCTTCTACTCAAGTTGGGTGAGTTTGTCATCTTGATGGTCTCTGGAGTCCTGACCTCTGTCTTTCTCTTGGCTACCCATCTAGTCATTGCTTCCTCTGGCTTCCTGGTCCTTGTCAGTACCCTAGTTGTTGGGCTGGTTGTTCCTGTCCTTCAGAGCCTTAGTTTCCTAAAAAAGCCACTTGATGGAAAGAAAGTTGTCAATCAAACTATTCTTTGCATTGTTTAGGAAGTTGAAGCCAGTTTCATGCACATTGTTAGAGATAACCAAAAGAGCCGAGTCAATGAGCTCATCGTAGTGGGTACTACTGTCAAGGTCCCCTAGCACCTAGATTTTAGCAGGTTCTCTAACAATACCCAAACTAGCCTTGTCCCCTTTGAAGTTCCTCTAGGCCCTCCTCTTGTTCTTTCTGATTACCTCCCCTCCTTTTTCAACCATGATTTCAATCATCTCCTTCGAGGGCGAAATGGGAACCTCCTAAGGTGAAATGGGTGGGTTAGGGCTGGGGGACACATCAACATGGTTGCTGGGATGTTCTTGGGGTAGGGCTTGGTCCACTTTTCTTTTCTTAGGGTTTACTTGGGGGTCCATAGGGGTCACCACCTCCTTGTCATTTTCTCTCCCCTTATCTTCTTCCATCTCACTGTCCTTCCCCATCTTTGAGTCCTCCTTCTCTGAATTTGTATCAGACTCCACATCATCATCACTGGCCTCTTTTACCTCCTTAGGATGAGGAGAGGGGGGGATAGGGGGAAGACATCTAGGGCTCTTCCTGCTAGGGATGAGGGGATCACGGATAACTAGGATAGCTTTGCTTAAGGTGTCAATTTTCTCTGATTTCACTACATGCACATCCCCAAAATCAGAACTGGCAGTGTCCTCCGAAGCACTACCTGAATCCCCAATGGTTTTACCTCTAGTATGGGTTTTCAAGAACTCATAAATCAGAAGCAGGAGACCCTCATGGAGGGCAGGATTTTTGACAGGGCATTTCTTAAACCCCTCTATATTCTTGGCCATGGAGGTGTAAATGTAAAAAGGAACAGAAATTTTCACTTTGTGTCTAAAGTGATTTAATAGAACAAAATGATGAGTCCTGATTCTATCAAACCTGGGGTCAAGAGTGACATATTCAATGATAATCCTGAGAACATACCTCCAGATCTTTTTGATGGAATCAATGTCGTAGTAGGCATCAATCTTGACCAGTTTGATTTTCTCCTTATCATCCTTGAAAAAGTCGTTGATAGCATTGGCAAACATCTTCTTATCCCTATAGAAGTTCATGCCACCCTGAGAAAATCTAGTCACCTCTACAGTAAGACCCTCAGTGATTTGGTGGGAAACACCATCAATTTTGACCCTGCCATTTTGCCAGGAATCAACCAGAGCTTTAGTAGCCCCTGCATCAAATCCATGAAGCTTCTCCATGAATCTGGTTATACCGCCTTTTGGAGCTTTCTCCAGACCTTCCCCTTCTCTTTCCATCTCTCCACTTCGGCCCATGTCTCTCTTCTAATCCTTTCTCCCACCATTGCAATTTTTGGCTCAACTAACCCTAAACCACTAGTAGTATTGCCAATTTCAAAGTAGCAAAAGGCGCTGAGAGCGAAAATAATATTGCACATGTTTATGGGTTTATTTCTGGCTTCCTTTAGCTCATGTCTTATTTTATGTTAGTATCTTGTGATTGAGCATAAAAAAATCATGCAAATTTGTTTATTTTTGTATTTTATTGTGTATTTTATTCATGTTATTGTTTGTAGGGTAATTTGAATTGGGTTTTGTATAACCCGAACAAGTTATTAGTCTATATGGATAATACAATCAAAACTCACCTGATTAGGTTATTGAAAACTATAAATAAAACAACATGTCAATGGTTATTATGATGTTTCAGTGTGGTCCACCAAATTCTACTACTGTTTCACATGTATTTCTATACAAGGTATGCAAGTATAAGGTTTTTTGTGCTTGGAAATGCTAAATTTGATATTTTTCATGTGCCAACATCTTATTTTATGTTAGTATCTTATGATTGAGCATAAAATAAACATGTAAATTTGTTTAGTTTTGTATTTTTTAATGTATTTTACTCATGTTATTATTTGTAGGGTAATTGTCATCTACAATCATGGGAAAGAACAAGAGAGGAATGAATGAAAAATGAGAGGCAACAAAGGAAAAAGAGAGAGAGAGAGAGAGAGTATGAGGAGATTATGTGAAGGTACATCATCAAATGCCTCCAATGTAAATGATGAAAATCTACCTATTGATATTGATGTCTCAAACACACTTAATTTGACTAATGAAAATGTTTAACATACCCCAATTGAAATGATTATGACAAATTCACTTACATCACCAAGTGCCCCTAATGCAACATCTCAAGTTGAAATGATGAATGCACATAAGTAATAAAAATATAGAGCATGCATGTACATCAACATATCCTAGAATAATTTGTAGAAAGCCAAAGTTTCTAATTGACATTGATGAAAATATTTTGAAGTCAATGCATGATAAAATATCAAAAAGAAATTGTAGGAGAATTGTTCAAAATATTTGGAATAACTATTTTGAAAATTGGAATCAAAGTGGAAGATGCCAACTTGTTGTAGAAATGGTTGAAAATATGAAATTTAGAGAGACAATGAGAGTTTTTGGGTTAAGAACATCTAAAAATAGTTATGAAAGAAGCACTATTAGAAATCTCTTTGATGCATACCAATCCATTGGTTCAAAAGAACGTACTAAATATGCTAATACAAGTCAACAAGTCCTCACATCAACCATAATAGAAAATGAAATGACAAAAACTTGTACGGTAAAAAAACTAAGTAAAATATTAAGGATAAGTAGAACAACGTTAGTCAAAGCCTTAGTGAGGTGAGAGGAAATTTAGAATTCTAATGAGACTTATTTTTTTTTCATTCCAAGGTAGACTCCCATGTAAGGATAAAGTTATTGTTAGTGCACTTATAACATTAATAGAAAACTTTT
The DNA here is from genome assembly GCA_028749045.1 of Cupressus sempervirens. Taxonomy (NCBI): domain Eukaryota; kingdom Viridiplantae; phylum Streptophyta; class Pinopsida; order Cupressales; family Cupressaceae; genus Cupressus; species Cupressus sempervirens. The sequence goes on from CM053783.1 coordinate 451,578,681, forward strand.
GGCATGACAAAACAAGGGCTTCACCAAACTAGAAAGATGGTGTCAAAAGACAAATTGGAAAAACAAATGATGAGCCACATGCAAAACATTTTTTGGATATGACTCAAACACAATTTTATGAAATATTTCTTCAAATATTTTCTCAAATTAAAATCAGCCAAAGTTTTTTTGAGATGACAAAACTATTCTATGTTAATATAAATAATAAATGCACTACATGTTGTTGTAGGGTTCATGCTTAGTTTTTAATGCATTATGATGTTTATCATTATATATATTGCACTTTGCATACTAATGAAATATTGTAGGAATGTGGTCTACACTTACCTCCTAAGTCACCAAGAGAATTTATTGCAAGTGTACTATGTAAACGAGATGATGGGTGTAGTATAAGACCATGTGTTTGAAAGGTTTTTGTCCTCAATGTGGTGGTTTAAAAAAGTTCCATAGATGCCTACATCTAGATAGCACACAGGAAATTGGTAAGGCACTAGTTTCTCTTGAAAAGTACAAGTCAATTATATATCATGTTAAAGATGGAAAATAATTAAAGAGGTCTAAAGTATTCAAAAGTGATGTATGTGTAGCTAATTTTATGAAATTATTTCAAGAGAAAATAATTTATGACTACATAGGTCATACATATAGAGCTAGATGGTTAGATGAGAAATTTAAGTTGTGTAAGGACACTTTTCTCTTGGGTACAATTGTGTTAGTTGTTGATTTTTCTGAAAACTATACACTAAAACTCAAAATGAAGTGCAACCAATTTATTACAACTCTATACAAGTGTTAATTTTTGTACACCTAAATTTTTTTCATGCACATGATAGCACAAAGAATGGCATAAAAGTATTATGAGAGTATCACTTCTATATCAATGATGGTCAAACTCATTCATCAAAGTTTGTCCAAGGATGTTTTAGAGTTTTGTACGAAAATTTGAAGGAAAGAGATGAAAGATAAAATCAACACATTATATGGTTAGACAATTGCACCATACAATTCAAGAATGCAAGGATGTTTTATTAGTTGAGTAGGATGCATGTGACAAGTGGAGTGCAACATTTTTGGCATTTCATTGAGGTGGGACATGGAAAGGGAGAGTATGATGGTTCTAGAGCATGTGTGAAATGAGCCCTTCGTATGGAGGAATTAAAGTAAAAAGGTGACACAATATTAGAAAATGCTTTCAAAACAATTGTCCAATGGTGCAATTCTATGATGAGACCAAGTAATACAGGTAAGACTATGGTTTCTAGATATTTTTGGTTGATGCATGAACCTAACATTGAAAATTTATAACATTGTTTTATACTTACAAGATCAAGTGAGATGCATTCATTTCAAAGTTCAAATGCAACACCAATAGCTATTCATACTAGAAAGCTTGCATACTTTTTCTCTTCTTGTATGCATCAATTATGGGATGAATGTGAATTAAAGAAGGGTTGAACAATAGTCTTGTAGACCTTTATATCCAATTGATTCATATCAACTTCCTACAACACTATAACTCAACTAGATTGAAGCATCAATAGATTTTGAGCATGTATCTGACCTATTTAAACCATGTACTAAGCTATCAATTTAATACTTGGTTAAAATAGATTACTTTCAATTTTGACATTAAATTATCCTTCTATATAATGCAAGTTATGTATATGCAATTATTGCACAAGAGAATAATGATGAAGGAACATATTACTTTCTATGTCAGTGTATTGAGCCCAAAAAGAAACTGATAGCTACAGTCATGGATGGTGAAGATATTGAGTACCCAATAGGATCTGTCATTGTGATAGGCACATGGCTTAGAAGGTACTATATTTTTTTACCCTTCCATGAAGATCTCTTTAAGTCAAATTGTCATGTATAATGTATCAGTTTTGACTTTAAATTGTCTTTACAATTAAATGTAGGTAATCTATCAAGAATTCTACCATGTGGTTATTTGAGGATTCTGAGACATACAACCATATTATTCATTACTCTAAACTTATTGTTGCAAAAAATATTCAATTTATATTGCAATGTGGTAGGCCTCTTAACAAGAAATTATGGAAAGTATGTGAATCTAATCATGAGGCAATACTTAATACAATAATGGTTAGAGTTGATCAAGAAGGTTCCCTGAATCATTCTACATATGGTAGAGTAATTTTGAAAATTTTGTATATACATTATGTGAAATGTTGCAACTTCATAGTGATGTGCATATGTAGATGCCAAACTTTGTATATTAAAAAGAGAAGACATATAACATGTGCATATTTATTTGCCATATTTTCTATAAAAAATTGATAAGAGATGTCACATGTGCATATTTAGAGGCCAAATTTTGTATATAAATCCAATAAGAGATGTAAATATTGTACATTATTGTTATAAATTTGTTATAAATTTTTCTCTTGAACTCTTTTTTGTGGGTTTGATTATATCCTTAAAAAAATTCAATTATCTTCAACTTATATGGACTTAGATGGTTCTCTTGCATTTTTCTCCCAAATTTCCCAAACACTAGAAAATAAATTATATATTTGGATACCCATTTGGCTTCTCTACAACATATGCAAATTTTGGATAGGGTTGTTTTGGATCGTGTCCTTGTTGTCACACTATAACACCTATTCTTATACTTAAAACAACCCACTAATTAGTACAAGGCATGATGATGATGTCATTATGAGGTCAATAGGGTATAGGAAGAGTTAGAGTGAGGTTATTACCATAGGTAAGGTTTGTGGTTAAGTTTGAGAAGATAGGAAGGTCATTTGACCAAATTGGTGAAAACTTACAAAAAAATATAAAAGTTGCATTGTGCAACCTTACAACTTTCAAAAGTTTCTTGAGAAGCTTTTGTAAAGAAAATTGCAAAGAGTTAAAGAGGAGTCATAAAGGGTGAATAACCACCCAACCACCCTATATAAAGCATGAGAAGACCTATGAGAAGGGTTGGAAGTCCTACGAATTGTGTGTTTTTGCAATTAACATCTTGAAGCATTTTGTGAGTAATTTCTTTGTTTTGAATGAAAGTAGGTAGTTAGGAGCTCAAGAACCATACTATCACTTGTGCACCATTTAGTTCTCATGTTTTCTTGAATTTGTGTTTTGGTTCATACCAATCCAAGAATAAGTCCAAAACAATCTTGTTTGTTGAAGCAACTAGTTGGTGCAGGAGCACAAGGTAGACAAGGGTCTAGTTAGTGGAATCAAAATTTTTGTTGTGTAATTAAATATAAGGGAAAAAAACCTAGGTAGTTTGAACCTAGAGACATTAATGGTAATTTTGTATAGGTTGGTTAACTCATTTGGAGACCAAAAGATCACCTAGTGTTTGTCATCTAAGTTGTTCTAGGTTGGTCAAACATAGTCAACAAATGTTGACTCAAGGTTGGATTTAATAATTTTTGGTTATATTTAGTATTTAGGCATGATTTGGGATCATTTCATACCTAGTTGGAGTCAAATTTCATAATAGTGCAAAAAGTTGCTAATAAGTTGTGAAGTGCATTTTTTTGCAAAACTGTGATTTTTGCAATTTCTTGCAAAAGTTGTCAAGAATACATAACCAAGTGAAAAAGTTGGTTGGGAAATGAAAAATGACATGGATGAGTGTATATGTGTTGGAGATCACTATATTTTTGGGTTGGAATCAAGAAGACAAGTTTTGGAGTAATTTTTTGTGCCTTCTAGAGTGTTGATCTGTACTTTTCCAAGATTTTTTTTGGTTTTGTGTGACGAGCTGATTGAATAAAATCCTTGGATTGATTTCATATGTTCAAGGCATTGATTTGAATTAGCACAGTAGTAGATTAGAACAATATATTACATTCATTTTCCTTTATTTTGTGCTTTCCTAGCAACTAGGGTTTTGAAGCTTCTAATTCATTCCTAGCAATCCATGGCTACTTCGTTAGCTTGGGTTGGTTGGGTTTAGGCTAGGAAAAAACTAATTTCATCCACAACATCCCTATGATAGTATTGACTACACTGAATGAAAGCATCCCTAAGGGTCTCTAAGCACCATCGGGCTATGATCTTTGATCAGGCATTTCTCCAAGCTTGTGTGAGATATTGATGAACTATCAGTGTTGTAATGTGGAGCCTAATCAGACTTAGAGGTTTATTTGGCACAATTTCTCTCCATATTATTTCTATAGGGTTTTGGTGGAAGTTCCCCCAAGACAGGGTCAAGGGGCAACAACATTATTTTATGTTTATATGTTGATAATATGCTTGTAGCTAGGTCTAACATGATTCATATTAAGGGGTTGAAATGCCAGTTAGCACATGCATTTTCTATGAAGGATTTGGGGGAAAAAAAAAATCTTTAGTATGAAGATTTGTAGAGATAGGAAGAGCAGGAACCTTAGGCTAATTATTGATAAAGTGTTGGAATGTTTCTCTATGGAGAATACTAAAGTTGTTAACATACCTTTACCTGGTCATTTGAAGTTGACTAAGGAGATGTGTTCAAAGACACAAGAAGAGGAGGACAAGATGTCTAACATACCTTATGCTTCAACTATAGGAAGCTTGATGTATGCTATGGTATGTATTAGGCCAGATATTGCACATGCAGTTAGCAGGTATATGAGTCATCTAGGGCTTGAGCATTGGAATGCAATTAAATGGATTCTCAAATATTTGAGAGGAACATCTAGTAAGTGTATTTACCATTGGTGGGGCAGCCATGAGCTGAGTTTCTAAGTTATAGAAGGTTAATGCTTTTTGCACTATAGAGGTAGAGTATGTTGCTGCTATAGAGGCAGCTAAAGAGATGATATGGCTTTAGTTTTTCTTAGAAGAATTGGGACACCCTCAAAAGGATAATTATTTGTTTACAGATAGTCAAAGTTTCATTCATCTTGCAAAGAATTTAGCTCTACATTCAAAGACAAAACACATATAGTTGTGGTACTATTTAATTCAGTCAGTTTTGGATGATGGACAGTTAAAGCTAGAGAAGATACATATAAATGATAATCCACCAAATATGTTTACAAAGGTTATGACAAGGGAGAAGTTGCATTCCTCTTTGGCTTTGCTTGGTCTTCTAGAGTGGACATAATACAAGAACAATAGAGTCTAGGGTGGTTTGATATTCTAGTGGGAGCTATAGGTTTAGCAGTGCTATGATTAGTCTCCAAGTGGGAGGTTATTATTGTGGAGTATAATCAATCTCCAAGTGGGAGATTGTTGTGATGTGAAGCCTAATCAGACTCAAAGGTTTATTTGGCACAATTTCCCTCTAGATTATTTCTTTGGGGGTTTGGCACCAACACTCCCAAGATGGGGTGAAGGGGCAGCACCCTTACAGGGTCCTAGGGCTATGCCCTAGGTGTGCTCCCTATTGTAATACAGGTTGGGGTCGAGAGATAATGTCCTCGAAGCCAAAAATACCCTTATATTGTAAAAGGTGTTGGCTACTATTTTTTCTATTATTCTAGCCCTAATTTTGTAATTGGCAAAAACTTGTATACAAAATCTTAGGGTTAGGGATTTCATGATGAATGGTGATATTATAGCTTCTTGTGGCAATATTGAGATGTAAGGGATTACAAATTATAATTAGGTTGTAATCACTAGATAATAATAATATTGAACTTGTTGTTGGTGGATGTACCCTAGGGATTGGGTGAACCATGTTAATTTTTGGTGTCTTGTGTTCTCTTTTATGCAGTCTACTATTTTTTGGTATTGGTCATATTTTCATGTAATTGCTATTTTTTTTGAGGTTTATCCTAACAGTTAGGTGCTACAAGATTGCATTGTCTAGGCTTATAACAAACTATCTCACTTTTTAGAGATTTGACTTTTCTTGGATTTGGCATTTGTATCTCACCTATTGCCAAAAGTTGAAATGTTTCTTTGTTCAAATGAGCACTTCTGAGGTTGTGTATATTTCAAACCATTTGTCCAAGGATCGAATCATCTACTCTATTAGCTCAAGTTGGTTGGGTTTAGGTTAGGACCAACCTCATTTCGGCCATAATGTCCTCCAACAGTATCGACCACACTAAAAAAAGAATCCCTGAGGGTCTCTAAGAACCATCAAGCTATGATATTTGATCGAGCATTTATTCAAGCTCATGCAAGGTATTGAAAAAATGTCAAGTGCTATAGGATCACATTGTCTAGTCCTACAAAAACCTATCTTAGTTTTTTGATATTCAAATTTGTTTGGATTTGGCATTCGTATATCACCTATTGCCAATAGTTACAATGTTGCTTAGTTAAAATGAGCAAATTTGTGTATAATTCAAACCATTGGTCCTAGGATCTTATCATCTACTCTATTAGTTTCAATTGGTTGGGTTTAGGCTAGGATCAACACAATTTCAGCCACAACATCCCTCTGACGGTATTGACCACATTGAATAGAAGTGTCCTAAGGTTCTCTAAGTATTGTTGGGTTGCGATCTTTGACACAAATTAAAAAATTATGACATATTTTTACTTTTCATGTCTTATTACATCAAAATAAGTGACATATGAGTTTGATTACATGATATAATGAATTTGATAAACATGTTATATTTTATGTATAAAGTAATGAATGTACATGTGTTTGTGATGGGGACACGACCCAAGCACAGAATGGACACAATAGAAAGGGAAAATTTTATTTACTATGTAAATATGCTATTACATGTAGTATAGAGAAAATGGACTTCAAAACATGCCCTATGGGCTTACAATAGTATGAATCAGGAGATAATTTCTTCTCCCAGTTCCTTCTCTCAAACTCCACTCTGAACTGTCTTTTACAATGCCAAAAATGTCCTTAAATAGACCCCAAAGGGTTAAGGATTAGGAATACATTCTAGAAAGTGATAGTTGGCATCCACTGACCAAATAGAAGGCTCCAAAAGCCGCGTTAGAAGTTGATACAAAACTAGAAGAATCCAGAAACGATAATCGAACTTTTAGGATGCATAACTTTTGAACTGTAGCTCTGATTGATGAACCGTTTATATTTTCGGAAAGCTCTCAAAGCGCTCTATAGCCCTATGGACCAGCTATGCTCATATCCCATTTTTCAGCCTTGTACAAGGTCATTTAATTCCCTAAACCTAACTTTGATGCACTCTTAGGAGGTCTCTAGAAATTGAAAAATTGCAATAACTTTCAAACCATGGAGACTTTTGACTTGATTCTTTTTCTAGAATGCTCTAAATTATAATTACAATCATCAGACCAATTTACACCTTCTAGTTCACCAAAATTATGACTCAATTACATACTCCTATTTTTTTTGGCATTTACATGTATCCCAAGGTGCTCAAATACTCTAACCTAGAACATTGATAGTGGAACTGTGAGAGTTGGAACCTTTATTTGACCCAAATGGGTATCCAGAAATGAAAACACATGAAATAGAAACTAAGTCTAAGTACATTTTTTTTTGGGTGACATAGGATTACCCTTATACCTCTGGATGCTCCTGCATTAGACACCCAGGGTAGATTGAAAATTGACCCTATCACTTTATGGATGGTAGAGGAAATCCCAAATGGGAAACCTCAGCTGTTGATATCCAAGTTGAGTCATTGATTGGTCGGCCTTTCCACTTAACCAAATACTCTTCATACTATCTATTTTTGGTACTCCTGCCCACACGATGATCTATAATGTCTTCTATCTCCTCCTTCTTAGAAGTAGGAATTGGACATGGCTCTAACATCGGTTCCTCATCTGCACCATCATCATGATACTCGATTAAGTCTACAATGTTGAAGATAGGGGAAATGTGAATTCCATCTGGTAACTCCACCTCATATGCATTTCCTGAGTCATGTTTCTTCAAAATTTTGTAGGGGTTAAATTTCTTCTTCTTCAACTTGTTGTAAGTACCATGACTAGATCCCCTACTTGGAACTTCTTATGTCTTCTCTTGATCGGCCCTAGCTTTATACTCTTGATTCATCTTGATAATGTGTGCCTAGACCTCCTCATGTAGGCTCTTGATATGTTCAACAAAATCTTTTGCTTCAGCACTTATCCTCTCCCCTTGCTCCATCTTCCTTAATTCTAGTGCAGTCCTTGGGCTACTTCCATATACAATTTGGAATTGTGATCTACCAGTACTCCTATTTACAAAGTTATTGTAAGCAAATTCTGCCTGTGGTAGAATCAAATCCTATCTCTTGGGCTTATCCCCAACTAAACATCTCAGTAAATTTTCTAGACTTCTGTTTGACCATTAGTCTGCGAGTGATGTGTGGAACTGAATTTCAAGTCTATTCTCAACTTCTTCCACAATGTCCTCCAGAAATATCCCACAAATTTAGTATCTCTATCAGAAACTATACTCCTTGGGAGACCATGTAGTCTCACTACCTTTCTGAAAAACAAGTCTACAATATGGACAACATCATGAGTTTTGTGGCAAGGAATGGAATGTGCCATTTTGGAGAACCTAACAACCACCACAAATACTGAGTCATTACCCCTTTGTGCCCTTGGCAATCCAAGAACAAAATCCATACTTATGTCCTCCCATGGCTTTGATGGAACAGGCAATGGCTGATATAGTCCAGTATTGTGACTAAATCCCTTGGCCACTTGACAAACCTGACAACTTTGTACAAACTTCTTCACATCCTCTGATATCTGAGGCCAAAAATAATGTTCTCTAAGAATGGAAATGGTCTTGTCTTGACCAAAATGTCCTGCCATCCCTTCACTGTGCTTCTCCTTAACCAAATTTTCCCTCATGGAACTCCTTGGAATGCATAATTAATTGCCCTTGAACAACATATCATCCTGAATCAAATAGTCTAGCCACTTGGTTCTGTCTACAGCAATAGGCTCTTTACAAACTTTCCACGCTTTAGCAAAATCAAGATCCTCAGGGTACAAATTCTTGAGTTCATCAAACCCAACTACTTCAACCTACATTACTATAAGCAACAACTGCCTCCTGCTTAATGCATCTGTGACCCTGTTAGATTTTCCACTTCTATGCTTCAACACAAATGTATAGCTCTGCAAGAACTCTACCCACTTCATATGCCTCTGGTTCAATTTACCTTAGCTATTTAGGTACTGTAATGCCTGGTGATCAGTATATAAAAAAATTCCTTTAGCAATAAATAATGTCTGAATTTCTGTAAGGCCTAAACTATTGCATAGAATTCTCAATCATAAACAGAATACTTCTTCTTCGCATCATTCAAATTTTCACTAAAATATGCAATAGGCTTACCTTCTTAGCCCAATACAGCTCCAATAGCACTACCACTAGCATCACAATCCACCTAGAACACCTTTCTAAAATCTGGAAGTGCCAACATAGGTTGTTCTGTCACCTTCTTCTTCAGCAATTCAAAACTTCTCACAGCTGCTGCAGTCCACTTGAACTCTTTTCTATCCCCTCTTATTGTGTCAGTCAGGGGTGCACATAAGCCACTGAAATTCTTAATGAACTTTCTGTAAAAACTAACCAGACAATGAAATGATCTTACCTCAGTAATAGATCTTGGATTAGGCCATTCCAAGATGGCTTTTACCTTCTTTAGATCCATTTTAAGACCTTCAAGTGATATAACAAACGCTAAGTAGACTAACTCCCTTTTTGCAAAGATACACTTTTTCAAATTAATTAACAGTTTCTCTTCCCTCAACCTTTCAAGGACACTATGAATATGCAATAAATGTTCTTCCAAAGTCTTGCTGAAAATTAAAATATCATCCAGATAGACAATAACACATTTTCCCAAGAACTTCTTAAGTACCTCATTCATAAGCTGCATGAAGGTGCTTGGGGTGTTCGTCAATCCAAAGGGCATGACTAACCACTCATAAAGAACCTCCTTGGTCTTGAAGGCAGTTTTTCACTCATCTCCTTCTCGTATCCATATCTGGTGATAGCCACTCTTGAGATCTATCTTTGTGAAATATTGAGCTCCACTCAAGTAATACATAAGATCATCCATTCTTGGCAAAGGGAACTGATCCTTGATGGTTATCCTATTGATAGCTTGAGAATCTGTACACATCCTCCACTCTCCATCCTTCTTTGGTGCCAATACTGCAGGTACTGCACATGGACTTAGGCTCTCCTGAATCAAATCCTTCCTCAATAACTCTTGAACCTATCTATTTAGCTCCTTAGTTTCAGTAGGAGTCATCCTGTGAGTAGCCTTGTTAGGCAAACTAGCTCCTGGGATTAAATCTATCTGATGACTGATTTTCCTTACCAATGGCAATCCTTCTGGAACATTATCAGAGAAGATATCTCCAAACTCACCTAGTAAATCTAAAACTTCAAGTGGTATTTCACTACTACCTTCTTTATCTTTCCTAGGAATCAAAGCATAACACATAAGCTGATGTTTCATGCCATCTAAAAACTTCCTTCCATCAACAAGACAAATCCTAACACTGCTACATACCTTTCTGCCTTCCTTCTTCATGGGCTTTAGTTTTTGGTGAACTCCATCCTTTGTTAGAGAGTATGTATTTGCATGACTATCATGTACTGCATGCCTTTCAAACTGCCATGGTCTACCCAACAATAGATGGCAAACATCCATTGGAATAACATCACAGAGAACTTCATCATGGTAAGTCCCAATTTTGAACTTCACTAAACATTGTTCACTTACCAGGACCTTATGATCATCCTTCACCCAAGCGATCCGGTAGGGCTGGGGGTGTTTCTCCCTCTTGAGCTTCAGCTTAGAGACCATCTCCTTTGATATCAAGTTATCAGTGCTACCACCATCAATGATCACATGACAACATTTATCCTCACACTTACACTTGGTATGGAATAAACTCCTCCTTTGTCCTAGTTCAATCTCACCACTTAGTAGGACCCTTTCATTTACTAAAGTCTCTCCTCTTTTTGTATCCTCTGAATGTGATGATTATGCATCCTCATCCACATGACCAACCATAGCTTGGCCTTCAGTTCTCCTATCTGTCCTTCTTTGACATTGAGGGCATTGAAAGGAACAATGACCTTCTTCATTGCAATGGAAATAGGTACCATGGAAGCCTCCTCTTCCTTTTCCACGTCCTCTACCTCTTCCTCTCTGATTTTGAAAGTCTTGATCATGGGAGCGGTTGAAACCATCGTTCCTCTGGTTCTTGCTAGTACCCACATCTTCATTTTTCTTTTGGGTCTCATTTCGACCTCCAGATGACCTACCACTACCCCTTCCTCCTTGATCATGCCCTCTTTGTCTCCCTTCAAACCTTTTATTTAGCTTTTCTTCAACTCGTAGTGCAAACTGGAATGCTTCTTCAACACTGGTCATTCTTACTAGACTTAATTCCTCCTGGATGCTAGGTCACAACCCACTGATATAATGAACAACCTTCTCCTTATTTGCTTCTGCATGCCCTACTCTAATCAAAAGTCGATAAAACTCCTTCATATATTCCTGGACTGATTTTCTTGCTTGCTTTAACCCATGCATCTTCTTAAACAAATTAAGCTCATAGTCAACATGAATGAACTACTTCTTCAATTTGTCCACCATATGATCCCACCTTGTGATCTTATCCTTTCCTCTTTTGTTTCTTTCTAATTGAACTTCTTGCCACTAGATTTTGGCATGGCCTTTTAGTTTGGTCTTTGTAAAATTAACCCTATTTGGATCTCTGATATCCTCATATTCAAAGTACTCTTCTAGTTCATTGATCTAGTTGATCAACTCATTTGGTTTCAAATTTCCTGAAAATACACCCACGTCAATTGTAGGTCTTTTCCTAATCTTAGTAATGGCCCTAAAAATCCTTTCCTCTGCTTGATTCAAAACTTCCTCGTCAACTTCCCCTTCTGGTCCAATTTCTTCTTTATTGTCATCCTCACTTTCGTCACCTACAGCAACATTTGCTCCCCTACGGAGCTCCTCCTGCAATGCTTGGACTTGCCTTTAGAGGGCTCTAACCTCCTCAAGATTAATAGCTTTGGCCCTCCCACGACACTCTCTTCATGGAGGCATCTTCTTAATTCAAACCCACAACCACACAGTCTTGGTGCAAACTTCCTCACAGTCGGTGCTCTTTCTACACACTCAGGAAAACCCGCTTTGATACCACTTGATGGGGACACGACCCAAGCACAGAATGGACACAAAAAGAAAGGAAAATTTTTATTTACTATGTAAATATGCTATTACATGTAGTAAAAAGAAAATGGACTTCAAAACATGCCCTATGGGCTTACAATAGTATGAATCAGGAGATAATTTCTTCTTCCAGTTCCTTCTCTCAAACTCCACTCTGAACTGTCTTTTACAATGCCAGAAATGTCCTTAAATAGACCCCAAAGGGTTAAGGATTAGGAATACATTATAGAAAGTGCTAGTTGGCATCCACCAACCAAATAGAAGGCTCCAAAAGCTGCATTAGAAGTCGGCACAAAACTAGAAGAATCCAGAAACGGTAACCCAACTTCCGGGAGGCATAACTTTTGAACCATAGCTCTGATTGATGAACCATTTACATATCTGAAAAGCTCTCAAAGTAATCTATAGTCCTATGGATAGCTACACTTGTTTCCCATTTTTTGGCCCTGTACGAGTTCATTTAATGCCTTAAACCTGACTTTGAAGCACTCTTAGGAGGTCTCCAGAAATCAAAAAACTACAATAACTTTCAAACCGTGGAGACTTTTGACCTGATTCTTTTTTTGGAATGCTTAAAATTACAATTACAATCATCAAACCAATTTACACCTTCTAGTTCACCAAAATTATGGCTCAATTACATACTCCTATTTTTTTGGCATTTAGACGTATCCCAAGGTGCTCAAATACTCTAACCTAGAACACTGATAGTGGAACTGTGAGAGTTGGAACCTTTATTTGACCCAAATGGGTATCTAGAAATGAAAACACATGAAACAAAAACTAAGTCGAAGTACTTTTTTTTTTGAGTGACACAGGATTGCCCTTATACCTCTGGATGCTCCTGCATCAGTTTGATTAATTGAAAGAAAGTAAGATGAAATACAAGTTTCTATGCACACACTAAATAGGTTGGATGGAAATCCAAGTTTAATCTATATCAAAATGAACAATATATTATGCTATATCAATCATATAGTTACAAAAAGATGTTATGTCCCATCAGTACAATACAAAATTTGAATATATGTCAATGTCATGTGATGACCACAACTACATATGTATATCACTATTAATATCTATGACTCTACAGGCTCATCAAAATTGAACCTCTTTGATGTGGTTTGTGGCTCCCTAGGTGTCCGTAAAAAATAAATGTAAATACTATATCAAATATCTTATCTATAAGTAATATGAAAATAACTAGAAATTGGGTTCTAAGTTGTGGATAGTTGAGTTGTTCATTACCTCATCCCTTTGTCCCAAAGTTGGACTAAATGATAATGGTAATGGCCTCCTTCATCGATGGGTGGGACTCCTAACAAAATGATGAGGTAGAGTGATGATGGGAGACATAGCTACCAATGAATCAATGCTCACGGGAGGCAAAAGCACCGATGAATCCATGTTGGTATAAGGCACAACCTATATGGTAACCAATAAAACTTTAGCATTATAGAGTGGCATCAAGGATTCCAAATAGAGAAAAATAAGACAAATGTACAACAACCTGAGCCAATCTTCCATGCTAGCAGAAGGTACAACCACTGATGAATCAGTACTGGTATGAAGCACAACCTTTATGGTAAGTGATAAAATATTAACATTGTAGAGTGGCATTAGGGATTCCAAATAGAGTTAAAAAATTGTATTGCAGCCTAAGCTAGATCTCCCATGCTAGCAGGAGGTACAACCACTGATGAATTAGTGCTAGTATGAGGCATAGCCTATATGGTAAGTGATAAAATGTTAGCATTATAGAGTGGCATTATGGATTCCAAATAGAGTAAAAAAACAAAATTTGTACTACAGCCTGAGCTAAATCTCTCGTGCTAGCATGAGGTACAACCACTAATGAATCAGTGTTGGTATGAGGCATATCCTATATGGTAAGTGATAAAATGTTACAATTATAGAGTAGGCATTAGAGATTTCTATCTCACACACACAAGCAATCCAAATTGAGATCACAAGAGGGATTCAACTAAGAATCTACATGCATACCTCTTGCCTTTGTTGTGTTTGACCCTATCTTTGATGCTCAAGACTCCTAATAAAATGAAATGGGAAAGGATTTGCACGAAGTCTCAAAGAGTGTTGTAATAGGTAAAAGATAAATAACACATGTTGATAAGACAAATTATTGATAATTACTATAAAACTTAAAAAATGTACTCATTTGTAAATGCAACTATTTAATATGTTTATAGAAAAAATACATACTACAATGTAAAATTTATGAGAAGGAAAACATGAAAATTTACCCTTCTATTGCCTGAACATCAATAGTATTAAGTGCATTCATCAACTCTAAAAAACTTAATTATTTCTACATATTTTAACAAACAAGTCAACAATATTCATTAATATTGAGTACATGTATATACATTAATTCATAATAAATTTCAAAATATAAATTTGACTTGTATCTAATACGCATTTTTTTTGGGTGTTTTTGTTGATTTCCTTCCCTTTCCTCCAGACCTCGAGCTATGTGGAGCACCCTAAAGAAGAAACACATATAACATAAGAGAAATCAAATTAAAGAGATAAAATTTCCATAATCCATTGCATAATAGTATTTTTTCTAGATTTGATTGTGTAGATATTTTTTACCATCAACGTTTTGAATCACACTACGTGATCCATCATCAGGATGAAAAGAGAGCAAGAGGTGCAAAACAAAATGATGATCCATCATTTTGTTTTGCACCTCTTGCTCTCTTTTCATCCTGATGATGGATCATCATTTTGTTTTGCACCTCTTGCTCTCTTTTCATCCTGATGATGGATCACGTAGTGTGATTCAAAACGTTGATGGTAAAAAATCCCTACATAATCAAATCTAGAAAAAATACTATTATAAGAGGAATCAATAGGACACATCATGAGTTCAGCTCAAATCGTAAACTTGATAGTCTACAAGCTATGATACCACATAGTTATCAAGGCCAAAGTTAATGGTAGAAAGCATGGCATCATCAACTTGAGAAATTTTAGCCCTAGACAAGCCTTATAAAATAGTAAAGAGTATTGTTATAAATATGAGATAATGTAAAATGAAAAGAAGGCACAATAACAACAAGAAGATTACAGAAAGGAAAGAAGACACAAGAATAACTTGAAGGACGATATTGGAAGGATAGTTGAAAGATATGAAAATTTGGGACTCAAAAGGGCTACAAGGCCTAAATTGAAAACAAAGAGACCAAGGAAAATGGAGATGCAAATGAACTTTTGGCACCTTGTCAAGAAATACAAGTGGAGATTCATGATCTCCACATTCCTGAAAGACACCTTATGTGATATGGAGGTTCTTCGATGCAGATGGGTATATGGAGGATGGACTCATGAGTTTAATTAGATAGAGTTTAGGTATTTGGGAGGGTTTCAATGATGGTAGGAGATGGAAGAGGATATATAAGTAGGTTGGATGAAAGAGGGATGATAGTTATGGGACATGGAAGATGAATGATGAGTGTGAAATATGGAAAGTTTTCAATGTGCTAGCAACTTCACATTATGTAATTAGATGAGATGTCCTTGTCAACTTAAGTTGGATATGGATATTCTATTGGATTCCTTGTAAGACTTCTTAGAGGTTGGATTTTTGTTGTAAAATAAATAAGAAACAACATTTGCAAAACTTTTTTTTGTTAGTGTCATACCAATTAAGAAACAATATTTCAAAGCCAATGTATTATTGTACTTTTAATAATATTTAAAAAACTTTACCTTAGGTGTTCTTTGTACTATGTGGTGTTCTCATACTGCTTCCTGTACCTTACATTGCATATTATTTACATATCAATCTAAATTTTTCTATAAAATTAAAAAAAAATACTTTTATGATATTTAGGTGATTAAATAATATGATGTGAAAACTCATGAGCTTCATCATATGGGAATTGGATGGATTTGATAAATTTGGGAGGGTTTCAATGATGGTAGGAGATGGAAGAGGATATATAAGTAGGTTGGATGAAAGAGGGATGATAGTTATGGGACATGGAAGAGGAATTATGAGCACGAAAGATGGAAAGGTTTCAATGTGCTAGCAACTTCATATGATGTAATTAGATGAGATGTCCTTGTCAACTTAAGTTGGATATGGATATTCTATTGGATTCCTTGTAAGACTTCTTAGAGATTGGGTGTTCATTGTAAAATAACTAAGAAACAACATTTACAAAACTTTGTGTTGTTAGTGTCATACCAATTAAGAAACAATATTTCAAAGCCAATGGATTATTGTACTTTTAAGAATATTTAAATTTTTTTACCTTTGGTGTTCTTTCTCCTAGCCTCACACCTCTAGCAGAATGAGTGCTATGTGGTGTTCTCATACTACTTCCTGCACCTTGCATTGCATATTGTTCACATATCAATCTAATTTTTCTATAAAATAAAATAAAAAATACTTTTATGATATTTAGGTGATTAAATAATATCATGTCAAAACTCATGAGGTTCATCATATGGGGTTTGGGTAATTCTAGGAGCAAGAGATGTGGATGGGAATTGGATGGATTTGATGAATGGGAGGGTTTCAATGATGGTAGGAGATAGAAGAGGATTTATAAGAGGGGTTTAAATAATGGTAGGAAATGGAGGGGGTCTATAAGAAGGTTGGATGAAAGAGAGATGATAGTTATGGGACATGGAAAAGGAATGATGAGTGCGGGAGATGGAAAGTTTTCAACACGCTAGCATCTTCACATGATGTAATTAGATGAGATTTCCTTATCAACTTAACTTGGACATGGATATTCTATTGGCTTTCTTGTAAGACTTCTTAGGGACTGGGTATTTGTTGTAAAATAATTAAGAAACAACATTTAGGGAACTTTTTGTTGTTAGTGTCATACCAATTAAGAAATAATTTATTAAAGCCAATGTATTTTTGTACTTTTGAGAATATTTAATTTTTTTTTTGCCTCAAGTGTTCTTGCTCCTATCCTCACACCTCTAGAAGAATGAGTACTCTATGGTGTTCTCGTACCACTTGCTACAACATGCATTGCATATTGTTCACATATAAATCTAGAGTGATCTATAATTTTTTTTTTTTACTTTTACGATATTTAGGTGATTAAATAATATCATGTCAAAACTCAAACAAACAAACCTATGTCTCATGTCCAACAAAGATCATCACCATCAAATCATCTGTGAGTCTGAAATCTCCACCTCTATATAAATAACAAGTATGACCACAATGTACACATGGATGAGATGAAACTCCATCCTAAGATGCCTCAATATCCACCCCATCATACATTTTTTGAAAACTAAAAAATGTTGATTGGGCCCCAAAGATTATAATAATGCATGTGATGATGATGCAGGTGGCACAAGTGATGATGACATTGGTGGTGTAGGTGACACAAGTGGAGATGACACTAGTGGTGCAGGTGATGCTAATGGAGTTATCATAGGTTGTGATGATCGAGGTACAATGGGTGAAGATGATGGAGCTATTGTAGGCTATGATGACCCTAAAGGTGTATTTGATGATGGTAAAGGCATCATAGGTGAAGGGAAACCACCTAACTATGAGCCATGCTCAATGATAACATTAATGATGAAACCACATGAAGAGTTTGTAAATCAATAAACTCCTTTACAATTGATGGGAGTACAACATGATGCGTGGTTTTTCGTGTTGTATGTCTCCTCTCATGTTGTGGTACCACCCAACGAGCTCCAAGTCTATCTTGTGTAGAGCCTCTCTCTCTACCCTGGAACACATAGATGTCAAAGTAATTTGGCTTTTGGCCAAGGATGAAATCACAATATAGCTTTCTCAAAAAATATAGAGGCACCTCATAATTATTACATTGTGGTAGGTCAAATACCATATACCACCTATTCCAAAAACATGATCTCATCCTAGTATGAGTGCACCAATGAATAGGAAAATTTTAGTTGTGTGTAATAGGAAGTTGTGAGATATAGGATCAGTGAAAAGAGAACATATAGTAGCTTCCATTATGTCCTTATCTTTTACTTGCTAATAGGATATAAAATTCATGACACCTATCCCTCTATGTACCCCATTTTGTAACCTCCTTAGACACATCATTCACTTTTTAGGCCATTTGTTCAAGTGTGTTCACTAGGGTTGAGTGGTAAGAAAGTGTAGATGACTGCAACCTATTGACCATTTGGGTAATGTTAGCACTATTTTTTTTAAGGTAATTTATAAGGCCCTATTATGTAGTGGTTAAATTATGAAAAAAATTACAAAACTTATAAATTACAAAACCACACTACAAAATTTAATGGAAAAATACATAAACAACAAAAAGAATGAAGACCTACCTTTTTTGTGGGGTGCCATGGATGAAACTACAATAAAAAACCTATTTTCCTCACAAACCCAATCAGGTTTTGTCTTTCTCATTTGCGCTTCATGCTATTGCTATTGTTTGAGGGTATAAAAATGCCCTCAAACATGGGCAATAGAAAAATATTTATGTTTCTTAAGATCTGATTAGGTTTTAAGAAGCATAATTTTAAATAACCCGATCGGGTTTTGTAAAACCCAATTGGGTTATTAAATAAGATAAATTTAATAACTCGATTGGGTTTTATAAAACATGATCAAGTTTTTCAAATTATATAGATAGACTTGGATATAAAGCTTGACCCATATTTCATTTGTAAATTACTTGATTGAGTTATTGAAAAGTTGATCAGGTTATTGAGTTTTTTTTGTTGGGTGTCCACTTTTTTGTACACCAACTTGGTGCACTCACCCATTAGTCTAGTACAATTATAATCTCTATTCATACATATAGATGTGATTCTTGATTCTACTACTATTATGGAGTGGTTAGAATGAGTAGAGTTGATTGAAGAACTCCTATGATTGATTTCTATAATAGTGTGTGGTGGCACTTGGTAACATTTTCTTGGCATTTTAGATTGACTTGATCTAATGAAGGTACTTTGATGAGGATATTCATCAAATGGAAAGAATTTGAGGTTTGGCATATTGGCATATTTTTCCCTTGATATCAAAAGTGGGAGAATACCAAATGAAAAACTTTACCCAAAGGGGGAAAGAACACAACAAGAAAAAAAGAAGGAAAGATGTCAAAAGGAAAGATAAAATTTAATATTAGAACATGAAGGTTGTATATGTTGAGGATATGGGATATTTTAAAATTCAAAAAAATATTTGGACTGATGGTTTTTAATCATATATTTCCATCAATAAAAAGGGGGAGATTGTTAGGAACACAAGCCTAGTTAGCTCTTGGATATAATAATGATGTGTTGTATTTATGATAGGTTTTTTATTGATGAGAACATATATGCTTGTGAGTTCATGATAGACAATAATTCTATACATCATAAAGTTTTATTGAGTCAAAAAAGTTGGCACATAATAGGTTAAGCTATGAAAGCTTAGAATTCTATTTAGAGATGAGTGTATATACCACATCATTGTTTATTATGTTTCTATTGATTATTAGATGAGTTATAGTTAATTTGGTGAAGAACGACAGAAAACTAGTGTGCATAAAATTATGTTTGAGATAGTTGTTGGTAGATTGGTTATATCTTATTAACAAGGTGTAATTAAGGTGTGAGAGATTGGATCATGGTTGAAGATATGTTCTTGATGTTATGTTTTTGATAGCATATCTTGGAGATTATTCTGGAGAGGTCATAGAAGAAAAACATGCAACAATTTTGACTGGCAGTTAATTATGTTGATGTAACATGTTGATATTTATTGGATAAAGTGTTAATTATATTGAAACATGTGAAAACCTTATTGTATTATTTGTAATTATTCTTAAGAAAGAATGCATTCTTTGATGAGGTCCCATGTAACCATTTTTTTATTGGGAAAGCTTTAACAAGATACCCTAATTAGTTATTGAGATAAGGTATAAAGGAAATTTTCCTTGGATGCATTCATGGTTATAGTATTTTTGTGGTCAAAGAATGTGAGTTTTATTAAAGCAGAAAAAATATAGAGTTGGTTGATGATCTTGAGCTTCAAAGGAATTGTATTGGCAATTGAGTTGTAGTGTTGGTTAACTCACTATTGAATTTTCTTATTCAGAAGATCTACTCTTTGTTGTTGATTGAAGCAATTTGGACTATGAGTTTATTTTTCTTTCTATGAACTTTTAACAAGGTTTGAACCTTCTAAAAAGGGTTCAAGTTCTCCTAACAAGGATCTATCCTTTAACCAAGATTGTTGTACTAATTGCATTGTATTGGGATCCCAACATAATCACATCATTTCACAAGGAACATTTATATTGGCACACTATCTTGTGGATGCCATCCTCATTAAAGTTTTCCTCTTTTCCCTTGTCAATAAATCATTGTGTCATTGTGCATGGTTTATTCTTCATTAATTTGGTCACTAAAGTTGGATATAAGTATAATTTGGTCACAACTAATTCACTCATCCACCCCCTATTAGTTGTGTGTGTGGACTTTATTTTCTAATACCTTTACTAAATCCACTTGGATCTTCATGGATATGATGTTGTTCTTTTTCAATTAAATTTTATCATTCTCATCATCTAGTATATTTACAATATTTTCCACAAATGAGTCTAATTCATGTCATCTATGTCTCATCATTAATATGAGTTTCCATGAGATAAAATTTGTGGCACCCTCAAGTCTATCTTCAAATCTAATTCCATTCACCATGATTGCTAATTTTCTTTTAATGGTGTTTTATATTTTATTTAGTAATATTTACTCTTGGTATTGTCTTCAACTTGGCTATGATACCATGTCAATGAAATAGGATTAGATTATAATATTTAAAAATAAATAAATTATATGAAGATGATTTCAATCTCATAAATTCTCCTTGATGATATTATTGATTTAATTCCTCTTGCATATTTGTATAGCTAGACATGGCTTCCAACCTATAAGTATATCTTTATATTTTCTTGAATATGAAATGTGCACACATGTGTGCACATCATTGTAATACTATTTTTATGTTTGTATGTTCCAGGTGTCATTCCAATTTGATTATTAATATATGCAAAGGAGGCATGCCCCATATAGAGACTACATGTCTCTATGTGGCCCAAGTCCATGCAGATAGAGACATGCCCCATAATTATGGAGCACCTAATTCATAACAAATTACTATTAATATATATATTATTTCAATACAATGATTAATATCATTAAGTCATGCCAATACTACACAGTGATAATTGACATTGACATGTAATTGTTTTGCAAAGTATATGCAACTCAAACTTGGATTATTATCAAGACACATTAATATCATTGAATTTATAGAAGAATTTAATTATTTTAACATAATTGTGGCACATAGATTATGAACATTTTTTCGATTAGGTTGATAAATTATTTATAGTTATGATCAATGATCAACATTGATGAATTATCATTAGATATTATTGACTTGATACAATGTGTGTGTGTGATCTAATGATTATTAATTAATGATAATTTTTAACTAGTAAACATAACAATTTTATCAAATTAATATTAGTGAAGCTACATCATTAACACAATTGTCACAATATTTGGGAACCAATGTAAGGAAGAATCGCAGTAGGGGAATTTACACAAGCCATTGTCTATGAAAAAGAAAGAAAAAAAATGGAGTAGAGAACCTTTATTAGAAAGATCAACCAAGACATGATTGATCAAATGAATGCACTTGGACCTAAATATTGAAGGTTGAACCGATATTTACCAAAAAGGAATCAAATTGAGGATATATTCAAGCATGTATGGGACATTTGGACAAATGTAAGAGGATATGAGTTGTTTTTATTTCATTATTTGAGAAGGAACAATGTAGTGCCATTTTTTCACTCATGGAGAATGAATTTGGGTAGGCTCACCATTCCAAATGTCTTTGTAATTACTCAATTTTTGGAGTTAGTGGTTAGAAATTGTTTTTCACATAGGAGAACCATATTGGATCCATAGGGGAGGTAGTTTATATACATTTCATCAAATTCCCTAGCATAGGTATTTAATTTAGAATAGTCATATGATTTACCCTTGTCATTTGGAGAATTGGAGGAGGAATATGCTAGATTAGATGCTACATATTAAGATTTGAAATTGGATATTCAAAGGAAAAAGAGAAAAAGGAGAGTTTGGTTAGTTTACATATGAAGATGGTCCTCTATTTAACACAAAAATATTCAAAACCTTCTTATAGTATACATACTTTTCTTGTGGACAAGTAGGAGATGTCAAAGTCCCCAACTTCATGACAATATGACCATTGGTAATAGTGGAAACTATTCAAATATTTGATCCCAAATCATTTAATTATGCTCAATACATTCATGAAATTATGCATGGAGGGTTTGTTTCTCTTGAAAAGGATGATGATCAAAGTATTATTCAATATTGATGCATATTGTGTTATTTAATAGGTGCACAAGGGGCATGTGGCCAAAAAAATTGAAGTTGGCTACCAGAGACAAAGAAGGGATGAACAACAAATACAATTGAGTACATCCATTTGGGATTCTAGGTACATTAATTTAAATTATGTCAAATTTGAGGTGTGGTTTGTGAAAAATAATTTATCAGATGTATGATCATCTTTGTGATCATTCAAAATAAATGGAGATCAATAAATTCTCGAGGCCCAAGGATTTTGATGACAAAAATCTATTTTAGCATAACTACTGAGATTGATATGTTCATCATGATCTAACCTAAATAAGAGTTTATAATTTTGAAGGTAACCCATATAAATTTCCTAAAATAGTCCTTGATAGAATTGCATATATTGATATTGTGAGACAATTGTGTTTATCTAATATTTTATATCTTAAAAAGATACAGAAGAAATTTTTGTGCTTGGCACATTAAGCTTTGGTGATTTCACTATTATTTCTACAAAAGCATATAAAGTTGTGTAGAAGAAGCTATTGTATTAATTTAATTTGATATAGTGTTGGTGCATTATCCTAGAAAATAATATGATCTAGAGGCATATATCCATTCATGTAAAAATTAAAAAAAACTTGGGAGGTTAATTTCATGCAATGATAACTTTAGTGGCACATATTCACCAAATGACAAATTTTACATATCGAGGACCTTGAATTTGGCAAAACAATTAGCACTTTTAGGACGGCCTTGCACTTTCAAGATGGCCATGTCACCCAGGCTTTATAAAAATTTGGTCCCATGCTTAGACTAATTCCCAATAATGATACATAGTTATCTTTATTTTGGTAATGACTTCGCCAATTAAACCTAATTATTCCACATGGTAAATTAAATATTTTTGCATACAATTTTTGAGGTTTGTCTTATTTGATGGTCACATTGCCAATATGTGACAAAACTTTAAGTTAGGTTATATGTTAAGTACATATACTTTACACGTGTCTCTATTCTGCAAAATTTCCAAGTAAATTTTTATCCTTTTAATCTTCGACCCAAAATATATTTGATTGTGGATAGGTGTCATTATTTCTGAGATTTTCTCTAAAACTTGTATATTTTGGCCTAAAATAAGATTTATACCATTGATTTTAGGATCATCTAATGGTTACTAAAACTAGGCTACCATATTTTATATTCAAATATGGTATCTATGTGTATGTACTTTTGGTCATGATTTTCTTCAATAATTAAAGATTCACTAGGGTTTCACAAAATTTTCATATGATGAAAAAAATTGCCAATGAAGTTAAGGTTTTTCCTAGTTTGAAAAAAATATTGCCAATAGAAATTAATATTTCCCCCTAAAATAATGTTGGATTCACCAATATTTCATACTTATTTCTAAAGGGGGATTTCTCAAAGTTATCACTACTTTCATGAGCCTAAACCCACATAGTAAATATCTAAGAAAATAAAGTATTATGAAGCCCGAGACGTTATTGATAATTACAACAAGGAGTTGAACATAAAGATGAAACAATTGATGGAATTTGAATCAAATAATATGTTTGTCAAATCAAAGGAATTTTAGTCTTTCCACATGTCACCCCTGATAATGAAACACAATTGATGGAAAGGTTAAAAGTTGACATAAAATGTGTATTTCAAAATACAACTCCTCTAGAGGGAAGAAAAATGATGATAGAGTCTAGTATTATACTTTTTCTAGGTTGGGATATAAGCACCTCTTTGATTTTTGATTTTTTTTTACATTAAAATAAAATAAAAATCAAATTGGATATATGAGGTGTTCATGAAATCTATATAGGATCAAGGTTTGATCTTGATGAAAATGCTTTATCATTATGGGCATTATACTGACCAAGAAAAAGGCCTAAGATTATCAATGTCTATAAGGCATTGGGGCACATGATGAAATTGAAGGTTGGGAAAATTGATCGTATAATTTGTATAGATATGAGTATTTATATGGAGAAGTTCAATAAAGACCATGTATTGAAAGTGATTAGAGATATATATCATTATGTGATAACGTATGAAGAAGGGATAAGGAAGAGTAGTTCTTTAATCCTAAGGATAATTTCATCAAAGGATGTGCAATTTAAAACCAAAAATGAGAGTTTGCAAAAGTGTGAACAAATGAATAAAAATTGAGGAATTTTAGGCTAGATACCATTTCCCATATATTGCAACAAAAAATTGGTAAATAGAATGTGCTCTTGATAAATTATGAGCTATTTATAGGGAGAACATGGAGAACCTGACTATACAAAAAAATGATAAAAAATAAGTTGGATGTAAAATTGCACAATATGACCATGAATGGGTTAGATACCCAATCAATTTCCTTGATAGATGAAGAAATTGTAAAACATGATGAGTTCTAAGAAAGTCTAGAGTTAGAGTATGAAGAATTTCCTAAAGCTGGTAGACCAAAATGATGAAATGAAGGAAATTGACTAATGGATGGAAGAGTGCAAACTATCTTGGCTATTGTCCTAGATGTTGTTCATAGTGATGGACCATATATGGAAGGAACCAATGCACAAATGGAACATATGAAAGAATTAGAATGAGATATCATCCATGATGTTAACACCTACACATACAAGGAGTATTTGGAGCATATTAAGAAATTTGGAACATTGTTGTGAGACACTTGATTTTTATTTGATTCATCCAACTGATCAGTTGGTTAGTCTCTTTTAGTTACTTTTAGACCTAGTTGTAACTGATGATGAAGAGATGTGTCTCTTCACTTGTGCAAAATCTCATACTAGACAAAGGAGGTCATTTTGTGATGAAAACAAATCATCAATCATCAAAACTATTTTTATTTTCAAAAGGCTACTTATTATTTGCTACATTTATGCAAGTTATTTAATGAACAAAATACTTATAATCATTAATATATATATCAGTTATTTTCTCCAATTTGAAGTTGTGAATCTAATCATTCTAGATTAATCAATCCCTTGTAATTTTATCTCAAGAAGGTAAACCTTCTTTTGAGTTGTTTGTGTTTGGAAATTATTTTAATTATTCTGTAATCTGATTATTAGGAACAATAGACACTATTATTTCTATATTATTGGTCTCATTAATATTGAGTTAAATTAAATAAGAATGATTGTGGTATAATAAAATAATTAAAAATAATAATGGAAAGCATTTGATAGAAGCATCCAAATAATTTTCTCTCTCTCATCAAAGCTATACATGGCTCAAGCAAAAGCTATCTCTAAAACTTAACATTAGAAAGGCACTAGTCATTATCCTTAGTTAAATTCCCTATTTGAAAGATTACAAGCTAGAATCAATAATACACATCCATTATAAAAAAACTATCCATACATAAAAACATTCAAAATACTCATCCAATAATTAGCATCTACTATAACCATGCAATCAAAACCCAAGTATTCAGACACTCTTCATACAAGTTCAATAAATTATAAATCTTAAAGCATTCAATTTGATCTCCCTCAATAAAGCCCTCAATTTGATCTCCCTCAATAATTTTTTGTCATCTTGAGAGGTCACCCTAAATTCAAGAATATTAATTATCATATAATTTTAGATAAAAAAAGTTACCAATAGATTATCTTAAGGTGTATGTACACCTTCCTTGATCCTATAGAGCTTAAAGAGTAGAGGAATAGAATCATAATAGATCATTCTCATTTGTTGGCCAAACCAACTAGAAAGTCCAAACATTGAGCTAGGTAAGATCATAGAGTTACCAATATGTTGATTTTTGAACCAACAAACTCCCTCTTGGATGAATCTCTGGTTTCATTTTTGGTTGATATTCCTATTGTTATTGGGCATCATCAGTTCTCAATCCTAACAAAATCCTCTCCATCTTCATATCTTTCTTTGCTCCAATGTTTATTTGATGGTGTACAACTTACTCAACACTCCACCATTGTTCAATTAGTTAATCTCAAAATGTTATTCCTATGGTGAGATCCAAACGAAAGCATTTCCTAGAAAATCATAGGATGACGTAGGAAAAATTATTCTTCAACCTCTCATTCTTATTCTCATGTTGTCGATGAGTTTTAAACACACTCCTGAGGTGGTCTACTAATCTTTTTGTCAATTACTTGTTTATCTTTGTAATTATCAATGCCTTTATTAGTGTGTTGTGTATCTCTATTGATTCCTTTGGGATGTAGTGGGGTTGTGGTTGGTAAGGGTGAACACCCTAATTTTTTTTCTAATTGTATTAAATTATAATAGTCATATCCAATTGTAGATATAATATTCCATTTGGGACAATATAAATGAGATTCCCACACAATAGAGGAGGAATGCATGAAAATACCTAATTAGTGTTTTGGATGGATAATCTGGAAATACTTTTGGCCATATAGAAACTAAAAATATATGATGATCCACAATTTGTAGTCCATACAATGATTAACATCTATGTACATATGATGGTTTTAGGAAGTTTGCCTCTAGAATGTACATTGAGTGGAAATGACACTCATATGGTGATTTGGAGACTATATGGCCATATAATGTGGGCTTATTATGGAGTGATGATGTTTAGCTTGGACATGGGCCTCTTAGTCATATAGTGATACCCTTCAACATATGACAACAATCCATGTCTCCTTATGGTGAATTGATATGAACTTTGAGTTAGACAATATTTGATGCAAATTTTTGAATAGTAAATCAAATAATAATGCACAAGTTCTATTTTTCACAGGTGAGAGAAATCAATAAATATTAGAAGCACAAGAACAAACACTAGGTGTGTAGCCATTAAAATACCAACCCTATAAGTAATCCATATTCAATAATGATAGAATTTTTTATTTTCTAGATCTGAAACACATAAAATAAGAGAAGAATAGGGCAAGAGTTACTATTGGAAATTTGGCTAAGGTGATGGATTAATGTTGTCATTTATGGAAACATGATTTTGGTACGAACAAGGTAGATCACGAGAATGAAGTTTAGGTATTTATACTTGAAAATTGTCTAAGTATTCGACAATTTTACTAGTGGTAGAAAGCTAGTTTTGATGTGCGAAGTCAGTAGAGGTAATATCAACACATATATAGTTAGGTATGGACAGTATAGATTTTCAGGATGACATGGCTAAGTGTGTGTAACAGTATGACAATAGTTATGATTGATTTCCCAGTCAGACAAATTAAATGGAAGAATAGAGTATGACAGAGGAGTGAAGATTACAGGTTAAGAAATTATTTGGGTTACAAAATAATTACTTAACTAATTAGGAATGACATCATAGATGTTAACCCTAAGTCAGTGGAAGTTAATTTTATATTATGCCAAGCATGTGAATGCTTGAAGGACCATAGGGCAAGTTTTGTAAAAGGAAAGGTGTAAGTAAAAGATCATAATATGCAAAGTAAGAAAGCTTTATATGTGATATACGAACTTATGAAAAGGAAGTGATATGCAAATTATATGATGTCAAATCTGATGTATGATTAGAAGATTATGAAGTACAACAGACAACAATAAAACGTTTTTGCATCTATCTCTTTTTGTATAAAGGAACTACATTGTATAATTGCATGTTTGGGTAGTGGGTTCTTCTTGCAGACATTCTATAATTATAATATCAACTCGTAATAGGGTTGAGGCTTTTAACAAGGTATGTTCCTCTAACAAGGACCAAGATACTATATATACTTCATAGACTCATAACAAGCTCAATCCTTAACAAGATACTTTTTTTTACTAGATAATTTTATGGGTACCATTCCCACTGGGGTTTTCCCTTGGCCAAGGTTTCCCTAGTTAACAAAATATAGTGTTATGAGTTCTCTTTGTGTATATTTATTATTATTGTTCAATATTGTTAGTTTACTTTCATATGCATGCTATAATTTTTTTAACAATATTCAGTTGTGGGCAAAAGTTTGTAGAATATTGATTCACCCTCATCTCAGTATTACCTATTTCTAACAATTAGTATCAGAGCCTAGTTACTCTAAAGAGGTTTAACAACTTGAGTAATATCCTTATGAATATGGAATAGTTAAAGAGGAATCTTGAAGAAGACCTTGAGTAGTTGATCTTCTTACTAAAGAATGAGAAAAATTGAAAGAAAGGTCTAAAGATGCAAAAAATTACATTGGAAAATTGAAAGATAAGATTGATCATATCAAATTTAGAAATAACCTAGAGTATAGACAAAAGATAGTGATGAGGTAGAAACTTTAAAGAAATGAAATGAGATTTTGAAACATGAGTTGAATTTTGTTGAACTTAAGCTAAGTTTGAAGAAAGACAATAGCAAGATTGAATTAGATATGAATCTGAGAATGCAGATCTAAGATCTCATCTTACCAAAGTGACATCTAAACTTGATTCTATCATAATAGAGCATGCAAAACTTGAGAAATACAATACTATTGTGAAAGGAGAATTAACCTGGGCTAAGCAATAGTTAGAGAAGCTATATTCTAGTAGTGGTAAAATTGATGAACAACTATATTATCAGAGATCATCTTATTGTTGGGGTGGGGGCCCTAGCTCGGTTGGCTAAATCTTCCCTATTGTAGGGGGTTGGTCACGGGTTCTAGTCTCCCCCCTCCCCATGGTATCGATGGGCATGTCATGCCAACACTATCGATCATGTTAAAAATTTTACTTGACGTACTACAATTTATAGGGGGGCCGTGTTGCACCCGATTCCTACAGTCTAATTTAAAAAAAAAAAAAAAAAAAAAAAAAAAAAAAAAGAGATCATCCTATTGATGAACACCTATATTATCAGTTATTGAAAATCTTGAACCTAAGAAGAATGATCTAAATGAAATTGAGCCAAGTAAGGATAAAGATCGAGTCAAGTGATGTGAAGTAAGAAGAAGGAATAGAAAGTTATATGGAAGCTATAGTTAAGAGCACAATCAATTTGGAGATCTCAGTAAGTCATATGAAAAGATAAAGTTCTTTGGAAATAAGGAACAACTTTTAACAAACTAAGTAATTGATAATTTAATGTGAAGTTCAAATTGAAAGGATTTAAGGAATGCAAACAAGATTTCTTGTACCATTTGATCAAGTGAAGAAGTTAATAGCATTTGAGAGTGAAAAGACAATGAATTGAAAAAAAAATTAGGCACAAATTCAAGCAAGCCCTAGTTACATGATTTCTAGGTATTTTTTGGAGTTTCAATTGTTCTTTTGAAATCATTAAATCAATTACAATAGAGAATCTCACAATATGTGATGTGAGTGTGAGACCTAGGTATAAGTTTTAGAAACACCCGTACATTTCCTTGGAAGATGATCCTCTAGGTGTATTTTTTGAAATCCTGGCTAATGTTCTCCATAAAGAAGATGTTAGAGCCTATATCCATTGCAAATTTGAGAGTATTGGTGATAATGATATCCATAATGAGATGAATGATGTTTTCAACAATGATTTGCCATTGAAACAAAGGTATGCACACCTAAAGAACATGAACATTATTAATTAGATTTTCTATACCAAGTTTGACAATCATGAGTGGACAAGGATAATTTTGAGTAGAATACACGAAGACATGCTATGAGTTGGAGACATTTCCAATTATGACTATCAATGATATGATCCATAAACTCACTAACCTTAACAATGAAGGGAGAGATCCAGTAAATGATAAAAATGTAAAGAAATAGGTTGAGGCAAACCTTGAAACAAAATCTGATGGAAGGAATATGAAAATATATTTGATAAGAAAAACTTATGTGGTGTAGGAGCACCTAGTTAAGGCTACATTGTAACCTAGGGGTCCTACTCAAGTTTTGAATTGTAGTGGTCTTATATAAATCACTAATGAAATAATAGTGTTAGTTAGTCCTAGGATATCTCTTAATCACTATGAGGCCTAGTTAGGTCATGAAAACCTTCATTGTTGCATAGTTCTTTAAGTTGCTTTGTATTGTGACAATGTTGTAAATATTGTCAACTATGACCTTTTTTTGCATTCAAAGGGATAGATTGGACAAAGAAAGGTTGAATACTTGTTTCTTGGCCCAGAGTGTACTTGGTCATGTCATAGAGTTTCATGAAGGTTTCAACAAGTTTGGTCTTAATGTGTGAAAAGTTGTCAAGTTGCATGACAACTTTGCAAAGTTGCAGAAGTTGTCATGACAAATTTTAGTACAACTTGATTGCATCTTTGAGCATGATGATGTATAACTATTCTAGATAGTTAGGACATGTGGTTAACACCTATATAAGGCCTCTCTTGGCTAGTGAGAAGGGTTGGTTATTATATGAGCATAATCTCTAAGCACTTTTTTCATAGTTAGGACCCTTTAGGACCCTTTCTTTCATTTTTTTCATTTCATGGATTAACGTACACATTGTAGCTTGTGCATGAGTTGGTAGATGTAGATAAATGGTTATGTGTCTGGTTATATAGTTGGTTATTCCTATTTCATTGCATTTTGTACATTTTTTTTGGCTTTGGCACTGTTGCTAGTCTAATCTAAGTAGTTTTTACTCATGGGGTCATAACTCACTTTCCCACCATGGCATCTATATAGTTTATTGGGATTTGTGAGATGACTCCATGTACATTAAGTGTGCAAAGATTTGGGCCCAAGAAAGCATGTTTTTTATTTTTGCAGTGATGCCCTAGGAAAAAAAAGCAACATGGTTAGGGATCATAGAGGTTCCAAGAGCATTTAAATGGATTAAATGCATTCATTACTTCAATCTGAGCATGTGAAGAGTGGTCACATGTGTGAAGAAACCCCAATCCCAAGGAGAGGTTTTGGTGACAAGTTTTACTAAGTGTTTGAAAAAATTATTGTCGATGTTGTCAAGATGTTGAAGAAACCCTTATTTGTAGGCTTAATTTTAGCATCCCACTGTACAAACTGGTTGGGGAAGTCAGACTAGATAAATCTAAAGGGTCTTCCAAAAGGGTATCTAGAAATGAATTTTTTTTCCCATTATGTTAATGGATTTTTTGAGTTATAAGCCAAAAGGTGTGTTTTGAGGCCTAATTCCTTGTAGCCCTAAAAGGCCTAGTTTGAAGAAAAATCTTGAGATTGATAAGGATCTTAATGAATTTTGTGTTATTAAGCATTGAGATGGACTCAGTGCCTTAGAAGTAGACCCTCCTCTCCATTGGTGACTAGTTTTGTTAATGTTTGATCATTTGGAATGGATGATGCAAAAAGACACTAAGTGAAGAATGCATAGTTGAGTTGGTTTCATTATTGGTGTGGACAAATTGAAGAGGTGGAGGATTAAAAATAGGATCCTCTAGAACTAGGGTTAGTAGAAGAACCTTAATAGACTAGAGAAGACCCTTAGAGAAGGTAGGGTTTGAGAAAGAATTTTCTTTACATCATTATGTCACATTGATCTATACAATAATTGGTTACAAGTTCAACTATAGTTCAAGAGTGAAATCTATACCTATTAGATTCATTAATGTAGGTTATCTAATGGTGGAAAAGAAGGAGAAAGTAAAATTATATGAGATTTTGAAACAACAACTGTTGGACAATATTGATAGGTTGAAAAAAGACAAAGCGCAGTATTTAGATTTGAGTAATTGTTAACTCATTTGTTTCTTCAAGAAATTAGACAATTCCTTGGGATATCTAACCAAGAATGGGATATAGAACCCTATAAAATGAGATTAATGACTTAGCATTTCATAATATAGTTAGAAGAAAGAGTTACTATGCACATACCAAGGATGATAAAAAAATTTTAGTCTATGATGAAATAAAGAATTAGAATTCCACCTGCATTAGTTAAAAAATATAAAAATGATATATGTTTAATGGTTGAAATAGATGTCACATGTATGGAGGCAATAGAACCAAGAGTAAAGTTCATAGACCCCAAGGGATATGAAATGAGTGAAGAAATCATTGAAGGGTAAGTGAAGATCATACTCAAATAAAAAAGAGATACATATTTTCCTAGATTTGGGACTTATAATGAGAAAATCATAGAAGTACAAGGAGAACTATATAGCAAAGACATCAAGAAGAAAGTTGACAAAAAGATAGAAGCAATTTTGAAGGAATTTGGTATGAATAGAGAGGATTTCAATGAAGCTAAAGGTATTGTCTTGGAAATGAAGGAAAGTGGAGAAACAAAGATATTGGTAGCTACACCTCTTGTAGTGGTAGGACTTAAAAAAGGTGTTACAATAACAAGGCCCTCTAGTCAAATCCCTATTGCTCCCTATGCTGTAGTATCACAAGTACAACTCATTATTGCACAACCCCTATAGAAAAAGAAAGAAGAAAAGGAAGTAACAATACTTGAGGAAAAATTAATTACAAGGAAGTCTGAAAGTCTTTCTAAAGTTAAGACAAAACCTACTGAGTCCTCATCCAAGACAAGAATTAAATAACAGTCTAGTGGACTAGGAAAAAGGATAAAGTCATTACAAATGATTGAATTTGATTTAGATGATGAAGAAGAAGATACATAAGAAAAACTTATAAAGAAGATGGTTGGAGAGGCAAGATCATAATTTGGAAAGAAGCCATGAAAACCTAAAGTAGAGAATATTAATATTCAAATCATTGATAATGATAATTTTGTTCAAGTAAATAAGTATTAAAGCTTGTATAGTAACATGGATAGACTACAACTAGAAAATGTAGTATTCAAAAATATTATTTTGAGGAATAAAAGATTTGAAGACATTCAGAAGAATATACCACAAGATTTTTATAATAGGTTGATATATAGAAGAAAGAGAGTTCTTGAAGAAGACAAAGGAATTGGAGAAAATCTATTAGGAATTTTTGTGAAGTTAACAATAATGAAGAGATGAGTAAAATAATGAAGATTATTGATTTGTTGTTGAGAAACAAAAGAAGAGCCATTGTTCTAGTGGGAGGTAATTATGAATAAGTAAATAAAGAGACTGAGGATGCCATTTTTAAATACATGACTTCTGTACCCAGTACTGCAACGAAGAGCATAGAGTTATGGGGAGAATTCCATATGATTGTTGAGAAAAGCACACCAGAGAAAGAAAATGACACTAATATGATAAAAAAATTCTCTTTAGATCATAATTGGTATTGAAACCATGTGAGTGGATAGTACACAAATAAATATTGATGTGAACAAATATCATTTTAAGGATTATTTACCAAACATTGTTGACAATTTTATTTGTTGCACTAGCTTTGAAGATGATGAAGAAGATAATGAGCAGCAAGAAAAGGAAAGAAAAGAAGATTAGATGAAGAAGGAAGGAAGAAAGAAGAGGAGGAGAAGAAAAGGAAAGAGGAAGAAGAAAATAAAATGAAAAAGGAAGAAGAGAAGAAAAGGAAAGAGAAAGAAGAGAATGAAAGAGAAGAGGAAGTTAGAAAAGGAGAGGAAAAAAAAAGGGAAGAGGAGGAGAGAAAGAGAAAGGGTGAAGAAAATAAGAAGGTAGAAGAGGAAGAAAAGAAGAAAACAAAAAGGAGGAAGAAAGAAAGAAAGAAGAAAAATGAAGAAGATTCAAAAAAGGAAAGTGTACCTAGTTCCTCTAAGACACCTTTGTGATTGAAAGCATTGACTAGAGTAGATGATGATGACTAGACTAAATTGATCTCATCCCTTAGCAAGATTATAGAGAAAAAATAGGAAAGTAAAGATTCTACAAGAAACCTTGATGGAAGCCACATAGAAACTTGAGAAAATATTAGCCACAAAGATGACAAAACGTTATTCCCAAGATAGGGAAAATGCTATGATACAAGAATTTGATACAAAGTTTACTAGATTATTTGATATTGCAGTAATACAAGCTTAGGCAAGCCATGATGCACAATTGTTTAACATAGTTTGTCAAAACATCCAAAATGACTTGGTAAATCTTTATGTATGCATTAAAAAAAGAAGAAGATGTGAATAGGAAGGAAAGGTAGAATATGCTAAGTGCACACTAATATTTAAGTTCACTAAGGACAAAGATGAATAGTTGAAAAAAAAGAATAAAGAACTTGAAGCACTAGTTAATCAACTTTAGTAGCCAAATCAGAGAATACAAGACCCTGAGACACATATTGAAAAGATCTATGAAGAAATAAGAATAATTGAGATGGAAAAAGAGAGGATTGCAAAAATATTCTCACTCCTCAGAGATAATCTATCTTTGAAAATTGGAACCTTAAAGAAATAGATAGAAGAATGTCTTAGAGCTAAGACATCATTTGAGAAGTTTGTCTATTTAGACCTTAATGCAGTAGAGATTGCAACTTATGGACTTTATGCCCTTCTCAACATATCTAAAGGTGTTAGAGATTCATGGAAGAAGAACTTTGAGAGTTTGAAGACCAACTTTGATGATTGCATGACACAACTATTTGCGTGACAAAGAGGCATTGATCATAAATTTTGACTTCTAAATAAGCTTTGAATTTTGACATCTTTGTCATTGATGTCAAAGGGGGAGAGAAAAGTGTGGAAAATTGTATAGATGTAGAATAAATATATGTAAGTCAAAGGGGGAGTAATTTAATTGGGAGGTATAAAGAAAGATGGTTGATAAAATGATCCACAAATTTTGCAAATTTTTGTCAAGGCCAATTTTGTAAAGAGTTTTGAAATTTTGAAGAGATCAATTTTCTTTTTTGGACTTAGCCAATTTTCCTCATGTAGCCATCAATAAAAAAGGGGGAGATTGTTAGAAATTTGGCTAAGGTGATGGATTGATGTTGTCATTTATCGCAACATGATTTTGGTATGAACAAGGCAAATCATGAGAATGAAGTTTAGGCAGTTATACTAGAAACAAAAAGATAGTTTTGATGTTCGTGGTTAGTAGAGATAATACCAACACATGCATAGTTAGGTATGGATAGTACAGATTGCCATAATGATGTGGCTAAGTGTGATTAATAGTATAGACAATATGACAATAGTTATGATCAATTTACTAGTCAGACAAATTAAAGGGAAGAACATAGTATGATAGAGAAGTGAAGATTATGTGTTAAGAAATTATTTTGGTTACAAAATAATTACTTAACTAATTAGAGATATCATCCTAGATGTTAACCCTAAGTCAATGAAAGTTAAGTTGTATTATGCTAAGTGTGTGAATGCTTGAAAGCCGACAGGGCAAGTTTTGTAAAAGGAAAGGTATAAGTAAAATATCACAATATGCAAAGTAAGAAAGCTTTATATGTGATATGTGAACTTATGAAGAGGTAATGATATATGATATGAAAATTATATGATGCTAAATCTAATGTATGATTAGAAGATTGTGAAGTATAGAAGATAATAGTAAGAGGTTTTTGTATCTATCTCTTTTTGTACAAGGGAACTACATTGTATAATTGCATGCTTGGGTAGTGGGCTCTTCTTGTATACATTTTGTAATTGCAATATCAACTTCTAATAGGGTTGAGGCTTTTAATAGAGCTTAGTCCTCTAACAAGGACTGAGACACTATATGTAGTTCATAGACTCCTAACAAGGTCAACATCCTTAACAAGATACTTTTGTTTAGTGGATCATTTTGTGGGTAGCATCCCCACTGGGGTTTTCCCTTGGCTAGGGTTTCCCTAGTTAAAAAAAAATGGTGTTATGAGTTCACTTTATTTATGGTTTTTATTACTATTCAACATTGTTAGTTTACTTTCATATGCATGTTATGAAGTAATTAACAATATTTAGTTGAGTGAAAAAGTTTGTAGAATATTGATTCACCCCCCTCAGTATTATCTATTTCTAATAGTTACTCCCATCAAAACTAGATTTTCCAAGTAGGGAAGGTCTTTCACTTTCAAAATGGAAACACGTGAACTCCTAATGGAATTCATAATGAAATAAGAATAATCCAAGACACATACCTTCTACAACTTATAAGATGATATAAGTACCCCTTCATATAAGCTCCTGAGGGTTTACAAAAGGTGTAAACACAAAAAAATCCCACAAACAACTAAAAATAAAAAGGACC
The DNA here is from genome assembly GCA_028749045.1 of Cupressus sempervirens. Lineage (NCBI taxonomy): Eukaryota > Viridiplantae > Streptophyta > Pinopsida > Cupressales > Cupressaceae > Cupressus > Cupressus sempervirens. Next base: position 451,615,111 of record CM053783.1, read on the forward strand.
TGAGAGATAATTAAATTATTGTCAAGGCCAAACATACAAAATTTATTAAATTGATTTATTTAATAATATTGGGAACTTTATATTCCTCCCTTTCCAGAGATTGCTTACCCTCAAGCAATCATAAATTCAATCTTAGGGTACCTCCTAAGGGTGAATCATGTATCTCTCATGCAATCAACTTCTTTAGTTTGGAGCTAGGTACTAAGTATATTTTATCATTGTAGTAAATGACATTTTTAACCACTTTGTACCTATCATCCTATATATAGCCATCAATCAATTGACATGTAAAAGTATTCTTGGAGTACTCTATCAATAAATGAGCTTTCTAATTATTCAAGTCTTTAAATAAGGGTTCATTATAGATGCCTCAAGTAATCTACTAGCTTTCACATATTTCCTCTTATTACTGTCAAGGTTATATGCATGAACCATATCCTATCTAAAAATTGCCTTTATCTTCTTTACTGATATTTCCATTGGTCCTTTATTAGACATCCACCTTAGCACTACCTTCTTGGCATCTACCTCAAATTAGAACTCCATCCTTTTGAAGATCTCTGTGAACTAGATAATCTCCATCCATTAAATGCTTAGTATGACTATTGAGTACAATTGGTTAATTGTGTATTATCTTTGATATTACACAAAATGCCTTATCTTTGCTAGTCAGTGTATGCCAAGTTCACTCAGGTGATGAAGACAGTTTCATGTGTCTGCCGAGCATTCTAGTATTTGCCAAGTTTAGAAGATAGTGCCTACCAAGTTCACTTAAGCAACAAAGCAAAGTTCACAAAAGTTAAGTGTTAATCGAGTTCACTTGGTTAATGAAGGAAAAGTTGGATGGAACTAATGTTAACCAAGCTCACTTTATTACCAAAAGAAGTTTGTGAAGATGTAGTGTTAACCGAGTTCACTTGGTTAACACAAAAAAATTATTTCTGAGTTAGTGTCTACTAAGCAGGGTTGGCTAACGAAGGATTTTCTTGTTTTGGCATATTGAGTTTAATAGATTTATTTCTTGGTTCTAGTCGAATGAGGAGATGATTATTAATTATTCTAAGTTGTATTCAAGCCAACTTAACAACTGTATGATATAAATATAAGGTCAAGTTGAAGATTGAATTTGTGGAAATATATGGAAGAATAAAAGATGCTAAGAGGAAGTGAATTAGAAGGATAAGTAGAATATCCTTGTGGAGCTACAACAATACATTCAATTAGAAGGGATCAAGTATACAAGCCATAATTGAGATCTATAATCAGAAATTTAGTTGCATCATAAATTAGGTCATCTCATTGTTACTCTTTAACCATTGTAGGAGTGATCTGAATCTCTTAATAGAGTTGGCTTAAACAATATTTTTAAATCCTCTAACAAGGTGACATTTCTAGATTGAAGTGTCTAAAGACCTATAACAAGGCCGCTCCTAACATGGTGATTAAATCCTCTAACAGGGTCAAATAGTGTGTTTGGTAACCTTTACCAAGGTTGGGTCCTAAAAGGGCTCACTTTGAAAGAGTGAAAATTAGTAACTAGTTGCAAATGGTGGGGTTTCTACGTTAAATCTTGGTGTCACTTGTGTTCATGTTATTTATTTCATGTATATACAACGAAGTTCAGTAAGGTTAATTAGAGATAATATCATAAGAATTTCATGTTAGGCATTTACCGAGTTACAACATAATATCAATATTAACCGAGTTCTTGTGTGTTTGTCAAGCATCAACATATTTAGTGAAGTTTGTGTTCTATATTTTTGATAAGATAAACATGTTTTAAGGAATCCTGAAACCCATAAGTTTTACAAAAAATAAGGCTGATAATAAGCAAAAGAAGCCCAGCCAAAACAGAGGTCCAACAGCTGAAAAAAGCCTGAAGGCCCAGCCCAAAACAAAGGCCCATAGAAAGGCCAAAAAATAAACAAACTAAAATAGACTACAGAAAGCCTATCCAAAAGCCAAAAGCCAGAAAGATGAAAGTACAAAAGACAAGAAAACTAGTCTTCAGTAATCTTCTCCATTTCCTACATAGTCTGAGCTACCTTGACTATCTTTTGTTGCTCCTTTTCCATTTGATCCTGGACCTTCTCCATGCCCTGATCCATACTAGTGAACATACTAATTGTGGCCTTGTCATCATCTGGCCTGGCCTTCTCCCTGTTCTCTCCTCCCTCCTCCACTAGGAAGCCCTTGTCCTTAAGTTTACCAACTAGGGATTGGATGTTATCATTCATCAAACTTAGGAGAGAAATCATTTGACTTGCTAGGTTGTGGTTGTAGTTTTCAAGATTTCTAATTCTCCTTTCATTTAAGCTTTCTTTGTTATCCTGGTCCTCCTGGCTGTCAATACCAGTCTTTTTCTTAGTACTTTCCATTTGGGATACCTTTTCTCTAACTTCCTCTAGCTCATGGAAGAGCCATTTGATTGATCTGAAGTTGTCGATCATACTACTGCGGGCATTATTGAGAAGGTTCATTCTAGTCTCCCTTGGGTTGTCTGAAATGGCTAGGATAGCTGGGTCTATGAGCTCATTGAGCCTAGGCTCCTCCAAGTTTTCCACCAGGATCTGAGGGTTCATAACTTCCCTAAAAATCCCCATAGTAGCAGTTCTCACATTGAAATTTTTCCAGGCCTTTCTTCTATTATTGACTTGCACTTTCCCCTCGTTCTCACCAGTGATGACATTCACTTTTTCCTCTGAAGGAGGCTGAGAATGGACAGGGGAGAGGGGAACAGGAATAGCATCCGTCCTCTGATTTCTAGTCTCCTCAACTCTCACTACCTCCCAGTTCCATTTTTTCCCAGGTTTCTCCTCTTCCAACTCCTCCTCTGACTCATTGTTAGAATCTTCCATATCCATTTCCTCCTCCTCCTCAGCATAACTCTCTTTTTCTTGAGCTTGGCCATGACCGCTAGGGCTTTTCCTGCTGGGAGTTGTAGCTGTGGACTATTTCTTGCCTTGACCTTTATTCTTCTTTCCTGAGGTAACATTCTCCTCCTCCGAGCTAATGCTCTCAATGTCATCAGAGTCTGAAGAAGAGCTAGAGCTACCTCTGTCAACATCCTCAACTTGAGGAGGGTTATTGCATATAGACTAAGCTTTGAAATGCTCATGGGTGAGGAGCAATAAACCCTCATGCAAAGTAGGGTTAACAGTGGCTTTCTTCTTGAAACTAGAGATAGCCTTGTTCATAGAAGTGAGAAGGTAAAAGGGAATGGAAATTCTACTCTTATGGTGAAAATGATTTAAAATCACAAAATGGTGAGTTCTGACCCAATCAAACCTAGGGTCCAGAGTAACATAATCAATAAGGGCATATAAAAAATACCTCCAAAACTTCTTTATAGTCTCCATCACATAGAAAGACTCTTTCTTTTCCAGCTTGTTCATCTCTGCAAAATTTTTCATGAACTCCTTGACTGCATTGGACAAAAGTTTCTTGTACCTGTAGAATTTGAAACCCTCCATAGGGATACCAGTGACCTCCGCAACCACCTCCTTTGTGATTTAGAAAGAAACCCTGTTCACCTTGACCTTGCCATTGTTCCACAAGTTCACCATGTTGTTGGTGACCTCAGGGTAAAAACCATGGAGTTTCTCAAAAAAATTTGCAACCCCGCCCTTTTCTAGTTTTTTCCAGACTTTGCCCATATTCTTCCACTTCTCCACTTCACCCACCGGCTCCTTTCTGCTCCGTTCTCCAGTCATGACATCCATTTTTTCTTCAACTATTCTCATGAGCCCCAATCTCTACAAATTTTTTCCAGCCAAGATTTTAGCTCTGTTTCTATTATTGGGTTCATGATCATTTGCCTCTCTGATACAATAGCAAGTGAAAATGATAACTATCCTCCAAACATGTCGAAATGATGAAAAAAATCCCTTGAGACTATGAAAACCAAGAAACTTATTATAGCTCATACCAACATCCAATCTTTATTTATTAAACATGATAACAGTTAGATTGACCCATGCTTTCATGGATTTTCTCCAGCTCGATTAGTGACTTAGCCTCCATCGAGAAATATTTTTTGGAATGCTAGGTCATCTCTTTGTCTGCTTCCACCCCTTTGTTAGCAAACTGGTCAGCAACTGGGTTTGCCTCTCTAAACGCATGAGTGATGTGGACCTTCTCAAATTTTGTGAGGGCGGCACGTGCCTCATCAATTATATTTGCAATCGACCATGAGGGGGGTGAGATTCCATTAATGTTGTTAATTATGTTTTTGGAGTTCCCTTCAAGCCAAAGTTTGGAAATGCTAGCTTCAAAAGCCAGCTTTACCACATTGCATGTGGCTCTGGCTTCGGCCAAATGGTTGGTCTAGGTACCAAGCGAGAGAGCAAAGGCCGCAATTCCCTCCCCAAAATCGTTTCTTATAATTCCACCTCTTCCAGAGGGGCCTGGGTTGCCCTTAGAAGCGCCATCGAAGTTGGCTTTGACCACCGTTTCAAGGGTTGAATCCATCTGGCATCCTGTCTTTTGAGATTCTTGTCTTTTCTTTAACCGTCTTCCTGTCCCCTATATCAACTTCCCCCTCCTTCATCACTTGAAGGTTTTCTTTTATGTTTTTCAAAATCTTCCTTCCCAGAATTATAGTCGGCTCCTCTCTGTCCCTGAAAATTCTGTTGTTCCTTTCCTTCCAGATGCTCCAGCAGAAGTGAGGCAAAAACCAGGTATAATTATCCTATCGGCCAACAATTTTACAAAGGCTTTTCCAATGACTAAAAAAGTCGATAAGGTTATCCGGCCAGCACCAGAGAATCTCCATATCCTGATTAAGAGAACTCCACACCTCCCTAGCAAAGTCACATTGAATGAAGATATGATTTCCCAACTCAGACTAGTTTTTACAAAGTGGGCATCTGCTAGGCATAACATGGCCTCTCTTCATGAGATTATCTTGCGTTAGGATTTTGTTCTAAAGGGCCAGACAATAAAATATGTTGATCTTTGGAGTGAGGCCCATGAGCCAGGCATCCGCCCAAGTTGGTTTCTCCTTTAAACCCTAGAGAGAGTTGTAGCCAGAAGCAACAAAATAACTTCCATTGGGATTATCCCTCCAGACCAGCTCATCCTTAATATTACTAGGGATCAAAGAGTTAAGCATAGTCATTATTGGTTTCAAATCCTTGGAGATGAGGGAAAGGTCTCTCCATTCCTGACCAACCCTGTAATTGCTTACTTTAAACCCATATAGCTCCATGCATTCTTGCACCCATCTCTCAAATATTGGGTTGTTAGAAAGAGGGCCTTGACATAACCACCTGTCAGACCAAAACTGAATATCCTCTCCATTGCCTAGTTTCCAAGAGACCCTCACCTTAGCTAGGTCCCTGGCCTTCAGGATACCATTCCAAATAGTTGACCCTTTAGGGATGTCCTCATTGAATAAAGTAAAATGAAGAGATGGTCTTTTGAGGTATTTATTTTCCAGAATGTCTCTTCATCCACCAGTGTTATTGAAGATTCACTAGATTTGTTTTACAAGAAGCACCTTATTGAGATCGGTAAGCTTTCTAATGCCCAGACCACCATACCTCTTGGGGAGGTAGACCTTCTCCCAGGCAACAAGAGGGTACTATTTCTTTCCTTCAAGTCCGGTCCATAGAAAGTCTCTTTGGATTTTCTTCATTTTCTCTGCAAATTTCACTAGAATTCCAAAGAGGCTCAGAGCATAAATGGGAAGGTTCTGAAGAGTGGATTTGACCAGTAAACATTTCCCAACCTGGCTGAGAGAGGCACCTTTCCATCCAACCATCTTCTTGTTGAATCTGTCCAGAATGCCATTCCAAAAAGAGTTAGGGGGAGAGGAGCCCAAGGGGAGCCCTAGATAGGATGAGGGGAGAGAGCCCACCCCACAACCAAGAATTCTGGAAATTTTCCTTTGTCTAACTACAAGGGTGTTAACAAAGAAGGTCGAGCTTTTGTTCTAGTTAATCAGCTGTCCAGTCCCTCTGGAGTAAGTATCAAGAACCTCTTTCAAAGTCTTAGCTTCTTTCATAGAAGCTTCCCACCCCCATTATAGTGTCATCCACAAATTGCTGATGAGTGAAGGGGGCATTGCTCGAAGAAGGCTTAATCCCTTTAAGACTTCCTTCAGACTTTTTACATTCAATAAGCCTCCCAATGCATTCAACTAAAATAATGAAGAGGATAGGAGAGAGGGGGTCTCCCCGCCTAAGACCTCTAGAAGGTTTAAAGAAATCAGAGGGGGCTCCATTAATTAGAATAGCGAGAGAGGAGGTAGACACCAATTGAGAAATGAGTTTACACACTTTTTCATCAAAACCAAAGGCCTGAAGAACCTTCCCAAGAAAGGACCAGTCCACCCGATCATAGGCTTTTGAAAGATCTAGTTTGAGCAACATACCTCCTGCTTGGAAGCTTCTAAAGAATGAATAACATCATGAACCATTAGCACCAAGTCCAATATTTGTCTCCTAGGAACAAAGCCAAATTGTTGCTGTGATATGATCAGATGCAAGATTTTAAGCATTCTGGAAGTGAGAACTTTAGAGATGATCTTGTAGAAAGAGTTGCACAAACTGATAGGCCCGAACTTGTCAAAAGAGTCAGCCTCTGGGGATTTAGGGGTGAGAACAAAGAAGGTAGAATTTATCTCCTTAAGAATAGTTCTAGCTCCAAAGAACTCCTGAACTGCCTTAACCACATCCCCCATGACCACCAGCCAGTACATTTGGAAGAAAAAGGTGGGAAACCTGTTTGGACCAAGAGATTTGTCACCAAGTAGGGAGAAAAAGGCCTCTCTAACTTCCAAAGCATTAGGAATAGCATAGAGAAGTTTATTTTGGTGAGGTTGAATAATCTGAGGAATAAAAGAGATGATATCCTCTTGGTCCTCCTTGGAAAGCAGGGGGTCCTTGGTGAGAAGAGAAGAGAAGAGGGAGACCACTTCAACCGAGATATCTAGATCTTCAGACAACAACACTTGCCCCTTCTTGATTCTAGAGATCCTATTGTTAGCCCTATGTTTTAGGGTGGATAGATGAAAGAACTTCGTGTTCTGATCTCCATCCTTAAGCCATGTGATTCAAGATTTTTTCCTCCATAAATTTTCCTCCCTGTTGATTATGTTATGAAGATCTAATAGGATCAACAGCTCAGCCTCCCTATTACTCTCATTATATCTTTCCTTTTGTATACTATCTTGGATAATAGATAGATTTTCTGACAACTCCTCCTTGTCATGGAAAATATGGCCAAAATCATACTTGTTCCAAATTTTTACCATCCTCTTCACATTGCTAAGCTTTTTGGTGACTTTGAACATGGCTGAGCCATCAACACCAATCCCCCACCATCTTTTGACATTATCTAATAAGTCAGGGTGAGTAGTCCACATTTTCTCAAACCTAAAAGGGCAATTTCTCCTGGGCTCAAGAGGGGAAACTACAAGAGAAATGGGGGAGTCATTAGAACCAACTCTAGGAAGCAGAGATAATCTACAGCTAAAAGAGTGCAACCAATCTGAGGAGATTAAAGCTCTGTCCAATCTGACCTGAATGCAGTCCTGACCAGCTCTCTTGTTAGACCAGGTAAAGGTACCCCTCGAGAGCTCCAAATCCATTAGGGCTAGGTCATTGATGAAATTGGAAAGATCTTGCTTACTTTCCCAATCCGGGGGCAATCCTCCCATCTTCTCCTTGTCCTCCAGCAGAGAGTTGAAGTCTCCCAGGATTATGCCTTTCTTAATGTCACTGGTATGCACCAACTTTCCAACTTTGACCCAGTAATTTTTTCTATCTCTCTTATTGTTGGGAGCATAAATGTTCACTAAAAACCAGCAATCATTAGTTTGCAAATGTTGAACTCTACAGAAGAGGATGTTATCCTCATCATACTCAGGTACAATATTGAAATGTCTATTATTGAATAATAGCAGTAGCCCTCCAGATGCTCCTTCTGAGTTTGAGGCAATTCCATTCATGTTACTGTTGAATCTAATATTTTCCAAATTTTCTTTCTTCATTTTTCATTTCCTAAATAAGAAATATATCAAGCCTTTGATCCCTTATCACATTCCTTACAACTTCTTGCTTGTGGATTCCATTGAGTCCATGAATATTCCATGAGAGGATCTTCATGCTTTAATTGATGAGTAGGCTTCCTGGATGGTGCACTGCATTCCATCCATGATGTTTCTTCTTGCTTCCTCATTCCTGATTTCATTCTTGTTTTTCCTTCCCACCGGGTTGGTTTTATGACCAAGATCTGCCTTGGCCTTGCTTCTAGTTGAAGTAGGAGAGGCAGGAGAGGAGTCCCAACTGTTCTTCTTCTTTCTCCTTCTGACTTCTATCCAGGGTGGCTCTTCTTCTTCTTTACATAAATCAAACAAAGCATCTAGCCTGGCCAGTTGTTTTGATGTTGAAGCAGACAGCCGTTCTAAGATTCTATTCACTATCATAGGGGGTTCCCTACTAACTGGGTTTGTGGAGTTTTGAGAGATTGGTTCCCCTTCCTTTTGTTCCTCCATAGAGTCTGAGACAGAGGAAAGGTTCGGATCAACCTCCTCAATACTGTTAGGGATTTGAGACTCCATAATACTTGCCTCTTCAAGATTATCCTTGGTTTCCTTCACATGGGAAGGGTTGGTTTTGTCCTTAGTTGTCTCATTCCCTTCTCCTTCCAGTGCATCCACTACAACCTGGAGGTCCCGAGGTTCAGCTTGGTGATCAAGAACAGAATCATTAGCTTTTCCTTCAGCCTCTCCATTTTTCTTGACTTGTATTTCTTTCTTCTTCCAAATCTTTTTGGGAACATGAGCAGCTTTTGTCCCACCTTGAGGGTGGGCCTTTCCCCCCATTCCCTTTGCTTTGAATACTGGGCAGAATCCAGCCTTGTGGTCTGCCTTCTTACAATGGAAGCACGCAAAAGGCACACTTTCATAGTCAATCTTTTGGATTCTGCTTCCCAATCGAGATTGAAATTCTATAACTTGAGGCATATCTTGTCCTTTGATCACTCCTACACATATCCTTGCATAGATAAGTCTCTTCTTAGCTGTCGTTACAGGATCAATGGAAAGAAGCTCTCCAAAAGACCTGGCAATGCCATCAAAGACGTCCTCGTGCCAATATTCCATGGGAAATTTTGGAAGTCTAATCCAAACTAGAGCTTGGGATAGGAAATCATTATTCAAGTCCAGATTGGAAGACCATTTCTGCAAGATTAAAGTAGATCTCCCCAGAGACCAGTTCCCTACGTACAGGATTTTGGAAAAGTCTTCCGAGCAAGAAAACTCAAAAGTCATGAAACCTTTAGCCATTGCTGTCACCTCTACATGCCCCTTTAAATCCCATTTGTTTCTAGAAAAAACCCTCACAACATCAATGTTGGGCCTTGTCCCTATAAATTTTCCCACCAGAGTATTCGCCATACTGAGGATATTGTGGTCTATAATTTCCCGAGGAACTTCCAGAGCAAAGATACCCTTCTCCTTGTCTGATTTATTAATGACTTTCAAGAATGTCGAATTACTTGATGGTTTGACTCCAAAAAGGTTCGACCAGAACCCCCAAGCCCCAAGTGGCCCACCACCTGACTGAAGGGGAGGAATCTTCTCACATGGGTGAGGCAGCAACTCCTGTGGGTCCCCATCCTTTGAGGCATCTGCATCATTCACCTTCGATTCCTACCCTGCAGTTGCGGATTACCCCCGAACGCCCATGTTCTTCTGATTCCCGCCTAGCCGCTGATTCAAAATCCCATTCTCGCCTTGCCACTAATTCAAAAACCCATACCCACTCGCTCCACACACTCCACTCCCCATTGTTTCAAAAGTAGTTGGAGTTTGTGTTCTATGTTGACATCTAAGGGATCTAGGATTTATATTAGTGGTAATTGATTCAAATCCCCCCCCCCAGTTACTCCTCCCATATTTCCAACAATTGGTATTAGAGCTTCTTGATGCTTGTAGAGAAGGTTTCAAGGACCTAAGCTAAAGATCATGATGTCTTACAAAAGATAGATTCTCAAGCTGAGCTGAGATAACTTTGAGGCATGGTAGGAACTTATGAAGTTGCATTTGGAAACCATTAGTGATTCGAGTTTGAAATATTTGGAAAATGCATGTAAGGCTCCTACTGTAACATTGATTATAAAACAAATTCTTGAAAAGAAAAATTATAACATTATGATGATTGACATTACATCAGCTCTTAACTATGTTGAATTTGTTGAGGTCAAGGGATGTGCTAATGATCATGACATATGGACCAAACTAAAGGATATCTATGGAGGTGATGATATTGTGAAAAGAGCCAAGCTAGAAATCTTGAGAGGCTAGTTTGATAAGATGAAGATAAGAGAGGATGAAAACATTGCAAAATATGTTGGGAGAATCACAGCTAGTGTCAGTACTATCAAAGCCTCTGGAGGAACAATTGAAGATGTGACAGTGGTAAGTAAGGTATTCAAAAAACTTCTTCCTATCTATGCAATCAGAATGTCTACTATTCAAGAGATGAGATGTGATCCAAATAACAAGATAAATTTGGATGCTTTAGTTGGAAGATTGATTGCATTTGAACTAGATAACTATGAAAACTATACTCCTAGTTCTAGCAATCTTGAGTGTGCATTTGAAGCCAATTTATCATTGAAGAAGAAGAAATTTACAAAGTCTAAAGGCAAATAATCTGAAAGTGAAGAGGAAGATGATTCTGATAGTGATCTTGAAGCCATTGAAGCATTGCTTGCAAGGAGTTATCCCAAAAGAAAAAGAAAGTATAAAATAAAATTCCTTTAATATGTTTCTCTTGTGAAGAAGTTGGACACATTGTTGCAAGGTGTCCAAATAGAGAAGACAAAGATGAAAAGAAGCACAACAAGTAAAAAGGAAAGAAGAACTTCAAGAACTTCAAGGACTATAAGGAAAAAGGTAAGAAATCTTGTTTTATGGCTAAAGACTCAAATAGTAGTGAAGGTGATGAAATGGTCTATATTGTTGTAAAAGATGAATATGGTGATGAAGGAGCTAAAATGACACTTATCTCTCATGATAGCAAATATGATATGTGGATTATTGATAGTGGCTGCTCACATTATATGACTGGTGACAAAAAAAAGTTTGATGGAAAATTATGATGGTGGAAGTGTGATATTTAGAAACAATGAACCATGTTTCATAAAGGGAAAAGGTTGTATCTCACTAACCAATGAACTTAGATGTGATAATACTTATTTGCTTGAAGGACTAAAGCATAATCTATTGAGTGTAGCATAGTTGAATAACATTGGATTCAAGGTAGAATTCATGAATGGGAAGGCCAAGTTGCTAGATAGAAAAGGAAATCTAATTGGGTCTAGTAAATAAACCAAAGGTAATATATTCTACCTAGATTCAATAAAAGTTCATGTTTCATTGCTCAAGTAGAAGAAAGCTAGTTATGGCATAAAAGGTTATGTCATGTGAACTTTGATAATCTGATCAAGATAAGCAAAAAAAAAATAGTGAGAGGTATTCCTAGTTTGAGGAAATCTCATATGGGTCAATGCAAAAACTATCAAATTGGTAAGATGGCCAAGACAAGTTTCAAAAGAAAAAACTATCATTCTGAATAAGTCGTGGAGTTGGTTCATATAGACTTATGTGGACCTATTGGAATAGAGAGCTATAGTAGAGATAAGTATTTTATTCTTTTTGTTGATGATTATTCTACAATGATGATTGTAATGTATCTAAAAGAGAAGTTAGAAGCTTTTCAAAAGTTTAAATATTATCTAGCAAGAGAAGAAAAGGAAACTAGAAAGAAACTGAAGTGTTTAAGGTCAGATAGAGGTGGAAAATTCATCTCTAATGAGTTCAATGAATTCTACATTGAAAGAGGAAACAAAAGATAAGTATCAGCCCCTAGTACATCTCAACAAAATGGTATAGTTGAAAGAAAGAACATATCCATCATGGTTTGTGCAAGAACTTTGATGATAGAAAATAATGGTGTAATCAAATATTGGAAGGAAGCAATGAGTACTATAGTACATACCTTGAACAAAGTACAACTAAAGAAAAATTCAAATCAAACTCCTTATGAACTATGGTATTGCTACAAATCTAATGTAAGTTACTTGAAAGTATTTGGTAGCAAATTTTATATTCTGAAAGAGATTAGGAAAGGTAAAACTGATGTCAAAGGTGATGAATGTATATTCCTAGGATACTCCAGCATAAGTAAAGTATATAAATGTTTGAATTCATCCACTCATAAGATCATAGAAAGTGCACATGTGAGAATTGTTGAGTTTGTAGAAAAGAATGAAGAAGAGAGCAACAAAGAACTTGAGGATTACAAAAGGTTTATTTACTATGAATCTGATACATTTCCAAATCTAAATGGAAGTCAGGAGACTTCACCTCTTGAGTTCCCAAATTTTTAGAAGTGCCCGAGTTGCAACTAGTGAAATCTGAGCCACAACTTAAAGGACCCAAGTCACAATCAAAGGCTACCAAGTTACAATTAGAGAAAATCAAGTCTAAAGGACTCAAGTCACAAACAATGGAACCTGAGCTAGTGGAACAAGTTCTAAATCCAAAGTACCTATGTTAGCAAGATATGTCAAAAGACACCATGCATCTAATCAGATCATTAAAGACAAGTCAGATGGTATAATGAAAAGAAACAAATTTAAAGGTACATGTTTGGTTAATGAATTTGAACCTAGATCAGTTAAAGATTCTTTGGATAATTAAAGTCAGATTGAAGCTATGAATGAAGAGATATAATAGATAGAGAGAAATAAGACATGGACTCTTGTTCCTAGACCCAAGGATAAAAATGTAATTGGCACAAAGTGGGCTTTTAGAAATAATTTAAATGAAGATGGAGAAGTTTCAAGAAACAAAGCAAGATTAGTATGCAAAGGTTATTCTCAAGAAGAAGGTATTGATTATGGTGAAATGTTTGTTCCTATTGCAAGATTAAAAGGTGGTAGAACTTTACTTGATTGTGCTACACATAGAGGATTTAAAGTTTATCAAATGGATGTGAAATCTACATTCTTGAAGAAGTTTACATAGAACAAACTTGAAGGTTTTGTAGATCCTAGAAAAAAGGATATGGTTTGTAAATTGCATAGAGAATTGTGTGGTCTCAAGAAAGCTCCCAAAGCTTAGTGTGAAAGAATACATAACTATTTGATAAAGATTGGTTTTCAAAGAACAAATGATAACAACAACCTATATATCAAAGATAAACCAGACATGAAGATTGTATTAACATAAATTTTTGTGGATGACACATTGTTTATTGGAAATGATGACTTGTGCAAAGCCTTTTCAAAAGAGATGAGTAAAGAATTTGAGATGTCCATGTTTGAAGAAACACAATTCTTCGTTGGATTGTAGATTCAATAGAAGAAAGATGGTATCTACATTTCTCGATGTAAATATATCAAGGAGATACTAAAGAAATTTGGAATGGAGAATTCAAGACCAGTTGACACACCTATGTCTATTGGACATAAGCTTTCCAAAATTGATGATTCCAAGGAAGTAGACCAGACCACATACAGATCAATGATTGGAAAAGTACAATATGTAGTGCATACAAGACTTGATATTGGATTAGTAGTTGGCATGGTGGCAAGATTCTCAAAATATCCTAAAGAAAATCATATGATGGCAATCAAGAGAATCATGAGGTATATGAAGGGTACTTAAGAATATGGATTATGGTGCAAGAATGGAGGCACTTTAGATTTGAAAGCCTTTATAAATGTTGATTGGATAGGAAGTGTTGATGACATGAAAAAATCTAGTGGTGGAGCATTTTTTTCTTGGTAAAAGACTAGTGTCTTGGACAAGTAAGAAGCAAAATTGCATTTCTCAGTCTATAGTAAAGGTAAATTATGTGGCAGTAGCAGTTAATTGCTCCAATATTGTTTGGTTCAAGCAACTATTTGCAAGTATGAAGGTAGAGATCAAGGATCTAGTGGTTATCTTCTGTGATAACACCAATGCAATTAATATATCAAAGAATCTTGTGATGCATACTAAGACTAAGCACATTGCAATAAAATATCATTTTCTGAGAGAGTTGGTGCAAGATAAAGAGGTAAGATTGGAATATGTGAATACTAAAGAACAAATTGCAGATATATTCACTAAGACATTTCCTAAGGATGCATATTTGTATCTAAGAGGTAAGTTAGGGGTTATTCTCTTATCTGAATCTCACTAAATGAAGTTTAGTAATGCATCAACTAGTCCATGTTGAAGATCAGTCAAATTGATGTAGTATTGAAAAGGGAAAATTGCATATGAATCAATACATAAGGTACATTGATATTCATTGAATATTGCCTTTGGCATGAGATGTCAAAAAGGGAGAGTTTTCTATCATATTCATAGAAATTTTATAAAGGGAGAGTTCCATGATGAGGGAGAATTTGTAGAGATGTCAAAGAAAAAGAACTTGGTTAGATATCAAAGAGGCAGAGTTTGCTAATAGAAGAAGATGTTGAAGACAAAGTTTGCTGATAGATGGAGAAATCGAAGGTAGAAAGAGCTCACACTAATAGAGGGAGTTCTCTTGGATGAGAATTAGAATGAAACTAAGGATGTTTTTCCTACTATTATTTTGATCTAAAATTTCATTGTATTATAACATGTTGTGTTGTCATCAATGCCAAAGAGGGAGATTGATGAATACAACTAGTCAATTGTGTATTGTCTTTGATGTTACATAAAATGTCATATCTTTTCTAGTTAGTGCATGTCGAGCTCACTCAAGTGATGAAGATAGGTTCCTATGTTTGTTGAGCATTTCAGTATTTTCCAAGTTTAGAAGATAGTGTCTATTGTGTTCACTCAGGTGACAAAGTGAAGTTCATAGAAGTTGAGTGTTAATCAAGCACACTCAGTTAATGAAGGAAAAGTTGGATGGAACCAATGTTAACCAAGCTCACTTAGTTACCAAAGGAAGATGCAGTGTTTACCAAGTTCACCTAATTAACACAAGAAAATCATTTCTGAGTTAGTGTCTACTGAGCAGGGTCAACTAACAAAGGATTTTCTTGTTTTGGCATATTGAGTTTAATAGATTTGTTTGTTGGTTCTAGCCAACTGAGGAGATGAATATTAATTATTCTAAGTTGTATTCAAGATGACTTGACAATGTGCATGCAATAGACATAAGGTCAAGTTGAGGATTCAATTTGTGGAAATATATGGAAGAATAGAATATGTTAAGAGGAAGGATAAGAAAAATATCCTTATGGAGCTACAAAGATACACTCAATTAGAAAGGATAGAGCATACAAGCCATAATTAAGATCTATAATCAACAATTTAGGTGCATCATAAATAAGGTCATCTCATTTTTTCTCTCTAACCATTGTAGCAATGATCTATATCTCTTAATAGAGTTGGCTTAACAACTATTTGTAAATCCTCTAACAAGGTGTCATTTCTAGATTGAAGTGTCTAAAGACTCTAACAAGGCCACTCCTAAAAAGGTGATTAAATTCTCTAATAGGTTCACACCTAAAAGTGTGTTTCGTAACCTTTAATAGGGTTGGCTCTTAATAGGGCTCACTTCAAAAGAGTGAAAATCAGTAACTAGTTGTAATTGGTGGGGTTTTCATGTTAAATCTCAGTGTCACTTGTGTTCATGCTATTCATTTCATCTTTATGAAACTAAGTTAAGTAAGGTTAATCACAAATAATATCATAAGAATTACATGTTAGGAAATTACTAAGTTACAACATATTATTAGTATTAACCGAGTGCTTGTGTGTTTGTTGGGCATCAATATTTTCAATGAAGTTTGTGTTTTGTGTTGATATCTAAGGGATCTAGGATTTATTTTAGTGGTAACTGATTCAAGCCCCCTCCTCTCAGTTACTCCTCTTATATTTCCAACATATGACATATGTGTAATCTAAATCTAACACAAAGAAATCATTTATCATTGCATAGTTTCCCATGATAATGTTTAGTCAAGGAATTACATGAGTGCATGGTAGTAAAGTTTCTCCCACCACCTTGAGTTAATATCCTGCGTGCTCCACTATGTGTGAATCCCTTTAAGTGACCAATGATGAATTAATGAAATTAAGCATGCCACCACTATTAGGAAG
Organism: Cupressus sempervirens; assembly: GCA_028749045.1. NCBI lineage: Eukaryota > Viridiplantae > Streptophyta > Pinopsida > Cupressales > Cupressaceae > Cupressus > Cupressus sempervirens. The sequence goes on from CM053783.1 coordinate 451,631,216, forward strand.
GATTGTGAATCACTACGTGTGTAAGTATGCCATGAGCTTGAAATATACCACTTCCATAAGTTATGAAGAGTGTAGAAATGAAACCTCCCTTTTGTACAAGTGTAGAAATCCTCTCTACATAATTAGTTTCTTCCTCCCACTCTTTCAGTATTTTAATTTCTTCCTCATTGTTAGGTAACACCTCAATATAGAAAGTCTTTCCTTTGTCAAGATAGTGATGTCCTAGTCCCCAAGGTTTCTTTCAAGAGAAAAAAATGTTCCTCCTCTAGAGCTCTTGACCATTGGTCTGGTCCAATGACAACTTCTTCTAATTTGTCTCTTTTTATTTGTAATCTTGAAGGGATGGTGATGGGTATGCATGTAATTCTTGGAAGAAGATGTGGCCATGTCATGCACTTTCTTAACTATGTTGGTGAGCATGCTAGCATTGAAACATTTCACCCAAAGTTTCAAAGGTTCCCTCATCCCATCCATGAACAACATAACCTATCACCTCTCTGTGATACCTATCACCAAAATAGAAAACCAATGGAATTCTATAATATAACTATCGATTGATCCAATTTACTTCAACTATGTCAACTCCTCAAAATTAAGCTCTAAGTCCCTTCCATTATGGCATTCTATAAGCCTGTCTATGAACTCAAGATACAAAGTTACTTGATGATGGCCTAGAGTAACCATTCCATGATGCCACCATTCATGAGTGACTTCTTCCAAGTGAAGCATGAAAATTTTGATTACCTCAACCTCTGACATTGGGTTAAGATGGAAGTACGTGTATGTCTTCTATACCCATGATCATGTAAAGATTAATCTAGATCCATAAAATGATGAAAAATTCACTTTAGCTATCTTCTATTTGAGGTCATCATTGTAGTGGCCATGTCTCCTAGAATATCTCATCTACAAATATACTTAATACTTAAAGGGTAGTTCTTCTCCAAACTTGACATCAAGTTGGTCTTGTCTAGATTAATTTTACATTAAAAAGAAAGTAGGATCTTGTTCTCTACTTTGTTCATGTCTTTGGGGAAATGTCGACATCATTGGCCATGTGTGGGAGTAATCCATGTGAGGCTTCTTAATGATTGAATTATCATAATTATTATCATGTCCTCCACTTGTCCTTCCTTTGGTCAAAAGTCAAAGTGTTTTACCAAAAAAAATTCTCTTTCCCAAGGTCTTACCAAGTTGTTTTCCTTTCACCAAAGTTTCATTGATTTATTATTGTCCTATTGTTAGCTCTCATAATAGTGCCAAAGTCTCAGTGCTTTATCTACTTATGGAATCTTATCTTCATCCAAAATTATTAAAAAGGTTATCTAGAACATCATCTATTATACCACTATAATATTCCAATTGGGACAATACAAATGAGATTGGTGCATGAAAAATAAGTAAATCATGAAAATACCTAACTAGTTTCTAATTGGATAGTATGGAATGAATTTAGGTAGTAAGATGACTATAGAAATCTAATGGTCCATAGTTTGTAGTCCATTATTACTTCAATTGATATTGATACCCAAATTGATGTTGATGATGAACAAGGTTAACAAATCGAGCACTAAAAGGAATGTCGGAGACTTGGATCAATTTTTTTACATTGATGTTAAGACTATTAACTTACTGATTTATGTAAGTTTCCAAATCATCTTCAAAGGATGCAGTGTTGAGAAAAAAGGTTGGTAAACATTAGAAGATGAAATGACAAAATAATTATAAGTGTATGAGCTTAAATGGGCAATTGATTAATCAACATTTGATAAGGTAATATCAGTTTGATTATTTTACATGATTTGATGAATGGTTAGAATGTTGTACAATTCAATTACATTGGTAGGAAAAAAGTTTGAAGTTGTGAAGTGAAAAGATAAGGAATAAGTGTGTGCTATAGAGATAGAAATGGTGGTCGGTAAGAAAATATATTGATCAGTGGAAGTGTACAAAACATAAGTTTGAGAACAAAGTTTGCAAGTGTTATTAAGAAAGAAAGTGTTTCTGAGAAATATAGCACTTGTAATCAAGTGGACAATGTTAACTAAGAAGATGAGGTTAGTTGGTAAAGGAACAACACAAGTCGACAAAGGAAAACAATTTTGATTAAATCGATTATGGGATGACATCAAGTGCAAATATGGATTAATCTAGAAGATTCTAAGGAAATAAATAAATTTGTTAGTGCAATCTATGGATAAAATTGGTTAGGTAAGATTAGATGGAAGAGATTCAAGGAAAATTTCATGATCTAAGAAAAGTTCAAGTTCCAAGGTGAATTATAGTTGGCATGCATAAAATGTTTTTTTGAGTACTAGATACATCGTACGTAAGCTGAGATGCGATCCAATAAATGAGATGAATTCAAGAAACCCTAATGAATGAGATTAAGTGGAAAAAATAAAGGATGAACATGAATGTTAAAGTTGTTGATCGTTGTTGATAGCTGAACAAAGACATAAGAGTCACAGAGCAGAAAAAGGCCAGTAAACAATGAAGGTAATAGTTGATATGAAGTGTGTGAGTGTTGATCAACCAAGTAGACAATAATATTGAGTAGAAAGGAAATCTAAATAGGAAAAGGTAGTTTTTGTTTCAATAGATCATTTTACTATTACTTTCTAGCCATTGTAGAAAGATATATTAACGGTGTGGATTTAATAGTCCTAATTGTAAATCCCTTGTAAGGTGTCATTCTAACAAATGTACTAAGTCCTCTAATCATGCCGCTCATGAATAGGGTGAACATATCTAGCCGATCTTTGGTTAAAATATAAATAAAGTTGGCTCTTAACTGAGGTCACTTCAAAAGATTGAATTTCTTTATGGGTGATAATTCTTCCAGTTGTTTTTACCCAAATTGGGTTTCCATGTTAAGTACCAGTATTAATGTGTGATTAGATGTATTGCATGTTATTTCATGTTTTCATTTGCATAAAGTTGTAATCTGCTATTGGTGGGTTGAATTCTTAATTTTCTTATAATTTTAAAAGGGTAAAAAAATATTGTAAAGGACTTGTGATGTCTAATTCACCCTCCCCAGTTATCCAACAATCCATATGGTTTTCTCGGGTAGTTAATGCCCATATGGTGTTATTGCAACATAAAATATAGTGAGTTGAAATGATAGCCATACAATGATCTAGAGATAATACATTTGTAAGATGTTTGATTATTTTGGAGTGATGACATTCTATCCATATAATGGACTTTCATCCATATGACAACCCACTTTAGTGTATGATAGTAAGCATTGTCTCCTTACAATGAATTGATATGTAATCTGAGTAAGCTAGTACTTGATGCAAATATTTGAATAGTACATAGAATACTAATGCACAGATTTTGATTCACACAAGTAAGAGAACCCAATAATATCAAAAGAACAATGATGGACACAAGATAGATATCTACCAACATATCTATGACACAAGAAGTATTTCAAACTCATTAATGATAGCACTTAAGATTTGCTAGATCTAAAACAAGGAGAAGAATAGAAAAATAGGGTGAGGAGTTACTCCCACTAAAATAACATTTTTAAAGTATGGAAGATCTTTGACTTCCAAAATTGTGACAGTTGAACTCCAAATGGAATCCAAAATACAATAAGAATAATCCAATATGCACCCCTTCTACAACCTACAAGCCAGTATAATAACCCCTTTGGATAAACTCATGAGGGTTTATGAAAGGTGCTGAAATGACCAACTCCTACACACAGATAAAAATAAAAATGGGACTAAGAGATAGTTATATTAATTGTAGAGGCCAAACATACAAAATTTAGGGTTTACGAAAGGTGTTGAAACAACCAACTCCTACACAAAGATAAAAATAAAAATGGGAATAAGAGATAGTTATATTAATTGTAGGGGCCAAACATACAAAATTGAGGGTTTACTAAAGGTGTTGAAACAACCAACTCCTACACATAGATAAAAATAAAAATGGGACTAAGAGATAGTTATATTAATTGTAGGGGCCAAACATACAAAATTTAGGGTTTACGAAAGGTGCTGAAACAACTAACTCCTACACACAGATAAAAATAAAAATGGGACTAAGAGATAGTTATATTAATTGTAGGGACCAAACATACAAAATTTAGGGTTTACGAAAGGTGCTGAAATGACCAATTCCTACATATAGATAAAAATAAAAATGGGACTAAGAGATAGTTATATTAATTGTAGGGGCCAAACATACAAAATTTAGGGTTTACAAAAGGTGTTGAAACAACCAACTCCTACACATAGATAAAAATAAAAATGGTACTAAGAGATAGTTATACTATTTGTAGGGGCCAAACATACAAAATTTATTAAATCAATTTATTTAATAATGTTAGAGACATTACAACACACTCAACTCCAATCTCTTTCACTAGAACAAGTGTGGTTTCTGCAAGACCTTTATATATCTAATAATAGCTATGAAAAAAACCTATTGGTATAAATTTCATTTTAATTGATTCAAAAAAATTGATTATAATTTTACACAATAACAAGGTGCAAACATGCATATTTAGATTTTCTAAAGATTTCACCGTTCAAGGTTTGCATAAGATAATTATGTAGTTTGATTTTTTAAAATTATGCACATGTATAATTCATGCTTCCTAAAACTAATAGTAAATTATTTAGTTTTTAACATGTGGGAAAGATCCAATTCTTCAAAAGTATTGCCTCATTGAATTAGAGTCATATCCAATCATTAAAATAATAATAATGAAGCACTATTAGAGATATGATAAATAATCACCACATCTTCTTAGTAATCCTTCATGAAACTTACAAACATTCATATATAATGAAAAAAAGACCGTTACAAATAAAAAATGAAATATGTAAAAATGTTGTGACATTTATCATTTTTATTCTAATCATAATAGTAAATATGGTAAGAAAAAAAGGCTTAGAAAAGAGGCTTGGTACACTTTTGTACCTAAAAATTCCTCTAAAATGCCAATAAATATGACAAGGAGACACATGACTACATATATTTGTTCTAGTAGCTACCTTTCATGAGTTTCTTAGTAAACTATAATTGTGATCTAATAAATAAATTTGCAATTAAATAATCCCTTGTACACATGTTTTATAAGAACTTGGAATAGCCAACAAACAATTCGAATAAGCAAAAACTAATACAATACGGATTAACCTTTTTTTAGCTCAATGAAGAAGCAAGATGCCAATCATGATGGAGTGTGAAAACCCATCATTTTCTAGCTGCAGCCATCAATCACTTAATAGTCACGTTAAAAAATAATTAAAAGCTACTTGTAAAATCTTAAAACTATACATGAGCATCCATGGTGAACTCTTCTAAGACCTACCAAATACTTCAAAATTTATGGTTCTTGTAGATTTGTAACAAAAATATATTGTGAGACCCAATGAAATCTATTGTAGATGGGTCTTGGCCATGGATGCGTGTACTGAGCTTTGCAAAAGCAGCCATGGCATCAATTAGGCAAAAGATAATTATGTAGGAGGGTAGGTAAGATTTATAGTGGTATTATTACTTTTTTGGTTCATTATTACCTTTTATACATGTAGAATATTCATTTCTTCAACCTTTACTTGTTATGCAAGATTTTTTCACTTTCATGAATTATGTTGTATAATTATCTTAAAATGATATTTTTTTCTCATATCAAAGATAAGCCCATTAAAGGAGCTAACTTATCTTAGATCATTGATTCACTCATCACCTTGTTAGAACAAGTTGAGTCATTTATCATCTATAAATTTATAAATAATATCCAAAAGGTGAAGGCCAACTCCACTATCAATACTAAAATTGTAGAGAAAATGTAAAAGTGGGAACTATAAATATTGTATGACGCATCATTCATGCGTACAACATGGGTTAAACAAAATAAGTCAAGATTATGAGCACCACTTATTGATGGAAAAAACATCTACAATTCTAATCTTGATCCTTCTCAACCTTTGAATATGACTCAAGGAAAACACATCTCTAGTTCATAATAAAAATAAAATTGTTGATTACTAAGATGCTCACATCTAAATAAGTGAATGGGAGAAGTTTTACTAATATAGGACTAGTTGTGACTTAAGAAACGACCTCTAGAATTTTAGAAGTTGGCTCTTTATTTTAATGAGATTTGAAAAGGGGAAAGAAATATTTCCTTAAAATGGAAACTAAACCAGAGGGCAATACTCCAATGCAAAGATTTTGTAACACTTTAAAGCCTTTCTAAAATTTTGAAATATTTTAGAAACTTTAAACCTTTGATTTTTTTAGAGCATTTAAAAGCCTTGCAATTTATTGATATAGCACCTTCCTAATAGTGGATAAAATGCACCAGAAGCCCTTAATTATTGGAAATAAGAACAAACACATGAAGCGTAAAGAACAAAAAGTACAATATTTAGATCATAATTGTGGGTAGCCCTTGCAAGGACCCATAAAGGCATATACATCTCTATTTTAGAAATAGGTCACCATTAAGAGGTTTCTTTCACGTATAGGTAAAATTTATCTTCTATCTTAGAGGAAGGTGGAATGCTAAAAGGGTTACATCATCCACAATTGATCATGATAAGTGGAAAACAAAGATGCCAACATTAGTAGATAAGAATTCAAACAAAAATTATAGGCATAGACCATGATGATAATTAACAAAAATAAATTCAATTACATAATATAAAGCCAATACTTTATTAAGAGAAAAAAAATGCTATGCTAGAATACATGTTGTACATGACAATTATACTAAATACAACTCTTGTTGGACATAAAGATTTTCCAAAAAGACAATTACATGGAACTTTTAGCCAAAATGAGAAGTCTTGTTTGCTGAAAAAAAGTAACTCTCCTTTTAGAATCGATTTGGCACTTTTATATATAAATTTCTCCCTTTCCGTGTATTGGAGACACTATCATTTAATTTTAGTAGCACTCATAATCATCTCTGTGTCAAAGATTTTTCATCATTAATTTTTATGCTTGTGGCATGAATTTTGGTTGTGCTTTCTTAACTGATTCTTCATCATGAGAAGGTAACATACTAATTCCTATATAGAAAATAAATGTTTATTGCACTTGGTAGCATTCCTTTTTTTTAGACTTTGTACATTCTCATTATCAACATAAAAAATATTGTAATGTATCACGTCAAATAAAAAATCATGAATTTAGATTACCTCCCTATTTCATACCCACCTATAAAATTTGTTGTCCTACATGTTGCTAGAATCAAACTTTTACTATATTTCTTATTTCTTCTTCTTCATTAGGTGTGACAACAAGTGTCAAAATTGAGATGTTAGAATACACACACACACACACACACACACACACACACACACACACACACACACACACACATATACATACATATATACATACATACATATATATATACATACATATATATACATATATATATATATATATGTATGTATATATATATATATGTATATGTATATATATATCTATGTATATATATATGTATGTATGTATGTATGTATATATGTATGTATATATACACACACATATATATATCTATATGTATATATATAGATATATATACGTATATATGTACACACACACATATATATCTATATGTATATATATAGATGTATATATATACGTATATACGTATATACATATATACATGTGTGTGTGTGTGTGTGTGTGTGTAACTTATTACAAAGCTAAAATAAAGAGTATATTTCAATCTTACAAACATATTATTTATGCATTATAAAAGATATACACGGAGACAACCCTTTTAGGTAAAAAATTCCCCACAAATAATCAGTTTATTAAAAAATTTCAAAGGTGCTTCTCTATTAGATATTTGGCTACAACCTATTCTCTTTTACGTTTGTAAAGGTGTTTCCAATTGGTGGAAGGATGAAAATGATGACTTGATAGTTTGAGCTTCTCATTCTCTATAATTCTACCACTACGAATTTCTCATATGATGAAGCTCTTGCTACAAATCTATTTGACACCCTTTCTGAAAACCTCAATCATTATCTACTACAAATCTAGGTGATAATCACACTCTAAGCCATGGTGATACCACTCCTACTTCTACTAGTGCAAGCCCCTTTGGCCATGTGGAGAATTATTTTCCTTGTACTCCTTGAATCTATACTCCTTCACCTAACAATGTGCAAGTTCCTAAGCACTATAATCATTGTGTTGGAAAGGGTCCAAGTGATGTTTCGTTAGTGATTTCCCTCAGTGGCCAGGATCCCAGTTTTAGCATCACATAGATAGTTGTCTGATGATAAACAAAAACAGTTCTTCAAAATCACTCTCTTTTTCACATGCGGTGAGAGATTGACCCTCCCACTCTTGAGGAGGGCTACTAGTCTTTGTTTCAGTGTACTATTTACTTTGTCTTTGGTATCACCTATTCTACTTGTGTGTTGTTAATAAGACATTCACAACCTATAAAATCCAACTCTCGTTTTAGTGTTGTTCTCTTTGATCCGTTTGTGTTGTGGTTGTATGAGGTTAGGTTGCTAATTATATAAATTTTTTTCAACAAATAACTTATTTAAATAACATTAAATTTGGGGAAATATCTTTACATACTTTGACATGATGTATAGTAACTTTACATAACACTATGAATCTCCAAATCCATCCATTCTCAAATGAGAGAATCTTAGTAAATGTAGGAGAATCTACACTTTACTAGATTAATTACTTTAAAACTATATATTATTTAAAGTATTATGTTTTATAGCTTTATATTAGAACATTATCATAGTATTGTAAATTGTACATCCTTGTAGTTTTACTTATATTTTTGTTTACTTTGATGTGTATTCCATGAGAATTGGTTTAGGCTAATCTCATCTCTTGTATCAACCTTTTTCCTTCTAAAGGCACTCATGCTTCCTATATAATCACCTATAATTTTTTATTTCTCGTAATTTTGAGGAAAAAATGTCTAAATATTAGCAATTAATTTGAATGTTTCTACTTAACAATAGTATTATATGATAATTTATCAATCAAAGGATATTCATAAGTGTTTTACCTCTTGTCATCTTCCTAGGTAAGTGAAAATGAATCAAATGATTTGTGATGGCCTCTTAGCCCCTTCCTCATATTTTAGAAATTAATTCTTCCACTTTTATGGATTTAGCTTATACATCTTCTTGAATATGTAATTATTCAAATTTTTCTAAGATTATGAAGTTGACTATCCTTCTCCTTATAATTTGGAGACATTTTAAGGGCTTAGATTTAAAATTCTTTCTATTTGTAGATACCAAGGAAACAATCTTGGACATATAGAACTAGGAGTGCTCAAAGAACTTAAAGTTATTATACAATTATCATTAAAAAAACTATTAATGAAGGAAACATAGGTTCACAAATAAAAATCCAAACTTGTAACAACATCCTTAATAAAAACAAGTCATGTGAAAAGGCAATATCTTCAATACCCACTCAAATTAAGTTGGTGTCAACTCTAGTTATCCTTCATTTAATCCTAGATGTTTGTTGATGATAATAGTTATTAAGTCTCAATACTTAACCATTGAGTCCCATTTCCATCTATCTCGGTGGCATCAAGACTAATAACTAAAAGGGTATTTCGTCCCTATAATATCGACATCATACAAACCTTAGTTAAAAATTCTATTATCACTCTTAATCTTTCCTCCTATATTTGATATCATCTTCTTTCCCCCATATGAGCATATATCCTCCTACATCCATGAGTCTTCTTCTTCCTCATGTAATACATACGAGTAAGTGCACCAAGTTGTGGTGCCAAAAAGAGAGTATAAGTGGACACATTTTTCTTAAAATCTGCAATTTTTGAACTTCAATAAGAATTTGAAGATAGTTACACTCAAAATTTTAAGATATGACAAAAAAAAAATGTCATAGTCCTTTGAATCTAGTTTCTAAACTACTAATTTTTTTCAAAATGGTTTAGTTTTAGGTCCTCAAAAAAGGGGGCCACAAAAAGTGGTACTATTTATTCCAAAAAAACATAACACAGTACAAAGTGTGCCCCCCCTAAAATTTTAACTTTTTTTTAAAAATTCTTTAATCGCTTTGGTCAAAAGTTACTTAACACTATGTAGTTTATCCCAAATTTTTTGGGTAATTTTATAATGTGTTTTTTTTTTTAATGAATTTTTTAACTAGAGACATCCCAAAAATGTGAAATATCTGTGTGCTCCTCCTAGAAATAATTGAAAACTAATCTAAAATCAAACCTTTTTTTTTTTCAAAGTGTGTAGAATGGAGTCTAGTTTCTAAAAAACTAAGTTGTTGCAAATTTTGATGAATGAGCTAAAATCTATAGCCCAATTAGTACATGGTGGTTTTTGACAAAAAATGAACATGCATTCAAAATAAATTATAGATGAAAGCCTTGAAATATTTCAAATTAAAAATAAATCATATGGTTAGATAGCTAACACAAAGACCTATAATTCTATGTAACTTGATCTTATCGATACCTAACCACGAGGAATCTTGAAGGGGAGCACATAAGAAAAATCAATCATTTTTGGTATGTTTGCTAGAAAACATGTCTTAGACCTGTTTATAAACTCCAAACTTTTGGGTTGGATCTCCAAGGCAAAACTAAGCCTTAGGCTTGGTTTTAATACAAAGCTTTCAATAGCACGTGTGCCCTATAGTGTGCACATGCTATTACAAGCATTTAAATTCTCAATACTATGTGTGCACTATAGTGCACATGCACTATTGAGACCTAAATTGCAAACCAAGTGCAAGAGAGAGCTGGGGGGGGGAATGGCTATGTGTGTGTGAGAGAGAGAGAAATTAGGAGATGGGAGGGGGTGGGAGAGGGGAGAGAGTATAGGATGGGAGAGAGGAAGTGAGAAAGAGTAGGGGTGGCAGAGAGAGTATAGGATGGGAGAGTAGGGGTGGCAGAGAGAATACAAGATGTGAGAGAGAGGAAGTGTGAGAGAGAGTAGGGGTGGAAAAGAGAGAGTACGGGATGGGGGAGAGAGATTAAAAGTAGGGGATGGGAGAGAGAGGAAGTGTGAGAGAGAGTACATGTTAGGAGAGAGAGATTGAGAGTAGGGGATGGGGGAGAGAGAGTAGGAAGTGGGAGATAGAGTGGGAGAGGAAGAGCGAGAGAGAGGAGGATGGGAGTGCATGTGTGTGAAAGAGAGAGAGTAGGGAATCAGAGAGAGGGAAGACAAAGTAGCTCAAGATAGAGTAGGGGATGGAAGAGAGAGTAGGTGATGGGAGAGGGAGTAGGAGAGGAAGAGAGAGGGGGGATGGAAATGTGTGTAAGAGAGAAGAGAGAGAGAGAGATAGTAGGGGATAGGAGAGAGTGTGAAAATGAGAGAGAGTAAGGGGGAAGTGAGAGTGAGAGTGAGAGTGAGAGTGAGAGAGAGTGAGAGAGTGAGAGTGAGAGTGAGAGTGAGAGTGAGAGTGAGAGTGAGAGAGGGTGAGAGAGAGAGAGAGGGTGAGAGAGAGAGAGAGAGAGAGAGAGAGAGAGAGAGAGAGAGTAGGTAGTGGGAGAGGGAGAGTGAGTGAGAGACAAAGTAGGGGACAAGAGATGGGTGTGTGTGTGAAAGAGAGAGAGTAGGGAATGAGAGAGGGGAGAGAGAGATAGAGAGAGTAGGGGATATGGGAGAGAAGAGAGTAGGCAATGGCAAAGGGAGTGGGAGAGGGAGAGAGAGGGGGGGAATCAGAGTGTGTGTAAGAGAGAAAGTAGGAGATGGGAGAGAGTGTGAGAGTGTAAGAGAGAGTAGGGGTGGTAGAGAGAGACTGAGAGTAGGGGATGGGAGAGAGAGGGAGAGAGAGAGAGGGAGAGAGAGAGAGAGAGATAGTATGTGGTGGGATAGGGAGTGGAGGGAGAGAGAGGGGGAATGGAAGTGTGTAAGAGAGATAGAGTAGGGGATGGGAGAGAGTAGGCAGTCGGAAAGGGAGTGCGAGAGAGAGAGAGGGGGAATGCTAGGAATGTGTATAGAGAGATAGAGTAGGAGATGGGAGAGAGTGTGAGAGTTTTGAGAGAAAGTAGGGGGTGGCAAAGAGAGCTCATGCACAGAGAGAGAGAGAGAGAGAGAGAGAGAGAGAGAGAGAGAGAGAGAGAGAGAGAGAGAGAGAGAGAGAGAGAGAGAGAGAGAGAGAGAGAGAGAGAGAGAGAGAGAAAGAGAGAAGGGGATGGGAGAGAGTGTGAGAGAGAGTAGGGGATGGAAGAGAGAGAGTAAGAGTAGGGGATGGGAGAGAGAAAGTAGAGAGGGAGAGAGATAGTAGGTAGTGCAAGAGGGAGTGGGAGAGGGAGAGACAGGGGGGATGGGAGAGGAGAGAGAGGGGGGGATGGGAGTGTGTGTGTCTATGAAAGAGAGAGTAGGGGATGGGCGAGAGAGAGTAGGTGGTGGGAGAGGGAGTGGAAGAGGTGGAGAGAGAGGTAGGGAATGGGAATGTGTGTAAGAGAGATAAGAAAGTAGGGGATGGGAGAGAGTGTGAGAGTGAGAGAGAGAGAGAGAGAGTATGTGGTGGCAGGGAGAGCTCATACGAGATGGGAGAGAGAGAGTGAGATTAGGGGATGGGAGAGTGTGAGAGAGAGTAGGGGATGGGAGAGAGAGAGAGTGAGTGAGAGTAAGGGATGGTAGAGAGGGAGGAAAGAGTCGAGAGGGAGAGAGAGAGATAGTAGGTAGTAGGAGAGGGGAGTGGGAGAGGGAGAGGAGAGAGATAGGGGGATGGGAGTGTGTATGACAAATCTAGAGAATAGGGGATGGGAGAGAAGAGAGTGGGGGGATAGAGTCTGTGTGTCTATGAAAGAGAGAGAGTAGGGGATGGGAGAGGGGAGAGAGAGAGAGTAGGGGATGGAGGATAGAGAGTAGGCAGTAGGAGAGGGAGAGAATGAGAGTAAAGGATAGGAGAGTGTGTGAGAGAGAGTAGGAGATGGGAGAGAGAGTGAGAGAGAGTAGGGAGAGGGAGATAGAGAGAGGGGGATGGGAATGTGTGTGACAAATCTAGAGAGTAGGGGATGGGAGAGAAGATAGAGAGAGAGAGAAAAATGGGAGTGTGTGTGTTTTTGTGAAAGAGAGAGAGTGTGATAGTGAGAGAGAGAGAGTAGGGAGTGGCAGAGAGAGTATGGTATGGGAGAGACAGAGTGAAAGGATGGGAGAGAGTGTGAGAGAGAGTAAGAGTAGAGAATGGAAGAGAGAGAGAGAGTAGAGAGGGAGAGAGAGAACTTGAGAGAGATAGATAGTAGGTGGTGGGAGAGGAAGTGGGAGAGGAGGAGAGAGAGGGCATGGGAGTGCATGTGAGAGATCTAGAGAGTAAGGGATGGGAGAGGGGAGAGAGAGGGGGATGGGAGTGTGTATCTACAAAAGAGAGAGTTTATGGGATGGGAGAGGGGAGAGAGAGAGAGTAGACACACACACACACACACAAAGAGAGAGAGAGAGAGAGAAGCAGATGGGCGAGAGAGACTAGGTGGTGGGAGAGGGAGAGAAGGGCAGATGGGAGTGTGTGTAAGAGAGAGTAGGGGATAGGAGAGAGTGTGAGAGAGAGTAGGAGGTGGTAGAGAGAGAGAGGACATGATGAGAGAGAGAGAGTGAGAGCAGGGGATGGGAGAGAGTGAGAGAGAGAGTAGGGAGAGGGAGATAGAGAGAGGGGGATGTGAGTGTGTGTGACAAATCTAGAGAGTAGGGGATGGGAGAGAAGAGAGAGGGGGGATGGGAGTGTGTGTGTGTGTCTATGAAAGAGAGAGAGAGTAGGGGATGGGAGAGAGTGTGAGAGTGTGAGAGAGAGTAGGGGTTGGCAGAGAGAGAGTATGGGATGGGAGAGACAGAGTAAATGGATGGGAAGGAGTGTGAGAGAGAGTAGGAGGTGGAAAAGAGAGAGAGAGTATGGGATGAGAGAGACAAAGTGAAAGGATGAGAGAGAGTGTGAGAGAGAGTAGGGGATGGGAGAGAGTGTGAGAGAGTTGGGGATTGGAGAGAGAGTAAGAGTAGGGGATGGAGGAGAGAGAGAGAGTAGAGAGGGAGAGATAGAATTTGAGAGGGAGATAGTAGGCAATGGGAGAGGGAGTGGAAGAGGGGGAGAGAGAGGGGGGATGGGAATGTGTATCTGTAAAAGAGAGAGTTTAGGGGATGTGAGAGGGGGGGAGAGAGAGAGTAGCAGATGTGAGAGAGAGTAGAGGATGGGAGAGAGTAGGGGGATGGGGGAGAGAGAGAGATAATAGGAAGTGGGAGAGGGAGGATGGGAGTGTGTGTGAGAGATCTAAAGAGTAGGGGATGAGAGAGGAGAGAGGGTGAGAGAGGTCGAGAGAGTAGGTAGTGGGATAGGAAGAGTGAGAGAGAGAGAGAGAAAGAGAGAGAGAGAGAGAGAGAGAGAGAGAGAGAGAGAGAGAGAGAGAGAGAGAGAGTATGGGATGGGAGAGGGGGGAGAGAGAGAGCAGGGGATGGGAGAGAGAGTAGGAGAGAGAGAGAGAGTAGGGGATAGGAGAGGGGAGAGAGAGTAGGGAGGATAAAGTGTAGGGAGGATGGAGAGTGATGTGTTTTCACATAGTGCATATGCACTATATGAAATCATCTAAAAATGGTCAAAAAGAAACTTTGAGGCCCATTTCATCCATTCTCTGCTTTTGACATGTTGTGCACTCTATTATTCCGACATAAATCATGGGTTTCAACATAGAAAACACTATTTGAACACTTTTTGAAACTAGCAAACACCAAATTCAATCATTGGATATGCAATTTGAAGACTTTTTGAACATTCCTTGTATAGAAAAGGTTAGTACAATCCATTTTAAATATTGTTTGTCAATATATAGATACAAATTTGATTATAATTTGACATATTGTTTAATATATAGTGAATTCATTAAAAATTGTATGTTTGAATGAAATGTTATTTCGAAATGGTTAGAAATTTGACAAGTCATTTGATATATATTGTGTATTCATTCAAATAATTATAATTTTTATATGTATTTGAATAATTTGTAATTTACACATTTTAAGTAATTCAAATGTTTGAATAATTTGACATGTAAAAATCGTCATCATGCCAAGGAAGAAACCAAAAAATCAAACAAATGAAGATAGGGAGAGAGATTTGGAAATTAAAAGAGATAAAATGGAATTACTACATGAACAAAGAAAATTGCAAAGCAATAATAAAGAATTGACTTTCGAAGAGGATCAAGAACCACCAGTACAAAGAAACAAAGAAGAAGAATTAGAAAGACAAAGAGAACAAATGAGATTGTTACGCTCAAGAAGACAATTGAATTGTGAAGCTACACCATCTTCCAATGTTAGAGTCATATCATCTGCTACACCATCTTCCAATTTTGAAATCATATCATCCTCTCATGTTGAAGAGACACTAATTTATAGATCTGACGATATACACACTCCATCATGTCATGTTGAAAGCACAACATCAACACATCAAGTAGGTGATATTCCATCTTTTATATCTTATTTCCAAGGCACATCATCTTTGGTTCAAGGTACGCAATACACTCAACCTTATATTGATGTTCAAAATGTTGAGAGAATTGAAGAGATTAGATCACCTTCTAAAATTCATTTTAAAAGACTAAAATATTTGATTGATATTGATATTAACATTTTGAAATCAATGCCTGAAAAGATTAGCAAGTGTACTTGTCAAAAAAAATTTAATCGTATGTGGAGATTTTTTTTGAAGAACTAAATATTATAGGTCAATGCCAATTATTTGTTGAAATGATGAAGAATTTGAAATTTAGGTCCATCATGAAGATTCTTGGGCTAAGAACGATGGACAATTCAAATGAAAAAAATATTGTAAAGAATCTAAAGAGTGCTTATGAAAAAGTGGGTTCTAAATCACGCACCAAAGATAGTAACATCACAAGATGAGTACTTACATCAACAATAGTAAGTAGCCAAATGAAGAAAGCTCAACTAATGAGAAAGACAAGAAAAATATTAAAAATTGGTAGAGGTACTCTAAGGAGAGCCATGCTAAGGCATGAGAGATTAGAAGATCCAACAAAAAATGAGTTATGGACATTTAGCGGTAAACTACTGAGAAAGGATAAAGAAATTAGTGAAGCCTTGAAATCATTGATCAAAATTTTTAAAAAAAATAACATGTGTACGTGTTTCCCCTAATCAAAGAGATGTTGTAAGGAGGAGGATTGGTAGCCAAAATCGCAACCCACATGCGAAACATTTTTTGGACTCAACTTAGACACAATTTTTTGCAAAATTATTGGTATGTATCCTCAAATTTGAATAAGTCAAAGATTTTTTGAGATGGGTAAACCTTTTTATGTGAAGAAAAATCACACACACACAACTTGTTGTAGGATACATATTGAATTTTCTAACCATTTTGATGTTTTTAGGCATATATGCATATTTTTGCATTCTCAGTTTGTTTTGCAGGATTGTGACATGAATGAGCCACCAAGATCTTCAAGAGAATTCATATCCAACATTTTATGTGAAATAGGGGACGGCCAAAATTTTTACAAGACATCATGCTTGGATGGTACGTGCTTATTTTGTGGTTCTTTGTAACTTTTATCAACTTGTCAACATATGGATAGTACACATGCAATTGGAAATGAAATAGTAGATTACAAAAAATTTAAGACAATGAAATATGCTCTAAAAGATGGAAAACATGGTAAAATATGTGATTTAGTCATTGAAAATATTCCAATGTATGAGTTCATGAAGATTTTTCATGAAAAGATTATTTATGAGTATGCAAGGCATACCCATAGAGCTCGATGGCTGAATTTGCAATTCAAGTTGTGCAAGGATATGTTTCCATTAGATACCATTGTTTTAGTTCGTAAATTTCATAGAGAACTACACACTACAACCACAAAATGAGGTGCAAGCAAAGTATTATACTTCTCAATAGGGTTCCATATTTGTTCACATAACATTCATGTATTCAACTACAAGTACAAAGGATGATAGGAAGATTTTGAAGGAGTACCATTTTTACATCAGCGATGATCGATCACATTCTACAGAGTTCATACATGGTTTTTTTCAACTATTTTATGGAGATTTGGCTAACAAGGGCATAACATATCGTCATCACATTATTTGGTCAGACAATTGCGCATCTCAATTCAAGAATGCACGAATGTTCTATTGGTTGAGCATGATGCATAGGTTGTGTAGAATTCAATATATGTGGAATTTCACAGAGGCTGATCATGGTAAGGCAAAACACGATGGTGTAGGTGCATGCATTAAAAGAGCTTTAGCTTGTGAAGAACTAAAGTACAAAGATGGAGCAATATTGATAGATGCAAAATCCATTGTCCAATGGTGTAATGCTATAGTGGGTCCAAGTAAGGAAGGTGAGTCTATGGTTCATACATTTTTCTAGTTGATAGATAATACTAACATTGCACCATATCAGGATTGTTGCACACTAACAAGATCTAGTGAGTTACACTCTTTTAGAAGCTTTGATGCAAGTTCATGAAGTATCCACACACGAAAAATGGCATGCTATTGTCCATCATGTGCAGAGAAAAATTGGTATGACTCTGAGTCAACTGAATGGGTGGACAAATGGGATATATGGGTTTTGGACCCAATTGACACCTATCATCCTCCACAAGCACTGGAAATGGTAGAGATGGTTTGGTTTATTGACTTTGACCACTTGTTAGATCTAGTGCAACCTGGTAATATATATATATATTTATATATCTTTGTAATTTCAATATGTAACTTTATAACTTCTACCTAAGTATTTTCTGAATTAATGATCACATTTTGTACATTTATCACTACAAGCCATGTTTTTGCTATTATTGCACCTGAAGACAATGAAGAAGGGACAAATTATTATTTGTGTCATTGTGTTGAAGCCAAACAAAAATTGGATCACTCGATTATAGATGGTGAAGGTTTAGAGTACCATGTCGGTGCAGTGGTTGTAACCAGCACATGGCTTAGACAATATTCTATGAAGAACCCTAACTTGTGGTTATTAGAGGATTGGTAAATAGAGAGGAAGATTCTTCATTATTCAAACCTTTTTGTCACATAAAATGTCCACTTGATAAAATATGGTGGAAAACCACATAATACGATTATTTGGAAAGTTCGCGAGTTAGACCATGAGGCAATACTTGAGACATTAAAATGTTGAGCAAATATAGTTGGCTCATTAGATTGAATAGGGAGAGAGGGAGAGAGAGAAAGAGTGATCAATTGGATCTAAATACAATGTTGCAACCTCTTCCCCAAGATTGTCCACATGACTAAGGTGGACCGTATTGTTAGGATGTGTAAGTGATGAGATTTAGTTTAAGGGTGAGATGCCAAAATCATCTACGAAACGGTATTATCAATTCACATCCTCAATATTTATTAGTGATTTTTGTTTAAGTACCATTTTATGTTAATCATCTTATGCCTAGAATTGTAGAGGATCACAATCATCAAAAAGTAACAAGGAAAATGGGTCTCGATCTGATGATAGGTTTGTAACATTTTAAGATTTAATTTTGTGGATTTTTCCCGCATGTTGTACATGATAGGTTTGTTCAAGTGACATATATGAGGTTGTATGTACAACATAATGATTGAGTTGAAGTGATTTATGAAGTAAAGGGCTATTTACTCTAGCTATGATCAATCTATGATCAAAATAGGATCACATGTCCATGATTAAAATCATTACAAGTTTTAATGACCTTAGAAGGCCATTTGTCTTCCAATCCACCTAAGGATCCATCAATGTACCAATTAATCATCTTGCCTCTTGCTTGTGACCTTGGAGCTCCTGCACCAGTGTTGGCCAACAATTGGAAAATTTGTGTTATCGATTGAGCTACTAGATCTTGTCATTTTCATTTTTTGCCTTCGGTGAATTCTTACACTTAGCATAGCTACTATCTTTCAAAAGTTCTTCCTTATCCTTATAAATATTGGATTTGAGTGTAGTTTCAATATTTGGTAGCTTATTACCAAGAGTAGTCACCTCATAGAAAAAAAGTCTTCCAGCCTAAGCTTCTCTTGAAACTTGTTTTATATTTCTTAATTTCAAAATATATATAAATTTTTCATTGTAACATGTAGGCACATATCTCATAATTTTAATCATGTTCATCATCATTGCTTAATGGTGTAGGGGCACCAAGGTCATTCTATGAAGATACATTTATTGAAGACACCAACGACTAAGGATCCAATGGACTTCTAGTACAGGGAGACTCTACCCTGCAAGTGGACTCCACTTCACAAGCCCAACCCTCAAACTTAGGGTACTCAAACAACTTGGATCAACACCTAGGAACTCCCTGCCACCAATAGGCCTACAAAGGAAAATACTTCATAAATGGTTTCAATACTTGACTTTTCAGATGGAAATGGTTATTATAGACTCAAACCAACAAGAAAAATCCCAAACTTGAGGTTTCTCAACACTCAACAATCAAATTTCAAAACTGTTACCAACACTTCCTACTAGGATAATTTCTAGTTTTAATGGTCAAACTCCCAAACCACAAAGGACCCCCCACTATTTTTGCATTTTTAAACACTCTTCAACATCCCCTAAGAGATTCCAAAAGATTAACCACCATCTCAGCTCCAACATCAAGTTATGCCCACTTTGTGTCACAGTCCTAAATGGCCAGTTTAGGCTGGGTTACAAGGAAAACATAAACAAATGGGTTCAAAAACTTGGTTCAACCTCTTGGATCTCTGCTATACATCAAACTTGTCCTTCTACACCCTTCACCTAGGTTAGATTAATCAGTTTGGGAGCCTGATCCTTCTTTTTCCTTCAAATCTAGACTAGACATAAGATTATGTTCAGTCTAGGGCTTGTGGGTAAAAATAGATGCCATGCTCCTACAACCCTGAATCTTTGCCATCTCAAAGAACCCTCTCCTAACTTGCATTCCAAAAAGCGGAATTAAAATCCCACGGTGGGTTTGCAAGTTTAAAATCCCAAGGCTTTAGTATGTTGTATAAAACCCAAAAGGGTATTCAAATCCATGATTCTTTTCTTTGGGTTGTGAGGAGATGTTTGCGATTTTCCATGTTCAAGGCTACAAGCCTAGTCTTGAGTTTGTGAAGCAACTAGCCAATGAAAGTTTCATAGTTGAATCTAATGTTGGATTCATGTTAGTTTGGACTTAAATAGACCCTTTCCATGCTTGGAAGTCACCCCTGCTCATTATTTGTATTTGTGGGGTTTTGTGTCAAATATGCCTATGGGCCACTTTTTGGGCATAAATATGAGCAATATAAGTGATTTTTAAAGGAAAAAAAGAATTTTATGTTTTTTAGAAGGTTATAAATGTCCTAATGGGTTAATTTTTTGACATCTAGGAGTTAAGATGTCAAAAATTGCAAAAAATTGCAAAAGTTGTCAAAACAAAATTGCAAAAATGATGACAACTTTGTAGGGGTTTGGGAATTGGTAAAGGGATGAGCATTTGGAAATAAGTTATTTTACTATTTTCAAACCTTTTCTAAGTCATAGAATTGGATTCAAGTGAAAAATTTAAAAATTGCACTTTTTGTGCAAAGTTGCATTGTTGAAAATTGTAAAAGTTGCTCAAATTTGCAATTTAGTGGAAAAAGGGTCGTGGGATTGAACTGTCTGCTCCATTAGCTTCGGATGGCTAGGTAAACCTTATCCCCAACTTCATCCTATCCCTTTTAGCGATCAAACATTCTCAGACACACCAAACTGGAATGTCTCTAAGGGTCACTAAATGCCATACGACTGTGATCTTTGACAAAGCATATCTCGAAGCTTGTGCAAGGTATGGATGCGATTCTAGTTCCTATAGGACCATGTTGTGGAGACCTACAATAACCTATCTCATTTGTTGGAGATCAAACTCCATTTTCATTTTATGATGCCATCTTGGGTGATGTTGAAACTTGCAGTGTTGGCCAGCACAAAGTTGCCAACTACCAAATCTCTCTCACCTTTCATCGTGGGATCAAACTATCTACTCTGTTAGCTTCAGGTGGCTAGGTAAACCCTATCCCCAACCTCGGCCTATCCCCTTCAGCGCTTGAACATTACTAGAATGTTCCTAAGGGTCACTAAATGCCATAGGGCTGTGATCTTTGATGGGCCATATCTCTAAGCTTGTGTGAGGTATGGATGCGATTCTAGTTCCTACAAGACCATGTTGTGGAGACCTACAATAACCTCTCTCACTTTTTGGAGATCACACTCCATTTTCATTTTACAATGCCATCTCGGGTGATGCTGAAACTTGCAGTGTTGGCCAGTACAAAGCTGCCAACTGCCAAATCTCTCTCACCTTTTGTAATGGGATCGAACTGTCTACTCTATTAGCTCTAGGTGGCTGGGTAAACCCTATCCCCAACCTTGTCTTTTTCCTTTTAGTGCTTGAATGTTCTTGGGCACGTCGAACCGAAACGTCCCTAAGGGTCACTAAATGCCATAGGGCTGCTGCAATCTTTGACAGTGCATATCTCAAAGCTTGTGTGAGGTATGGATGCAATTCTAATTCCTACAAGACCATGTTGTGGAGGCCTACAATAACTTCTCTCACTTTTTGGAGATTACACTCCATTTTCATTTCACGATGCCATCTTGGGTGATGTTGAAACTTGCAATGTTGGCTAGTACAAAGTTGCCAACTGTCAAATCTCTCTCACCTTTCATCGTGGGATCAAAATATCTACTTTGTTAGCTCTAGGTGGCTAGGTAAATCCTATCCCCAACCTCATCTTATCCCCTTCACTGCTCAAACATTCTCGAGCACGCTGAACCAGAATGGTCCTAAAGGTCACTAAATGCTATAGGGCTGCAATCTTTGATGAGGCATATCTCAGAGCTCTTGTGAGGTATGGATGTGATTCTAGTTTCTATAGGACCATGTTGCGAAGACCTACAATAACCTCTCTCACTTTTTGGAGATCACACTCCATTTTCATTTTACGATTCCATCTTGGGTGATGCTGAAACTTGCAGTGTTGGCCAATATAAAGTTGCCAACTGCCAAATCTCTCTCACCTTTCGTTGTGGGATCAAACTATCTACTTCATTAGCTCCAAGTGGCTGGATAAACCCTATCCCCAACCTCATCTTTTCACCTTTAGTGCTTAAATGTTCTTGGGCACACCAAAACAGAATGTCCCTAAGGGTCACTAAATGCCATAGTGCTGTGATCTTTGACGGGGAATATCTCAGAGCTCGTGTGAGGTATGGATGCAATTTTAGTTCCTATAGGACTGTGTTGCAAAGGCCTACAATAATCTCTCTCACTTTTTGGAGATCATACTCTATTTTCATTTTACAATGCCATCTCGGGTGATGCTGAAACTTGTGTTGACCAATACAAAGTTGCCAACTACCAAATCTCTCTCACCTTTCGTCATGGGATTGAACTGTCTGCTTCGTTAGCTTTGGGTGGTTGGGTAAACCTATCCCCAACCTCCTCCTATCCCCTTCAGTGCTTGAACGTTCTCAAGCACGCCGAACCGAAATGTCCTTAAGGGTCACTAAATGCCATAGGGTTGCAATTTTTGACAGGGCATATCTTGGAGCTCATGTGAGGTATGGATGTGATTCTAGTTCCTGCAGGACCATGTTGTAGAGGCCTACAATAACCTCTCTCACTTTTTGGAGATCACACTCTATTTTTATTTTACGATGCCATCTCGGGTGATGTTGAAACCTACAGTGTTGGCCAGTACAAAGTTGCCAACTGCCAAATCTCTCTCACCTTTCGTCATGGGATCGAACCGTCTACTCTATTAGCTCTAGGTGGATAGGCAAACCCTATCCCCAGCCTCATCTTGTCCCCTTCTAATGCAGAGAAAAGTATGATGAGCCCTTTAAACAACTCAAAATGAGCAAAAGTGTAGAAGTGTTCCAAGAGACCCTTCTAGGTCTTGAAGGGAAAAATCTACAAATAGTCAACTTTAGGACGTTTCAAGGCATCAATAGGTTTTTTTTGGCATATCTAACATGTTCCAATCAATACCTTTCAATTTCAATACCTTCTAAGCCAAATGCTCAACGTACCCAAATGTTCTCAATGCAGGTTTTTCCAATTTGGTGACAGCAACAAGACAAATTGATCAATAACTTTTATTTTTCCCAAAAGGCTCCTTGAAAAAATGGATGTTTTGGATAGCATTTATCCTTGCACAAAACATATATAAAAATTAGATACCATTCCTTTGGAAAATATCAGAGATCCTTAACACTGCCCCTATTTCCAACAATGTAAGAATGATGCAATTACAAAGCAATTGATAGGAAGACTTAAGATCTAGTTTCCAAATTTTGCATAGTCTCTTAAAATGTCTTTAATTAGGAGATTCCACACTCAATTTCAATCTAAGGGTTCCCTAACCCCAAAAGCCCCAATTCACCCTTTTAGAATCCTTGTTCCTAGGGCTTGGTCAATCCCATACATGCCAACAGTTTTCTGACCAATTAAAGATGCAAACATCAATGTTTTTTCATCACAAGCATGTTCCCAAACTCAAACACTATCCTTATTAAGAAAAATCTCCTGCTATAGGTCTATCCCCTCAACTTTAACCCTTGTTTTCACAACTTTCTTGCTTGGTGGCCACCAGTTCTTCAGATTAAATGCTCATTACAAGGTTAGTAAGCATGGTACATGTTAGAGAAGTGTCTTAGGGAGTATGGTTTTAGTTATGCGATTGTATCTATGGTGATTCTTACAAACTAAGTTGATTTTTTGAAGATCCTATGTCTTATTGTGATATTTTAAATTGGTTTGAGATAGTTTAATTTTGATTTAAAGTGTTTAAGACAAGTTTTCTAGGAACAATCTAGGAAAAAGCCTTGTTAAGAGCTCATTCCACAAATGAAGCCCTAACTTATATTTGAACCAATGGAATTCTCTAAGATTCTAGAAAATTCAAGTAAGGAGGGTATAACTATAGATTCCTAGAGCTCAGGAAGTGTCTTGATGGAAAAACTATGTTTGCATTAGTCCCTAAGTTGAATAGCTTAGTGTATTCAGGTAGGATTGAGACCAAAAAGATTTAAAAATGTTGAATTGAATTGATGGGTAGTTTAGTGGTGGATTTGAGTTATTTTTGGTTAGTAGAGGAGGTCTAAGGCCATGCACCAATTATCTAGTAATTACTTTGAAAGCCAAACCTAGTGTGACCTTATTAGGTCTATGTACTTTACATGGGTTAGGTGCTACAGGAATGGAATTGGGAATCTAGGCTTTGGAGTCTTAAATAAATTCCAAAAGGGTGTCTGAATCTACCCATAGAATAGTTAGATTTCAACCTTAGAGGAATTTAAGTCCAGAAAATCAGAGTAGGAGGCCTACAAGGAATTCTATGATAGTCAACATTTTGTACTATATGACAATTGGAGGGTTAAACCAAGAGTTGTTTCTCAATTAGTTCAACATAAGGAAGGTGTCCCAATAGAAACTTGGGGTTGGTGAAGCCATTGGTGAAGAGTTATAGTTATTGGCTTGGAATAGGGCTAGTGTACCTAAAATAAAAAGGTGCAAGATCTTGAGTAGAGAAGTACTCACCTTGGAGGAGCTCACAAATTACCCTGTCACTTTGGATAGGCCACAAAACTGATATCCTAAAGGAGTAAGATATTAGGAAGGCCACAAGTTTAATTTGGTAGATTAGGAAGAAGATAGTGCTTAAACCTCACTTCTTGCTCAACATCTTTGCATTAGTGAGGGGGAGATAAAGAGGATAGATGGCTACATAGATATGGAAAAAAATAGATATGGAAAAAATAGAAATATAAAGAGGGAGGGAATAAGAGAGATTGAGATACAAGGATAACATGAGCCAAAACTACCAAATTGCAGTGCTTGAATCCTTCATTAGAAAATTGACACCCAAATTTGAATAGGAGTCTACAAAACAACATGTTTCTTCCACTTGTCATACTCTTTTATTTCCTTTTAAAAATTCTCTATGATTTTCCATAACATGCATTGTAAATTCGTTAACAAGTATAGCTCCCTCTTATAAGTATCTTATGTGTCATCTTAGATTCGTCCCCCTCTTATGTGAGATATTTCTCTTTCCTATACATCACAATTATTTATTAAACTTTTATTTTTACCTTAATCTAGTTACTATAGAATAATAACAACACATTCCAATCAACTGGTGATTATGTTACAATCATTAATGTATGAAAACACATAAAACTATCAATGATTATGTTAGATTTATGATTTTTAAAATGACTTTTTTTTGCAAATAATCCATCTTTTCTCTACTATCTCTGACATTTTTTAATTGATGATAAAGAATGGTGGTTATATATTGAAGCTCAACAAACTAATTGTGTTTTTTCTTCTTGTCTATATTCTTTTTGTAACAATGATTTTTTCTTCTACACAAACTTTGTGACCACTTGTGATCAAATTTTTATCTTATTTTTAACATAAAAGTTTAGAGAACTTTAGATCTAATTTTGTTCGATAGAGTAATTTCAAACAAAGATAATTGTCAATAGGCCATTGGTCTATTGATGAAGTTGAAATCTCTTTAAGCGTCCAGCAAATATCAATTTTACTGAATGTAAGACAAAATTTTAAATGAAAAATCTTCCATCAAAAAGTTATTTTCATAAAAGACTAAAACTCTATTATAACTAAATTATTTATTATTTATAAAGATTATAAAAATAAGTACTAGAGAAGAGCCACAAGTGACCATGAAGATTCATATTGTAACAATGGTATAACTAAGTCTATAATGAAGAAATATTTAGAGAAAAGTTATATCCATTAAAATCTTTAATAATAAATTAAATCAAAATCAATACAATTTACTGCTTAAAGATATTCATAGTTCCATCTAACCACCTCCCAAATCAAAACATCATGGAGCCAAGATTGCAATCAAGGGACAAAAATAGACTTATTCAAAATAGCATCTGCATATGGATTGTCATATAGCATAAGACTGCAATGAGCTCTACCTTGGAAAACCTCCATGCAAATGTGTTGATCACTAGGATCATCATAATAAAACTCCCACTTATCAACCATTAAATCATCTTTAGCTTCTAACTTATAGTATGCCCTTATTTTCACCTTCTCACCTCTCTTTGCAACATAAGCATGTTTCTTAACACTATCCCTGTAACTCCAACACTTGTTGAACATGGAGAAGATGCATAGAGATAGAGGGAAACAAAAGAAGGTGTAGGTAGACATGAAGATTAAAGGAAATAAAAACATAGTGATAAATGAATAGAGATATAAGAAGAGGATGAATGTGAGATAAAATAGAGAGAGTTAGGGAGACACAGAGAGACATCTAGATGGTGATATAGATTCATAGAGATCATCATATTAATACTTAGTTTTCTCTAATTCAAAAAATATTGAAGATATCATGCTAGAACTCTCTTATTGATTTTGTATCGACTTCATACTTAATTTGTCTTCTTTAGGTCATCCTTTTTAGGTTTAAGTGTATGTGCATACATTAGTGATTATTAGCAATTGTAAAACTTGATCTTCTTCTGATGTAACAATATTTCTATGCTTAGATGAATACACTATTTATTTGATTATATATCTATAAAATTGGTTTGTACAATGAAGGCCAGCCATCTAAAATCCAAGGTTTTAATTCAGCTAACAAATGGAGAGCTTCTCAAGCTACTGATTTCTTTCATGGAGTTCCTAATAAATCTCAAGGTTCTCATTTAGGTGACCAATTGCCAGGAGGTCCACGAATATTGCTTGATAAAGTTTATTGCCAGGAGGTCCTAATCGATCTTGACTGATAAAGTTTATTGCCAATCAATATTGTATCAAAAATTCAAACTAATTAGGTATTGAATTAAACTTGATAAACAAATGATAGAGAAGGAAAACTTTAAACATGAACAAGATCATAAATCATATGACAATGACATATTGCAAATGATTAACTTATGCTTAAACAGTGATAAAGTTTATTGTTAATCAATATTCTATCAAAGTTTCGAATAGATTAGGTATTGAATTTAATGCTATATATAAACATATCTAATTTAATGTCTTATATGCACATATCTAATTTAATGTCATACATGAACAAACATATCATATATTAACCAATAATGTCATACATCAAATATAAAATGTCATATACATCAAATGTGTATCGAATATGTCCACTGATGCCTATATATATACATGTCTAGATCAACTATATATTTTCCTTCCCACAAAGGGAAGGAAACAAATCTCTCGATGTCTTATGTTTTCGTGTGGAGGGAGACGGTGGAGATGATGGGGTCCTCCTAACATGCTCACTCGTCCTCTTGTTGAGGCTCTTCTCTAACTCGAGTTGATACAAACAAAGTAGATACGAATCAATATTTATGATATGTTGAAATCAAATATATGTACACAAAAAATTAATTATTTTCTTATCACCATCAAATAGTCACTCTGTAAGTCCACCTCAAAGGCTTGTGGATGATCAGGTGTGATGAGACCCTACAACAATTCAATAAATATAATCACTTATAAATAACATTAGAAATTTTAATACTAACTATTATAAACAACAACTAAAATCAAGAAAATTCTTTCATACCTCAGTCAATGGTTGTGAGCTAGCCATAGCTACGACCACTCCATGATCGACGAACTATTAGAGATGAGGAGGAGCGTTTGACTTCATGAGCTACATGTCATACAATACACATTACATGTAACATGAAACATGAAACAAATATAATCAAATGAATTAAATTAACATGAAACAAATGTACGTGTACATAGCTCATATGATGTCTATGCTCTGAGTCTGTAGTAAAGGTTAACGGTCCAGGAGAGAATTGAAGCACATGCATAATTTTTTTTGTCAATCTTTAATATGATTACTTAATAAATATATGTATTAATTTAAATGATTAAATTGATACATACCTCTAGACTCATGGAGTGGACAAAAAATGGGGCCAGAGGATCGTTGCTAGGCTCGACAACACTCTGACCCTGAATTTTGAACAATGTCAATAGATGCTAATTAATTAATCATTCACTATACATATGAAATGTGATCAAATTAGTAAATTATAATTGTAATTTACCTGTGTGTCAATACCAAATGTGTCGTTCAAGAACTAATCAGTGATGATCCCATCATCTGCACCATCTCCAGCATGAGTGCCAAATGTGCATAGGGATCTGCATGAAGTGCACATGTGACCACGATGTACAGAAGGCTCCCCCTCAACTAATGGGCTCATGGAATGGATGAGGGTCTGCATCAAAGCATTAATGGTCCCTAGAGTGTTGGCCTCTACATGTTCCTTCACAACTAAAGGAATAGTCACATGCTCACACTATGGCTTGAACACAAGTGTCCTAACTACATTAGGGTCACGACATGCTCCCGGCCTCTCAAATGATGACCCCCCACCTCTACCCTAGGAGTCTAATCTATCAAAATAATTGAGGATCTCCCCATGGACAAACTCACAATATAGTTTCTTCAAAAAATTCATCGGGACCTCATGATTGTTGCAAGGAGGGGCATCAAAAACCATCCACCATCTATTCCAAAAATTATTTCTAATACCATTGTGTATGCACCAATAGATGGGGAACCATTTAATACCCTCTCTAACAGTATTTTTCTCACCAAGTTTTCTAAATAATGCACATATTCTACCTTTTGGTATTTCTTTTTTTTTTTTACGTCTTCATATGACAATTTATTTGCATAAAATCTTTTTTGTTCATCCCTCTTAACCTACCAAATATCTAACTGACCACTAACTGAGGCTATCTGGGTCTTAATGGATTCGAGGGATGATGCCAATTGAGCCCTCATTGGATTGGTTTGTCCAAATTCTTTCAACCGAGCAATGAGTCCTTCTAATTCAGTTTTGCCTCTCTCTATTTCATTTATTATATTTTCTTGTGTGCTTGGCAAGGGTCTTGCAATTGGTTCAGGTGGTATAATTTGTTGTTCTTCTTGGGGAGGGTTTTGGTTTTGAGGTTCTTGTGGATTTGCCAGTTGATTATGGACATTTTTTGATAAAAAAACAATTGAAATCCAAATAAATAAACAAATCTAAATAAAAATTGTAAAAACCCTACAAAACAATATGAAAAACATATCAAACAATGCAAAATGAAGTTTAGATCACATACGGCATCGGCATGGGCATGCTTGTGATTTTGGATTTTTTCGGTGAGGAGGCATATTGGCAAGGGGGATGGTGAAAACCTTTGTTTCTTCAACCCACGTATGCACTACTAGTGTAGGAATGCGGAAAAATTGAGATGAAAATGATGGGCTGCAGGTATGTAGTGCATCTATAAAAATTCACTTTTTTAAAAGCGCGTACGTGCTATTCAAAATAGAAAAAAAAAGAGTTGTCACCTTTTTGGCACCACAACTTAGTGCATATACCCATACAGTTTGCTCATTTTATTTTAATAACCATTTTCTTCCTTAATCCAATCACTTAGGATGCCATAATAGCATTTGAAAATATATTTAATTATAAGAGGATATGTAGATAGGCGTGTTTCTTAATTTGTTGATGGCTTGTTAATAAGTGTTGAAGTTGATGAAAGATCAACCACATAGCTCCCAAGAATCACTTGCATGCAAACATCTATCATAGAAAGAGACAAACAAAGCTATGGAGGCTTGGATTCATAGATATGTTAGGATTAACCATAGATAGAAATAACAATTACATGCAAATATAATTAATATTAAGAAATAATAAATCGCACAGAAGAGAACACAAGACACAAGGATTTAACATGGTTCACCCAATCCCTGGGCTATGTCCACCAACAACAAGTCCAATAATATTATTATCCAGTGATTACAATTTGCAATCCCTTACAAATCAATACTACTGCAAGAAGCTACAATATCATCATACATTATGAAATCCCTAACCCTGAGCCATTTTATACAAGCTTTTGTCACTTCAAAAATTAGGGCTAAAATAAGTCATCCAATAGAAAAATAATAGCCAAAGACTTTTACAATAGAAGATTCATTTTGCGCTGCCCACAAAAACCCTCGTATGGGCATTGCCCCTTGACCCCACCCTAACTACGACAAGGAGCACACCTGGGGTGCTACTCTAGGTTCTCGCAAAGGGTACTGCCCCTTGACCCTGTCTTGGGAGCACTGCCCCAAAACCTCCATAGAAATAATCTAGGGGGAAACTGTATCAAATAAACCTCTGAGTCTGATTAGGTTCCACATCACAACAAGATCCACAAAAGATGAGACATTCTTGAGGTGAAAAATAGAATTGCAAATTGTATTGAAATTAAAGAGAGATCAATCCTCATAAAAGGAGATCAAAACCCTAAAAGGTAAAACCTAGGTTGAGTAATAATAATTAATAGAAGGATTAATTATTATATGCCTAAAGTTTAGCTTAGGTAAAACTGAGCTAATTAAAACATACCTAATTACTGTACACCATCCATTAAGATTAACTTAAGTAGTACCTAAAAACCTAGAAACTGCTACTAAAAGTAAATTTGGGTCCCAAAAATAAATCCTAATGAGGTACCCAAGTGCAATCAAATCTCTGTAAATAGAATGAATAAAGAAAATCACATGGGAAAACCCTACTCCAAGAAGAGATGGAAATAATGCTAAAAGAACTAGTGAAGGACTAAAGAAGCCTCCAAACTAGAGAATGCCCCAAAAGATAGGAACAAAAGAATGATCATGTAGAACATCGCTCCATGATGTAGAAGCTGCAAGGCTTTGTCGAAAATAACTTTTGATATGAAAAACCTCCAATGAAATAAAACCTTATAAGGTAGAGAAAACTATAATCTGCATGAGCACTCTCAGAAGACACTACTCGAATCAGGAGACACACAAAAGAAAATAATTGAACTTTGAGATATATATGGTATAAAACACCATAGCCTGAAGAGATAATCAATCAAACATGGAAGATTGCAACCAAAGTAGGAACAAAAATAAGAGTGTCTATATGGTAAATGATCCATCTCATGGAAATGCATAGGTACCTAGCCATTGTATTTTCCTAGTACATAAGAATAAAAATTGAATACATAGCTCATTCTATCAAACCAAGGAAGCATAAGAACCAACAAAAGAACCTCCCCAATGTAGATAGGGTGAGGTGATAGACAACTAGAAAAGTGGGCCAAAAGAACTGCATGTCAAGGAACCACAATCAAGATGCACAATGAAATACATATGTGTATACTAAGGTTATCAATCTTAGACATATCATGAGGCCAATGTCATAGATGAAATACTCACTAACAAAGGAAGATGGAAAACAAAGGAAAAACATCAAATCCCTCATGGTACTTTAATCAAAGTAGTGCATGTACAATAAGGCACAAGATATGTGAATCCTAAGAATACTATAATTTTCTTGAATGTCCTTAGATGACACTACTTGAATTAGAAGGCAAAATAAGGCAACACAAATTAAACAAAAATATAGATGGAATATGGCACTTCATCTTAGCACATTTTCAATAATGCATACAAATGATATCTATAAAGACTAGAAGAGACATAAGGCTCATAGAACAAATAGTACAATCGATGATGAATCATCTGAAGAAACAAAATTGATCCTCAGAGCTGAAACAACCAAGATATCCACTAGAATACAAAAAAAAAAAAAAAAAACTAAATAGAATGTTTCTAGAGAAGAATCTAGAAAAACCACTAGAATCACTAGAAAGAGTACAAAAAGATCTTTCAAGCAATATAAAGAATTCCCAAATCAAAGATTGGACAC
Organism: Cupressus sempervirens; assembly: GCA_028749045.1. NCBI lineage: Eukaryota > Viridiplantae > Streptophyta > Pinopsida > Cupressales > Cupressaceae > Cupressus > Cupressus sempervirens. Next base: position 451,662,971 of record CM053783.1, read on the forward strand.
TCAAGACTCACAAATACCTACCCCACTATGACGGGCTTGGAACTAGCTTTTTGTTGATATCTCATTTCATGAAAATAGAGTCTGTATGCCTAGGATATGAGCAAAAATGTGAAGGGAGATCCAAATAGAGCTAAAAGGAGTAGCAGGAGTGTTGATGCAATCACCAACGTTAGCAAGTGACAAGCCCACATTTGACGGTCAAATGGCCATTGAGGCAAAAAAAAATTTGAAAATATCTAGATGATTGAAAAAAATTCAATTCATTGGAAAAATTGTCCTCTGCTGAAAAAGTCAACCATGCTCGAAAAAAGTCCATGTTGCCAGAGCTAGTTAAAATAACTGGTGGTCATTATTTTTTGTATGTGTATAAAAATGCATGCATTGGGAAAATAGGGATGCCAAAATATTTAGTGGAATATTCTTAAAAGAAATGCCATACCACTTGAGCCATGAAAAAAGTGCTCACAAAAGGGTGACAAACCACCAAAGCCCCAAAACAAAATGTACATGAAGAGGCCAAACCACATTAGGGAAAAAATTATCCACCAATATAAAGGCCCAAAAATTGTTGAGTATTAAGCCTCTAAAATTTCGCTCATTAATCACATCAAACTGCCATTTATTGTAGTCACTAGTAAAAGGGCCATGTGGAGGAGAATTGATGTGTGAAAGCCAAACCATGGAGGTGGAGGAGTTAGCACAAAAACCTGTGGCACTTGGAACTCCAAGAAAAAAATGTGCGACTCTTGAGCTCCAAGGAAAATATGCAAACCAAAAAAGCTTTTGTCTAGTTAAAAATGCAATCCGAGCCAACTAGACACATGAACCCAAAAAAGGGCCTCAATTTTTCCAAAATAAAGACCCACAAAGAAGGTACAACACTTGGATGATAAGCTAGAGATTTTGGACATCTACAAGGTTGTATGAGTTGTGTGAGTCACAGTGAGGTTCAAGTCAAAGCTACATAGGTACAAACATGGTCCCAAAGACTCACGGAGCACCAAATCCAAAAAGGAGTGCTAAACCCAAGATCCTACCTGCACTTTGTACAAGTCAGCACAGAGAGGATTGTGTGGGATCACACTAGTACACAAAAGGATTATGCGACATCACATTACCACAAAGAGAACAAAGGGGGAAAGGTTGGTGGCACTGGCTAAATAGCCGAAAATTGCACAGAGCAAATTTTATGCCCATGCCTTTATGTCAAATCAATTACCAACACTCAAACCACTTGATCTGCATGGAAGCCACTGTAGTCAAAAATTAAATATTAAGCTTTATACTCTTATGCACAATAATTTGCAAACCGTTTTTCTTACCAAGCTGGGACATTTTGAAATATATTCTTTCACATAAGAGTCACTTAGTTTTACTTTTTAGTATTTAAATAAATTCTAGTTTTAAATATTTTAAAATATTTTATTTCAAATGTTCAAACAAAAAGTATTAATTAATAAGTATAAATCATAAATTAGTCTTTTCAATTTAACTATTTAGATTGTAGGGTAAAAAAATACAATAATAATTTAGCATGAATCAATTATTATATAATATCAAAAAATTATAATATATTTTTAAAAATAAAATTTAGATTTATATATTTATTAAGTGAAAAATAAAATATTTATCATTATAAATATCATTTAACTTATCTAATTTTCAAACCATTCACAAACTAGAATAGATAATTTAAAATTTAAATAATATGATTATTTTAAAAATATTTTATTTTACTATATATATTAAATATAGATTATTATAAAATATTTTTTTAATAAAAACTTTTTAAATAAAAATTTAAACTTTATTATAATAATTATTATCTATGGTAGTTATTTTCCTATATAAAAATTATTTACATAAAAATATTGACAAATTATTTGAAGATGATGCAAAATAATAATTTAATTTTAAATAATGATTTACATTTTAATGTCAAAAATTTCCTAACTATAATTGTACATAGTTGAAATAGTTAATTGATAATTAATATAAGTAATGCATTACAATGCTGGTTGACCAAAAAATTTATAACTTATTTAAACTTTTTATTAAAATAGAAAATAACATAATAAGTATATGATATCCTAATTTACACCTATTAAATATGTATATTCAAATTTTATTTTTGAAAAAGATATTATAATTTTATTTATATGAGTAATTATATTATAGTATATCATCATTTTATTTTAATATAAATCTATAGATATTTAAAATTAATATAATTATTGTAGTAACATATATTTTAATATATAAATATATATCATTATATAACTAAAATTGTTATTAAACTTTATATTATTTAATTGAAAATTTATTTTTAAAGTTGAATAATATTAATAATTCTTCTTTAAGAAAAACTTTGAAATGAGGAAAAATCTAAGCAATATTTAAGATTAAAAAATAAATAAAATCTAAACAATATTTTAAGATACAATATAATTTTAGCACATGAATTTTGAGAAGAGGGCATAACAAAGTACCGATGGATATTAGCAACATTGTCGAGGTTTAATGGGCATGTATAAGGCATGGCTATGAGGAGCGATGCGTTTGCATTTCTCAAGGTGCAAATATTCGGCTATTTAGTCGGTGTTGAGGCTCATCATCTATGGGTTCCCCCAAAAAACCTTCAATTCTAATAAAGTCATGCACACCTTTTTCACATGCATATTTTTTTTGTTTTTGTAAAGAAGCAAACACTTTTTAAAATAAAATATATAGCGTGATTTTTTTTTTTGATATATAAAAAAATCAAAAAATTGCCTTTGCCTCAATTTTCATGCCTAAGGTCATACAACTTTGGGTCAATTTTTTTTTGCCTTAGATTTCAGCTGCGTCCAAACTAGATGTATTTTATATGAAAATGGGGTTTTTTGGATGCTTTGAGCACAACAATGATGCTTGTTTGGACTCAAAATGATCCTAAATAAAGATCCCCCATATCCAATACAAAAACCTCTAAAAATTGAAACCCTCTGAAAGAGAAAACATAGATCTAAAAGCCAAGCCAAACCTTTGATGAAGAGAACAAGGGCATGGAGATTTGGGACTCTGATACCATGTTGAAGTTGATAAACTATCAACCTAACAACTCCCAAGAATCACCTAAATGCAAACACCTATCATAGAAGGAAAGAAGAAAAGCTATGGAGGCTTGAACTTAGAGATCCATAGAGGACAAGACATTCTTGATGTGCAAAAATGAATTGCAAATTGTATTGAATGACTACATATTACAAAGAGAGATCAATCCTTATAAATAGAGATTTAAACCCTAAAAGGTAAAACTAAGGTTGCACAATAATAATTTATAAAAGAATTAATTGTTATATGTTGAAAGTTTAGCTTAAGTAAAATAGAGTAAATTAGAAAATATCTAATTACTCTATCAATAAGTGACCTTGCAAACATTAAATAAAAAACCATTTAAACAATCCCTTAATGAAGCACACTTCACACATGGGAAAGTATTAGCAAAAGAGCTTCAATGCTATGAAAATAAATATGCATATGCTAATCACCACTAGGACCCCTTTCATAGTCCTAGTTAGCCCCTAGAATCACAAGGTGTGGGCTAATGACTTGTCTACATGACTAGCTTGTAGTGTCTGCCCTAGTTTACATTTTTCTAGTTACATTGTTGCTATCATTGCCGAACTCTATTAGGCCAGTTTATGTTGATGGTTAGTAGCATTGTTTTGAGACTATCAAAGATTGTGTTATAGATTCAGTTGATATATGGTGTGATTACTTAGACACTACATTTCATGTATGCATGATGATTATTACATTATTCTCAGTTATTGATGATGTTTAGCTAAATGGATTATTATATGTGTGTGTTGTCTTATGGATACTTACCCCATACTGCATGTGTATGGTGTGTGTGTTTGTTTTCTTTATGTATGGTGTTTTTGATGTGGTTAAGGAAGGGAGTCATAGTCACCTGCTAGTCGAGATCTACACGATGCACCACTTCCTGCCATTGCTTGTTTAGCTACACACACACACACACACACACACACACACACACACACACACACACACACACACACATACACACAGTATGTACATGCATAGATTTTATGTAAGTTGCAGGTACCAGGTATCGACTTTCCTGAATTTTCCAGGATGAGCGTACCCTATCACACTATCTCAATGGTAAGAGAGGGGAGATAAATTCTCAAGTCCAAACCCTAAACCCTTAAACCATTTGTCCTAGAAAGGTAGGACAAGTATCTGAGATGTTTTACCTTCTGAATGTGTCGGATGATGTAATTTGTGATTTTAACCCCTCAAACTGATATTGTGTGGATTGTTCTATGATGGATTTTCATATTTAATCTTGGAGGTCTATGGTGAATTTTCTATTAATTAAGTCTAAAATTAAAAGATTTAATTAATGATTCATTTATTTTTGGAAAAATTAATATAATGTTATGATATTTCGATATCTTGTTTTTAATTAATTAAATGGGAAATTAATTGAGTAAGAGAATTAAATAAAAGAAATTAAAATTATTAATAATAAAAATAACAATAAAATAATAAATAATAATAATAATAAAAGAATTAAAAATAAAAGTCATAAGTCTACCTAGGAGTAAGTGCACCTCTTGAATGCACATGTGTCTACAACACAAGACTTAGTGCACAAATTAAGCATATGGTGTCTACAACCTTGTGACTCATCTAGAAGGTTGGAAAAGGCTCGTGCTTAGTTGTCAATGCTTATCTTATCTTATCTTCTGGTTGATTCTAGAGACATTCTAGGTGCTTCCTGAGAGGTCCTTATATTCAAGCACTCCTAGAAGCTCAGGGAGCATGTTTGGGTGGATCCACGAATGTTGGAGAAGGAAGGAGCTTTCTTTGAAGATTTTGAAAAGTGAATTAGCATCAGTGTCCAAATAGACACTTGTGATTTTGCATACGTTATTTTTGCTTCTTCTACTTCTTGTCTTCTTCGTGTCTTCTGAATGTTTTCTGAGGATTCCATAATTCAGTTAGATGCATTCTTGTCTTGGGTATCTAAATTTCTGTATGAGAAAACCACATCATGTGTAGATCTGAGTAATCTCTTTTTGGGCTAGGGTTTAAGCAATATGGGTAAATCATTTGAGAAGAAATAGATAGATAAAATTTAATAAAAGGAAAATATACTCTATTTCTTCATTCGAATAATTTGGGGTTCATTCTTAAATTTATACACTATGCACGTCAATCAGATTTATGTCTGGAATATATATATAAGAGTAGGAAGCTCTGAATCACATTATTTATACTCTTGATTTTTTTGCAAAAATTGGTGAAATGGTTATGTTTATGCTGAAAATGTTTTGTAAAGTGTTTTTTTTAAAATGGGCGACTTATTTTTAAAAGAATAATAATAATATTTTGGTGAGGGGCTAGCATTCACTTCCCACTCCCACTGGCGGTCACTATCCACGACAGTGGACCCACCGGCAATCATTAAAGACTACACGGCGGCCACTATCGTGGTAGTGCCGCGACAAGCCTCCCATATGGGATGGTGCTACGACAACAGCCTGCAAGATATTTTGTAGGTACATTTTTTTATATTTAAAAAAAAAAAAAATTATTTTAGTGTTATAAAATTTGTTTGTGAGAATTATTATATATTAATTATTATATAATAATTATTAATTAATATTTATAATTTGTTAATAATATTTAATTTAGCTAATAGTTGAGGGACTTATGTTTAATAATATTTGATTAAATTTTAATTAAGATATAAATAAATGTAATTTAATTATGACTAATTAATAAAGGTGGTAGAATAGCTTGAATCTTAAATGTGTTAGATTATTATAATATCGATAGAATCCTTGGAGTATTCTTTTGAAAATCAACAAGTGAAATTTTAATGATTTAAATAAACATAATTTACCCAAGGTATAATTTAGAGAATTGACCACGTTGGAAAAAATGGACTTTCATTCTAGCATGGGAAAATGGTTAAACTATAGGGATTAGGATGTACCTTTTTAAATTTGGAAACTCACACTGAAGTGAAAATTGAAACTTTACTGTAAATTGATACTATGTATTCAAAGCTAAGCCAAAACATGAAACTTACATTGTTGTATGTATATTGTTTGTGTTTTGGGGTTGACTAGATTGTTGACCAGTTATAGGACATCTACTAGAGGCTCGAGGGTTATGATTTGTGATGTCATGATAATGTCTTTTGATCTTGATCTTTTAAACCCAACCATGGTTATGTGATGGCATGCTTTATGGTGTGTGTGGTTACTAATTGATATTGTTTTCCAGCCTTCCTGTGTAAGTTGTGATTTATGTAACCATTTATGAGTTATCGATCAGTTGTATTTGGATTACTTTCCAGTCACCTTGATGGGACTGAAGTGTTTATTTGATCTTGATGATGTCATGATGAGACATGTATGACTTGACCATTTTGGAAGTCTTTGAACTATGTTATTATGATATATTTTTTGGTTGCTCGATGAGAACTAATGGACACTGTGATTTGTCATTGATGTTTTTCAGTTGCTCATAGAGAACTGTTATGTTATTATGATCTTTATGATGCCTTCTAGTCGCTTGTATAGGACTAAGGTAATTCTATGATCTTATGATTTTCATAAGCTTAGGATAGGATATCTACATGTAGTGATGGGAAGTGGCTTGCAATGGGGGTCGGGGCCTTAAGTGGCTACTAGGGTAACTTATTGTAAGTTGTTTAATAAGTGAAAACATTACACTAAATATTGACTTAAATGAACCTAATAAGATAATTGTCTGTTCTCCCCCATGCCTCGAGTGCTAGTACATACTAGGATGGGAGTAGAGAGAACGCTTGGTTGTGACCTTGCATTTCGTAGTATGTCTCGTCAGTATGAGAGGATACTAGTGGTCACATAGGGATCATTGGGGGGCTAAGGTCTATAGAGAGACTACCAGGGTAACTCTAGCGTGATCCATGTGATGACACTTTCTTGCTTACATAGTAGGTTCTTATATGTCTTGTGTTCCTCTGGGATTAGATGTCAGTTTATGTTGGAACCTTTGAGTTAGTATACTTTTAGGATTTCTGGACTTAAAAAGTACTTGTGCTATGTGATTGGATATTCTGTTTGGGACTTGAGATTATCTCCTCAACGCAGTGGGAGTGGGCCATTTAGGTTCCACGTTGTTGGGTGGTAGTGCTTTTTCATTCTTACCATTTGAGGTCTGTCTGAGACACCGTGGCTGAAGCATTCTTGTTGGCATCTATCTTCATTCTATTCATGGATTATGATGATGGACACGTATCCTTATATTGATGATTAGCATATGATAGATGATGTTATTTACTTATCTTATGCCTTATTTTGCATGATTAGATTTCTTATGCATATGTTGTAGCATGTTAGATTTCTTCTGCATATGATGTAGTATGTTTTAGGAGTGACATTCCTACTATGATAATACCAATGATCTCTTTGGTAATTGGGATGTTACACACGGAGGGATGGCTAGGGCCCACGATGGTCTAATGATGCTATTTATGATTGGGAGGAACCGTGCACTTAGATAATTATATGTTGTGTTTATGATGTATGGTCATCTTTTACGATGGATGTTTATATCTTCGATGATGATGTATCATATATGAAATGTGGTTTCATTTACTTTATTGCATCATGGATTAGAATAGGATCATGATGTACTTTATTTTCACACATGTATATTCTTAATGTCTTTCATACCCTATGACATGTACAATTGATGATTGAGCATTCTAAAATGTAATTTACTATGGGACATTTGGAACAAAAGTATATTGTTTTAAGAACGTTGGACTTTTTATTATTATTTCATGTGGATGTGGTATTAGATGAAATTAATATTAGTTAATTAAGTGTGATTCAACGTTAAGGGATCCTTAAGGAATGTAACCTATTATGTATGATTCTGTATACTTTCAGTTGAATGTTGTTATTTCTTCTACTACTATGTGAATGTTGTGTATAGTTTAACTTTCATGTTTCAAAAAAAAAATGCTACTAAACTTAGTGAAAGTTTAGGTTAATTCTTTTGGATCCCTTGGTGAGGCGTTACATAGCTCAAATTGGGGGCATTATAGTCCACCCCCTTGGAATTGTTGGGCCTCCAACATTTTTATATATGGATGCTATAAAATTGACTCACTCTCCATTTTACCATTCTTACTCATCATATCCTTCCATTGCACCAAATATTTCCTAATAGTTAATCCTCCACTATAACATACCCACTCTAGTGTCCCAAATCACCTTAGGAACCAATAGTAATTTCCCCTCATCATCGAGAGGAGGCAACTTTACTAAAGGTACCACATTATGTCTCGACACCTTCTTGAGGCATGACATGCAAAAAACATTGTGAATAATGTTGCTCACTAGTAGGTCCAACTCATAGGCTGCCTCTCCAACCCTCTTATCCACTTTGAAGGGAACATAATACCCGAGCTTCAATTTCTATGCACCAATCCTCTTAAGAGAGTAGTGATTTGATGCAGTGCAAGGTAGGAGAATCCCCAAAGGAGATGTCCTAGCCCTAGCAATATAACCACACAGTGAAAACACAAAAACAAGGAGCAATAATGCAAGATATGATACCAAATTACAATTCTTGATTCATAGATATATAACTGATTACATGCAATATGCCTGACTGTAAGGCCTTCTAGGTTAGAGCCAATTACAAATATTAAATTACAAAATCAGTTCTACAAGATCCAACATGATCCAACTTACAACCAATCTCAGCTAGTCTAGATACACAACTAGATATGAACACTAAGAAGAATCCACACTTGTACCCGTAGGTCCACCAAGAGATCTTCTAGTTCCTAAGCTATAGCCCTAGCTCTATCAATTCACATTTATCCTTCCTTCTATCTCAACTCCCTAATGACTAAAAGACTCCACAAGACCCCTACTTATACCAATCTAAGCCACAAGTCAGCCCAGAACACAAATTAAATACAAATACATAAATTAAATGCCACAAGTTGGCCTGCAACAATAATTAAATGTCTAGAAATTGATATTCGAGTAAAATCATTATATCTCCTAGCTCTGATTGAGTTAGAACTCATGCTTCGAACTATAGATAGAAATCTAGGTCTTCTATAACCTCTTAAATGTGCAAAGGCTAATTCCTAAAGAAAAAGTGTGCATCCATCTTGAAAGTCACCCACAACAGACTATCATACGAAACTACCAAAAATTGATACTCCGGGAGAATTGCCATATCTCCTAACCTATAATGAATTAGGACTTGCACTCTTGATAAAAGGAAGTAATCTAGGCCCTCTTCAATCTTTAAAGTGAACAACCTCTCATTCATTAAGGATAATTAGTTACACCTCTCGCAATAGGCACCCAGAAACCAAAAAAACACAGTTTCAACAGCAAGGTTCAAACAACTCAAACTTCAACTCAATCCATCCAATCTCTATGCATACCCCCACCAAAATCCAAACTCGATGCTCCTGCAATAGAATCCCTAGGTAAATAGAAAAGTATGTCCCATACTTTGATGCCTAAAGAAAGATCAACAACCAACTTCATCTTCACCAAAGGCTTCCACTTCGTCAAAGTCAATAGAAAAACTTTGAAAATCAACCATCTATGTGTCATCCACTAAAACATCAAAATCAAATACATATTAGAAACCCAATAAGCATGCTCACACCCAATAAAAAACTAAACAAATGCCTTAGATCAACAAACCCTCATGCACATTAGCAACAAGTGAATCCACACCAGTAGCAAAAAACTCCATATTAGCATATAGATTAAAATCCCCAATAAGAAGAACATGCAAATCCTTAGCCATGTCAACCATAGGAAAATTAGGAACATAAAAATCTGTAGTATCATGTAGATCCAAAACCAAATCAGCAACTAGTGAATCCACACCAGCAGTAACAAACTCCACATCAATAGAAACACCTATACCCTTAATCATCTTAGTAACAACATATGAATTCAGATCCATATCAACAACCATATGCAAATCCTCATAATCAACAATCTCAAAAATCTCATTGCTCACAACAAGATGCTCTACAATATACAATTCATCACCAACAACAACCAAATCATCCATGACCAAGTGCTCTACAATTTTGGCCATGTCAGATCCAACCAAATGATCATAAAAACCAACCTCTATCCTAGCATCAACAAGGTTAGGAATATCTTCAGCAACAACCTCCAGTTGCTCTGTAGGTTCTATATCAGGCTCCACAAACTTATCAACAAAACCAACCTCTTCCATCTTGACCTTGTCATGTCATCTTCTCTCACAAACACGTCTCTTAACTCGCCAAACAACTCTCTTCCAGATTAGTAGACTCTAGCTCCACAAACATCCACGAAATTCCTTCCTCACCCCACCCTCAACTCAATCAGCCAAGCTAGCTTCAAACTGAGCAGACATATTAGCAAACCTCCTCTCCACCACATCGTGGAGATTTTCAATCATCTTAGGGTCTAATCCTCTCATAGCCACTCCCAAGATCTTCATAAACCCCTTGCAAGAAATCCTTCCATGCTCCTTGTGACAACCTCAAATTTTTTGCAAGTCAAATTGTAATTTTCCACCTCACACGAATAATCAAGAACCACATCACAAGTCCAAGACCACAAATCTGCAACCCACAAACTCTCTACGATCATGCCTCAACAAGCTCAGTCTTCCATCTTTGCATCCATTGATCCATCTACAATTGCAAGCCAGAACCACGATCTTCCACCTTGCAACCAAGAGATCTAGGACTCTAGAAAGAAAATCCACCACTAGATTAAGACCAAATCAGATTTACTTCTCCAACCCAAGTCCTGCTATAAATTGTCGTAGCTTCGGCGATCTATCAACACACTCAAGAACAACCTTCACTCAGATACCATCTAATTTAGTGCAAGACAGGAGAATCCCCTAAGGAGATGTCCTAGCCCCCAACAATATAACCACACAGTGGAAACACAACAACAAGGAGTAATAATGCAAGATCTGATACCAAATTACAATTCTTGATTCATAGATATATAACTGATTACATGCAATATGCCCGGCTGTAAGGCCTTCTAGGTTAGGGCCAATTACAAATAGAAAACTACAAAATAAGTTTTGTAAGATCCAACATGATCCAACTTACAACCAATCTCAGCTAGTCTAGATAAGCAGTTGGATAAGAACACCAAGAAGAATTCACACTTGTACCTGCAGGTCCATCAAGAGATCCTCTAGTTCCTAAGTTGCGACCCTAGCTCTGCAAATTCACATCTATCCTTCCTTCTATCCCAACTCCCTAATGACTAAAAGATTTCACAAGACCCCTACTTATATCAATCTAAGCCACAAGTTGGCCCAGAACAAAAATTAAATACAAATACATAAATTAAATGCCACAAGTAGCCTGCAACATCAATTAAATGTTCAAAAATCGATATTTGAGTAAAATTGAGATATCTCCTAGCTTCGATTGAATTAGAACTCATGCTCTTGATGCAAAGAAGTACTCTAAGCCCTCTTCAATCCTTGAAGTGTGTGACCTCTCATTCATTAAGGATAATTAGTTACACCTCTCACAACAAGCATCCAGAAACCAAAAAAACACAATTTCAACAACAAGGTTCAAACAACTCAAACTTCAACTCTATCCATCCAATCTCTATGCATACCCCCACCAAAATCCAAACTCGATACTCTTGCATCATGCTTTCAGGGTTTTAATATGAGGTAAACCATATCTTATACCTTGAACACACTCAAAGTTACACTAATCTGCATACTATTTTTGTTGGTTTTGATCCTTTTACATATTTTCCCTCAATGATATCATCATATCCTAGTTCTCCTATAGTAAATCACTTCCCCTAGGAACCCTATTGTCAACAAATCTAAGTAACTCAAAGAATTATACCCATAAAGAGCCATTGATGGTGTCATTTGGATATACTTATGGTATGTGGTGTTGTAGAAATACTCACCAAGGTGAAACACTGCACTCATGCCTTCTAGTGCCTTGCTAGGTAATTATGTAAATATCCTTCAACTCATTTATTCACTATTGTTTTTTGTCTATTAGTTTGAGGGTGGTAGCTAGTATAGAGGGAAAACTTAGCTCCAAATAATCTAAAATGATCCTACCAAAATAGGCTCATGAACTCGATGTCCTGATTACTGACAATGGTTTACTATAACCCATGCAATCTTAATATTTCCTTGATGTTAGTTAACATACTTGTCTTTTACAAAAATAAGCTTAAAATGAATCTTGAATGCCCAAACCAAGAAGAAAATCATTTGCAACTAATAATTGGGTCACTTAGTAATTGGAACACATAAGCACCTTCTCAATTTTGATACGTAGGTACAACTCCCTTCTTTGGATGAATATGAATTTTGGTAATGCTTTTAACATGAAAGCAATAAAGGAACACAAACTTCTACCCATGAACACAAAATAGACATGGAGAAACTCAACAATTCAAAACAAAAAAACTAAGAAATGTTACAAAGACCATTCATCTAACTCTTATATTACAAAGAAATTAAGGAGGGGAGAGGCATATCTATTCTTTTAGGAATGTGAATAATCTAGGCTCAAAGACCAAGTAGTAAACACATTCACTAGTAGATGGGACACAACCAATTTCAAAGAACATTACATTAATTCAAAGATCAATCACAAACAAAAGACAAGAAATTTAGTCTCAAAGCTCTAACATATACATATCTTTTCTATAGTGCCCACCCATAGTTTATTTTTCCATTATATTTGTCAACTCTTTTAGGTCAATTTTATGCATTGTTTAGTTTCTTGAGATATTTGATTTATAATTTTATGATATTATTTTATGACTTGGATTGGTGATATATCAGTGATAATTACTTGGTTGACTATATTTCATGTGTTGTTTAATGATTGTGGTTACTAGTGCATTGATGATGCTTTAATGATTCATAGTTAATAAATGAGATTTCTTTCATAGCGATGTGAGATGATGTTGTTAATGATAACAATTTCATATTCATAATGATGCATTGTTATACCTGAGCATTTGATGTTTGACTTGTGATTATTATGATACTTACCCAATACTTGAATGTGTATGGTGCGTGTGTTTATTTTATCTTTCTATCTGACGTGTTTGATGTGGTTAAGGGAGGGAGTTAATAGTCATTTGCTAGTCAAAATCTACATGATGTACCACTCCCTACCATTGCTTATTTAGTTTAGATATATTTATATACATGTACATGCTCATCTTTTATACAAAATATAAGTATTGGGCATCAACTTCCCTAAATTGCCAGGATGAGCGTGCCCTATCACAATAACTCAATGGTAAGAATGGGGAGATAATATTTAGATCCAATCTTAGCCATAACCTAATTACTTTTCCTAAGAAGAACATGTATTTGACTTTCCACCCTTTTAAAATTTGTGAGTTTATCTTTGTCTGCTTTGGTCTATTTTGGTAATGTTGCTTTTATGTGAATTTCGCTATGTGATTTATTTGGTAAATGATTTAATTATAATATTTTAGATAATCATATAATATTGAGAATTATTAAATATTATTTGATTAAAATGAAAATATTAAAGCATGAGAATAATTAATTAATTAATTAAGAAAAATAATTAATATGTGTTTAAATATAAAAGTCTTAATTTAGAAATTTGGTTAAAGAAAAAATTAGAATATCATGATATTTGATTCATTATAAATTAATTAAATGTGTACTTCATCTTAAAAGATTTAATTTAAAAATCTAGTTTAAGAAGTTGGACAAGCAAAGAATTAAAATAATAAAATATTAAAATTTTAATATTGTTTTATTATAATTAATCATTTAATAATAATTAAATTAGAGTTGCATTTAAACAATGAGCTTTGATTATTATTATTAATTTAAATAATAAAATATGCTTTAATTAGTGTTTGCATTAATTAATAAATTGGAGGAAAAGAAAATATAAAAGAATATTTTAATTAAAAAGTGCTTTAAATGTGTATGAAAGGATTAAATGACAAAAGTTGATTTTAAGGAGAGGCCTTTACATATTAAAAAAAAATCAGAAACTCTAGGTAGAGTTAAACTCGTTATTAAGAGATTCGAGCTCATTTCTATGCACACATGGGTTTTGGGAGCAAAATTCAAAATAGGATCAAAAAAATTGTTGAAAGTTTTAGAGGGTTTGGATTTGCATGCATTCATAGATTGTCTCAAATTTTAGCTATGATTTTGAGGTAGGGTTTGAAAACTCATTGTAGAATTTTATTGAAAAATCTGTCTACTTCATTTCTTCCTAGGTGTTTGCATATTGCTTATTAATTTATTGTATTGATTGTTGAATAATGAATTATATTGTAAATTTTGACAAGGAAAACTTATTAATCAAGAAAACTTGACTGAGAAAAATTATAGAAAACTTGTAGAAAATGATTATGATTGCATTCTTTTAAAACCCTTTTAGAGAATATAGGAAATATTTAATTATGAAAATTTGGAAGAAAATAATAAATTGAACAGTTAGGGTTTCAACTTTAAATTTGTCATTAGAACCACGAAATTATCATGAATTTTCTAAATATAAATAAATATTATTTTTATATCTAAAATAATTTAATCGCAAAATTTATTGAAAAAAGAAAAAGATTAATTGAGAGGAAAGCATGTTGTAACTGAACTTATAAACTAAAAATAGAAGGCTAAGTATAGTAATGATTACATGCATGTGAAAACAAATATGCTAAAAATAGAAAGCTAAGTATAGTATGGTTGTATGCATGTGAAAACAATTATACTAAAAATAGAAAGCTAAGTATAATATGGTTATATGCATGTGAAAATAAATTATGCTAAAAATAGAAGCTAAGTATAGTATGGTTAAATATGGTTATATGCATGTGAAAATAATTATGCTAAAAATAGAAGCTAAGTATAGTATGGTTACATGTATGTAAAAACAATTATGCTAAAAATAGAAAGCTAAGTATAGTAGGGTTACATGCATGTGAAAACAATTATGCTAAAAATAGAAGCTAAGTATAGTATGGTTACATGTATGCAAAAACAATTATGCTAAAAATAGAAAGCTAAGTATAGTAGGGTTACATGCATGTAAAAACAATTATACTAAAAATAGAAAGCTAAGTATAGTAGGGTTGCATGCACGTGAAAACAAATATGCTAAAAATAGAAAACTAAGTATAGTATGATTGCATCGCTTGAGAGATCAAAGACATGCGAAAATACTAATTGTATATTTATTTTAATTTTATAAAAATATAATATAATTTTTAGATTTTTTTTTAAAAAAAAAGTATAATAATAATTTATTAATTTCTAAAATTAAATAAATATTATCCATTTTGTTATATAATGTGAATGATAGTATTCATGATTATTTAAGTCTAATTAAACTCTTAGTTGCATATAAATGATTTTATAATTATCAATGCAAGAGGGAAGTTGCTAAATAAATATTTATAATTTTATTATATTTTAAGAGAAGTTGTGGTAGGGTTCACTTTGTAATCATTTAGTTAATAACTATTCGACTTTATGAGAGAAATTATAAATAATTAAATTAAATTAATAATTTTATCTCTATAAAAATTAAATGTTAATATTGGATTAAAATGGAAGTCAAGTTAGTATTTTAGAAATGAAATTGATATTAGTATTTAATCTAATAATATACATTTAAGTTATTAATTAAATCATTTCTGATTTAAGATTATTTAAATTAATAACATAATAATATTGCTTGATATTTTATATGCACAAAGAGATTGAGTATTTAACTACTTATTCCTTTAAATACGTATATTAGCATAACAATTTATATTAACATGTATATTCTTATTTTATTTCTAAACACATCCTTATGGCCGAAACTAAACAAGAGAAATTGATGAAATTAAATTATGTGGTTGAAAACTATGTGTTTTCTAATATTCTATTTATAGTCTTGTGATGTTTATTTTCATGATGGTTTCTTTTTGTGAGTTGTTTAGTTGGCCAAGTTAGGATGTGAACTAGAAGCATTTTTGAGATTTTTTTAATGATTATTTGACGAGATTTCACGATGAACTTTATGATTTGAAGTGAAATTTATGTTTTATGAGCTTTATGCTATTGCACATTTATGAGAACTTGGGTTTTGAGAACCAATATTATTTTTGAGTTGTCTATTAAGGAACCAAATTCGATCAATATTACCCTTGTGGTATGAGACACTATTGTGGTTTGTAAATTTTGGGAGGTTGTCTAGGAACATATCCTTGGGAGTGGCTTACAGTAGGGGTCTAGGACCCAAAGTGGTTAGTGCCAGGGTAACCTATTGTAAGTTATGTAATAAGTGATAATCTAGTAATTTATATTTTGGAGAAACACATTAAAAAGATAAGTTAGAGCTATTTACCCCGCCCATGCCTTGAGTGCTTGTATAGACTAAGGATGGGAATGGAATGATAGTATGATTAATTTGCCTCATCTTCTTGAGAGGGTTTTCTAGTTTCGCATGTGTCATGTTGAGAGTTTAGGATTCAGAGTAACCAGTCCAGGGTAACTCAACGATTGAGGGTTCGAGGTCTATTGAGAGACCAGTCCAACATAACTCAATTAGTTTGACCACATGATGAAACTCCTTAGAATGTAGCCTAAGTCTCCTCCATAGTTTTTTTGGTATTTTCCTCTGGTGGTGTACTTGATGTTGGATGTATTTAATGTGATTATTTACTTTCCTTGATGGTGATTGGTGATTTATGGTTAATGTACTTTTGACATGTGGCTTTTGTCTTAAGGTCAATATCTTTCATTGACTTTATCATATGAGTTTGCTGATTTGATCTATTTTTGGTTTATGAATGATTTTTTGTTATGCGGTGTTGGTATTGGTTTGAGTGCTCTTTCTTTTGGAGTGTCTTATCTTCTTGAGTAGTATTTGTTACCTTTGAGATAGTTTTGGCTATCAAGATTTCTTGCCTAGGATTATTTTATGATTTGATTATCTGTATGTGGATTGTATATTATCTCTTTTGCACGGTGGGAGTGGGAGCTTGATTAGGTGACCATGCGGTAGGGAGATAGCGTATTTGTACCATTTGGGTCCCCCTCACATTGTCAGCTATTGAATGTTTGATGATGCAGTTGTACTATATTATCATTCTTCCTCTTATCTTGAAGACTTCTATTCATTTGATGTATCTATATATCATGTGTTTTGAGATCCTACAAGATATTGCATTGTATATTGATGTACTTGTATCTATTTTCACATACACTGTGACATGTGTAGTGGATGTTATTCATTAGATGTGCTTTCATATTATTAGTTATACTTATGCATTTGCTTATATAACTATGTTGTGTTTATTCATTTTATGATTATGGACAATGTAATTGAGACTTAAACTTATTAATAAAAACTTTCTTAAATGTGACTCACTGTGAAGGAACCCTTGAGGAATTGAAATTATATCTGTAATTGATTATGTGTTCTTGATGTGTATGTATAAATTGCTTACGCATTATTGTTACTTTGATGTTGTTTAAACTTTAAAAGAAAAATAGTTCAGTAAACTTTGTAACATATTTGGTTTATTTCTTTTGGGTTCCCAAGTGGGGCATTACATTTTTTCTCTGAACACACAAAAAGAGATCAACGCTCTTATTACCCCTGCCTACAAGTTATTTATTCAAAAGAAGAATATTTATTTTCCCCCTCTATGAAATATGAAAACAAAAGTAGAAACTCGCCTTACTGTAGCACAAAGTCTGTAGAACAAGAAGCCCCTCTAAGTGGAATCTAGAACCCCTTTTTGTTGAAGAGATTTCCATTAATAACCATCCTTTAAGACTTTTTGGTTGTTCATTTTATAACTGATTCTTGGAACTCTGCATTTGTGGTCTGCCCTCCTTTAATAACTTTACAAACATAATGTACAATGTCTTATACCATGTCCCTTTCGTATTTGTTATAGGCAATATACTATTGGAGTCACTTCTACTTAAATATTGATTAATCATTTTGATTTCAACCAATGGCATCTAAGCATTTTTATTTTTATTATTAATTTTTCATTTTTCATTTTTAATTTCCTAAATCAATGAAATTATTTTATTTCAATTTGATTGGGTTAAATATTTGGGATGTTATGGGGGTGGATTTCTAGGAAGCACTATCCCTATTGTGAGGCGATATTACTAGGATGTGTGTGTGTGTGCGTGTACACACACACACACACACACACACACACACACACACACACACACACACAATTAAGCTATAGTAACATTACGTTTATATAGTAAATTAGAAATTATATTTTATGATAAATATTTTTTATATTAAAAAATATGTTAATTTTGAAATATTAAAATATGAAATTATTATAAAACATAGATTGATAATTTTTTAATGTTTATGAATACAAAATTAGAATTTTATGAAAAATATTAAAATACTAATTAAACTATTATTACTCTACTTAATTAAACAATGTTGAATAATATTATTACTTTGGTTGATTTTTTATTATAATAATTAAATTTATTATATTGTTCTAGTTTACTTTATAAACTATTATAAAACATACTGTCAAATACAAGCTACTATGTGACACTTATTTTAGATACATTTAAATATGAACTCAAGACATTTCCCTTTTTTCAACTATATCCAACTAAATGTTTTATACTATGAAGGCTATGACAATAATCATTATAGGCAATCGGTCAACCAATGACATCTAAGCATTTTTATTTTTATTATTAATTTTTCATTTTTCATTTTTAATTTCCTAAATCAATGAAATTATTTTATTTCAATTTGATTGGGTTAAATATTTGGGATGTTATGGGGGTGGATTTCTAGGAAGCACTATCCCTATTGTGAGGCGATATTACTAGGATGCGCGCGCGCACACACACACACACACACACACACACACACACAATTAAGCTATAGTAACATTACATTTATATAGTAAATTAGAAATTATATTTTATGATAAATATTGTTTATATTAAAAAACATGTTAATTTTAAAATATTAAAATATGAAATTATTGTAAAACATAGATTGATAATTTTTTAATGTTTCTGAATACAAAATTAGAATTTTATGAAAAATATTAAAATACTAATTAAACTATTATTACTCTACTTAATTAAACAATGTTGAATAATATTATTACTTTGGTTGATTTTTTATTATAATAATTAAATTTATTATATTGTTCTAGTTTACTTTATAAACTATTATAAAGCATACTGCCAAATACAGGCTACTATGTGACACTTGTTTTAGATACATTTAAATATGAACTCAAGACATTTCCCTTTTTTCAACTATATCGAACAAAATGTTTTATATTATGAAGGCTATAACAATAATCACGATATTTATCAAGTAAAAATGAGTGTTGGTGTATCTAATGGAACCTACAAACTTTACTGTCATGTTTTAATTAATATTTTTGAAGTATATTATTATGTAACATTATATATACTTTTGTGTTTTAATGGTAAGCTTTTTATTATTATATTATGGTAAGTGTTTACAAATATTTATGCTCTTATAAGTACTTAATTTTATAACTTAGTAGCAATTGTTTAATTATTTGTATAAATTTTTTTTAATAATAATTTTTAATTAATATGATTATAATTTTATTGTTGTAAATTCATAGTTTTTACTACATAATTAAGGGGGGGAAATAGTGATATTAACAATATAAATACTTTTAATTCTATCCACAAATAAAATTATTTTAGATATATTTTGAATAAAATTGTAAAATATTAGGGAAGATGATAAATGAGATTAATTTTATTGATTTATTACAATTACATTTATAAATCTAATCAAATAATTTTGTACATTATTAATTAAATTAATAATATAATATAGTACATTTTAATATATTTAAGTTTTCTAACTATTATGATAGGAGATTTCAGAAAAATAAATAAATTTAAATATCTCAATCAAATAATTCACAATTAATAAGAATAAAAAATAAATAAATATAATTTGGTTTCTTTTATATAATAAAATGAAGTATCATCAACTTTATTTTCTTATTTTGTGTGTTTTAGTTACCACTCTTTATCTTGTTTATATCTTAAGTTATATATTCTACATAACACACATTAAATTTCCACAATCTGAGTTTGTAGAATTTGTTTCTCAATTTGATTTTGTTTGATTTTATTTTATCAACATTTCAAATCGCACTATGGATATAGAGAGATAAACAAATTGATCCAACATAATGTTTGGAAAATTGCATTTTATCTATAACTTCACACAAAGATTTAAAAAATCCAACGTAAGGGAAAATTTACATTTTATTTAAAATAAAGCATATTTTAAAAAATAAAAAATATTAATATTTGAAGATGAATACCATTATGTATATTTTTAATATTATTATTCAATATTCTTCTCCTTCCAATTATAAATGATTTTATTTTAAAGTTAATTTTTTGTCATTTAAAATTAAAATTTCATTAACATAGATTATTAAATATTATTTTTCATAATTGTTAACTTTAGAAATCAATTGAGAAACTTAAACAATTTTTTTGTTACTTTACTAAAAACTTATCAGATTAATAAAAATATTTGTACATATTAAAGTTATAATTTTGTCGAGAATAAATTATAATAAATATACTAAAATTAAGTTGGTAGTAAACACAATGTAAACATATTAATATAATAAAATTTACAATTAAAATGAAACAGTATAAATATTATGTAATAATAATATACTTAAAAAAGTTACTTTCATGAGATGACATCGTATTATGTGGTCTGCACATATTAATGATTGTAAAACAAGTCATCAATCATCTTTGACAACTATGTTTCTTGCAAACAAAGTGCATAGTATTTATATATAGTTAGACCATGCATGGGATGGGCATGTAAAATGCAATTGGGCCTAGTGCAAATATGTTGCACCGTAGTCAGTGCCCACACGATCACCCCTCCAAGGTAGAAGCGGAACTAATCTAGCTGCAAAGTTTTGGTTAACTTGTCTCTCCTTTGTTGAAGTTTGATAATCAGAGCCATTGTTCTCTTCACTTGATCCTCCTCAAATAAGTATTCTATAATATCTCTGTATAGCCAGATCTGATGTCACTGTATGCCAGGCAATCTTTGACAAATTGTTGCTCCATCTCTACCACTCCCATATTACATAATCGACATGTTTTGTCTGCCCAATCTTCCTTTGACACTTGCCATCTACTAGTTTCACATCACAACTGGTGTGAACTAGTATGAGTCGCGCTATCAACATTTTTTCTGTCCAATTAATAGGTGCTCTTATATAAGCCTTTTCATCATGACTATAAGTGGGGTTAAATTCTTTAATGTAATAAGATTTTTCTATCCCATGTGCCTTGTCTATAAAATATTGTGAAATTTTTTCAAAACAAACTTCTTTATTTCTTAAATACTATCCGGGCAAGTATGGATGTTAATATCCCATTTTCACATCCATTTGTCATTTTGCTTCATCTATGTGCTTTTTTGCCTGACAAGTTTTTCATCTACGACTAGCTTAGGCTAGCGATGTGTTTCCATACCTTGGGTTTTCTTTAAATAGCTTAACATCCGAACCAATGAGATGGCTTCTAATGGAAAGGAACCCACCTCAGCCAATAAGATCTCACAAGGCACCATGGTCTTGACTTTAAGATTGCATGTGACGAAGTATTTTTGAATTCTTTCTACTTGTCATCATTTCTGCTTGGACATACTGCTGCCCCAAACTTTGCATCCGTATAGCATAACCGATCTGACCAACAAGCCAAAAAGAGTTTTCATGGTCATCCAATCCCATAATTATGTGTTCCTACACCTGTTTTGTAGAGATTATAACACCTTCTAGCCCCCTTGAATCCTTTTGATCTACGTGTATCCCAATTGAGTTTGTTATGAAAATCTATACCCAGGTATTTGTACTCCTCCACAATCTCAAGTGGGTTACCCTTAAGTAGGAGCTCGTCCTGTATACCCCTATTCTTTTTCAGCGAGAAGATCATAACTTTAGTTTTGCTAGTGTTCACTTGCATTCCCACCTCATGGCAAAAAATTTCTAGTGCTTTCAAGTGTTCTTTCAAACCTTTAGTCATTCTAGCAAGTATGATGAGGTTGTTCGCATATAAAAGCAATCTTATCAAAAAATGAACTAGTTGTACCCCCTCACCATTGATCTTGTTTATCCATTCTTCTATCTTGTCAATATAAATCCCAAATAAGGTTGGAGATAGCAGACACCCTTGTTTAACCCCAATGTTGCTGCCAAAATCTTTTGATAGCCCTTCCATTGTTCTAATTTTAGCTTTGACCTGCTCATACAATCTGTGAACAACAGACCTAAGTTCTTTAGGAACTTTCAGCTCCTCTATTTTGTTCGAAAGTTTGTTACGTGACATTGTGTCAAATTCTTTTTAGAAGTCCACGAAACAATAGAAAGCCTCGACCCCTTGAGTGTCCCAAATTTTCTCTATCAAATATCTAAGAGTGATGTTGTGATCTATAGTAGAGTGTTTTGGTCTAAAGCCCACTTGCCCTTTTGCTATTTTGCCTTTTGTTTTAACTCATTTACTGATTTTCCATGCCACCATGCTGCCAAATAACTTTCCAAATAATGGATTGATCATGATAGTTCGGTAATTAGAAGGGTTGTTTATGTCTTTGCTTTTGTGGAGTGGTATCACCACACTTGTTGTCCAATTTATAGGGAAGCCTTCTCTATTGACACTATTGAAAATTTTAGTGATGTGTGGTGCTAGGGTTTCAACACCCCACTTTAAGTATTTAGCTTATAACCCATCTATATCTTGACCTTTGCCAATAGCTAACCTCCTTATGCCTTGAATAATATCCATATGGCTGAATAAATCACTCGTAGTCTCGGTTACCATGGTTTTATATTCTCCCAAATCACTCTCATAGAGGGTCTTGGCGTATTCTAGCCATTTGGTTCCTATGATGTTGTTCTCTATCTGTGTTTTTCTCTGCTGAAACTCTTTCCAAAACTTTCTAGGGCTTCTTTTCCCAAGATTAATCAACTCGATCCTTCTCATGTTCACATACTCCTCTTTCTTCTTTTTAATCAACTAATCATATTCCTTTCGACTTTCTTTGTTCATGTTCTTTTTCCAACTCCTTTTTGTCATTTTGTGCTCCTCATAAAACCACGGATTGGCCAAAAAAGTGTTCTTGTTTTCTCTTATGGCCTTAGATTTTTTACATTCCTCTAGGGTTTTAATGATAGTAAGAACAAGATTATCCTTGTCCATGGAATGTTGTTTAGAAGACTTGAGATACTTTCCCTGAACCCTAGACAACCGTAAAAGAGAGTCTTGGAAAATATTATGGTTTTCTCGTGTCATTAAAACTATGCCAGTTGAGAGCATCTTCCTCTTTTGTAGAGGTTTTGAGACATTATGTCGATCCTTAATGTGGGTGGTCACCCTTATCAAGATGGGGTTATGGTCGGACTTTAGCTCCATGGGGCATTCCTCTATTTCAAAGTTAATTATCTTTGTGACGTAGTCTTGTGAGCATATGACATAGTCTACAACACTTTGCCCATTGTATCCTTTGCATGTGATTCCACCCAATTTAGGTCACTTTTCCATAACATTGCATATGACCATGTTATAGAGGGAACATAAGCCTGGTAATTCAGCCCCAAAGTGGTTAACCTTTCTCGTGTTGTCCTGTGATGATCTTTCCCAATTTTGTGCCCCCTCTTCTTCTAGCCAAACTGGGTATCTTCTTTCCTTGTAACTCTCCTTAAGATTGAGAGTTTGGTTGTTCGTTGTTCTAGCATTGAAATCACATATTATCATTATTTTCCCTAGAGAGCTAAAAGCTACTATGTCTTTTTTTAGTGCAACGGGGTCTTCTCAATCCAATCTATGTTTTTAATACATTTTTTAGCCTTTTGGGGCAAAGTAGTAGGCAACCACCATTGTAGACATCTAATTCTCTGTTATTTTTATCCATATATATTGCTTGTTTACATCTTCTTTCTCCAAGTTTATAAATTTGCTCCAAGTTTCTTTAATTAGAACGGTGATGCCTCCATGTCCCTTACCATTTTCTATCTTCTTGTTCCATAGTGATACCTTCTTATATCCCTCAAAATCTAGAACCCTACAACCATCATGTTCATGAGTCTCGGTAAGCATAATGATGTCATTATCTTTAGCTATCAGCCCTAGCCTAGGTCCTCTTCTCCAAGGATAACCTCTACAATTCCAGCTGACTATAGTTAAATGTTCTTGGGTAGGCTTGAGTTCCTATTTATTGTGTGTAATTTTGCCGCTGACTTGGGCTCTGCCATTTTGTAGCCACACCCATTTGTCATTTTCTCTTGTTGTTTTCACATTTTCCCATTCCTTCCTTCTTTCTTCTTGCTGAGTTAAGGTGAGGTCATCATCAAGATATATATATGTGTGTGTGTGTGCCTTTGAGAAATTCCCTATTACTTAAGATGTTTTTGTCCCCTGCATTCTTCATTGTCACTCTAACATGGCTACCCTTGCCTCCTCTTATCCAGTCTAATTAATCTTTAAATAAGTCTTTAACTAGACCTGTTGTGTTTTCTTGTTCTTCATAGTTTCTTAGCCTTTTGATGACAATATTTGTTGCTTTCTCACTTCTTTCCTTTTCTTCTAATCTGCCTCCATACTTGTTTTTATGTTGTCATTAGAAATGTTTGCTAGCCCCTTTACTATGTTAGCCCATGATCTAACTTCTTTGATTTTTTCTCTTAGTTGGTTCTCTTTTATTTCCATATTGGCCATGACATCTTTGCATATTTTTCATTTGTGGGTCTTTGTCTTCATCTTTAGCCCCTCCTTCTCCCATGATACCTGTTGATGTCCTCTTTTCCCCTACTTTCCTTAACAATATCAATTTGTACTCTCCTTTTTCCATATTAAATTGCAATTTCTGAATTTGTTCTCTAAGTGACTTGACCTCCATTGCTAGTTTCTAGTTATCTTCGGTGACTCTTTTCATTTTGATACCTTCTATTTGGCTCTTCTCTTCGAGTGCTCACACCCTCTCTTTCATGGCTACCAAGTCGTTCACAAAGATGTCTAGGTACCATGTCATGGGTATCTTCGTGGGGCTGTAATTATTTGACACCCCATTCTCCACTGTGTCCATTCCTTGAGAATTATCTACCTTCT
Organism: Cupressus sempervirens; assembly: GCA_028749045.1. Classification (NCBI taxonomy): domain Eukaryota; kingdom Viridiplantae; phylum Streptophyta; class Pinopsida; order Cupressales; family Cupressaceae; genus Cupressus; species Cupressus sempervirens. Next base: position 451,688,246 of record CM053783.1, read on the forward strand.
CTTTACGATTGAGATCATTAAACCACTTAACTATTTTAGAGATTTCAGTCAGCCTCAAACTCTGTTCCCCCATCTTTGTACTATTTGGAACGTGTGGTATCGGTTTCAGAAGTATAGCTGCCAGCGTCCCTCATTTTGCATATTTAATCTATCATATCCTTCTTCGTCTGATTATTCTTTTATATTGCTTAGCATTCACGTAAATGTAGTTTCCTCCTACAAGTGGTTCGTTGACTTGTGGAAAGCTCAAAATGTTTGTGGGTAGATTGTCATTTGCTCCTCCAAGAATGAAAGGACTCATGTGTCCAGTTGGGGGCCAAATGAGGAGCTCCCTTGATTCCACTTAATGAGGCTATTTTGTATTAAACTATCCTCATGTGCTAGAACCACATCTTTGGTACCAGAGATTTCGTTGTGCCTAGCAGCCTCCACCAAACTTGCTTGTTGTTTTGTTGTTACGGTTACCTTGACCATCTAATTCCCTGTCGCGCTGTTACTGTTAGATCTTGTGGTGTGCCCAATGAATCCATCTAGCTCTGTCTGTGGCTCCCTTACCGCTGGTTGATCGATCGATCGATGAGACTTGTGCAAGTATCTTCTCATTTGTCTAAAGCCCTATAGGTTTTTCTGTGATGCCCCTGTTTATTCCTTTCGTGGGAACCATGTTGTTATCTCTGGTTTTTTAACAGAGATTTTTTATGGTTTTTGCATTTTGTTTAGGTTTAATGACACACTTTAAGTTCAGAAGTTTTGTGCATCCCATATGAAACCGACAAAGTAATTTTGGAGAAAGCAATGTGTAAGAAAGTGATTGCTTAGTAAGGCACTTGGACTTACCGCCTGGTATCTCGACATAGTAAAATAGTAGGGTTTTGTTACCAACACCTGATGCACTGATGCTACTCCTCGTCGGCTTCTTCCTGATGCATGTTCTCGTGTCGCCTGTTGCTGCCTATGAGCCCGACCTTCCTCCTTCGGTATCGCTCGGTCACTATGTGGACCCGGTTTCCTGTTGCTACCTCCCGCTGCCTCTCGTTATTGATCACTCGAGCCTAGCATGCAACTGTTCTCGTCAATAGATGCCAATAGACGGCAGGTGATTGTGTGTCAATAGATGCAAGGTGGAATTTTAATGGAATTACTCGTCTCTTTAACTATGATAGTCGGCAACCATCATCTCATTCGCCTCTGTACTACTTTTCCATCTTCTTTTCCCTAGCCGAACTATCATGCATTGTTGAGGTGCTCGAATGTTGAGAAGATCTCTTATCGAACCATCTCCACATTTTCCCTTGACAGAACCTAATTGCATCGATGGAAGTTCTTACTCGAAATACCCCACTTTGGATGGTGTCTTGCAAGCTCTGTATTTGATTTGCTATCGCAGTGGATAGTTTTACCATCCAAAATATTGCCTTCCCCTATCCCCATCGTGAATCTGGGTGTGATCATTTATCTTTGGCACTTTGTCGGATTCTTTGCACATCGGCATTTTGTAAAACATTTTACATGTATTCTTATATTGGCATCATGCAATAACATCACCGCCTTGCTTTCGGTTTTCAGTTCTGAGATCTTTCATATGAAACCTAGAGCTTCTCTTGACATCTATTGTCGTGTTCAACCGCATTTGGCATCCCTTTGCATTTGATTTGAGTTTGGACCGGTAACGTCAACATTCTGACAAGTAGTTGATATCCGAATAGTCTTTAGTTCATTTTGGGATGGAGATTAGCCTGTTTCTTATTGTATTTGAGCATTCTGTCAAACAGTTTGTGCATATATTTTATTACACTTGATATGCATCCTTCGGCATTCTGTCAAACAATTCGCGTGCATTCTCTGTGACTGCATGCTATTCTTCTTTTCAAATTGATAGCTGGGTGCCATTGCCAATCATAACCACCAAATTCATTAAACCTTTGCCTTTGATCTCGGAACACCAATGGGAATCGGGTTTTAGACATATAAAACTCTTTTGTATCAAGTTCAAACCTGATCGAAGCACGCTCCTCTGTCTACCTTAAGTGAACAGATCATTTTTGAGGTAATTAGGTGCCTTGAATCTTGTCCAAGTTCATTAATCACAACCTCCCGTGTTTCTTCTCTCATGATGCTCGAACAATCATGCAACTAAATGAACTGTGGGTGGGCAGTTCTCCTGGTTCACAAATATAATGAAGCCAATTTCATATTCATTGGGTTCGATAAGTGTATCAAAAAATCATGGGATTCTGCTCCCAAGTCATCTTGCATGGGTTCGATTCTAGGGATTGGCACCGTCCCAAAGCCTGATCCTGAACTCATTTTCCATTTTGTGAAAAACTTTTTCTGTGATTCAAATTCATACTGCACTAAGATTTCATTGCGCTAGGTATACATAATAGCCATGAAGGTTCAATAGAATACTATAGGAACCTAACTTCCCTTTCTTAACTTTGTGCAAGCATTTTAAGTTCATCAGATTTTCAAAAATAGAGCTTCTTTAGAATTGAAGTCATGGGTTCTTCCCAGAATTCATCAGATTTTAGGAGGTGATCATGTATTCACAGAAAGTTCTGCACTATTGAAAGAAAGAAACAAATATTACCAAAAACTCTTCAGACCTCTAACATTGTGTTTACCAATTCTATTCCATGAGGGGGATTGTTGGCAGTGGACTAGCATCCTTCTCTAGATTCATGACATGCTTTAACAGCCTCTCGTGTATTCTATTAGTCCAATTATTGTATCAGGGATTGACAAGTCAATCTTTTGGTGTAATGACAACCCTTGTAGTTAACACTTTTGTGATTTGTTTTTACTATAACTTTTATGACCATCAGATACTATCTAAATTTAGCCAATGCATGCACAATGATTGGCATCTTCTTATTATAAATGTTGTAACTATTCTTATAACCTCTTAGTTTCCTAGTCTCAAAAGAAAAAGGGTGCTCATCCTCCATTAAAACCACTCCAACCCCTTCTCTTGAAGCATCACAATGTAACTCAAATCTCTTGTTAATATATGGAGTGGCTAAAATTGGAAAAGTGATCCATCAACTTTTTGAACCTTTCAAAACACTATTGTGATCTATCTATCCACTCAATTGCATCTTTGAGTCAAAATTGTGAGAGGTGCGTCTAACTGTGAATACCCTTTTACAAATTGATGGTAAAACTTTACATAACCAGGAGAATCCTCTAATGTGTGATAGATTCCTGGGTAGTGGTTAATATATAATACCTCAAATCTTCTCTAGATCTACATGTACAACCTTAGTGCTAATGATGTGTCCCAAATATAATAACTCAGTCATCCCAAAATCAAAATTTGACATTGAAGCATACAAGGACTCCCACTCAAGAATCCTCAGTACAACATCAATGTGTTTCAAATGCTCCTCCAAAGTCCTATTGTAGATAAGAGTATTGTTGAAGAAAACGAACACAAACCTCCTCATCTAATCCATAAATATCCTATTCATGCATGACTGAGAACTCAAAATGCCCATAATGACACTTGAAAGTTGTCTTCTCTATGTCATCCTTTCTGACATGTATCTGATAATACCCTGATTTCAAATATTTCTTCAAAAGGTAGTAGGCTCCATATGTAGTGCCTCACCCGTTTGACTTTTGTATGTCATCCTGATGGATGCAACCTTGCTAATCTTTTGTTGTGATGGGATCATGATTGTGACCTTGAGTGGTCTACATCGTTGAGGTGTTTGGATTTATGTTTCTTTATCAATTGCTTTGATTATGCTTTTGACTGATCTTTGAGATTATGATGTGATTTTTGCTTCACTGAGGTTTGTGCCAGTGGTTACCAAGATCGATGTGGTATCATGAGGTTGTTCTGCGATTACCCTGAGATGTGTGCAGAGATTGCACTATGTTCTATAACCATGCTACTCTGGACTAGGTTCGTATAGCAGTGGTTAGTCATGTTTATGACTGTGTTTGCTTATGTGTTTTAAGTGTCTTTTTAATGCAGTGTAATCAATCATTATTAAATGCTTAAGTAATTAAATGGGTTGTTCTTATTGGATTATTTGGTTATGTGCTGCGAACATTACCTTGTTATATTTCTGATTAGTGAGATAATCGTTACTCATGTTATGTTTACATTTGAGATGACCTGAGGGTCAAATTTTACACTTTGATTTCAATATCATAGATATTAGACTACTATGCTGTTCAGTTAATCATATTGCATGATGATGCCATTTTGAGATGACAGCATGTTTTTATGATGTTATCTGGTTATCTGGTATTTGGACATACCTCTGATTTCATTATATGATGGATTTAATGCTATGGTTATTTACTTCATTCTTACGTTGTTATGCTTTATGCGAACGTGAGTGATGTAAATAGATTATTTTAATATAATTAAATAAATGGTTAAATTAGGTGATTTAATGCATTTATTGCTTTGACTATGTTATTATATGCAATTGCACTTGATCGTGTTGTTTAGTGTGCAAGATTTATATCCCTGGCAGTGGCACATGGAGTTAGTGATTCACCCATTCATATTTTACCAATGTCGTCCTTGTATGGTCGACGTATCCTTAATTAAAGTGTTTAAATTAGACCTTTCAGTGATTATTAAATCCAAACTCATTTGCATTATGTGATTCGACCAGTAAGCGTGTCTGTGCATTTAGAGGTTCGCATTGTCACGAAAGTTATTAAGGAGATTTATGTGTTTTTGGGTTTTCGAGCTTTTTAATTGTTTTATTTTAATTTCTGGCAGCTTTGCCATAGATGAATTCCTATTTATAGGAATAGTCTGTTTTCATTTGGGTTGTTTCGGGGTTCAACTAGGTTGGTTGGTTATTTGCCCTAATCGATTATTCACTCGAAAAGTGAATAAGTATCCAAAAAGGAATTTAATTCCTCACTTCTCACTTTTGAATTGGAAAGTTGGAGAGTAAAACCCAAAATCCTCTTCATGAGGATTTACTGTTTTGTTCGTTGTGGGAGCTACGGGCGTGGGATCATCGCGAGGTTGGGCTCATTAGATCCAGCTCGGGGAAACCTTGGATTTTCGCGATTTTCAGCTACTTCTGCGGGATATTTATTTTATGGTTTAGATTCCCGTTTTGCCCTTTTGGCTGTGAGGTAGGGCTTTCCCGTTTTATTGTTTCTGCTTCTGTTTTTGGTAGCCATTTGTTTGGAGGTTGAGAACTAGTGTTCCCCTCCATTTTTGTATGCTAGTTCTACCCGGTTGAGCGGGTATGAACATTTCCCTGTTTTTTGGGATGAGAGTTTGGGATTTTACGCCGTTATGCTGGCCGTTTTTGCATACGGTGTTTGATTCCATTTATTTTTGGATTTTTGGGATTTTTGAACCCAAAGGTCAAATGGGTTTTAATTTTGAAATTTTTCTAAAATTTGAAGTTTTTACCTCGTTTTGCATGCTGCCCTGTTTTCTCATATTTTCTTGGCACAATGTGGGTCGTGGACTTGTATGATTCGTTTGGATATCAGTCAGACCACTTTTGCACTTTTATGTTGCATTGGGATGCGTGTTGCATCCGTACTCCCGACGTTGTGTTCGGTTGAGTGATTTGTTACCTGTTATGGTTTCTTTTGGACCTTTGCTTTTGTTTCGTGAATGCTAGGATTTGTGTACGATCCATGCTCTCGGATTGAGGCCGGTTGAGTGAGTTCATGATGTTTGGTCTTGTTACATCATTGGGATTCGTGTAGAATCCATACTCTCGGATTGAGGCCGATTGAGTGATTTCATGATGTATGATTTTATTGACTTTGGGATTCATGTAGAATTCGTCCTTCCCGTGTTGCTTTCAGTTGGGTGTTTTCTTTGCATTGTGTTCTCATTTTTGTCCTTATGTTATGATCTTCGTGATGGTGGTGCGCCACACATGAGTACGTCCGCGTACATTTGTCGAGTGACTTGCGAGGCTCGATCTTTCATGGTACTTCCAGAAGTTATGATCATTGGGATTGGGATGGGAGTATGCATGCCCATGGGCACTTGTCGTAGGATGAGCATGGGTAGGGTAGGGTAGCATATGAAGGGGGTTTCTATCTCACAGCCTGGTGACCTTAGTCCGATAGGGTTGGCGGAGGATAGGAAGTTTTAAATAAGTGATAACTAAATAAAATGTGTGATTGTTAATAAAACTTAAGATAATAAAATGGTACTTTTGTGTATTGGCCTTCCGTTGAGGGAGTTGAGCTACACAGTGTATTGGCCTTCCGTTGAGGGAGTTGAGCTACACAGATCCGAGCTTGGGATTTTTGATGCCAAGCGACTCTCCATGATGTTAGTCCCTACTTAGTAGCCTATTGAGTGTTTGACCAGGACTTGTACTCCTTGCATTGTCTTAGGTTCTTGGTTGCAGCCATCATATTGTTTGGCGTGAGTGTTAGCCTTGGATGTTGTATTTTATGTGTGTTTGTGGTTGGATCTTTATCTCCATCAGCACGGCGGGTGTGGACCTACGGGTGCCACGTGGTTGGGAGGCATAGCTACCTTCACCACTGCTAGGGATCGGTGTACAGAGATGATCTTTTGTCCTAGTGCGACCGTTGCTGGATGTCTTCACTTGGTACTTCAGGTTCTGGAGTATGCTTTCTTGTGATTTATGCTTTCATTGGGATGCTTGTATATCATGTTTAGATGATGTTATTTTATTTGACGCATTTCCCTTATTATGATGTTTAGCATATGATTAGATGCTGTGAATTGTTGTATTAGCATATCTGTTGCTTATTGTTGTTTAGCATGTGATAGGTGATGTTATCTACTATAGGATTATCTTATGCTTTTCTACTAGCATGTTAGATTTCTTTATGTTTATTTTGTTGCATGTTTTTAGTAGTGACGTCTCTATTACGACAGTATCGACGATCTGGTCGGTGGCTTGGGATGTTACGCGCGGGGGATGGCTAGGACCCACGATGGTCTTATGATGCTATTGACGATTGGGAGGAACCACACACTTAGTTTGGTTGTTCAGTTGTTGCTTTCTGTATGCTCTTTGCTGCTATAGTTTAGATGGATAGATGTTCTTCATTCTGTGTTGTTCTTGCACTCGAGTGTTCATTCCTCGAGCCTTTGTGGATCCAATACTCCCTGGTGTGGAGGTTCTTTGGTCTGTTCTTCACCTTTCTGAGTTCTGAAAGTGTCTTTGTTTTCTATGGGCGACATTTGTTCAGCATGGTGTGACACTTTATAAAAAGTATCGCACGCCCATGCAAACTATGTCGTATGACACTGTAAAGTATCGCATGCCTTCTTGAGAAATGTCGTACAACACTGGAAGAGTGCCGCATGCCTTCTTGAGAAATGTCGTACGATGCTGAAAAGTGTCACATACCTTCTTGAGATATGTCGTATGGCACTGGAAGAGTGTCGCACGCCTTAAGGAGAAGTGTCGCCCTCCCTTAGTAAGAAGTGTCGCACGATTTTTGTGAAAAACCTGCGTGTGCCGTCAGCGGGCACTTTTCTTCGTGATCCGAACTTTTTGAGAGTTGATTTGGATACCCTTTTGGGCGTTCTTCGACCCTATGTTGTTGCATTTTGAATTTTGTCGGTTTCTCTTGAAATCCAGTTTTTGTGTTTCTGTTTTTGTCTCTTGGGGTTTAAAATATATCGTTTAAGTATTAAGATATATTTTAATATATGCGACGAATCTTTTGAGATGGGTTTCAAACCTCTCGGAGATAAGTTATGGATTATAGGAAATTTCAGGGCTTCAGAAATCCAGACTTAGCCAATTTTCAGGGCTTCAAGGTTTCAGGCTTAGCGAAATTTCAGGTTTCTGCATTTTACCCCAGCTTGGTGTTTTGTTGATGAGTGGTTGTTTCTTGTGCTCTCATCAAGTGTGTTGTCGTTGTTGGCTTTGTTTGTGTGTGTCAGTTTGGTAGTGGCGTTTGGAGATTCATTAGTTGCCGGGATGGTGGTGAAGTCTTCCGTTGCGATCATTGTGATCCCTGTATGATGTTGTCATGTGCATTCATACTTGTAAAAAAAATTCTTGGCTTGTATTTCATCCTTGTTTCCAAGGATCTCCGGGCAGGGCATTACACCGTATAACCATCAATAAGCTCATATATGCAAGGAATATGGTACTTGTTTTTAATTGTCATCTTATTTAATTCTATATGATCTATGCACATCTGAAAAGTCTCATCCTTCTTTTTTAACTAAAACAATTATTGACTTGCTAATGGACTCTTACTAGGTTTGATATGTCTCATCTCAAGTATCCGTTTAATTTCCTTTTCAATTTCATCCTTACATCTCTTTGGATGCCTGTGGGGAGTAATAATCATTGGTTTAGCTCCTTCCTCAAGCTCTATCACATGCTCCACACCCCTATCTTGTGACCTACCTATTGGTATATCCTCAAACACTTTAGAGTGTTTGATCAAAAGTTCCTTATCTAGCATTATCACAATCCCTACAACTCATTGAACTTGGTCATCCTATATCCACCTCTTCATTTTTCTTAGTGACACTACATTAATCCACCCATCTGATAGAGCTCTAATTACCACTTTCTTGACTCAGTGTTTAAATTTTAGGTTCATTTGGTCAAGATTGAAATTGAGCTCATGAAGTGACTTCATTCAGGTCATGTTGAGAATGGAATCATAGTCCCCTATGTTTATCACAAAAAATTCTCAACCATATCATACTCCCCCATTTTCAAGTGCATGTCATTAGTAACTCGAGTTCTATGCAATGTATGATCACTAGCTACTATCATTCTAAAGCCCATACACCCCTCCATCTAAAGTCTTATTCTCTTAATTGACTTCTCTAATACAAAATTATGTGCAACCCATGTATTCACCAAGGTATTCACTCATTCCCCTTGTATTACAATTCTCACTCTAAAAGTTATTTCTTGGTCATTATCAAATATCCACACAATTATTTTCAAATCATTTGATTCATCATTTGAAGGTTTTCTATCCTTTCCATCCTCTAAATCTGTAATGCCCCCGAGAACCTAAATGAATTAGCCTTTTAATGTCATTAAGTTGACTAAATATTTTTTTTAAGTTTATATAACATCATTTAATAGAGTGTAGAAGCAAGCAATGATAATATATTACATTTACATAATTGATGTTATCAACATAGGTTAGATTCCTCTAAGATTCCTAAACAAAGTTCATATGTATTAAGTTTTGATTAATTAAGTTAAGTGTCTATATAAATTACAAGATCATTGTTACACAACTATAAAGCTTATAAATACATCATCTTGTTGACTAATCATTGTTGCAATATAAAATTTCATCAATTAAATTGATTCCACAAAATAATCTCAATACAAGAAATACACTACACAAGCTATAGGGTATGCCAAAATAATACAAGTACACGTAAAACATAATGATGAGGGCACAACACAAGACATAATGAACACAATAGGAAAATGAGAATCTTATTATCAGAAATAATATGCTATTACATTTAGTACAAAGAAAATAGACAACTACATGCCCTATGGGCTTACTATGTTATCAGATTGTGGAGAAAAATCCTTCTCAAAATACCTTCTCCCAAACTCCACAAAAATTGTTTTTACAATGCAAGAAAATGGTTTTAAGTAACAAAAATTCAGTTTAGAGTTAGGAATACATTTTAGAATATGCCATTTGGCATCCACCACCAAAGCAGAAGGTTCTAGAGGACATGTTAGAAGTTAGTGCAAAATTAGAAGAATCCAAAAATGGTAGTCCAACTTCCGAGAGGCATAACTTAAGATTCGAGACTTTGACTGATGAACCATTTACATTATTGGAAAGCTCTCCAATTTCTCTATACCCTTTTGAAGAGCTCAGCTCGTCCCCCATTTTTTGGGCCCATACAAGGCCATGTAGTGCCTCAAACTTGACTTTGAAGTGTTCTTACGTGGTCTCTAGACAACTTAAAACTGTAATAACTTTCAAACCGTAAAGCCTTTTGACCTTATTCTTTTTTTGAAATGCTTTAAATTACAATTACAATCATCCCTCCAACTTATACACACTAACTCATTATAATTATGGCTCAATTACAAAATAACCTATTTTCTACATTAGCACATATCCCAAGGTGTTAAAAAACACTAATCTAGAAAACCAATAGTGGAACTATGAGAGTTGGAATCTCTATTTGGCCCAAATAGGTATCCAAAAATACAAACACATTAAACAAAAACTAACAGTAAACATATTTTGGGGTGATACAACAGTGCCCTTACACCACTGGATGCTCTTGCATCAGACACCCAAGGTAAATTGAAAAGTGACCCTTTCACTTTATAGAGGGTAGAGGAAAACCCAAATGGGAAACCTTTGTCTTTGATAACGAGGTCGAATCTTCCAATGGTAATCCCTTCTACTTCACTAGGTACTCCTCATACAACATATTTATGGTGCTCTAACCAACATGACTATCCAAAATTTCTTCAATCTCCTCCTTCTTAGAAGTAGGAATGGGAGATGGCTCCAGTATCAATTCCTCCTTTGCACCATCTTCATGATATTATGTTAAGTCTACAATATTGAAAACAAGGGAAATATGGATCCCATTTGGCAACTCTACTTCATATGTATTTCTTGAATCATGTTTCTTCATAATCTTGCAGGGACTAAATTTCTTCATCTTCATCTTGTTGTAGGTGCCTACTAGAAATCATTCCTTTCTCAAGTACACCATAACTAGATCCCCACTTGGAACTCCTTATGTCTCCTCTTTTGATATGCTTGAGCCTTATACTGCAAGTTCATCTTTGTAATATGTGCACACACCTCCTCATATAGATTCTTGACATGTTTAGCAAAGTCTTCTACCTTAGCACTAGTCCTCTCTCCTTGCTCCATCCTCCTCAAATCTAGTGCAGTCCTTAGACTACTCCCATAGACAATTTAGAATGGTGATCTACCAGTACTCCTATTCATAGAATTATTGTAAGCAAATTCTGCTTGTGGTAGAATCAAATCTCATCCCTTGGGCTTATCTATTACTAAACACCTTAGCAAATTTCCCAGACTTCTATTCACCATTTTTTTTGTCCATCAATCTGTGGATGATGTGCAAAACTGAACTTCAATTCTGTCTTCAACTTCTTCCACAAAGTCCTCTAGAAATACCAAACAAATTTAGTATCTTTGTTGAAAACAATACTTTTTGGGAGACCATGTAGCCTCGCTACCTCTTTGAATTTTTTTTTTGCAATATGCACTACATCATGAGTCTTGTGACATGGAGTGAAATATGCCATCTTGGAGAACCTATGAACCACCATAGATACTAAGTCATTACCCCTTTTTGTCCTGGACAATCCAAGAATAAATTCCAAACTCATGTCCTCCCAAGGCTTTGATATAACATGTAATGGCTGATAGAGTTCAATATTTTGGTTGATTCCTTTGGTTGTCTAACATACTCAACAATTTTGCACAAACTTCTTCACATCTTATGACAATTGAGGCCAAAAATAATGTTCACTAACAATGGCAATGGTCTTATCGTGACCAAAGTTTCTTGCCATCCCTCCACTATGTTTCTCCTTGATCAAGTTATCCCTCATGGAATTCCTTGGAGCACACAATTGACTACCCTTGAACACATACCATCTTGGATCATGTAATCCAACCACCTAGTCATGTCTAGAGTAACAAGTTATTTACAAGACTTCCAAGCCTTTGCATAGTTAGGATCCTCAGGGTATAAATTCTTAAGTTCATCAAACCCAACCACTTCAACCTACATTTCTATCAACAACAATTGTCTCCTACTTAATGCATCTACAACTCTATTAGACCTTCCACTTCTATGTTTCAATACATATGTATATCTTTGCATGAAATATACCCATCTCAAATGTCTCTAATTCAATTTACCTTGGCTATTTAGATACTGCAATGCCTGATGATCAATATACAAGAAACATTCTTTTGGCAACGAATAATGCCTCCATTTCTTTAAGGCCTAAACTATTGCATAGAACTCTTGATCATAAACATAATACTTCTTCTTTGCATCATTCGATTTTTCTCTAAAATAGGCAATAGGATTCCCTTCTTGGCTCAACACAACCCCAAGAGTGCTACCACTAGCATCACAATCTACCTAGAACACTTTGTTAAAATCAAGAAGTGCCAACACAAGTCGCTCTATCACCTTCTTCTTCAACAACTAAAAACTCCTAGTAGCTCGTGTAGTCCACCTAAACTATTTTCTATCCCCTCTCATTGTTTCAATTAGGGGTGCACATATACTACTGGAATTCTTAATGAACTTCCTATAAAAACTATCCAAACCATGTAATGAGCTCATCTCAGTGGCCGACCTTGGAGTAGGCCATTCGAGGATGACCTTCACCTTCTCTGGGTCCATTTTGAGACCTTCAAATGATACAAAAAACCCCAAATAGACTAACTCCTTTTTGACAAAGCTACACTTCTTCAAATTTATCAATGATTTTTCTTCCCTCAACCTTTCAAGGACACTATGAATGTGCAACAAATGTTCATCCAAAGACTTACTGAAAATCAAAATATCACCCAAATAGACAATAACAAATTTTCCCAAGAATTGCTTTAGTACCTCATTCATAAGTGGCATGAAGGTGCTTGGCACATTGATCAATCTAAAGGGCATGACTAACCACTCATATAAACCATCCTTGGTCTTGAATGTATTCTTCGACTCATCTCCTTATCTTATTCATACCTAGTGATGACCACTCTTGAGATCTATCTTTGTGAAATACTAAGCTCTAGTCAAGAAATCTATAAGATCATCCACCTTGGCAAAGGAAACCAATTTTTTATGGTTATCTTTTTATAGCCCAAGAATCTATACACATCCTCCACTCTCCATCCTTCTTTAGTGCCAGTACTACAGGTACTACACATGGACTCAAGCTCTCTCAAATTAGACCTTCCCTCAATAGCTCATGAACTTGTCTGTTCAACTCCTCAGTCTCAGTAGGAGTCATTGTATGAGCAGCCTTGTTAGGAAAACTAACTCCAAGTACTAAATCTATTTGATGACTAATTTGCCTTATTGACAGAAACCCTTCTAGGACATTATCAGATATGACATTTCCATACTCACTTAACAGACCTAAAACTTCAACTGGAACTTAACTACTACCTTCCTTGCTCTTTCTAAGAATTAAAGCCTGATGTTTCATGCTATCCAGAAAAAATCTTCCATCAAAAAGACATACCCTAGCACCACTGCATACCTTTTCACCCTCCTTTATCAAGGGATTCAACTTGTGATGAACTCCATCCTTCATCAAAGAATATGTATTTGCATGACCATCATGTATAGAACACCTTTCAAACTACCATGGCCTTCCCAACAACAAATGGCATACATCCATGAGGATGATGTCATAGATAACTTCATCATGGTAACTCCTATTCTTGAACTTTACCAAACATTGTTCACTAACGAGGACCTTATGATCATCTTGCACCTAGGAAATTTGATATGGATGAGGGTGTGTCTCCCTATTGAGCTTTAGCTTTGAGACTATCTCCTCTAACACCAAGTTGTCAGTGCTCACACCATCAACAATCACATCACAACATTAATCCTCACACTTGCATCTGGTATGAAACAAACTCCTCCTTTGTCTAGGTTTAGTCTCACTGCTCAATAAGACCCTTTCATTAACCAGAACTTCTCCTCTTTCTACATCCTCTAAGTGCGATGACTTAGCATCATCATCCACATGAGTAACCTTTCTTGACCATCAACTCCTATCTTTCCTTCCTTGGCATTGAGGGTATTCACATGCACGGTGACCTTCTTCATTGCAATGAAATAGGTACCACAGAAGCCTCCTCTTCTCAAACCTTTTCCATGTCCTCTACCTCTTCCTGTTTGGTCTCCAAAGTTTGATCATTGGAGTAATTTAAACCCTCATTCCTTTAGTTTCGATTGGTACCTACATCTTCATCTTTCTTCTGGTCCTCATTTCGGCCTCCAAATGACCTACCACTACCACTTCCTCCTTGATTGTGCTCTCTTTGCCTTCCATCAAACTTTTTGTCTAGCTTCTCAACTCACAAGGAAAATTGGTATGCCTCTTCAATGTTGGTCATTCTAATCAAACTTAGCTCCTCTTGAAATCCGGGTCTTTTAATCCATTAAGGTAACAGGCAACCTTCTTGTTTTCTTCCGCATGCCTCATCCTAATAAGGACTCGGTGAAACTCCTCTATATATTCTTGGATAGATTTTCCTGATTTCTTTAACCCTTGCATTTTCTGTAGTGCCTCTCATGTTTGTAGGATGTACCTTGTTTAGTTTTTATCCAAGAGATACTTGTTACTCATGTTATTTTTACATTTGAGATGACCTGAGGGTCAAATGTTATACTTTCATTTCTATTATCATAGATGTTAGATTATTATGTTGTTCAGTTGATCATATTTTCATCATGATGCCATTTGAGATGACAATATGTTGAATGATGATATCTGGTTATTTGATTTTTGGACATACCTCTAATTATGTTATATATGGGAATTATGCTATGGTAATTTACTTCATTCTTTCTTTGTTATGCTTTATGTGAATGTAAGTGATGTAAATGGATTATTTTAGTACAATTGAATAAATGGTTAAATTAGGTTATTTAATGCAATTATTGCTTTAGCTATGTTATTATATGCAATTACACTTGATCATGTGTTTTAGTGTGTAGGATTTATATCCCTAGTAGTGGCACATAGAGTTAGTGATTAAGCTATTCATATTTTACCAATATTGTCCCTATATGGTCGACATATCTTATCCAATTATTTAAATTAAACATTCTGGTGATTTAATAAATTTGGACTCAATTGCATTATGTGATTAGACCCATGAACATGTCTATGCATCTAGAGGTTTGCATTTGTCATGAAAGCTTGTTAGGTTTTCTATGATTTTGGTTTAAGGGTTTTTCAAGTTTTATTTTAATTGATTTTAATTTCTGGCAGCTTTACCATAGATGAATTCCAATTACTTGGAATAAACTATTTTTGTTTGGGTCAATTTGGGGTTTAACTAAGTTACTTGGTTATTTACCCTAATCGATTATTCACTCAAAAAGTGAATAAGTATCCAAAGAGGAAATTAATTCCTCACTTCTCACTTTTTCAAATTAGAAATTTGAGATTTTTTTTTCAAAATCCTAGTTTAGGGGATTGCGTTTCTATTTGTTGTGGGAGCTACGGGCATGGGATTGTTGCGAGATAGGTCTCATTGGATCAATCTTAGGGAGACCTTGCTTTGTTGTGACTTTCGACAACTTCTACAGGTTATTTATTTTATTGTGTTGATCTTGTTTCTGCCCTTTTGGCTATCATGTAGGGCTCTCCCATTTTCTTGTTTTAGCTTTGTTTCTATTTCTATTTTTGGTAGTTGTGTGTTAGGAGGCTGAGAACTAGTGTTCCCCTCCATTTTTGATTGCTAGTTCTTCTCAGTTGGTTGGGTATGAATGTTGTCTTGATTTTTAGGATGAGGGTTTGGGGTTTCACACCGTTATGCTGGTCATTTTTGCATACAGTGTTTGAACCTAAATTTTATTAGATTTTCATGGCTTTGTGCCCTAAGACCAAATGAGTTTTATTTTCAAAGTTTTTAAGTTTTGAGGATTTTACTTCAATTTGCGTGCCACCCAATTTTCTCAGGTTTACTTGGCATGATGTTGGTCATGGACTTGGGTCATCCATATGATGTCATTCAAGCCTCTATTGCACCTTTTCATTGCATTGGGATGCATGTCACATCCATTCTCCCAAGCTTGTTTTCGATTGAGTGTTATTTTATTTGTGTTCTCATCCAACCCTTGTTTTATGATCTTCATGATGGTGGTGTGCCACACATGAGCACATGCACATGCATTTGTTAGGTGACTTGTGAGGCCCAAACTCCCAATTATTTTTTAATGAGTATGTTCATTTGGGGTTGGGTTGGGAATATGCATAGCTTTGGGAACTCATCGTTGGATGAGTATGGGAAGGGTAGGGTGGCATGGAGGGGCTTCTCTCTTGTAGCTTGGTGATCATTGTACCCAAAGGTTTGGCATGGAGAAGTTCTAACAACTGATAATTAAATAAATTAACTGGGTAATACATTTAAGATAATAAAAGGACATAGTGTGAGAGCCTTCCATTGGGAAGTTGAACTGCATGATATTTAGCTTGGGCTACCTGATGCCAAGTGAATTCCCCTCTAGGAAAGTCCCTACATAGTTACCTATTGAGTGTCTGACCAAGACCTATTGTACTTGCATTATCTCATGACCTTGGTTTAGTCATCTTTACTATTTGGCATGAGTGTTAGCCATGGTCATTTGCTTTGTGTTTTTTTGTGGTTGGATCATTATCTCCATCAACATGTCAGGAGTGGACCTATGGATTCTACATGGTTGGGAGGCGTAGATAACTATACCACATCTGGGGACCAGTGTATAGAGATGGTCTATTTCCAATTGTGACTAGTGGTTGATGTTTCACTTGGTACTTCGGGTTTCAGAGTATGTTATCTTGTGATTTATATTTATATTGGGATGCTTGGATATCATGTTTAGATGATGTTAGTTTACTTGTGACATTCCTTTATTATGATTTTTAGCATATGATTAGATGATGTGATTTACTTAGTTAAAGTATCTATTGCTTATTGGTTTAGCATGTTAGATTTCCTTGTTCTTATGATGTTATTAGATTTTAGTAGCGAGGCCCTCATAAGACAGCTCTGACTATCTAGTTGGTAGTTTGAGATGTTATGCATGAGGGATGGATAGGGCCTTCAAGGTCTCATCATGCCATTATGGTTGGGAGGAACTGCGCAAGAGTTTTTTTATTTTTGTACATTACGATGTTTCTTTGAGTACATTTTCTTTATTGCTTTGGTTTAGATGGTTAGTTATTTTCTGACTTTCAATTCTTGGGTTTGAGTGTCCAAGTCTCAACTTTTGGATTTGGTACTCCTTAGTGCAGAGGTTCTAAGTCCCTTTTTGACCCCTCTGAATGTTCGTTGGAGCATTCTTTCTTTTCTTGGATGATCATGTTTCAACATGGGCATATACTTGTAAAGTATCACACATCCAAAGAAGAAGTATTGTGCAATACTGGAACGTATCACACACACATTGGTGAACTATCATACAACATTATAGAAATGTCACACAACCTTAGAAATAGTATTGCCCATACTCTGAAAGTGTCTCATGACCTTTTGAGAAATGTCATACAATACTGGAAGTTATCGCCTAGGGTGTTTGAAAATGTTGCACAACCTTGTGTGAAAACTTGTGCAGGTGTGTAGTGGGCACTTTTTGACTTAATCAAAAGTATTTGAGAGGCAATTGGGGTAACCTTTTTAGAATTCTTGAACTCCTTGGTTTAACATTTTGAATTTGGAATGTTTCAAATTCAAATGTATTCTTTGACTTCTATAGTTTGTCATTTTTGGTAATTTGTGGCATTTGGAGATCCGTTGGTGTTTGGATGTTTGTTTAGTCTTTTGTTGCAATCTTTGTGATCCTTGTATGTTGTTTTTTGTGTGCATCTATACTTGTTTAAAAAAAAAATCTTGGCTTTTATTTATGCTTGTTCCAAGGATCTTTGAGTGAGGCATTACATCTTCTTGAACAAATCAAGCTCGTAGTCAAAAGGAATGAATTGCTTCTTTAATTTGTCTACCATGCAATCCCTTCTTGTGATTTTATTCTTCCCTCTTCTATTCCTTTCTAATTGAATCTCTTGCCACCATATTTTGGCATGGCCCTTTAGTCTGGCCTTCATAAACTTAACCCTATCAAGGCCCTCTATATCTTCATACTCAAAATATTCCTCCAACTCATTGATCTAGTTGATCAACTCATTTGGGTTTAGATTTCCTAAAAACATGTCGACCTCAAGTTTAGATCTTTTGCCTATCTTGGCAATGACCCTAAAAATTTTCTTCTCCACCTAGTTCAAGACTTCTCCTTCTTCTTCTCCTTCCTACACAATATTTCCTTCTTCATCATTTTCCTCCTCACTTATATCCCTAATGACAAGATTCATCCCTCTGCAAATCTCCTCTTGCAATGCTTGAACTTATTTCTAGAGGGCTCTAATCTCAGGGGGAGCACCTCCAACCCTTCCATCACACTCTTTCCATGGAGGCATCTTCTCACTATTTCCATAACCACATAATCTAGGTGTAAATTGCCTCATAGGCAACACTCTGTCTACATACTTAAGAACTCCTGCTCTAATACCACTTGATGAGGGTACGATCCAAGAAATAATAAATCCAATAGTAAAAGGAGAGTCTTATTATAAAAAAAAATGATATGCTATTACATTCAATATAGAGAAAATAGAATCAACTACATGCCCTATGGGCTTAGGATGTTGTCAGATTTTGGAGACAAATCCTTCTCACAATACCTTCTCCCAAACTCCACAAAAATTGCCTTTACAATGTAGGAAAATGAGCTTAATGAAAATTAGGTTTAGGGTTAGGAATAAATTTTATGATATGCCATTTGACATCCACCACCAAAGCAGAAGGTTCTAAAAGACACCTCAGAAGTCGGTGCAAAATTAGAAGAATCCAGAAATGGTAGTCCTTCTTTCAAGAGGCATAATTTTTGATCTGGAATTTCAATTAATGAATTGTTTACATTTTTGCTCTATAGCCTTTTGGAAGAGCTAGCCTCATCCCCAATATCTCAAGCCTACACAAGGCTATTTAGTGCCTCAAATATGACTTTGAAGTGTTCTTAGGGGGTCTCTAGGCAACTTAAAACTACAATAACTTTCAAACTATAAATCCTTTTGACCTGATTATTTTTTTGAAATGTTTCAAATTAAAATTAAAATTATCCCTCCAACTCATCATAATTATGTTTGAATTACAAAATAACCTATTTTCTACACTACCACATATCCCGAGGTGCTCAAAAACACTAATCCATAAAAACAATAGTGGAACTATGAGAGTTGGAATCTCTATTTGGTCCAAATGGGTATCGAGAAATACAAACACATTAAACAAAGACTAAAACAAAGAATATTTTTGAGTGATACATGATTGCCCTTACACCATTGGATGCTCCTACATCACATAAGATACAAAGTATCTCCATTATAAAATGTACATGAACTAAATACATAATGAGAAAAGAACAAGTCTCCAAGAGTGATGAGTAAGAATAAATAGGTACATCATGAATCTTTTAGCACAAGTACTAATATAAATCTACCAGAGCTCATATGGCAAGAAATCCACTACCACTTGACCTCGTGAACCTAAATGGTTCACTCTCATCTTGCTAAGGAGATAACATCAGATCCTTCTCAAAAATCAACCTACAAGATACAACCAAGTATCTAAGTATGGAAATCTTGAAAGCTTTCCACACAATGGTTCTATGAGCATAGTAAGGATGATAACTAATTTTCTACAGATAACCACACATGTAGGAATCTACTATGCATAAGGGGACATGTCATCACATGAGTCAACTCTAAGGTAACTTGACAATCTCTCTAGAAACCTACACCTAGTAACTCTATGCAACATTAGTAACCTTTCATATAGAAAAGGTAACTAACTATGCTTTCATTAAAAACAACTAAACATTTATTAAAATTAACTAAATATTCATTAAAAATAATTAAATATTTATAAACAACACAAAAATGAAGAAAATGCATACTTGATCGCATAACTATGATGGATTGTGGAAATCTGATCGCATTGAAAGTATAGTTATTTTTAATGTTTCTTAATTAGCTAAATTAGGTATACATATTTTTGTAGTTAGTTTTATGTACATAGATTTGTATTTTATTACTATGTTAGATAGTTTTTAACACAACAATAGTTAGAAAATATTGAAAAAATATATTCAAAACTATAGTTGGAAAATATAATAGGTTTAGAAAATGTAAAACTCTAGGTCTACATAGAGAAAAAACACAAATCTAGTAATAGGTGGATGGAAAACAAAAAATAATTTAACTCACTCCTTCTCTCTCTTGCTCTCTATCCTTACTTTCTCTAAGCTCCCCTCACCCTCTCTCTTCTCACTCTCCTCACTTGAATCTCTCTCCTCACACTCTCTCTCTAATTTCTCTCTCTTCACACTAGATCTCTCCTCTCACTTTCTCTCTCCTCACTCTCTCTCCCCACTTTTTCTCTTCTCTCACTTTCTCTCTCACCATCTTTCTTTGGTTTCTCTCTTGTCCTCTCTCCTCTCACTCGCTCTCTCCACTTTCTCTCTCCTCACTCTCTCTTCACTATTTCTCTTCTCACTTTCTCTCTCCTCACGCTCTCCTTACTTTCTCTCCTCAGTATCTCTCTCCTTAGTCTCTCTCTCTCTTCTCACTATCTCTCCACTTTCTCTCTCCTCACTCTCTCCTCTCACTTTTACTCTCCTCATTTTCTCTCCTTACACACACACTCTCTCTCTCCTTACTTTCTCTCTCCTCTCACTTTATTTCTTCTCACTCTCTCTCCTCTCACTTTCTCTCTCCTCACTTTTTCTTAATTTTCACTCTCACTCACTTTCTCTATCCTCTTAGTCTCTCTTTAGTTTCTCTCTCCTATCCTAGCTCTCTCCTCACTCTATTCTTAGTTTCTCTCTCCTCTCTCTCCTCTCACTTTCTCTTCTTATTCTCTCCTTAGTTTATCTCTCCTCTCACTCTCCCTCTCTATCCTCTTACTCTCTCTCTTCTCACTCTCTCTACTTTATCTCTCCTCTCACTCTCTCTTTAGTTTCTCTCTCTTGTCCTAACTCTCTCCTCACTCTATTCTTAATTTCTCTCTACTCTCTCCTCACTCTCTCCTTAGTTTTTCTCTCCTCTCACTTTCTATCTCTTCACTCTCTCCTTAGTTTCTCTCATCTCACTCTCTTCTCTCCTCACTCTCTCTACTCATTTTTCTCTCCTCTCACTCTCTCCCCACTCTTTGCTTGTTCTCCCATCACTTTCTTGCTCCTCACTTTCTCTCTCCTCTCCTCCCTCCCCTCATTCTCTCTCTCTCCCCACTTGCTCTCTCCTCTCTCTCTCTCTCCCCTTGAACTCTTTCTCCTCACTTTATCTCTTCTCTCTCCCCCCTTTCTTTCCCCTTAATTTCTCTCTCCTATCCTCACTCTCCCCTCACTTTCTCTCTTCTCATTGACCTAATCTAATCTATTCACACCTAAGATAGCCTATTAACACTTAATCTGGTCACATGAACACCTAATCAATCCTATTAAGCCCTAATAAGACATAGATTAAGATGTAATATGACCTGTGTTCCCTTAATAGGATAGGTCTTAGGGCCTAATATGGTCTCTTAATTTAAATAACATATATTAATGTGTCTACTATGATCTATTAACACCTAATAGTCCACCTCTTAAGTTGTAATAGGATAGTTTTTAGCATTTAATAGGGCCTAGATAACATTTTATTTGCACATGTTACCCATGTAGATGACATCACATGATAGAGATTAGGGTTAGGGATAGGATCATGGTCAGCCTCAAGATTAGTGACAAGGACAGGATCATGAGCATGGACATGGTTAGAAGCAAGGAGAGGGATAGGGTTAGAGAGTGTATGTTCACTCTCACACTCCCAATATGGACAATATTTTCCATTTTGTGCCTATGGAGATGGCACAACTTAGAGAGTTGATTGATAGATCTACTGATTATTTATATAGAGGTATTTGTGATCAAATATATACAAGTCTTTGAAAATATTACTGATAGAATTAGATCATAGACTACATTCACACTAAAATCTATTGATAGGAGTTTTGCAAAGCTCAAAAAAGAGGTCTCGGGTGATATGTCCTTAGCCCAGGTTAAGACCCTGGTCCCTAAGGAGATTATTCAATGAGAGGTACTCCCATATTATGAGGGTCAGTCCCAAATGAAGGGATATCATGTTACAAGATGCATTATGCCATAGATTACATGTATGATATACCTTTGATTTCTTGCAACACATGGTTATTATCCCAATACAAACCAAATACCATTATATAGGTCTGTTTGGGGTACAACATCAACTATTTAGATCTTCCAAGATATTATGGTTAGGGACATGGCAGAGTTGCAGATCATGATGAGTATTGTTTGGCTGGTCAACCTTGATGTGATACTCAACAATTGGTGGGTTAGAGGACTCCAACTATGACACCAATGATGGCTACTACTGCAGATAGAGTTGTTATTGCTTCTCAGAGGGAAGCAATTGATAGTATAGGACACATTGTAGCTTCAACTAGTAGCATTGCATCTGACGCTTTGGGTAGATATATTATGTGTAGAACCAGTTGATTGAGATCATCTCTAGAGGCATCATTTAACTCTGTATCTACCATGCTGAGTGATGAGGTTTATAGATGTGCAATCTTGCTACTCCGAGAGATATACATGGCCTTAGTGGGGAGCATAGACATATGGATATGGTGTTGTATTTTTTAGATGGTTTGTTACACGCATATTTATACAATGTCAATATTTAGAGGATACCTTTACAGGATGTTGCATATAGGATTAGAGATACTAGTCACAAATGTTATTGGGGTTCTATGGTCAAAATAGGGGTGTCACTAGTTACCACTAGGTAATTGTAGACCTTAAAATGACCATCCTATAGTATTTGACATTTCACCAATAGCCCCCACGAGCTCTGAGTTACAACCTTCAAAAGATCGACCTCCAAACACACTTAGAGCATTTTGGAGACTCTTTGGTATGGGGTGGCCGCAAACGTTGGAGGTTCTCCACAGCTAGAAAAAACATGTCACTATGGTTCAACTGCCCATTTGGAGCTAATGGCATTGGTGATTTGATGCCAAGATCAGCAGTTTCAAAGTTAACACAGTGATGCACCAATGAATTGAGGCACACTACAAGTTTTGGCATTGAGTGAGATTGTTATTTTGAATTCAAATGAAATGCGATCTCTCCAAAATGAGATATGTTATTGTACACCTCGATATTTCCTTTCTATAGCATTCAAAATTTCATCGATATCCCACACGAGCTCTGAGTTACAACCCTTAGAAGATCGACCTCTAAACACACTTAGAGCACCTTGGAGACTCTTTAGGAAGGGGTGGTCATGAAATTTGGAGGCTCTCTATGGCTGGAACAAGGGTGTCACTATGGTTCACCCAACCATCCAGAGCTAATGGCATTGGCAATTCAATACCAAGATCAATGGTTTCAAAGTTATGTAGTGACGTACTAATGAACTGAGGCACATTGCAGATTTTGGCATTGCTCAAGATTGTTGTGCATAATCCAAAGGGAATGTGATCTCTCTAAAATGAGATAGGCTATTGTAGACCTCAACATGACCATCTTGTAGTATTCAACGTTTCACCAATAGATCCAATGAGTTCCAAGTTGTGACCCTCAAAAGATTAACCTCCAAACACACTTAGAGCACCTTGGAGACTCTTTGGTATGGGGTGGCCACAAATGTTGGAGGCTCTCAGTGGCCAAAAAAAAGGGTGTCACTAGGGTTCACCCACCCATCTCGAGCTAATGGCACTAACGATTTGATTCCAATATCAACAGTTTCAGAGTTACACAATGATGCACCAATGAACTAAGCACATTGCAAGTTTTGGCATCCAAATAGAATATGATCTCTCTAAAATAAGATAGGTTATTGTAGATCTCAACATGATTGTCCTATAGCATTTTAAATTTTACTGATAGTCCCCATGAGCTCCAAGTTATGACCCTCAAAAAATCAAGGTCCAAACCCACTTAGAGCACCTTGAAGACTCTTTAGTACAAGGTGGCCACCAATGTTGGAGGCTCTCCATGGCTAGAACAAGGGTGTCACTAGGGTTCACCTATCCATCTAGAGCTAATGAGGCTGATGATTCAATTCCAAGATCAACAATTTCAAAGTTACGCAGTGATGAACGTATGAACTGAGGCACACTACAAGTTTTTGGCATCGAACAAGATTGTTGTGTCAAATCCAAAAAGAATATGATCTCTCTAAAATGAGATAGGTTATTATAGGACTTGGCATGGCCATCTTGTAACATTCAACATTCCACTGATAGCCCCCACAAGCTTTGACTTATGACCCTCAAAATATCAATCTCCAAATCCACTTTAGAGCACCTTGGAGACTCTTCAGTATGAGGTGGTCACAAACTTAGAGGGAAAATGGGTGTCACTATGGTTCATCGACCCATTCAGAGCTAGTGGTGCTGACAATTCAATGCCAAGATCAGCAATTTCAAACGTACATAGTGATGCACCAATGAACCAAGACATATTGCAAATTTTAGCATCAAGCAAGATTGCTATGCTGAATCCAAATAGAATGTGATCTCTCCAAAGTAAGATAGGTTATTTTAGAAATTGACATGACCATCTTGTAGCATTTGACATTTTGCTAATAGCTCCTATGACCTCTGAGCTACAATCCTCAAAAGATCAACCTCTAAATGCACTTAGAGCACCTTGGAGACTCTTTGGTATAGGGTGGCCGCGAACATTGGAGTGTTTCCATGGTTGAAAGAAGGGTGTCACTAGGGTTCACTTGCTCATCTAGAGCTAATGGCACTGACGATTCAATCTCAAGATTAGTGGTTTCAAAGTTACATAGTGATGCACTAATGAACTAAGACACATTGCAAATTTTGGCATCGAGCGAGATCATTGTACCGAATCCAAATGGAATGTGATCTCTCCAAAATGATATAGGTTATTGTAGACTCAATATGATTATCTTGTAGCATTCAAAATTTCACTAATATCCCCTACAAGCTTCAAGTTACAACCCTTGTAAGATTGATCTCCAAATGCACTTAGAGAACCTTGGAGACTCTTTAGTATGGGGTGGACGTGAATGTTGGAGGTTCTCCACAACCAAAAAAAGGGTCTCATTAGGGTTCATTTTACCATCTATAGCTGATGGTGCTAATGATTCATTACTAAGATCAATGGTTTCAAAGTCATGCAATGATATACCAATAAACAAAGGCACATTGTAAGATTTGGCATCGAGCGAGATTGATGTGCCAAATCCAAATGGAATGTAATCTCTTTGAAATGAGATAGTTTATTATAGATCTTGACATGACCGTCTTTTAGCATTCAATGTTTCACCAATATCCCCCACGAGCTATGAGTTGTGACCCTTAGAAGATCGACCTCGAAATGCAATTAGAGCACCTTGGAGACTCTTTGGTATGAGGTGGTTGTGAATGGTGGAGGCTCTCCATGGCTAGAAAAAGGGTGTCACTATGGATACTATTAAGTAAAAATATTAATTTTTAGCTCCCTCAAGTTTTTGGCATTGGGCACAGTGCAAGTTTGGTGTTAGTATTAATTAAAATCATCATTTTTTAGGTTCCTCCACATTAATTAAATTAAGTAAAAACATTCGTGTTTCTTACATTAAATCAACAAGTTTACATTTACAATATCTCAAGTGTTTCATTATTATTACACCAATACACAACTAGTAAAAATCATAGTGTCAAAAATCATAGTATAAAAAGTAGAATAGATTTTCTTCATTCTGCTCCTTATTTAGTTTTTATCTTCATGCATGGCTACTCTTTATGATGTACCTACATTGCAATATCATAAAAAACATCAATAAATAATTGTATTAAAAAAGATAATCATCTATTCACCAAATCATTAAAAAAAATTAAATAAGAAGTAAATATACCTAGTCAAGTGTTCCTCTAGGGTCCTCTCTCTATTTTAGGGTCTCCAATATGGCTTTATAATCAACATTAGTAACAATAAAAAGTTCTTTTACTTTTGGTCTTCCTTGACACTTCAACAACTTCACATTTGTTGCTATAATACATTGTGAATATATGAGAATTGTTTTGTGCTTCTGATAGTCTTTGAATGCTAGAATTCCATTCCTTCTAAGCACGTATGTTCGTAAACATGTTCCAACAACAATAGTTGAACCAATAGGATATGTGAATCCATCATCATCTATGATTGGTTGTGCAAGCTTCTTTTTAGCTCTTACACAATGTGCTGACCAATAATATGATTTCTCATCATTCTCCTGTGGTGCATCCAATGCAAAGACATGTCTTGGCTGAAGAATATCCCATAGATGGTTATGCTCATTTGAACTTTCAATGTCATCATTTTTTATAGAGAGTATGATAAAAAATGGAGTAAGATAATGTGGAGCCCATGTGTCCACCCGCTCACTCAACTCATAGTGATCCCAATCACATTGAAAACAACTAGGACAAAAGCAACCTAGTTGTCATATCCAAATGGTCCATGTACTAGAATTAGAGCTCCAAAATGAATGAATTTTTGATGAATCTCTAATAGTAGCACAATTTGAACTATTGCCTATGAACCCTTCCTCAACCAACCAAAAGAACCTGCATACTATTGAATTAAGAGGTCCCCCTATGATAATACTGAACTACACCAATCAACAATACTACGAGCATCAAGAAGCTCTACTCCTAAAATCTTCAATTGCTCCTTAACTAGAGCTCTCTTTACACATGCCCCTACTCCATTATGTTCCCCTTTCCCATGGCCAGACTAAGAAAAACTCCAAATATGAGGCACCCCCTCTTTATGTGCATCCTACACAACTAATACAACATGAGAGCATTCTTGAATTGACTGATGCAATTATATGACCAAATGATATGTCTATCCATAGCAATGTCATGCTCCTATAAGAAATCAAAATAATTCTTGAATTAATGTTGCACAAACTCATGATAGTAAGATCTAGCATCACTCGTGCAAAAATGGTACTGTCTAATAATCTTCTAATTATTTTCTGCACTATTAGGGACATGTCTACATGTTTTGTGAAAAAATAGCAATCTGAATGGAGTTGTAATACTGAGATTGTGTCTCATTTTGGGGCTAAAATGTGTAGTTCTCTACAAAGTCAACAACTAATATAATAGTGCTAATGGGAAAATTTTTCTTACACATTCTAAACTGTTGATCTAACCACCAAGACCTGTGACTATGCTTTGCATACTTATAGTCGATGCAATGGGTCGAGTAGGGTTGTAGGCTAGCCTACAATCCTATTCGACCCATTGCATCATGACATGTGTCCCTCGGGGTCCTAGGACCCCTAGGGATATAAGGTAATTGATGCAATGGGTTGAATAGGGTTTTAGGCTAGCCTACAACCCCATTCGACTCATTATATCGCCACATGTGTCCCTCAGAGTCCTAGGATCCCTAGGGACATAGGGTAATTGATATAATGGGTCAAATGGGGTTATAGGCTAGCCTATGAGCTCACTTGACCCATTGCATCATGACATGTGTCCTGGAGGTCTTAGGACGTCGAGAGACATAGGGTTATCGATGCAATGGATCGAATGGGGTCATAGACTAGGCTACGACCCTATTCAACCCATTGCATCATGACATGTGTCTCTCAAGGTCCTAGGATCCCTAGGGACATAAGATAATTGATGTAATGGGTTGAATGGGGTCATAAGCTAGCCTACGACCCCATTTACATTGAGACATGTGTCCCTGGGGATTCTAGGACCCCTTGGGACATAGGGTAATCAATCATATTATAATTTAATAAACTATATAATACTATATAATAATTTATAATACTATGTAATAATATATATTATAGTAGTATATGTAATAATATATATTTAATATAATAATAATAATAGTAATAATAATATAGATAATATTTATAATATTATAGGTAATATATATTAATATATATATTAGTATGTTCATAATGTACTACCTAATCATATTTAATATCATATATAATATTATAACAATAAAATTTGTTATATAATATAATAAAATAATAATAATAATAATATTCAAATATATTATTATATCTTAAATGTGAAAACATATTTAAATATGTTTGTTAGCTTTTTTGTTTAAAATGTACAATTAGTTCCCACCTTCTCTTTTTAATTTTTTTTTTTGTTTTGCCACCACATTTTGGGTACTCGATCAGGCTTGGTAGTTACCAAACCTTTTTGGTCAACTCAAAAAATATGTTTGAGACATGTTTCTATGACATTTAGACTTCAAGTAACCATCTAACAATATTTTTTTTCTTTCAAATTCAATGAAAGAAAAAGGGTTTTTTGATAACACTCTCAAGATTCCATCAATATAATTGCTATCAAATTATGAGCTCGATAAGTATTTATTAGTTAATTTTTAATGAAGATGTTTGTAAACTATTGATTGAAAAATAGCTATAACTTTCAAATGGTATAACATTTTTGAAATCCAAAAGTTGTCTCACATTCTATGTTTCACTTAGTATAAGAAAAAGAGAAAAACATAATTTTGTAAAGTTTTCAATTAGTTAAGGTGGTCAGACACAAGAGTTTTGTATTCTAAAAAATTTATAGTAGAAAATTCACATTTAATAATTTATTTGGAATAAAAATACCCAAAAATATGCATCACATCAGGGCATGAGTCTACTTTTTATATCTAAAATTATATTACAAAATATTTTCATTTTCATTTGATTATGCTAGTTAGACATACACCTACTTTTTATTTTCGTCCTGAAATTTTTCTAGTGCTACATTAAAATCCAAAATTTGGCAAATCAAATTATTTTTTCTCCAAATAAGGTCTAGTAGTTTAGAAACTAAATTCAATTTCACACAGATTATTTTCTTACAACTTTTTGATATAAACACCATAATTACTTTAAAGTTATGTGTCAAGTTAGCATAGCCCTGATTTGCTAGTTTTTCATTGCCACTTAAGGCCATTGTTTGGTTGACCATGATCTTGCACATACCAGAAATAAAATTATTTTAGAAAAATGGCATTTTAATAATTCTTATTATTTTTTATGATATACTTTTCATAACATATAAACATCATTTTAGAGAGCTCAAAGTCAAGAATATTCTTATATAGAGTTTATAGTGTTTTAATTAGATATAATATATTATAATTAAAAATATCTACAAGCATGTGTTTTAACACTCAAAATGATGTCAATTTTGAGAAATAAATTTTTTAAATCATATATTTTATTTTAAAAAATTATATGACGTTCTAGAGGAAAGAGTCCTCTTCTAGAATGTATAATTTTTCTTCTAGTTAGAATAGATTTATTTTGAAAAATGTGGTGGGAGGTGAAAAGTATTGATTTTGGGTGAGTTGAAATTTGAATCATTATAAAAGAGAAAATATAGGTCTAAAGCTAGTTTTTATTTTTGATTGTTCTAGCTATATATGTTATCTATAACATAGTATGAGATCAAAGGGAAATAAGTTTATTTCCATATAGTTTTGTGGTGGGAACTAGACCCCTAATTTTTGGCATTTTTCAACAACTAAAAAATTATCTATAAAAATTAGGAAAATATATAAATTCTTATTCCAAATAGTTATTAAAAACTATAATCCTAAACTTTATCCAATTCTACAAATTTCATTATTTTACTTCATTTTCAAATTCTTAATAATAATACCAGTTTTATGTCATTGAAGGTGAACATATATACTTTTCTTAGCCTTTTCCTTTACAAACGGGCGACACAGGTTTGTGCTTTTACCCATGACATTTCATACTTGAGAAAGTATTTTCTTCCTGTTATAAACTCTATCACTTGGCAGTAGTAAAGTGCATTGCCCTCCTTAAGGAAAACTATTGCCTAAAACAAAAGTATTGCACATATACTATAAAGTCTATTGCATGATACATTCTGTTGTCCTAATATCACTTTCTTTTTTGAGAAATATCACCTAGTTTTAGTTGCTTCCAAAACAGGGTCAAAATTTCCTCTTAGTTGATTATGGGGTGTCGTCACTTCACCCTACCCGAGTCTAGTAAAAAATCTTCATGTTAGGTACTATTTTAAGTGAAAATATGGGTTTAGTTCATTAGATGTAATCACAAAATGTCGCTAATAGCCACTTGTCAAAATATGGTTACTTGTCTATGCTAGCTACTTGCTATAGAGATTTTTTTTTCACTCTCATGGCTCGATTCATTAGTGCTGAAAATTCTTGAGCACTCTTGACAAGCCACTCAATTATTCTATTTTTACAAGTGATCATTCTTGACCTTACAAGCTTCAAATCTAAAATGCTTTACCTCATCTTATTAGACAAAGACATACACTTACATGCTGGTGGCGATTACGTTCTAAGTTGGTAAAGGTAGTCATCCTTCTTTCACCTTTGAACAATTTGAAAGTAGGCATCCTCATGGACAACTTTGTGTGGAGGAACCCATCTCTGATAAGCCACAAGTGGCTAATACTTCGAATAACCTTCTCTATAGCTTTGAGAATCCATTTGATGCACCTTTTGATACACCTAGGACTGAAGACATCATGTCATTTGCTATGCATCCTAAGGAGAGGAAACATTGCCTAAAAGAACAAGCACAGGAAAATGAAAGACTTAAAGAGGCTATACACATGGCCAGTAGAGAAAGAGCCTATCATCAAGCTAAGGTTGATGCACATGCATGTAATGATGAAAATAGGCATGGATACCATAGCAACCCCTTTGATACCATTCCTTTTGCTGACAATGATGGAAACAATACACCTCCTAGAATTCTTAGGGTAAATATAGGAGTGTGTCATTCACCACCTAGAAACTCAGTCACATCACAAAAGTGAAACCAATGATGAAATAACTAGTGAAAACCTTATGAAATTTCAACAAGATGAGGTTGCTGAAAGGATAATTCTCAAAGCCTTGGAACAAAATGGGGACCAAAATTTCAATACATGATAGCTAAGGGATAGAAACTCCCTCAACATTTTAATGTGCAAAGAATCATCCAAAAATAAGAACCTATTGAAGCTAAGATTTTGAGAGAGGAAATGCAAGAACTCAAAAATCAACTCGCTCAATTGCAAGTTTCCAAGGAACAACCCATGATCTCTTTTGTTGAATCAATATGTGCTCTTCCTTATGATAGGATTATTTATATGATCTCATTTCCTAGGGATATAGAGGTTCTCAAATATGATAAATATGATGGAAATGGTGATCCTCATGATCATGTAAGACACTTTTATGCTCTTAGCATGGAATTTATGCATGAAGACACTTACCTTATGAGGTTATTTCCTAGGAGCTTGAGAGGTCAAGCTATGGAATGGTTCACGAAAGTATCCCCTCCTCTCAAGTCATTTGATGAACACACACAATGCTTCATCCAACAATATTCTTATAACATTCAACATCCTATTACTATGTTGGATTTGTGCAACATTAAACAAAAACAAGGTGAACCCTTTGCAATGTACCTCCAATGATGGAGATCTTTACAATCTAGGTACCCTTGATAGATTTCTAAGATTGAGAAGATTGAAATTTTTGTCAATACACTCATACTTGAACTCTATTATGACCTCAGGAAACAATTGTTCACATCCTTCAATAACATGGTCAAAAGTGCATATCGCATTGAGGATGTTGTTGTTAGAAAAAGGTGACATTGTGTTGGACAAGGAAAAAAATGGCAATGGGAATGGTAAAGACAAAAAAATACTTGGAATAAGAGAAAATATGTTGTCAATAATGGAGTAATGGGAACTCCTAAGACCAAGGAGTTAGCCTTTAACCTTTCTAATGCTATCTATGTTGCAAAACAACAAGAGACTTCAAAGTCTCAAACATTTGATAAAACTAAAAAATCTTCTAAGCCAAAGTGTGTTTATACACCTATGGTAGAATCTTATAAAGTGGTCTTGAAGACCTTTCTTGCAAATAAACTTGTCACGCTTCCATGCAACTCTCGACACTATGACCCACCTGTTAGAACTTGTTGGTGGAGGGAGAATAATTTCTACAATTATCATAGGAGCAAAGGGCATAACACTAAAAATTTCTTTAAACTCAAAGATGTTGTCCAAGATCTCATTCATGGAGAAAAAGTTGTATTGGATGGCTTAGTAAAAAAATTTGATTAGAAAGCCTTCAAACAACCATTACATGAATATGAAAAAAGGGAATCATCCAACACTAACAATAAAAATCATGATGAAAAGATCAACTACACCTACACTGATGCTAACAATGTGATAAACATGCTAGAACCCATAGAACATATTTCCATGATGGGTCCCAAATTTGAGAAGGAACCCAACTATAAAAAGGATGACAAAAATGTTAGCATGAATGCTAATGGTATTCCTTTGGGGGAGTATCTTAAGAATTTGAGAGAATTGACATGTTGCATTCATGACTCTGTATGTCATTGATGTCAACATAGAAATAAGTCTTTGAAGACTAGCATAATGAAAGATAGAGATCATACTTGTATGGACAAAGTTTTGATGTGCAAGTGAAGCATGTTTAATGACATGTTTTACCTTGTGTCTTAATGACAAAGTTAAATGTGTAGAGTCTAAGTCGAAGATGTACAAAAGCTACAAGTGATTTTTAGAGAGTAGTGCAGAGACAGAGTGCATGGTAAACAATTTTTGATGGTCCTATTATATCTTCTAGCAAAGATATAGTTTGGTGATGCACAATTAGATAGTGATCAAGGATAGTCTGATGGTGACATCAATAAGTGCAAAAGTCCTAATATCTCACGTGTGAATTTTTGTATATACTGTGAGTTAACAATGTTATTATAATTGAGAATTAGCTAATTATCTTATTATAATTAATTGGGAAAGCATCAAGGCTGACTTAAGAAATTATTTTGAAGATAGGATATAAAGGAAAGATGTTTTCCTTGTTGTAAGTGTGTATGTATCAAGTATTGAATGCTAAGTGCAAAAAGAAGAAGAGTGTTTGGTGAATGCGAGTAAGTGATCTAAGGGATTATTGGATGAAGAGTTCATGATTTGGTATCAAGATTAGGAGTAGAGTGTTTGTTAGAGTGAAGCTTGATTAGTTCCCAAGTGGGAGATTGTTAGATTGTGGTGACTGATCAAAAAAGTACTGTACATACTTCATATTAAAAAAATTTGGGCCCTATTTTATCAAGATTTTGGGCCAATATGTAATTATCAATTATATCCCTAAATTGGTTTAATACTTGTATAAAAATGGCTTAGAGTTAGGCATTGTTTCATAAGGTGATGTGAAAATTGGTTCTTGCGGTGGTATTGAGATGTAAGGGATTACAGATTGTAATCAGGTTGTAATCACTTGATTGTAATAATATTGGACTAGCTATTTGGTGGATGTAGCCCAAGGATTGGGTGAACCACGTTAAATCTTGGTGTCGTGTTCTTTTTTGTGTGATCTATTATTTTCTAATATTGGTTATATTTGCATGTAATTGTTATTTCTATTTGTGGTTTAATCCTAACAAGTGGTATTAGAGCAAGGTTGTTTTTTAGTTATCCTTTATAGGAAAGTCTCACAGTTGACTGGGAGTCTCACGATCAAGTGGGAGCAATGGCAGATGAGGGTAAGTTGAGGGTTGATAGGTTTAATGGGCAGAAGTTCTCGTTATGGAAGATGCAAATAGAAGACTATCTTTATCAAAAGGATTTATGGAAGCCACTGGAAGGCAAAGCCAAGAATCAAGGATCTATGCCAAATGACGAATGAGATCTTTTGGATAGAAAGGCACTTGGAACCATTTGATTATGCCGAGCACCATTGGTGGCATTTAATATTACAAAAGTGAAGACAATAGAAGAGTTGATGAAAACCCTAGCGACACTATATGAAAAGCCCTTCGCTTCAAACATGGTATTTCTCATGAAGTACTTATTTAATATGAAAATGGCAAAAGGTGGGTCTGTTATAGATTATTTAAATGAGTTTAATACTATTACTAGTTAGTTATCTTCTTTGGGTATCAATTTTGATGAAGGAATTAGGGCTCTCTTGATTTTGTGTTCTTTGCCTGAAAGTTGGAATGGCTTGGTAATGATTGTGAGTAATTCTATTCCCAGATGTAGTACCCTAAAATATGATGATGTGATCAGTGTTATTTTGAGTGAGGAAACTCATAGAAAAACTTTAGGTGGATCTATATTAGAAAGTGCTTTGAATAAACAAAGTTGAGGTAGAATGACTGAGAGAGGAAGTAATTCTAGAAATTGTGGGAAATCAAGAGGAATGTCAAAGGGCAGGAGGTCTCAATCGAGAGGACCTAATGACTACTAGTACTGTAGGAAACTAGGGAATAAAAAGAAATATTGTTGGAATGGAAAGAAAAATGAAGGAGATAAACTAGATGGAGACAAGGAGGCAAATGTGGTAAGTAACAAATCGGACAAGGATGCTTTGTTTCTGTCTTTAGAAAGTGTTGATAATTCATGGGTTTTAGATTCTAGTGCTTCATTTCATGCTACACCTCATAGAGGTTATTTCATTGATTATGTCTAAGGGGATTTTGGGCTTGTTTATTTGGGGGATAATGAACCATGTCATATTGTTCAAAAGGGAAAAGTTAAGATTAAGTTGCAGAATGGGAATCATTGGCTACTACATGAGGTAAGACATGCTCCAAGCCTGAGTAGGAATTTAATTTCAGCAGGGCAATTTGGTGATGAGGGTTGTGTAGTTACTTTTAATGATAAAAATTAGAAGGTTTCAAAGGGTTCCCTTATAGTAGCAAAAGGTGTGAAAGTAGGCACCTTATATCTTTGTACAGGTCATATTATTCCTTCTACTTTAATTGTTCAGAGAAAAATGAATGTTTACGAACAATTGCTACTGTTGAGCAGGGAGAACAAATAGCTACTATAAATTCTAATACAATGGTGTGGCACAACAAATTGGGCACATGAGTGAGAAAGGTATGAAAGTACTTTATTCCAAGAAAGTTTTAGCAGGTTTGAAATGTGTTAATATGGATTTTTGTGAAAGTTGTGTCTATGGAAAAAAAGAGAGTGAGTTTTGTAAAGATTGGGAAGGAAAACAAAAAGGAGAAATTAGAGCTTGTGCATACCAATTTATGGGGACTAGCTCAGGTATCTTCCCTTGGAGGCTCTCATTATTATATTACATTTATTAATGATGCAACTAGAAAGGTATGAATTTATTTCCTTAGATAGAAATATGATGTATTTAAAACTTTTAAGAAATAAAAAAGCTTGGTTGAAAATGAGACTGGTAAGAAATTAAAATGTCTTAGATTTGATAATGGTGGTGAGTATTGCAATCATGAATTTGAAGATTATTGCTCCACTAATGGTATCCATAGACAAAAAATTGTTCCAAGGACTCCATAGGAAAATGGAGTGGCTGAACACATGAATAGGACTATAATGGAGCGTGCAAGGAGCACGAGGTTACATGTTGGGTTTCCCTTACACATGTGGGTGGAGGTTGTCAATACTACTATATATTTGATTAATAGAGGTCCCTCTATTCCTTTGGGTTGTGGTATTCTAGAGGAAGCATGGAATGGGAAGAAGGAAACTTATTCTTTTCTTAAAACCTTCGGTTGTGAAGCTTTTGCTTGCATAGATTCTAAAAATAGAATCAAACTAGAAGCTAAATCAAAGAAATGTGTATTTTTTGGATATGGCATTAATGAATTTGGTTATAGGCTTGAAATTTTAACAATCATAAAATTGCAAGAAGCAAGGCTATCATATTCAATGAGAAAGTGTTGTACAAAGATCTGTTGTAGCAATATGAGAAGAAAGAAGATGATTATGTAGTGCTAAATGATACTCCAAAAACTGATGTTCTATCCATTCCTCATGATGTGCAACAACTACAACAACAAATACCACACATATTGGTGAATGTTAGATGATCAACAAGGAAAATTAGACCTCCAGAAAGATTTTCTCCCTCTTTGTATTCTATTTTAATTATTGATGTTGGTTAACCTAAATGTTATGATGAAGCTGTGTAGGTGGATACTAAGATTCAGTGGGAGTTTGCAATAAAAGAAGAAATGGACTTTTTGCTAAAAACCAAGACTTGGAATTTATGCAAATTGCATGTAGGTAAAAAGGCTTTATAGAATTGGGTTTACAGGTTGAAAGAAGAGAAAGGAGGTAAGAAAAGATTTAAAGTTAGGTTAGTTGTAAAAGGATTTGCATAGAAAAAAGGAATCAATTTTGATGAGATATTTTTTCTTGTTGTTAAAATGACTTCTATACGTACTATTTTAAGTAGTGTGGCTATTAAAAATTTGCATTTGGAGTAGCTTGATAGCCTTCCTTCATGGTGATTTGGATTAAGAGATATATATAGCTCAACCACAAGGTTTTGAGGTCGAAGTAAGGAGAACTTAGTGTGCAAATTGAAGAAAATTTTATATGGCTTGAACAAGCACCTCGGCAATGGTATCTTTAATTTGACAGTTTTATACATGAGCATGGTTATAATAGGTGTCATTTAGATCATTGTGTTTATTTTAATAGGTTGGATGATGATAGCTACATTATTTTATGTTTATATGTTGATGGTATGCTTGTAGCTAGGTCTAACATGGATCATATTAAGGGGCTAAAACACCAGTTAGCACATGCATTTGCTATGAAGGATTTGGGGGCAACAAAAAAAATTCTTGGTATGAAGATTTGTAGAGATAGGAAGAACAGGACATTGATGCTATCTCAGGCTAATTATGTTGAGAAGGTGTTGCAATGTTTCTCCATGGAGAATGCTAAAGCTATTAGCACACCTTTACTTGATCATTTGAAGTTGACTAAGGAGATGTGTCTCAAGACACAAGAAGAGGAGGATAAGATGTCCAAGGTACCCTATGCTTCCACTGTAGGAAGCCTGATGTATGCTATGGTATGTACTAGGCTAGATATTGCACATGTAGTGGGAGTCGTTAGCAAGTATATCAGTCATCCAAGAATTAAGCATTGGAATGCAATCAAATGGATCTTAGATATTTGAGAGGAATCTCCAATAAGTGTTTACACTTTCGGGGCTCTACTACTGATTTATAGGGCTATGTTGACTTAGATTTGGTAGGGGATATTGATACCAGACATAGTACTATAGGTTATGTCTTTACTATTGGTGGGGCAGCTGTGAGCTGGGTTTCAAGGTTACAAAAGGTTAATGTTTTATCCACTATGGAGGTAGAGTATGTAGCTACTATAGAGGTAGAAAAGGAGATGATATGGCTTCAGTTCTTCTTGGAAAAATTGGGACATCCTTAGAAGGACAATTATTTTCTTACAGATAGTCAGAGTGCCATTCATCTTACAAAGAATTCAGCTCTGCATTCAAAGACCAAACACATTTAGTTGTGGTACCATTTCATTCGATCAATTTTGGAGGATGGACAGTTAAAGTTGGCAAAGATACATATAGATGACAATCTAATATATATTTTTACAAAGGTAGTAACAAGTGAAAAGCTAAAATCCTCTTCAACTTTGGTTGGTCTTCCAGACTGAACATGAAAAATAGAACAACAGAGTCTAGGGTGGTTTGATCCAATGGGTGCCTCATGGAGTAGTGGCATAACTACAAGATCAATCTCCAAGTGGGTGATTGTTGTTTAGAGTGGAGCCTAATTAGTCCCCAAGTGGGAGATTGTTAGATTGTGGTGACTAATTAGAAAAGTACTTTACATACTTCATAATTCTTTAGGGCTCAGGGCATTGCCCTAAAAAAATAAAATTGGGCCCTACTTTGGTCTGACATGTAATTATTAATTATAACCCTAAAGCAATTTAATACTTGTATAAAAATGGCTTAGGGTTAGGCATTGTTTCATAAGGTGATGCAAAAATTGGTTCTTGTAGCAGTATTGAGTTGTAAGGGATTACAGATTGTAATCAGGTTGTAATCACTAGATTGTAATAATTTTAGACTTGTTTTTTAGTGGACGTAGCCCAAGGATTGGGTGAACCATATTAAATCTTGGCGTCTTGTGTTCTTTTCTATGTGATCTATTATTTTTTGATATTGGTTATATTTGCATGTAATTGTTATTTTTGTCCGTTGTTTAATCCTAACATAGAAGTCTGGATGACAGGACATAGAAAGAGGAAGTATAATTCAAATCTATTATTTTTCAAGAAATGATACATAGATCATTTGGAGGATGGATTCATTGGTTTTTCCCTTGAAGTTGTTTGGATAGTGGGTCCATCTTCCTTCTACAACTCCTAACCGGGTTGAAATCTCCTAACAGGGTCTCAAAGTCTCCTAATAGGGACTGATATGTACTAAATGTTGTTATAGACTCCTAACAAGGTCCATCCTCTAACAAGGAATATTTATATTAGTACATCACCTTGTGGGTACCATACCCAACATGATTTTCCCTCTAATCAAGGATTTCCCTAGTTAAGCTATTTGGTGTTATTGTGCATGATTATCTTGTTATGGTTTTTTATTATATTGTTCACATGGTTAAGTTTGATTAAGGTTGATAACTATTATAATAGTTGGATAACTAATTCATCCTAGCCCCCCTCTCAGTTATATTGGTGGACTATATATTCTAACAAATGGAATTAGAGCATCAGGTCCTTGAAGAAAAATCTTAACAACTTTGGGAGATCAACAACAAATATTTTTAGAAAGGATAGTCCTAAATTTGATGGGGTCAACTATGATAGTTGGAAGGATAAGATGAAGACTCATATGTTATGTATGGGTCCAAGTTATTGTCTTTTAATGAAAAGAACAAGACAATTGTGAAAGAAGAAAAACTTGAAGAATGCAGTAAAGAAAAAAGAGATCTATTTATGTGTAATATGTGAGCCATAGAAGCCTTACTATCAACCCTTGCAAACAATGAATACAGTTAGGTAAAGTGTCTATTAACATCTTATGAGATTAGGAAAACATTATAATCTACTTTTGATGGTGATACACATACAAAGAGAATAAGATTGTAGAATTGGATATGTGCATTTCAAGATGCTGAAATGATGGAAGATGAATTTGTAAGAAGATATGTTGGTAGGATATCTGAGATTGTTGCAGGAATCATATCATATGGTGGATCCAAAGAAGAAGATGGGTTTGTGTGGAAGATCTTGAAAACCTTAACACCAATATTCAAGCAACCGAAATGATTGAACTTCTGATACCTAGTACTGAGAAATTTTCCAAAGAAACCTCTCTTAGAAGATTGAAATCAATAGAAGCAGCTCTAAGACAGTCTAGAGAATTGACAAGAGTTGAAACAAATTTTAATGCTTTAAGTGTTTGGCCTAATCTGACTAGAAGTGCAAGCATACATGGAGATTTTTCTAGTAGCAATAGAACAAGATCTAATGAAGATAAGAAGATTGAAGAAGGTATAGCCCTTCTTGTAAGAGAAGAACCAAATGGTAAGCATATCTTTAAATCTTGGACTTGTAATGAATTTTGTTATTATGCATCTAAATGTCCTAAAAGAGAGAAAAAGTATAAGGGAAAGTTTAAGCCTAGAAGACCTAGAAATTGTCTACATGCAAATAAAAATGAGGAATATGATGAAAAAGTTCAAAGTGAAAGTGATGATGAGCTAGGATTCATAGCCATCAAGGAAGATGATCTTGACATAGAAATTATCAAGGAAAAATCTCTAGTTTCCCAACTTAAAAAGAAGTCTGTTTGGATAATAGATAGTGGATGTTCACATCACATGACTAGGGATATGAATAATTTTGTTAAATTTAGAATCATGATGGAGGAATTGTTAGAGTTAGTAACAATGTAACCTATATCATCACAGGCATAGGGTCTATTACTCTTGATGGAAAGACTAACACTGAAGATGTTTACTTTGTTGATGGAATAAAGCATAACTTGTTTAGTGTTGGACAATTGGTAAATAAATGCTATTTGATGCAATTCATAGAGAAGACTTGCATTATCAAAGACAAAGATGGTAATCTGATTAGAATAGGAACAAGGTCCAGAGGTAATGCATTTCAGTTGAATCCCATTGAAATAATATGTTTGGTTGCTAAAGTGGGTAACAATTGGCTATGGCATATGAGGTTTTTTCATATAAATTTTGATAACATATTGAAGGTTAATAGCACATTTGTAGTTAGAGATATGCCTAAGATAATAAAGCCTACTAACATTGTTTGCAAAGAATGTATCTTGGCTAAGTAGAAGAATGTATCATTTACTACCAAGAAGTTCACTACTACAGTGAAGATGGAGATTTTTCACATAGATTTGAGTGATCCTTCTAGAACAAGAGGATTTTATGGAGAAAGTCACTTCATGATTTTTGTTGACAATTTCACTAGAATGATGTGGGTAGCATTCCTTAAAGAGAAATTTGAAGTGTTTGAGAAGTTTATGTTAAGATAAATGTTTGAGATCAAATAGAGGAGGAGAGTTTACCTCTAGAGAGTTTAATATTTTTTGTGAAGAAAATGGAATCAAGAGACAATTGTCTTCACCCAAGACACCTAAGAAGAATGGAATTACTGAAAGAAGAAACAAATTAGTAGAAGAGGTAGTGAGAGAAATGATGTTTGAAAATGATTTCTCCAAGACATTTTGGAGAGAAGCAGTCAATACAAAGTGTACACTATGAAAAAAGTACATAAGAAAAGGTATGAATAAGACTCCTTATGTATTATGGTTTGGTCATTCACCCTTAGTGAAGTCTTTTAGAATATTTCAAAGAAAATTTATATAAAGAGAGATGATATTGGTAACTTTGATCCAAGAAATGATGAAGGTATGTTTCTTGGTTATTCATTAAAGAGTAAAGCTTACAAATGTTTTAATCATAGAACTAATACTATAGTTGAATGCACAAATGTAAAAGTTGATGAAAAGTTTGGAATTAAGGAAAAGATGATGAATTACAATTTACAATGATTTGCAAAATGATGTGCAAATTATTGAGAAAAGAAGAGAAAGATCTAAACCAAGGGAATATATAGCAGTTGAGTTAAAAACTCCTACCTCTAATAGGAATCTAACAAAGAATCACCCTCTAGAGAAGATAATTGGAAGTAAAGACAAAGGAGTGATGACAAGAAATAGAGTTAATGAAGAGATATGTTTGATTTCTCAAGTTGAACCTAAGATTGCAGATGAAGCTTGTAAAGATGATCATTAGATTCAAGCAATGAAGGAAGAATTAGATTACATTGTGAAGAATGAAACATGAGAATTAGTTCCAAGACCTAAAGACAAGAATGTTATTAGAACCAAATGGGTATTCAAGAAGAAGATGAATGAGCAAGGTGAAGTTGTATGGAACAAGGCTAAACTTGTGTGCAAAGGATATTCACAACAAGAAGCAATAGACTATGAAGAGACATATTCCCTTGTAGCTAGAATGGAAGCAATAAGAATATTCTTTGCTTATGCAGTTAACAAGAAATTCAAAGTGTATCAGATGGATGTAAAATTGGCCTTCTTGAATGGAGAATTTGAAGAAGAGGTATACATTGAGTAGCTTGAAGGAGTCCCTTTGATAGAAGAAAAAGACATGGTATGTAGACTAAAGAAAGATCTATATGGTCTGAAGCAAGCGCCTAAACCATAGTATGCAAGGTTGGACAACTATTTGGCAAAGCTTGGATTTGCTAAAGGTATGACATATAGTAACTTGTATTTGAAAGAAATATAGAATGGTTTGGTGATAATAGTAATATTTTTTGATGACATAATATTTGGAGGTAATGACGAAGCAAGTGATAAGTTTGCTGAAGTAATGAAGAATGAGTTTGGGATGAGTATGATAGGAGAAATTATATATTTTCTAGGTTTGTAGATTGTGCAAAATAGTGATAGCATTTTCATTTCACAAGCTAAGTATTTGAAAGATTTGTTAAAGATATTTGGATTGGAAAGTGGTAAGCCTATTGGTACACCAATAATAACTGATCACAAGTTATCTAGCAAAGATGAGACACCTACAGTTGACAAGAAGTATAGATCCATGATTGGAGGTTTTCAATATTTGACTCACACCAAACTAGATATGGCAAATATAGTTGGGATTGTAGCTATATTTCAAGCTAATCCTAAGGAGTATCACTATACAAAAGTAAAAAGGATATTTAGATATTTGAAGGGGACATCCGATTATGGAATATGGTATGACAGATTGAGTGATTTCACTCTATGTGCATATACTGATGCAGAATGGGCAGGTAGTATGGATGGCAGAAACAACACCAATAGTGAAGTATTATTTCTTGGAGGAAGATTGGTTTCTTGGCTAAGCAAGAAATAAGAATGTATCTCATAGAGTATAGCTGAGGTAGAGTATGTAGCAACAAAAAATAATTGTAATCAAATGATGTGGATGAAGCAGATGCTAAAAGATATTAGGATAGAATTTTCAGAACCTATTATCATATATTGTGGTAACACAAGTGCAATGAGTATGTCTAAGAGAAAGTAGAAAAAAAGGAGATTAGATCAAAGTATGTGAGTACTAAAGCTTAGATTGCAGATATCTTTACGAAGCCCTTCCCTAAAGATACATTTGAGTACTTGATATGTATGTTTGGGGTTATGCCCCTACCTATTTTAGAGTAGATGATGTAGAGATTGCATTAGTCTAGTGGTATAGAGCACTATTGCTTGACTAGACTGAATGTTGATGCTTCATATATGGGGGAGTATTTGTGATGAGCAGAGTCATTAAGGAATCTTGGTATTTAGTATTGAATAGTGTCTTTGGAAAATTGAGCTGGTTAAAGTCTTTGAAAGAAATTGACATAATGAGTTCTTTGTCATTGATATCAATGGGGCAGAAGAATGCATGAAAAAATCTCCTAAGTGTGTATGGGGTAGAAGACTGCATAAGAATCTCTACTTTATCAGGGAGATTTAGAAAGATTCATGAATATCTCTATGGGGGAGATATACAACATGAAGATGAAGAACAAAAAAGTGTTCTAGAGGTTTTCAAATTTGATTGATGAAAAGGATTTGAAAAGATGAGAACAACAACAACAAGTAGAGTATTGTTTGGTATTCTTGGAACTTAGATATTTTTCATCTATGTTTCCATCAATGGGGGAGATTGTTAGCATGAATTTTGATGGTATTCCTTTAGGGGAGTATC
Source organism: Cupressus sempervirens (assembly GCA_028749045.1). NCBI lineage: Eukaryota > Viridiplantae > Streptophyta > Pinopsida > Cupressales > Cupressaceae > Cupressus > Cupressus sempervirens. Next base: position 451,731,160 of record CM053783.1, read on the forward strand.
CCAAGCATTGGAGAGCATTGACATGTTGTATTCATGACTGTGTTTGCCATTGATGTCAACATAGTAGTAAGTCTTTGAAGACTGATAGAATAACATATAGAGATCATACTTGTACAGACATAGTTTTGATGTATAAGTGAATCATGTTTAAGGACATGCTATACCTTATGTCCTAATGATAAGGTTAAATGCAGAGATTCTAAGTCGAAGATGTATAGAAGCTATACATGATTTGTAGAGTAGTACAGAGATAGAGTGCATAGAAAGCCATTTTTAATGATCCTATTGTATCTTCTAGTAGAGATATATTCTCATGATGTGTAGTTAGAAAATGATCAAGGGTAGTTTGATAGTGATGTTAGCAAGTGTACAAGCCCTAGTATTGCACGTGTGAAGTTTTGTATATACTGTGAGATGAAAATGCTATTATAATTGTGAATTAAATAATTATCTTATTATAATTAATTGAGAAAGCCTCAAGGCTGACTCAAGGAATTATTTTGAAGATAGGGTATAAAGGAAAGATGTTTTCCTTGTTTTTAAGTGTGTATGTATCAAGTATTGAATGCTAAGTGCAAAAATAAGTAGAGTGTTTGGTAAATGCGAGTAAGCAATCTAAGGGATTATTGGATGGAGAGTTCATGATTTGGAATCAAGATCAAAAGGAGTAGAGGTCCAACTAAAAGGAGAAAGAAAGAGAAAGGAAGTACAATTCAAATCTATTATTCTGCAAGGAATAATACAGAGATCATTTGGACAGTGGGTTCATTGGTCTTGCCCTTGAAGCTATTTGGATAGTGGGTCTATTTTCTTTCTACAACTCCTAACAAGGTTGGAATCTCTTAACTGGGATTCAAAGTCTCCTAATAGGGACTGATATGTATTGAACATTGTTATAGACTCTCAATAAAGTCTATCCTCTAAAAAGGAATATTTATATTAGTACATCATCTTGTCAGTACCATCCCCACCAATAATTTTCCTCTAATCAAGGGTTTCCCTAGTTAAGCTATCTGGTGTCATTGTTCATGAGTATCTTGTAATGCTCTGCCCGGAGATCCTTGGAAACAAGGATTCAAATCAAGCCAAGATATTTTTTTTTACAAGTATGAATGCACAAGACAACATCATACAGGGATCACAAAGATCGCAACGGAAGACTTCAACACAATCCCGACAACCAATGAATCTCCGAACGCCACTACCCAACTGACACACCCAAACAAAAGCCAACAACCACCACAACAAGAAGAGGGCACAAGAAATGAAAACTCAACAACAAAACACCAAGCTGTGGTAAAATGAAGAATCTCGAGATTTGGCTGAGCCTGAAATCTTGAAGCCCTAAAAATTGGCTAAGTCTGGATTTCTGAAGCCCTGAAATTTCCTAGAATCCATAACTTATCTCCGAGAGGTCTGAAACCTATCTCAAATGATTTGTCGCATATATTAAAATATATCTTAAGTATAAGAAATTAAATATACATCAACTTATACTTAAGTATTAGAAATTAAATATACGTGAACTTATACTTAAACGATATATTTAAACCCCAAGAGACTAAGACAAAAACATGAAAACTCGATTTCAAGAGAAACTGACAGAATTCAAAATGCAACAGCATAGGCTCGAAGAACGCCCAAAAGGGTATCCAAAACCACTCTCAAAAATATCAGATCACGAAGAAAAGTGCCTACTAATGGCACGCGCAGGTTTTCCACAAAAATCGTGCGACACTGTTTACTAAGGGAGGGCGACACTTCTCCCTTACTATGTGCGACACTTCTCAAGAAGGTGTGCGATACTGGAAAAGTATCGCGCAACATTTCTCATAAAGTCGTGCGACACTCTTCCAGTGTCGTACGACACTTCTCCAGTAATGCGTGTGATACTTTACAGTATCGTACGAAATTCTTTCTATGGGCGTGCGATACTTTATTAGTGTCGCACAATGCTGAACAAATGTCGCCCATAGAAACACGAAAACACTCCCAGAAGAAAAAAGGACCAAAATAGAGCAAAGAACCTCCACACCAGGGAGTATCGGATCCACAAAGGCTCGAGGAATGAAAACTCGAGTGCAAGAACAACACAAAAAGAAGAACATCAAACCATCTAAACTATAGCAACAAAGAACACATTGAATAAAACATCGCAGAGAACAAAAGCAACATCGCAATGTACAGAAATACATCTCAGGAAAAAAACAACCAAACTAAGTACGTGGTTCCTCCCAAGTGTCAATAGCATCATAAGACCATCGTGGGTCCTAGCCATCCCCCGCACGTAACATCCCAAGCCACCGACTAGATCGTCAGTACTATCGTAATAGGGATGTCACTACTAAAACATGCATAACAACAGCATAAGAAAATCTAACATGCTAGTGATAACGCATAAGATAATCTTACAGTAGATAACATCACCTATCACATGCTAAACAACAGTAAGCAATAGATATACTACTAAAGCAAATCACATCATCTAATCATATGCTAATCATCATAATAAGGGAATGCGCCAAATAAAATAACATCATCTAAACATGATATACAAGCATCCCAATGAAAGAATAAATCACAAGAAAGCATACTCCGGAACTCGAAGTACCAAGTAAAACATCCAGCAACAGTCGCACTAGGACAAAGATCGTCTCTGTACACCGATCCCTAGCAGTGGTGAAGGTAGCTACGCCTCCCAACCACGTGGCACCCGTAGCTCCACACCTGCCGTGCTGATGGAGATAATGATCCAACCAGAAACACACATAAAGCACAACATCCAAGGCTAACACTCACGCCAGACAGTATGATGGCTGAACCAAGAACCTAAGACAATGCAAGGAGTACAGGTCCTGGTCAGACACTCAATAGGCTACTAAGTAGGGGTTGACATCATGGAGAGTCGCTTGGCATCGACAAGCCCAAGCTAGTATAGGCAGCTACTCTTCTCAACAGAAGGCGCACAACCTAGGGCAGCTACTCTTCACGATGGAAGGCGCACAACCCACACATTTTAATTATCTTGTATTTATTACCACCCAAAGTTTTAATTTAATTATCACTTATATAAAACTTCCTCTGCCAACCGGGAAGTAGTCACTAGGTTACAGGATAGAAGCCCCCTCCATATGCTACCCTACCCTACCCATGCTCATCCTACGACAAGTGCTCGTGGGCATGCAGACTCCCATCCCAACCCCAATGATCATAACTTCCGACGAATCCATGGAAGATCGGGCCTCGCAAGTCACCCAACAAATGTACGCGCACGTACTCGTGTGTGGTGCACCACCATCACAAAGATCATAACACAAGGACAGGAATGAGAACACAATGCAAAGAAAACACCCAACTGAAAGCAACACGGGAAGGATGGATTCTACACGAATCCCAAAGCCAATAAAATCATACATCATGAAATCACTCAACCAGCCTCAATCTGAGAGTATGGATTCTACATGAATCCCAATGTCCATGAAACAAGGCAAAGGTCCAAAAGAAAACCATAATGAGTATAAAATCACTCAATCGAACACAACGTCGGGAGTACGGATGCAACACGCATCTCAATGCAACATAAAAGTGCAAAAGTGGTATGACTGATATCCAAACGGATCATCCAAGTCCACGACTCACATTGTGCCAAGAAAACTTGAGAAAATAGGGCGGCACGCAAAACGAGGTAAAAATCTCAAATTTTGAAAAAACTTCAAAATTAAAACCCATTTGGCCTTTGGGTTCAAAAACTCCAAAAATTCTAAAATAAAAGAAATCGGACACCGTATGCAAAAATGGCCAGCATAACGGTGCAAAACTCCAAACCCTCATCCCGAAAAATAAGTAAATGTTCATACCTGCCCAACCGGGTAGAACTAACATACAGAAATGGAGGGGAACACTAGTTCTCAGCCTCCAAACAAACAGCTACCAAAAACAAAAGCAGAAATGGAGCAAAAACAATAAAACGGGAAAGCCCTACCTCACAGCCAAAAGGGCAAAACGGGAATATGAACCATAAAATAAATATCTCGCAGAAGTACCCAAAAATCGTGGCAATCCAAGGTTTCCCTGAGCTAGATCCAACGAGCCCAACCTTGCAACGATCCCACACCTGTAGCTCCCACAACGAACAAAACAGTAAATCCTCATGAAGAGGATTTTGGGTTTTACTCTCCAACTTTCCAATTTGAAAGTGAGAAGTGACGAATTAAATTCCTTTTTGGATACTTATTCACTTTTCGGGTGAATAACCGATTAGGGCATTTAACTGACCGATCTAGTTAAACCCCGAATCAACCTAAACGAAAACAGGCTATTCCTATAAATAGGAATTCATCTATGGCAAAGCTGCCACAAATTAAAATAAATCAATTAAAAAGCCCAAAAAACCCAAAAACACATAAATCTTCTTAATAACTTTCACGACAATGCGAACCTCTAAATGCATAGACACGCTTACTGGTCTAATCACATAATGCAAATGAGTTCGGATTTAATAATCACCGAAAGGTTTAATTTAAACATTTAATTAAGGATACGTCAACCATACAAGGATGACATTGGTAAAATATGAACGGTTGAATCACTAACTCCATGTGCCACTGCTAGGGATATAAATCCTACACACTAAACAACACGATCAAGTGCAATTGCATATAATAACATAGCCGAAGCAATAAATGTATTAAATCACCTAATTTAAACATTTATTTAATTATATTAAAATAATCTATTTACATCACTCACGTTCGCAAAAGGCATAGCAACGCAGGAATGAAGTAAATAACCATAGCATTAAATCCATCACATAACAAAATCAGAGGTATGTCCAAATACCAGATAACTAGATAACATCATAAAACACACTGTCATCTCAAAATGGCATCATCATGCAATATGATTAACTGAACAACATAGTAGTCTAATATCTATGATACTGGAATCAAAGAGTAACATTTGACCCTCAGGTCATCTCAAATGTAAAACATAACATGAGTAACAAATATCTCTCTAATCAGAAATATAACAAGGTAGATGTCCGCAACACATAACCAAAGAATCCAACCAGAATAATCCATTTCTAATCATTAATGCATTTAATAAGGCACTTAAAACACATAAACAAACACAGTCATAAACATGACTAACCACTGCTATAGGAACCTAGTCCAGTGTAGCATGGTAATAGTACACAGTGCAATCTCTGCACACATCTCAGGGTAATCACAGAACAACCTCATGATACCACATCGATCCTGGTAACCACTGGCACAAATCTTAGTGAACCAAAAATCACATCATAATCTCAAAGATCAGTCCAAAGCATAAACAACGCAACTGATAAAGAAACATAAATCCAAACACCTCAACGGTGTAGACCACTCAGGGTCACAATCATGATCCCATCACAACAAAAGATCATCAAGGGTGCATCCATCAGGACAACTTACAAAAGTCAAGTGGGAGAGGCACTACATATCTTGTTCTGGTTTCTGATTATATTGTTCACATGGCTAAGTTTGATTGAGGTTGATAATTATAATAATAGTTGGATAGCTGATTCACCCCCCTCTCAGTTATATTGGTGGACTATATATTCTAATAGAAAAACCTAAGATAGTCCTAAAAATGTGCAATACTCAAAAAAATCATAGGGACACTAGGCCTAAGGTAGTTCTTAGAGTGGCATAACCTTCCTCTTCACATGGTGAGAAACTTAATGTTGTCACTAAGTGGCAATCTAAAGTTGTCCTTAGAATTGCAAATGATCCTAAGAATGCCTCATCGTCCAAACAAGAAGCTACCCCAACTATATCCAGCTATGACCTTGTTAGTCAATTGCAAAGAACCTTGATGCAAATTTTAATCTTTAAGTTGATAGAACTATCTCCCTTGCATAAGGAAATTCTTGAGAAAGCTTTTCACACAACCAACATCCCCATCGATATTGATGTTGAGCAATTCCAAGTTATGGTGAACCATATCTCCTCACTACACTACCTCACATTCTTTGAAAAAGATGACAAGTCACTTAGTTATCCCCACAACCTCACCTTATTGATAGAAGTCCAAATCTTCCATGCTCATGTTTGTCGATCTTGATAGACAATGGTGTTGGGATAAAAATCATCTCCTTCAAATTTATTCAACAACTAGGCATGTTTAAATTCGCTATTGACCCTAGGAGGAAGATCACCATCAAAGCCTATGATGAGGTTGAATGACCTTCTAAAGGCCTTATTATGCTTCCAATCTATGTGGGTTCTATTGAAAAAGATGTGGTCTTCCAAGTTTTAGACATCTTGCTGGCATATAATTTGTTACTAGGAAGACCTTGGATCCATGACATGCAAGTAGTACCATCAATGTATCAAATTCCCTTTGAATGGTATTGAGATATTTATTCTAGGGGACATTTTAATGTCTACCAGCATGTTGTTTATTGCTGACATGTTAGTCCCCCACAACCACTCTTCTCATTTTCTCAGACTATCCCTGAAAGAGTGTGAACAAAAATTTTAAATGATGAGCCTTGGTATGGGAAAATACACTCTGGAATCTATTGTTGCCTTTCTAATTTCTCCTAGATCTTATGAGAAACCTTTTGAAAAATTGAAGCTCTATGACTGTTTTTGGGACTTTTGTTAATTCCTCTATTCCCTTAGAAGTAGAAAAAGAAGAGAAAGCTATAAGAGATTGGATCTATAGGGAGGAGGAATATGTAGAGGAGGTTACAGTCATTATAATTTCTCCTAAGCACTATGGAAAGGGATACAAATTTTTAAAAACCATGGGCTACCATGGCCAAGGGTCCTTGGTGATAAGAGAGCTCTCATAGAACCCTTAAGTCATACTGAGGGTCACAAAAACAAAGATACTACTAGCCTAGGCTTTGGGCTATAAGATGAATTAGCAAGGTTGAATAGAAGGGGTCCCATGTTTAGTGAATCAGAGGATGATGAACCACCCTTTGCTACTACTCTTCTACAAGAAGAGGATTTCATGTTGCCTACTTCTCTCCTTTGGGGAGAAGAAATAGAGACCACCTCTAATAATGTTGAGGCTTCCAACTCTAGAAAAAAAAAAATGATGAATTCAATCATGAAGATCCTAATAGAGGAAGGATAAGAGAAAACATTTCTTATTTGATAGCTCAGAACTAGAGCATAAATTTTGGTAAGTATGAAAGACAATGTCTCTTTAGATGCATCTTGTGAATTAGAAGTAGATGTCATCCATGCCTATGCTACCCAATGAAACATAGTCAACAAGTCTAGTCTAGTGTCTAACAAATTTGGTTAGCAATCTTCTCTAGTGGATCACATTGGTCCCTTGAGGCCTATTCTTGATTTGAATTCCTTTGGAACTTTCACTATAGGCTCAACCTCTCATGGATGACTCCTTCCACAACAACAACCTTGAAGCCTCCAACTCCCTCTCATTGCTCCACCTTGATCTCATAGATTGGTCTGCACAACACCAAAGACCAGAACTATCATCTTTCCAAAATGACCATGAGATTGCCTGCTACCTCAATGCATTGATCATGTGATATCTTCCACCGGTGAACCTATGATTATCATGAAAGAAACAAATATTAAGTACTTTAGTCACAAAATCAAGGGAAAAAAAGCATTCAGATGGTGAAAACCACTTTGTGGTGGTGTTTGAACCCCAAAAAAGTAAAAATAAAGACGTATCTAAGGGTGAAAACCTCTTTGAGGCACCTAAAGATGAGGTACTTGGTAGTTTGACTAGTTGTTTCCAAGATAGATCTTTACTTCTTGTTAAACCTATGTAGCCTACTAATCTGGGTGCAAAATAATCCCCCAAAATCATTCACGTAGCTCAATTAGTAACAATTAGGGAAAAGGAGGAATTTGCTAAATTCTTCCAAGAAAAAAAGATCAACTTCGAATGGACCTATTTAGATATGCCTAGCCTTAATACTAATCTAATCATGTATCACCTATCTATGTCTCCTAGTGTCAAGCTTTTCAAACAAAAGTTGAGAAACATGTATCCACATGTGGCTATCTTGGTTAAAGTAGAACTATTAAAGCTCCTAAGTGAAAACTTCATCTGAGCTATTGGTTATGCAGAGTGGATCTCCAACATTGTACCTATGTCCAAACATGACAAGTCCATTCATGTGCACACTGATTTTAGAGACCTGAACAAAGCATGTTGTAAGGATGACTTTCCACTTCCCAACATAGATATGATAGTGGATATGGCATTAGGTTATGGAATGTATTCTTTAATAGATGACTTCTCAAGCTACAATCAAATGAACATTGCCCCTGGAGATCAAGGAAAAAAATGGCCTTTAAATGTGCATGGGGTACTTTATGTTGGAACATCATGCCCTTTGGGTTAAAGAATGTTGGAGAAACTTACCAAAGGGCCATGACCACTATCTTCCATGACATGATGCATAAAAATATGGAAGACTGTATTGATGATATATTGGCCAAATCTAAAAAAAGAGATACACATCTTGATGACCTTAGTGTTGGACCACATGGAAAAGTTTCAGCTTAGGGGTGATCCCACAATAGTGGGTTCCACTTTTATGGGACAATCAAAATTACAAATGAATATAAATTTTGGGTTTTCAATGGTTCACACAAACACCCTATGTTTGTGTGAACATTAAAAAAATATTCGTGCAAACACACCTTTGATAATCATTTGCACAAACATAATTAATTATGTTTGTGTGAACATTTATCAAAAGTATGTTCACGTGAACATATTAAAGCTAAGAGTTTTACCTCTTATTTAACATTTTCTATTTTCATTTTCACTTTTATGGTGACAACAAAACATCTTAGAGGTTGGAGTGAATGTGTCGCAGATGTTGAGTGAGTTATGTCTTTTTCCTTCAATCTTTGGTTGTTGCGCTATTTCAGGAATGTTTATATGTGATTATTTGAATTTTTTTTAATGTTTTTTAAGTTTTCAATAAATATTTTAGTGTTAATTTAATATTTTAATTTCTTATTAATGTTAGTTAATTATAATAAGTTTTCATTTATAATTTTTTTTTGGTTAATTATATATTAGTGTCATTAGAAAAATATTAGATGTTAGAAAAATATTAGAAAACATTAGAAAAAAATTAGAAAATACTAAAAAAATATTAGTCTAGAATATTAGAAAAATATTAGTATATAACATTAGGAAAATTTTTAAGAAAAATATTACTATAACATTAGAAAACACAAAATAATATAAAAAATTATTACAAAACATTAGGAAAACATTGGTAAAATGTATAATAAAAATATTATTATAACATTAGAGGGAAAAAATAATTTTCTTTGAGTGCTAAAGGTCATAATTATTTTTTATTGGTTAATTACATGTTAGTGCTATTAGAAAAATATTATAAGATATTAGAAAAACATGAGAACATATTAGAAAATATTAAAAAATTTAGTGTAGAATATTAACCCACATAAAAATTAGCCTAACAATTACCATAACACTAACTTAAAGTGTAATAATAGCACTAATTTCAACTCTTATAGGAGTAGTAACTTAAAAAATAACCTTAACTATAATAATAAGACAAACCCTAACTCTGACTCTAATCTTAAACCTAACTCTAACTCTAATTGTAACCCTAACCCTAATGCTATCCCTAACTCTAACTCTAATCGTAATCCTAACCCTAAATCTAGCTCTAATTCCACCCTAAACCTCTATATAACCCTATTTCTATAACCCTAATTCTAATCTTAACCCTAACTATAACCCTAAGTCAAACACTAACTCTAACTCTAGATCTAACTTGAACTAGAACCCTACCTCTAACTCTAAGTCAAATTATAACCTTAACCCTAACACTAATTCTAAACCTAACTCAAACCCTAACCCTAATCCCAACACTAATTCTAACCCTAACCCTAACCCCAACCCTAACCCCAACCCAACCCTAATCCTAACACTTATTCTAAACCTAACTCTAACCCTAATCCTAACACAAACCCTAACCCTAATCCTAACACTAATTCTAAACCTAACTCTAACCCTAATCCTAACACTAATTCTAAACCTAACCCTAGCCCTAATCCTAACCCTAACGATAACTCTAACTCTAACTCTAAGTCAAATTCCAACCCTAATCCTAAAACTAATTGTAAACCTAACTCTAACCTTAACCATAACCCTAACACTAACCCTAATTCTAACCCTAACCTTAATCCTAATACTAACTCTAAACCTAACTCTCATCCTAATCTTAACACTAATTCTAAACCTAACCCTTACCCTAACCGTAACCTTAACCCTAATCCTAATACTAACTCTAAACCTAACTCTCATCCTAATCTTAACACTAATTCTAAACCTAACCCTTACCCTAACCCTAACCTTAACCCTAATCCTAATCCTAAAACTAACTCTAAACCTAACTCTAACCCTAATCCTAACCCTAACCCTAAACCTAACCCTAACCCTAATCCTAACACTAATTCTAATCCTAACCCTAATCGTAACACTAATTCTAAACCTAACTCTAACCCTAACTCTAACTATAACTCTAATTGTAACCGTAACTCTAACTCTAACTCTAACTCTAACTCTAACTCAAATTCTAATTTTAACTAGAACCCTAACTCTAAGTCAAATTCTAACCCTAATCCTAACTCTATCTCTAATTCTGACCATAACCCTTGCCCCAACTCTAATTCTAACACTAATCCTATCTTAGATCATATTCATAATTTCTCTCGAGCCTCATAGTCTCTTTCCTCACAAAATGAGCTCTCTTTCTCATGTATGATATAGATGTGTAGATTAGATGATGTATGATTTGTATCTTTTAAATATAAATTTGTGTACTAGAGTATTGTAAATTTAACTATTTCTCTAGCTTGATCATAATATCTTTTTGCACATGTATGTATATGTGTATTTACAATATATATTAGCTCGATTATTGTAGATACGACTTCACATGATCATCTTGGTCATCATCCTGAGGGTGATGAGGCTCCTGCTACAACTCCCACTATTGTGGCACGTGGTGCGACTTGTGGTGTGACTCGTGGTGGGGCTTGTATCATGGCTCATGTTGTGGCTCATGGTGTAGGTCCTATTGCGGCTCGTGGTGTAGATCCTGGTGTGGCTCCTAGTGTAGGTCCTTGTGTGGGTCCTTGTACAGGTCCTAGTGTGACTCTTGCTGTAACACCTCCATGCATTGATATTGATGCACTATTTTCATTTGTAGAGAATGAGATTACTAGATTAGAATAGTCTATACTCTCCTTAGATGTTGGTGCATATAGAGACATCTGTGCGACCATATGTAGGAGCTTACAACATTTGACTACTAGACTTAGAGCACATCATTCTTTCACCCCTAATGCATTAGCTAGCATATCTACGGAGCTTAGTGGTAAGGTTTCAGGAGATGCATCTTTTGATGACATCAAGAGGGTGGCCCAAAAAGATGTCATCAAATGAGATTTGTTTCCATCGTATGATGGTACCTAGGGAAGGGTGAGGGGTTATCAAGTGACACATTGAATAGATCTTGTTGTCGCTTGTATGGTCTATTCTCATTTCTTAGCCATGCATGGTCATTATCCTAATAATGATAAGATTCCTCTTTATTTTGCACAATAGTTGTACGTTAAGTTTTGTGTGGGGTTCAACGTCAGCTACATAGAACTTCCAAATTATTGTGGACAAGGGCGTGGTCGGATCACAAATTATGGTAAATATTGCAGTACAGAGTCTCTACCACCTCCAGATGTCAAATAATTGGTTGCAAAAAGACTTCCTCCAGTGATTTCAATACTAGTTCCTATTGTCGATAGAGTTGTGATTGCTTCCCAGAGGGGAGCAATTGACAATATGGGACACATTGCATATGCAGTTACCAGTATCACTCTAACTCTCTTGGTCGGTATATTCACACTCAATAGAGTCATCAAGGTCAAGCATCTTTAGAGGGACTGAGTAACACTTCAGGCACCTCCTCTGATAAGACATATAGAGTTGCTAAACTACCATTACCATATGATGTTAGTGCTCTTTCTGGACAACACACACATATCGATCTAGTGTTATATTTTTTGGAAGACCTATTGCAAAGTATATTTTTGATACATAGGGGATACTAGTTCACTTAGTGATGGACACCATTAGATTGCATCAAGGCCCCACAGTTTCGTAGGCATAGACCATACCACTGACAGTCACCACAAAACATAGCTCACAACATTCTACACTATGTTCACGACACTCTACAGATGGCTCAAGCATACAAGTTCAAGATGTCAGGATCACAACTGAGGGCTTTGATGATTTTGGTGAGTAGTTACAAGGGATATCTTAGATTGATAGTAGTCATAGTATAGAATTCTCATCATTCATGGACATGTTATTCCAGGGCATTGATTCTACATCATTACCTAGTTAGTTACACACACCACTTCACTTGTCATTACTAATAGTTGGAGTTGCAGACTTTGGGGTTGGCTTTGGTGCTTCAAAAGATTGTGGCGCTGAGGGTGCTTCATTAGGTGTTGGAGCTTTAGGAGATGTTGCTGGTGTATTAGGATAGGATGTTGATACTAGTATTAGAGGTGCAACGATAGATAATATGATGGATTGTGATGATCATCCTCCAGCTCCTGAGACTGAGGTACATATATAGTATTTTTAAATTTAAATATACAATTTTAAAATATTTTAGATAGATATTAAAAAATTATAATAAATAATATAAATTAAATAAATCTTGTAGGCACAGGTCGTTGAACAAATTATTACATCTAGTGTTGGGTCAAGGTATGTATGCTAGAGAGAGGATTCTACCAAGACACCTAGTAGTGCTCAGGTACAAGTTTTAAATAGTTTGTAAAGTTATTTATGTTTCAAACTATATGTACTTGTACTCACGCACAAATGTATATATATGTTTAAAGAAATCTAATGTATATATATTTGTAGGGCTCATTTGTTGCACCTCAGCCACGTGATGTACATGAGACTCGATCAGAGGGTCATTCTATTCTTATGCATCTTGAGGTGTCCCTCCAACAGTACTAGATACATGTATATTTTGATGTATTTATATATTTGAGACTTTGTATACATGTTTACCTATTCTAGAGACTTACATACATGTATTTCGATACCTAGATAATATGTATTTCACTATTTAGTACTTCACTACCTGGATTATATGTATTTCACTATTTATATTTTACGTATGCATGTTTATTCGAAACTTACATACATTTTTTGTTCTCACAGTTTGTATACATGCATTTCAATATATATATATTAGATCTAGATGTTCATTCTTGATATGCAAAAAAGAGAGAGAAATACATATTAAAATAAATATTTTTAGTAGATTGCAATATTTATGTGAGTTTACATTTTAATCTTTATAACATGTACGTTAATTTTGTAAATGCATGTTTAAAAGAAACATATATAGTAATTAATTAAATTTATGTAATTGTTTTTAAAAAATTATTGCACTTAATAAATAAATTTGTATACTTGATGAAGATATAAATCAATTTGTACATACAATAAACATATATTTTATCAATTTGAAATTTATTTTGAATTTCAAATATAATTTTAAAAATCCTTGATACCATGGTGCTCATGTATATCTAGAGCAATAATTAACAAAAGGAAATGTCTACATTTAAAGGTCCTAAAATTTGATTTAAATTAAATTAGACCATCTCAAGGCCCAGTTCAACCATGTTCACTTATAACATGTAATATATTTTTATGATCTTCATTGTCTAGTCTCCACTTGCGATGTCCACGCTTAAATTTGGCTAGATGTAGACAAAGCTTAGTTGTAACAATTAGATGGTTGTATTGTAAAACCTTGTTGCCAGATTGATAATCAATGAAATATATTCCATGTTGGACTATTTTGATTTGCTTCAACTATGTTCCCTGTATCATAACATAACCTGCACCACAAATTTAAATATTTTAAAATTTGATCGATATAAAGTTACCTAAATATATATAAATTCATATATGTATGTACACATGTATGTATATAAATTAAGAATGTATACCTATGGGAAACAACATTTCATCACTTTCTTTAGAATCATATAACTTTTTTCTCTTTGTAGTACATCACAATAAATAATAATTGACACCTTCATGATTTCTAGGCTCAACAATCACTACAACATCTCCTGCAGAACACGTATGTACATGTACATTATATAAGACAATTCATTGATAAGTAAATAGCAAGTTGAGATTAATTTTTATGATACCCACTTTTTCCAATCTAGAGATATGATTATAATCGGCAAAAATCAATGGAATATCATCAAAAATTTCATCTTCATCTTTATCAAATGTATCGGTAACATCAAGTGGTATTGAAAGCCATGCACCTGTATATCCACATGTTTGATTGATGCATTGTTAATAGTCTTCATCAATGCAACTATCACAAAAACATGAGTATTCTCTTGTCTTCAATGTCCAATTGTGATTATCTATACTCATGATCGAATGTAACAAACGTGTCTTTCATAACCTCTTGCAATCATGCATGTTTTTTTCTATTAACTCTAGAAAGTTCATTACAAAAATATGGACAAATTAAATTTAAATTTCAACAAATCAAGATAAAACTTAAAAATTAAATTTAAAACAAACTTACATAAAATTTAAACAAATGTACACATCCATACCTATTATCTCATAAAAGACTCTATATCGTACCTATCGACTCATTCTTTATGATGTCCCAACCTTGTCTGATGTAAAATTTGTCTTATACAATTCAACAACATCATGTGCATTATTTATACAAACTCCCTTATAATTCATTTGATACTTTCATAGAGCATGTTTAATGCAAGTTCTAGCACCATCATGTTCACCTTTCCCATGCCCACTCTCAACGAAATTCTATGCGTTTTATATTTTCATTGTGATGATATCTACATAATGTGTAAAATGCTCTTAGATAATTTGAATTGTGTGACATATCCATCAGACCAAATATAATGTTTATCAATATTTATCTCTCTTTTTTTCAAATAAGGAAAAAAACATATTGAAGCAATGTTCTACATAGTCAATGTCATGTTTTTTTATTATCACTTATATAAAAGTGATATTCCTTTTTAATGAATCGTGCTTCAAGTATACTCTAAACACCATCCAAATCTAATTATGCATGTTTATAACAAACATGTACCATAATAGTGACATGCTTAGAAAAGAAATAATATGATTGAATTATTTTTTGATGAACAAAAAAATGGTTTCGTGTGAAATTAGTGACTGATAGAATGTTCCAAGTGGGAAATTATCTCTCAAAGTTTAAAGTTGTTGTGCTTGCCACTTTGCAAAAAACATGTGACAAATATAAGGTTGAATCAAATTATTAAATATGTCCATAAATGTTACAATAGGTGACTCCTCTTCAACATATTCCAACCTATTTGTCTCTTTCCCAACTTTGTTTTGTTTTTTATACAATTGTAACTTTTTCAATTCACCTTTTTTGTTACATTGATATTTTCAATTTTCAAAGGAAAAAGAGTCAATTCACCACATGTTTCACATATTTCTTTTATGAAATTTATTTGACCAACTAGATCATCTATTTTGTCACATAAAATTGATGATATAAACTCACTTTTCCTACTAGGAGGAGCAACATGAAAACCATATGTGTCTTCTACAAACTTTCGACATACCTGATAGTAAAGATCAAATTTAATATGGTAACGACAACAAGAAGTTTCAAACAATTTTTTTGACCTCAAGAAGTATGGCTTCAATCTTTCAAGCAATGTTTTTCCAATTTTTATATTAGGATGTTCACTACAAAGTGACACATAAAACTCATGTGTTGTGTCCAACCAATGTTTTGTATGATGTTCATATTGACCAGATGCAATCCTATGTTTGATAACATCTCTAATGTTTGATGAAAGACGAGTGTTATCAATCCAAAATGATATGACTAATTTTTTGAATCCCTCGTCAATCCTATTAGAATGAGGTGCTCTAACATGATTGCCCAATTTCTTTCCATAGTACTGTCATCCAAAATTAATCTTCTCTTAACATATTCTCTCATTTTTTTCCTACTAAAATCCATTTTATATGAAATTGAAGATATTTTTCTATTTTGGGTCATATTCTTATTTACATTAGACATTAACATCACTTTTCTTGCCATGGACCTATCTTTAGTTCGAGATTGCTTTCCTATGTTTCTCAAACCTTGTTTAACATTTTACATCACATCAATTTGTATGCTAGAAAATTTTCTCTTCTTTGATGTTGTGTCTACACCTAACAGTTTCAATGCCTCTTACAACTTAGCAAAAGTGAAAGCAATTGAGCTTGTTCAAGTATTTCAATGTTATGGAATTTAGTCATTGTTTCTCTTATCATCTTATTCATTGACATTTTCATAGACATACTTAAGGATTGGACAATAGCTGCAAGTGTTCTCAATTTATCCACATGCCTTTTAATTAAATGATCTAAATTTTTATGAGAAATTTCATTCTTTATAGTTTGAGCAATATTTATGAGTTTTTCCATACCAATAGGAGTACCTGATCTCGAACCTTCTTTGACTTTTGTTACTTGAATTTCTATAGGGAGTGATCTTGAGCCTTCTCCAATATTCACTATTTGAGATTCTGTAGGGAAAGATTATGACCCTTCTCCAACTTCTATTACTTGAACTTCTGTCGGGAGTGATCTTGAACATTCTTCAACATTCATTATTTGAGATTCTATAGGGAACAATTTTCATGCTTCCCCCATATGTACTACTTCTACTTGTATTGAACCTCCTTCAAAATTTTCTTCACCTTCACCTTGTTGATTGTCTACAACACATTTATAAATGAATCAAATTAGACAAAAAATAAGATTGATACATAATTAAATTCCAAACCATGAAAATAAATAAATTATATATATATATATATATATATGTATGTATGTATATAATTACATACCCTGTTTATTTCTATGATAGCGTGCCAAAGTTTTATGAAGAATTCTTTGTTCCACTTCATGAGATATATTTCTTGCATGTTTGCTTTGTCTTCCTTTCTTGTTTCCCCTCAAAAAATCATCTTTGCTTTCAAATAATCAAATAATCATTGTTGCCTTCAAAAATTCATATTTACTTTATAAAATTCACCTTCACTTTCAAACATTTGTCTTCAATTTGAAAGTGACCTAATTATGTGTTCAGGTGAACCCAATATTTTTTTGTGTGGTCAGGCAAACATAAGAAAATAAAAATCTGACCATCAAATTTTTGACAGAGATGCTCGCATGAACAATTGTTCGTGTGCGCACTAAAAATATGTTCACGCGAACATACATATATAAAAAACTATGTTAATTTTTTAAGAAAGAAAATAGTCTTTTGACCTTCAAAACCAGGATCAAATGATCTCTTATTGAAAATCAAAAAAATGTCAAATTGTGTTGCTCAGAGCAAGCTCTCCAATGACTATAATTTTAATACATATTATATTCATTAAGACTAACTCATTATAGGTTGATTAATGATTGAACATCAATTGATTTCGATACTTCAAGAAAAATTGTAAATTAGGTCAATTTTTTTTTGAAAAATCTCTAGAAAAGAGGTTATTGAGTTAGCTTTCTATTAAAAAAAGAAAATTCGATTTATGATATATTGAGTTCAAGTTATCCTTGTTAAAATGAACGTATTATAAATTATGATTGATGTCACTTTAAAATTTCCTAAGCTATACAATATTGAACCAAATTGAATCAAACCAAATGTATCCTCTAGATATTGATGCTACAAATCCAACATCAAAAGAATTACCTCATTATTATTTGTAGAAAAAAAGTTATGCTTGTCAATCAGACTGTCACTCTTTAAAATTTTTGATTTTTCGTATGTACCACTTTTCGGGGAAGAAGAAAAATTTGATTTCAACACTTTTTTAAAAAAAATTAAAAGAAAAAAATAGGAACAATGTACTAGAAATCACCAATTTATGTCATCTTCAAATTATTCATAGTTTTAGAGATATAGTTACTTGAATGTGAGGTTTGTTTCAAAAATGTTGATTTCGGTGTCAAAATTGGTCAAAAAGTGGCACCCACTATTGTGGGATCACCCTCAAGTTAAATCTTGAAAAATGTATCTTTGGTGTCACATTAGGAAAATTGCTAGGATACATCATAACTGCTAAAGGCATTGAAGTGGATCTAGAAAAGGTGCAAGCCATCATGGAAATGCTTCCTCCTAGGAGCACCAGTCAGTTAAGAAGTCTTCAAGGACGTCTTCACTCCATTAGGAGGTTTATTTCTCAACTAGATGATAGAGCACAATCCTTTAACAAGAACTTGCACAAAGGCTCCACTTGTATTTGGAATGAGGAATGTTAACACAAGCTTAGATCAATTTAAAGGCTATTTGGCTAAACCTCTAGTATTAATGCCACCAATACCAAGGAAACTTTTGATCTTATAGATCTTAGCTACAAAATCTTCTCTAGGAGCATTGCTACCACAAAGTGATGAGACTAGAAAAGAATGTGCTATTTACTACATTAGTCGCACTTTGGTGGCTTTTGAAGTGCATTACAACAACATTGAAAAGGCTTGCCTTGCAATGGTATTTGCATCCCAAAAGCTTAGGCACTACATGCTTCCCCATAAAATGCACCTTATTGCAAATATTGATCCCCTCAAATATTTACTCAATAAAATTGTGCTTACTAGACGTTTGACTAAATGGATGATGATTCTCTCCGAACTTGACATTCAGTACATCAAATGCAAAGCCATTAAGGTGCAAGCCATAACTGATTATCCATTGCAAGATACCGCTCCTATGTAGATTGAATTTCCTAATGCTTCCATCATGTATGTCATTGAAAGAACATGGAAGATGTTCTTTGACAAGTCTCACACCTAGCATGGAGCTAGTCTAGGAATTCTGTTTGTCACCCCTCATGGATATAGAATCCCTAAGTCCTACAAACTCTTGTTTCCATCCACTAACAATATAGTAGAGTATGAGGCCTTCACTAATGGGATTAAAATGGCTTTAGAATGGAGGATCACAAAGATGCACATCTATGTTTAGTCTTAGCCTATTATTAACCTACTTAATAATGATTATCAAACCAAATATGACAAGATTGTACCTTACAAGAAATTAATTGATGCCCTATGGAACTACTTCACATTTGTAACATTCTACCAAATTCGTAAGGCAAAAAATAAGGTTGTAGATGCTATGACCACTCTAGCATCTATTCTTCAGGTACAAGAACATGAATCATGTTTTGAGTTCCTAGTGGAAGAATTACGTCACCCACATATGACTCCTCTGACAATCATCTGATTTGCACTGTTGTTAGTCATGATTCCTCTCACTACTCCACCATTTTCTCCTACATGCATGATCAGATAATTCTTGAAAATCTCATGCATAACAAAAAATGTCAACTTCTCTGGAATACCTCTCACTACACCCTTGTCTCTGGTGATTTGTATAGGAAGGGTCTAGACACAATGCTTCTTAGGTGTTTAGAACTAGAAGAGTCCAAAAATGAATTGGCCAAAGTCCATGACGAAATTTGCAGGGCACACTCTAATGGCCTTGCATGTGCTCAAAAACTACTTAGGGCGAGCTACTATTGGCTAACTATGTAGGCTGACATAGTCAGATATGCTAAATCTTGCAAGAAGTGTCAACTACATGGTAACTTGATTCATGCTCCTGGATGTGAGCTTATACCTTTTATTACATATTGGTCTTTTCAGTAGTGGGCCATTGATTTGATAGGAAAGATTCATCCAAGATCGTCCAGTGGGCACAACTTTATTATTACAACGACTGAATACTTCACAAAATGGGTTGAAGTTGTACCTTTATCTGTTGCTACAGGAAAACATGTTTCTTTGTTTATTCTCAACCACATTGTTTGTTTCTATGGCATCCCATCCTCCATCGTTACTGATAATAGAGGACAACTCAAAAACAAAGACCTTAAACAACTTTGTAAGAAATTCAAGATCAAACAACGTCGGTCCTCAATTAATTACCCTTAAGGGAATGACCAAGCTAAGACCTATAACAAGAAACTACTCAAGATCTTACATTGAACGGTCCACAAATTAGGTAGAGATTGGCACTTGTAGATCAATCCGACACTTTGGGCTTAGAAGAACACTATACGTACTCCTACAGGGGTTACACCCTTTTTGCTAGTCTATGATCCTAAGGTTATCTTACCTTTATAAGTTGAGATTCCCTCCTTGCGAGTCTCCCTACATGGGTTAGTAACTAATGAAGACCATAGGGGTATGAGGGTACACAAGATAAAAACCCTTGATGAGCATCGCAAGGTTGCTTTTGATCACATGAGGGCTTATCAAAAAAGAATGTCTACTACCTACATCAAAAAGATCCATCCTCATGAGTTCCAAGTGGGTGAACTTATTCTACAAGAGAACCCTAAGAATCAACAAAAGAAGGAACAAAAAGGGAAATTTGTGCCTAATTGGTTGGGTCCTTACATAGTCACAACAAAAATTGGATCCAGTGCATATTAGCTCTCTACTCTTGAAGGGGAAGAACTTGCAGAGCCTATCAAAATTCTACATCTAAAAAAGTTCTATGGCTAAGGCTCTTTGGTCTCAGCTTTCTATATATTTCTTATGATCCTTAAAAAAATCCTAAAAAGTGGAAATGTCTTGAAAAAATGACCATCTTAGTAAAAACCTAGCATTAGGCGCTTTGACATATCACCCAAACAATAAAAAAATTTTAAAAATACAAAAAATTTGAAAAAAGTCTTGAAAAAATTTGCCAAGTCGTGAAAACCTAGAAACAAATACTACTTGAGACCCTTGCACCTATAACTATCAGTCATCTTGCAACACATTTCTTAGCTTGGAATTGTCTCTTGTTGTCGTCTTGAGGGCACAACTACTTAGCTTATTAGGGTCTTCTTATGTCTTAGGGTTTCTTTGAAAACTCATGCAAATCAATGTTTCTCAACACTACCCCCCTTGACATCGAGTGTTTGTCAACGCTTATCAGATACTTTACCTATAATCTAGGATGCTACGATATTTTCACTATTAGACACGAGTTCTCAAGAAATGGCCATGTGACACATACACACTTAAAAATTAAACTTGACTGAGCTAAGATGAACTTTATCCTCTTTGTGTGCTGTGTAGGATGATTTCTTTCCTGAATGTTCCCTCCATAATAATCTTTCAAGAATGTCATGAACTATAAGACTTGGTGCATGGGGCATGTTTTACTTATTTTCTACTTGTGGGTATACTTTGTTGTTTAAGGTCTTGAGAGCATTCACGCTTGTCCTACTTGACACTTTGGGCATGCAATGTATCATCCTTGTCTATTTTCACAAGACTGCACTTGGGGGTTATCCTAGTGCTTATGCCTCGATATAGGTGTAATCTTGCTATACTAAACTTAGGGAATCTAACTGCACTACTCATCTTGACTTACATGTCTTTGATGCTTAGGTTGGATCCCCACATTTAATCTATTTGACATAAATCATATTCATAGTCTCACAATTTTGATTAAGTAAAAACAGGTTTTGAAAGGACCCCAAACCTTTTACAAAGGACATGAAAGAAATAACAATCAAGATCTTAAAAGAACTGTGAAGAACCACCTGACAAACAAGAGGGACACACCAAAGTTCCCAAAAGAGGGCAAACAACCCAAGAAGCCACAAACCATCAAGATTTACATTTTGGTCCAGTCTTTTGAGAACATAAAGGCATATCAAATGAAGGTTTGGAGGATTTTCCCTTTTTTCCTTTAATAGATTTCCAACCATCCTCCACCTTCCCAACAACCTTTTGCCAATCCTCACTAACCCTCAAAACCCATGCAATAGGAGAAGCACCAGCAATAGTGTTTTGGACAAAGTCAACAACTAGAAAAAGGGATAACATCAACATTCTGACCGAAAGTTGCCAAAGAGACAACAATCGAATTAATAGAAACAACAACAAGCGATGGGTCAAAACCAACATTTTGATTCAAATCCCTCGTATGGACAACATTCGAATCATCGAAAACAACAATAGAATCCTCAGCTAAAGTGAGATCAATATGAGAAGAGGTATCTAACCCATCCACATTTGTGGATAGTACTTTTTGAACCGTATAGTGATCATCCGAAATGCCCAACCACCAAGATGGTGATTTCTTCGATCTAACCTTGGCAGAGGAGCATCGTGCAATGAGATGGTTGGTCTTATGAAATTTCCTACATCTGAAAGGAACACCCTCATAATCAAGAAGCTAAATCCAAGAACCATTTGGAGAAGCCAACTTCAACATTGTTGGGAGCCCCTTGGAGACATCCATCTCCACAAGGATGTGAGCATACATTGTCCTATAGGCATTGGAAGAAACCAAAGAAATTGATATGAAATCCCTAAGGCCATCCCCCACAGCCTCCAAGACTGAATCCTACCAAAAGTGAAGGGGAAGATTCGACAATCACAAACAAAGAGGAATCCTATTAAATGTTTTAGTAGTAAAATTAAATGCCATATCCTATTCATAGCCTCATAGTTATACTAGTGATGATTGTATGATCTTTCGATGTCCCTAATAATGCTCAATGATGAAACAAGAGTCCAATTTTTTTGCATCCCTTGCAAGTAAACCATTTTGCATACTAGTTGCATCATAGGTACATTATAGCTTAGTCTTGCACTTTGCATATGGAGAGAGCTCTCTCTTCATCTTCCATAGACATGTCAGCTAACTGCGTTCACCTCTTTTCAAACCCTTTCCATGATCATGTCTTTTGTTCTCTAATCTACCATGTCCACTTTCTTGCTTTTTCTAGACCTATCATCACCAAGGGTTAATCTAATCATCACATCTAATGAATCCAAGTATCACATTTTCAAAACATGAGTCTACATCATATACATGAGAGCTAAACTATCTATGAGAGAGATCCATGAGCATGTAAACATAAACATGAGCAGAAATTGAAACATCACATGGAAACATAACTACAAGTGCCAAGATATCCATATAAAAGATCAATCACATAAGCATAAAAGGATATAAATACACAAATACATCAATTGAATCTAGTATCTCATATATATCAGGTGTGTCAAAGTACATATATAAATGAGATCCAAAATCTAGACAAATGTCTCAAAAATACATATGGCACAACAAAATGTCACATAGACATTAGCCTAGATCTAGTCCTGGACCTAAGACTAGCTCCCCCCCTCAAAAGTACGCTGTGCCTGAGGAGGAGCAGATGGTGCCCTCAATGGTGCCTGATATGATCTACTAGCTCTCTCTAAGTACATAGGTACCCACTAATCCACATGAACTGCAACAATGTATACACCATGCTAGTAGGTTTCCCGTGCTCCTTGCTGCACCACCTCTCGCTAAGCCTCCACTAGATCCTCCCTTAGCACCTGCTCTCACCTCTTAGCCTCTACTTGCGTGTTCACTAGCTGTTGGTCTCTAACCAATATGGTCATCTTCAACCCTCGCACCTCCGCCTCTAGTGCTTGTATACAAGCATTTCTAGGGTCCTCTCCTCCACCTCTGGTAGGTTGCTCCTATTGTGGCTCTGCTTGCTCCACCCACTTGCATCTCAAGGGATGCTCCTCCTCACTCTCTTTCTTAGCAGCCCAGGCCTGCATCTACTTGAATTGAACAGATTGGGAGCTACTCTCGACCTCCATCCGCCTCTCACCCATGGCTCCACCTCCTCCGCCATCGCCACCATCTCTCCCCTGTCATAATGTCATAGGTGGTGCATTTGGTTGTGTAAACCACGAGAGATGATATCTCTGCATCTCATATAAATAGGCTAGATTAGTCCTCACATTTGTCAAATTTGGGCGATAGTCCCAGGGCTCTCGCATCAGTGTTGTTGTGCCCCTCATTGACGTATGATCAACATGGGAAGCCACTATCAATCCTCTTCACAAAAGCAAGCGTATGTGGTGGTCTCCATTAAGATCACCTACCTTTGAATGAACTGTCTCCAGACTTGTCTGATGGCATATCTATCCACTATCTCAGAGTGTCTCCCAACCAATGTCCTATTGTATCGCATGTACTCAAGCTCCCATGTGTATGACCATCTATGAGTGTCGATATGGCCGCTAGACAAAGAAGGTGAGCTCATCAGATAAACACCGGTAATAGGTCACATCACTACTATGACCTTAAGGGATGAACCCTGTATATCTTTAAATAAATGGCCCATTGTGCTCTTGTGGATGCACCTACGGTCGAATCATTGCAATATGCTCCCATGCCCATATTTGGGCCAACACTGCACCACGTGCCTAGGTCCTATCATCTCGGTACACTATCTCATGCAGCTCATGGTACATATCTGCAAGGATAGTTGGCCTCCACGCCATGCATCTCATTTAGCCCACCAAGTCTACAACTAATCTATCCCATCCTAGAGGGAAGCCCTTCTGGCCCTTGTCGGTGACAAGCGACTAGTCAACCAATGAACAAATGAAGCAGGGTAATAGATACTAATCACCATACTCATCTATGAGCCTCTCCCAGCTCAAGTGGCAGTCTACGATAGTGACATCCTTGAACAACTATTGAACTACCAACCTCCCCTTTGTTAGGTTATGATCATAGTAAACCTGTGACATAATCAAGCTCATATCAGCACATCTTATATGGATATTAGAAACTTAAAACAAATGAATATTAAAACATAACGATTATACTCACAGGGTCTCCATGGCATGACACACAAAGGATGCGATATACATCCTTCAAAGTACTGGTGGCCTTGCCAGTGGGAAAATGGAAGGTGTTATGCTCACTATGCCACCACTAAGCTAAAAATCAATTTATTCAATTTTAACCTGTAGTTCGACAATAATATCCTATGTTCATATTTGATTAAAAGAACATGTCCCATTTTAATTAAATAAAAGACCCCATTCTTCTAACCCACTCACTGTGCACACAAAGTCTTTTTCCTATTTACAATTAAAAGAAAAGACTTTGTCTCACATGAAAAGTCAACTCCTTCTCATTAGTTGACTTGATCTTGCACATGGATCATGCCAAAGGTCAACTCCCACCCTTGATCATCCACTTCTTGATCTTGATATCAACTGTCCATCTATCTTTAAAAGAGAGTTCTCTCCCTCTTTAAGCATCCAATTTTTTAGTATTGTTATGCTACAGGTTACTTGACAAGTTTTCTTGAGAGCACTTGTGGAGAACTTGCTTCTTGTCTCATTCTTGCATACTCCATCTTAGCTTATATTCATCTAGTATATCTTAATTTCCTTTGTTATATCATAGGTCACATAGTCTAATTAGCAATGGTTGTAACACATTCATCTTGCTTAATCTAGTTGCATTGTGCATTTCATCTTAATCTAGCTTCATTTCTTGCATTGTATCTTGACAGATCTTTTGACAATAGCATTCTTGCTCGTCTCAAGAATCTCCCATTTCATGGTTTACTAGCAAGGACTAGATCTCTAAGGCTCATTTGAGAGCTCACTTCATGCTTATTTTATGCCTCTTGCACTCCATGACTAGGGAGCTCTAAGCTGACATTCGAGTGCTCCAATCTACAAGATATCTTGGATAGAAGGGTTTAGAGAAGTGCACAAACTAAGTGTATAGTAATTTTTTTTTTGTTATATCAAGCAACTAGGTGTGGGAAATTTCCTGCCATAAAATGACTATTTCCACACAACCCAAATAGTGAAATCATTGCAAACTAACAACCATTTAAAGTTCATATACACAAGAATAGACAACATACCACAAAACATGACACAAATAAACCTTGGGACAAGTCTCAAGAGGGAAAAAGCTAATCTCCAAAGCATTCATCCCTCACATTTTTTCATAAATGAAATTAAAATAGTACATCTTTAGAATCCTCCATAAACACTTTTAAAGACAAGATCTCTACAATCACTTCTTGTGAACAACCATGTAGCCACACCTTCCATGCCATGCTTTGAATGTCGTAAAATTTGAATAAAAGAAGCTTCCAACCCCTTAGCCAAGATGACCAACTAGCCAATTTTAGACAACTATACTTATGTTTTCTTTTATGGAAATAAGCTCACATAAAAACAAGTGGTATTATACAAGACTGTGTGACTAAGACATAAGATCATGAAAACAAAACCCTTCATTTTTAATCAAGTACTAAATTTTCACTTCATGAAATATATTTCTCCAATGTTCAATAAATACATTTCCCATGTGATACCCCACATTTAATATTTTCAAATTTTACATAAACACACATAACATGGGGTCTTCATGTAAGGGGCAATATGATACCAATGTGGGTTCATATTGAGGGGATTAAAATGGACAAGATGATGGGGTAATATATTTCCTAGAAAGGGAGGAGGTTTCTTTTTTTAGGGTGACATGGGGTGGGAATTTATATTAAAAATAGGTGTGGGATATTGGCTGGGTATTGAAGGAAGATGATAAAAATAGAGTTTGGAATTATTTTTTTGAAAATAGGGGATTTTTTTAGTGTGCTATGAATGCACATGCTATGTTTCAAGTTCACTAAGCGAATCTCCTTGTGATACACACACCACTATGCCTCCTAAGTTCACCACAACACTATAGAAAATTAAACATTATAAATATTATGCAAGGTGTAGAGCTCCTATGCCCACATTCTCATGCTCGTATACACTGCATATGATAATAAGTAACCTCAAACATTGAAACAATGCCTATATGAACACATAACATCAAGGAATTAGAGGGTCCCATGTACTTCATCAACATACTTGTAATAAGAAGCAAGATGCATGTCATCTCAAGCATGAATTCTCTCATCCTCCATCATGACACTGAATACAAATGAGAAGCCACCCTAAGAGAAGCCCCACTAAATATCATATAGAAGTATAAGTCTTGACCTTAACTAATATACCTATAAAAGCACTCAATCCAAAGAAATCAATATGCATCACTAGTTGCCAAGAGAAAATATCCATTGATGAAATATCACCCACAAAAAGTGCTAACACATAAGCTACCCATAGACTACAACCACAATCTCTATGTGCAAACCTGTCAACGAAGAATAAACACATCTAGGAACTCCCATTGCATGGTTAGTGCAACCCTAAAAACAATCAACATATACCAATTCTGTTAGTAACATCACATAGATTGTGTAAACATCACCACACAGTACTAATTAACATTAACAAAGATATGGAAAACCTATTAACCAATGACCTACAAGTCTCATTAGTTGTCCCAAGCTCTTCATTCTCAACAATAGAAAAATGCATAGGAACCTTCATTTCATTACCCAAAGTACAAGTGACAAGACACATCCATACACTAGTGATCACCATAGCTCTAGCCAAATGTAAAAAAAAACTCACATGAAACCAAACATCAAAAAAAATTCACATGAAACCAAACATCCAAGAAGATAACTAAGACTAAAGGGAGAAAATGCAAATCAAAACTTGCAAGATGTCCTTTTACATACACCTATAAATGCTAAACTATGATAAGTATGATCCCTTGAAAAAATACCAGAGCATAGCATACAAAACATCAACCCATTCAATCCTACATATTAAACACATATCATATGATCAACATGGCTGTAAGCCTATCAAACCAATGAAGATCAAACAAGATACATTCTCAATCCAAGGGAATAATCCCGTTGTCATCTCCTAAAATCAACATAAATGTATGCCACCAAAAGTAAACCATAAAAATCAGGAGAAACATTCAATGAACTCCTTAGGTGAACCATCCAAAACTATACAACTGTTGTTCAACATTCATATGCACGAGAAGACAAAGTATAAATTATAAAGCACCTAAAATAAACAACGGGTAATTACCTATCAAGTAATAAAATAACAATTATATAAGTGGGGAATGATAGTACTCCCCCAATACATCCAAGTTACAATGACTTATCTAAAAAAAAATCCCCATGTTATGTCCAATGCGTAGGCTTCTCAGAGTTTTATCCTGAGTTGTTAACCGCTGTATACCTCACTATTTATTGTTTGATGATTAGTAAAATTTAATTACCCTTCAAAATAAAATAATAAGAGGATAATTTTTTATCTGTGAATATTTAGTTTATATCAACTTTTAAATTTAAAATTTGGATGGTTGAATGCTTAGGTTTATCTTCAATTTTATAGATCATTCACTAACAGACAATTTAGCTTGTGCAAGTTTTATTCCCAAAACAGCCCATAGAAAACGTTTTACTTAAGAGTCAACACAATATTCATATTTGATAGGAAGTCCAAAGTGCCAAATTTTTCATTTATTCTTTTAACGAATCAAGAATGAAAAGATCAGTTCATAGAGTTGTTCACAAAATTAGATGGAATATGAACATATGAGATACAATTGAATAAATAAAGGCATTATAACTATTTTCAAAATTCTGTTCCAAAATCTGATGGACTTCCCATACAAACTTATTCCTGATTGATCATTTCATTTTTTCACTAACCTCAAATCCGCTGTACATTTCCAAAAATACTAATACTACATGGATTGTAGAAAAGAATATGGAAGATAACCATCTCAACTATTGTATGTTTTTCAGAAGCAAACTCAGAGCAGATGCTGCTGTTGCTCGAACGACTGCATCAGGAGACCGTGCGGACTTCACAACCAATATACCAACCACCTAATAATTTTTTGAATAAACAGACATAAGTTAATAAAAAAATATTGAGATTAAATGTTAAAACTGAAAAGAAACTGATTTCCAGTCATGTCTAATAATAACAGATGGTAAGAGTATCCTCTAGAGAGCCCACATTTTTAGGATGATGGGTTATTAATGTTTCATTAAGTGGAAAAATATCCTAGCTACATGCCAGTCATGTTCATAGGAGACAACATGCACATAAACATATAGTAAATTCTGCAAACTTCACTTACAAAAGGGAAAAATAAAAAACAGGTCATTCCTTCTATAACCACTACCCTAGAATAATCTAGAAAGCTACAGTTTTTTATTAAAAAATAAAAGAGAACACTAAATAAAATTACAAATTTCAAAATTTGTTCAACGTTTAAATGAGGTTCTATTGTGCCTCAAGAAAAAATAACCTAATCCCGGCCTTCCTAAAATGTTTAGACCCGCTAAAATGATCAAGTATTGCCAACGAAAAACTGGCCATCAAATATGCAAAGGACATAATAAAATAAAAAGACTAATATGATGTTATTGGAAATTGGAACCTTAAAAGTACACAATGAAAGGTAACACAAGGTGTTACTGAAAACATATATTCAGGATTATCACAAAATATATCATTGTAACAATAATGCTACTTATTCAAAATGGGTGACAACACATGTACAGACCAGAGACAGTTTTGCAACAAGAATCCAAATAGAAGACTAATTATGGATAATCTTTTTAAAGTTTTCAAAGCTTGTGACATGATTACAAAAAACCATAGATAATCATCATATCACAACTCCTAGGATTCTTTCTTACTACTTGATTTACTAATGTTACATCTGCAAGATGGCCATCAATTTTAAGTCTCTAACCTACTGTTATCCAATGCTGATCTCCTCATAGCTTGATTTATGCAGAAATTTCTTGCTCTCTACACAAAGTGTTGATGCTGAGTGCAAGCACTAACTTGCTGCTCATATCAAATGCCAACTCTGTGTCTTCCAATTAAGTGTGTATATGTAGATTCTGAAGAACACAGCCCCATCAGGCAATATAGTCTTGGTGATGGAAAAACCATTATCAAACTCAAGGCACTTCATCTTCCTATGCAACCATTGGAATCGATCAGGCAACGACCATCAGCATTGAGATGAGTTTTCAAGAAAAAGTGATTTATAGCCTAGTTAATTGTGATTTTGTTTCTAAATTTTTTGCTAAGATTTATCCTAGGCATTCCTTAATGATGTGATGGGGGTTGGCATCTCAGGCTCTCTCCAACCATGAACACAACACGTTTTAAGATACAGAGTTTCCCAGTCTGCACATTTCCCATTATACACCTAGCTTCTGTGGTGACGTCATGATGTTCCCTAGTTGGTTTCTTTCCCCCAAAGGAAGGGGGCAAATCGAAAGTGACTTAAATCTGATTTTGAGTCTGGACTTTTCTTTGAGGACCTTGGTGAAGTGTTTCAATACAACATTGTTGCCTTGGGTGGTGGACTTGGTGGGGATGTTTAACATGGTTGGATATTGCTTTTGGGTCTGGATGTGTTCATGAAGATCCCAGATTTCGTTATGAATCAAGACTACTTAAAATTGTTCTTCTGGAATAAACTATAATTGATGGGTCCAGTAGAGATAAGTAAAATGTCTGAAAGGAATCATACCATGCAGTTGTTCCCAGTACATTGCAAATCAGCACACAGTAACCAAATCATTTTAAAATCAAAGAATATGAACCTGTGTGAGATATGGAGGCAATAAGCGTCGATCACTTAGTTGAGATAGCATGCACCCAGCAAAATATGCTGCATTTGCCTGAATAACAGGCCAGGTAGTTTCGAATGCCTGCAATATAATAAACCCCAAAAGTTAAACATGGAGAGAATATTTGTGAAGAACCAGATGTTTTTTTAATTTAGAATTAGATGACAAGTTATTCACAATGCAGATTTAACAATAACCTGGATGGCAGATGCCATGTAGGTATCCGTTCTGAGAGTAAAATGTTCACAGAGATTCTTGGTGAAATCTTTCACAATGTCCTCATAATCACTCCTTGAAGATATATGAACAGTAGCACAAAGTCAAAATCAACTTCGAATTGTAACTCCTCAAAAACTAAATGCAAACTATAGGAAGAAAATAATCCACCTATATTTCCATAGCAGAAGAACATGAAACAATTATTTATCTAATATGCTCATGGCAGTTGATACCAAGCTAGAGTTTGTATGCACACAAGTACCCCATCGTAGCATGCAGGAAAAGCTTAGATTTTATCAAAGCTAAAATGGTTCTAGGCATGGCATCTTACTTTATTATTTATATTTACTCAATATGTTGTTTCATCTCTATCTATTCAAGAGACAATTGGTAGATTTTCAGAATAAAATTTGGCTAAAATAAAATTAGAAGTCTTTTCTAATAATACTAAATATCAAAATGAAAATTTGACTCAATGAACATGCTCCCGTATCAAGATCGATCCTTCATAATATCTAAATACACAATCCTGCATCGATGGTCCATGAATTTGTATTACTCTATCCAGGTAAAAGCATATTAGTAAAATACAGTTTTACTCACCTGTGGTCTGAATTAAAAGCTCTGCTGTTGATCAATAATATAAAGTCCTCTATATCCAACAAAGGCAATATTTGTCGCAATGTATTCTGTAAAGAAAAGAGTATACAGTACAAAATGATAAGTGAAGTCTAGAGAGATTTGATTATTTTCTACAAGATGTAGGGAAAGAGTTGAACATTGGCAAGAAATGTACCTTGCATGCTTGACGAACTATGGTTTCCTCATCCTGTACATGGAAAATCAAGCGTGGTAGACTAGAATGGACCTGAAAAGAAGACCACATGTTGTTTCAAATAGTGGAACAAGGACTGATCCAAGGCAATGGAAGATAGTTTAGTTTGGCTTTAAACACACAAAAAACATGGTGTTGCAGTTTCTACTATTATATAATGCTCGAAAACCCACACACCTTCACAAATTTGAGACAAAATGTAATAATGACCAGAATAAATGAAATTGATTGCCCATGGATTTGTTAAACTTTTGAACCAGAAAATATATATTGCAATAAAAGAAATGCAAAACACAAAACCAACAAAGAACATAGATGACCTATCCTGGGAAAACCCTCCTCTTGAGGGTGGAAAAACCCAGCCCACAAAAAAAATGATGCCTTTATTTAGTTCTCGAACCAAAATCAAAATTTCTTGCTTATGATTGAAGTCTTCAGAACAAACAATCAATAAGCCTATTTTTACTTATATCAAATATCTCAGTTTCTGATATATCAAATTGATTACAAAGAAAATGCTAAGTTGCCGGTTTGGGTTCGGTTCAAGTTCAAAGTTCGAGAACCGGTTCGCTGGTTTGACAAAATTTTGGAAAGGGGTTTGGGTTCGTTTATATATATATACATTTTAATGAAGCATGAGTTAAAATTAGACTGTAGCATAGTAGCATAAACACATTTAAACAATAAAAACTTTAGAACACCATAAACAATAACATATCATAGAGATCATAACATCATATAGTAACATAGTTCAATCAACTTCAACATCAAAGATGAAAGATTCAAAACATTTAAAATATCAAATTCAAGTATCATTGTTTCACATTCAAGGTTTAACTAATGGAATGAAAATCTATTAAAATTCAGAATTTTTAGTTCTAAGTTCTTCAATCTTCCACTTCTTCATATTCTTCTTCTTCTTCATCTCCTTCTTCTCTGCCTCTGCTATTACTTGTACCAAGGCCAATGGGATCAGCAACAGAATCAACAATGGTATTGGCATCAAAGTCATCAAAATTATCAATTGTAAGCCCAACAGTGGAAGCATCTAAGTCCACAATCTCTGCATCTACATCCCACTTCTTTAGAAACATCAAATGACAATGAGAGGGCACAAAACCAATTAATAACACCTTTTTAGGTTACATGGACGCCAAAACATTATACAAAATTGCAAATAAAACACTTAAAATCAAGTCTATAGCTGTGGGTTCGAACTGGGTTCGATTTTTTGGACGTGGTTCGCCCGGTTTGAACCAAATTGAACCAGGCCTGTGAAAAGAGGACCCTGGTCGAACCAAATTGAAACCGGACCCGAACTTGGAACCGGTTCAAACTAGATCACGGTTCAGAAGGGGGGGGGGGGGGGGGGGAGGTACCCTTGCAACCTAGAGAAAATGAGTCACACACAAAGGCAAACAATCATACATAAATTGTATATCTTCAACAGTACAAAAGAGAAGCCACAACACCTATATTTTTTAAGTAGATGAATACAAAACTCTAATCACTTTAACACACACTAACTGAATGGAATGACTTGAGCATATGATATGAACATTGATGCTACAAAACTGAAAAGCTCCACCATTTCATGATGAAATTCAAGGCATTAATACCCAACCAAGAATGGTTTCTAATACTCCTATAAAGATCGACGACATAAATCTAAGTGCCTTCTAAAACAAAATACACATCATAGAATTTTGTTGACTTCTTTTTTAATCCCTTGTAGCCTATACATGAGATTTTGAAAACATCCAAAACTGAAGTGCAATGAGCAATAGTAGTCTTCAAATCCAATCTACTATGGTATATAACATCACTCAATGCAAAGGATGAATTGTCAACTATGTAGATGTCATATTTATATCCTCCTTTCCCAAAATGCACATAAGAAACAAGTTGAAACTACCTTTACTGAGTGCTGCTCTGAAAAGTTTAGCAAGCTCATGAACAAGTTTTGGGATCCTTTCAAAATCTATAGTGTTGAAGTCTTCAAGAATAAATACATCACAAAAAGAATCCACAGTAACTCGGAGACTCGCACCCCCTCCCAAACCTTGAAGTACCCGTCCCCGAGACGTTCTTGCACCGGGTACTTGAGTACCCAAGCAACCCGACCTCTACCATTCTGCAACCATGCCGTCGCTGGGATGTGTACTTGAATTTCTATTTGAATTTTGGTTTTTGAATGTTACTATTGGGTATGTAATACATTACTATGTTGAATGTCAATGGTTCTAATTCATGTTGCAATTTTGCTATGTTCAAGTATTTTAATTTGTATGTTCTAGTGAACTATTGAAACATCATTTCATAACTATCATTTCAAGTTCTATATGTATACTATACAACACCCCTCTTTGGCTTGTCCTCCCCTTGCAGCCGTCCCTCACCGTTTCGAAAATGAGGCCCATTTTCCCTACATCCCAGAAACTCGCCCTGGCATCCCGCTGTCGTGAAGTACCCTTGTATGGTGTAACACTGGAAGAGTTTGCACTCCTTGTGAATAATTTGCTAAGTTACCAATTCCGGTTTTGATGCTGATGCAGGTGTGGGGTACTGATGCGTGGATGCGTGGACTTTGGATGCATTTGGGTGCTTCCATACATAAGTATATATATATTTAAAAATATATATAATATATATTAATACATATATATATTTATGTAAAGTTGTCAACTATAATTTATGACAATGTATGCAAAGAAATACAAGAAATATCAAATATACAAAAATAAACCATTCATTGAATCATTATCATAATCAAATTGAAATAACATTAATCAAAACATCAAGATTCCAATGCAATTTGAATTATGAAATCAAAACATAGTTCATGATTCAATGTTGATCAATCAAGAGTCAGGGCTCAAGATTCATAAATCACATTCAGTCATTCAAAATCATAAGGATTCTCAAAATAATACACATTCTCATCATGTCCTTCTGCTGCAACACTTGCAAATTTATTTGAACATGCATGGTTCCAATGTGCTAGATGCACGTGCTATGATGTTATCAACATCATCATCCGTCATGACAGTAAGATCCTGAAGTGTTGCACCCAAGTCTACAGATTCAGAGGCTATATCCCAAAGCTTGGTTGACCCTTCCTTGTATCCATCCTCCTTATGTGACAAAAGATGCAAGTTGATATGTATATAACCAAGTCCTCAGCTTTCTTTAAGCCCAACCGGTTACGCTTCATTGAATGGGTATAGGAGTATGTACTCCAATTCCATTCAGTAGAAGAACTTGCAACCTGAATAGTGTTCATAAAATTTTAAAATTTTAAAATTAAACATGCAAATGAAAAGCAAATTAGAGAATGTTAAACACCAATGTGTAGAATACAATTGCTAAATAAATAAATAAATGAAAACTTACTTGTGAGAGGATCTTGATTGCAAGAGGTTGTAGATGCTTGAATGGCTGACCATAAATGTACCACCATGTGATAGCTCCCATGTCATTTTGGTCCTTTATTGCATATGGAGTAAGTTTTGATCCTGAAGAAAATAAGCCAAATTCTTGCCTCACCTTTTTGTGTATTTCATCATCTAGGAAGAGTTTTGCAAATGCAGTGTAGCACCCAGTACTAACTTCTTCATCTGCATATGGTGCAATTCTATCCAGCATAGCAAGTATTACCTAGCTATAGTACCTTGGAGACAAGGCATATGCAAGGAGGTGCAATGGGGTAGTCATCCTCTCCCAATGATGATGAATGATATCCTCCACCTTTTTGCACAAGGCTTCACATTCTATGGGGTTAGTCTCATGTGCTTGTACGGAAAGCTTTACCTTTTCTACCATGGTGTCCATGGCATCGTACACATCCCCCAAGCAAGGTGCATCTATATCGGCAAAGCGTAGCATAGTCATGATAGGCTTGGTGAAATCCAATACAAATTGCACATGAGCCCACCAACGCTCATCCAAGATCATACCCCTGACCTTCAAGGCTCTCTCTGAATTTGAAGCCTTCCATATAGCCCATTGGTTACAAATAACCATTTGGCCCAAAGCTGATTTCACCTTGAGGAGTCATTTCAAAACGACAGTGAGATGCAAATTTAGTCTCAGCTACCTATAAACAAGTTGACAATATGACATCAAATATAAAACGAAGTTATAAACAAGAAATTTGATATTGAACATGAATATAAAACTTATTCAAAATAATTAAATTAATGAAACTAAATAATTACAACTCCAACTTGGAGAATGATCTGTATATAGATTGTGACATGTGGTGGTTTGTCACAAATATTTGTATCTCCTCTCCCTCTTGGTATATTTGCTTCACCCAATCTATTTGGGTGCCAATTTGTTGCATGACCAAGTTGAGAGAGTGTATGGTGCATGGTGTCCAAAAAATATGGTCGTATCAAGACTCAACCAAAGCACCTGCAACCCTACAATTTGTGGCATTATTTGTGACCACTGGAGCCACATTCTCATTATCCACCATCTCTATTGCCTCAATGAAAATTCTAATAATGAATTGTGAATCCTTAACTTGTCCTTCACAATCAATAGCCCTCAAAAACACAGCCCCTTTGGGGGACATTGCAATCACATTTATCAATGGTCGATTTCTTGTGTCTTTCCATCCATCAGATACAATAGTTATGCCAAAAGTTTTCCAAGATGTCCTAACTGGTTGAAGAGCTTTGTCTATAGAAATCTTTTCTTTTTGCAAAAGAGTAGTACACACCTTTTCATACCCAGGGCTAATGTAATCAGCTGGTGCTCTAAGGATGGTTGCAACCATTTCCCTCCAATATGGCGATCTTACCAAATTGAAAGGAAGACCATTGGCATAAAGGCAACATGCAATTGCTTCATTAGCAATCTCTCTTGCCTCCATTTTGAATGCTTGATCCAACAGACCTCTTTTGTGGGTAATAACTTCTACTTCATCCTCCTCCTCTCCCACTTTCAAAAATGGATGTTTAGAGGATGCAACATGATCAGTAGGCACATTCACTTTGCTCTTTGTAGATGAAAGTTTGCACAAACTTGTTTTTTATTTGCTCACTAAACGATCAACAACCTCTTCTTCTTTTATGAATATGGCTAACTGTGCATCGCTCAACCTTTTTCCATCTTTACTTCCCTTGCACAATGCTATTCCTTTACCAGTAGGGCCCATAAAATGAGCTTTGACCCAAGCATATGAACTGTTGAATGGTTTACTATAACATATATTGCATCTCCAAATGTATGGCCCACCTCTAGAAACTTGTGATGATCTTGTGGTGTGTCTCCATAATGGAGATGCCACATCAATATTGAAGTTATCCCTCTGTTCTTGCCCTGTTGCTGAACTTTGACTATTAGTAGTGGCCATTCTTGCACAATAGAAACTATGAATCTAATAATAAAATAGAAAAAATTAACTTAGAAATGTTTTTAAAAACTTCTCCATTTCTTTACCAAAAAAAAAATATATATATATCTTGAAAAATCTCTTCTAAAACTTGAAAAATTCATGAACTAAAAAAAATCACTAAACAAACTCATGAAATGGATAGAATGCTTACCTTAGATGCTTATTCGTCCTTTGTGGAAGCTCAATAGACACCCTACGAATGATTCTCTTCAAAACTAATGACCTTGCTTTCAAAATTCCACAATGGAGACCAAATGAGAAAAGAGCCCAACTGAAAACAAAATGGGAAGAATGGGCAATGAATGGCCTCTTTTAGGGCCATTTTAGGGTTGTGAGGCAAATGAAAGGAAAAAAAAACAAAATCATTTAGAGCACATGTTTTTTAAGTCACTTAAGTGATTGGGTGGTGGAAACAGTCGGATGCTCACAGGATGTGCTTAGATGCTTTCTGGATGCTCTCTGGAGCACCCCGCATGCATCCGCAGGAGACAATGGAGCTTCCTGGCAGCATCCAATACACCTCCTCTTGCATCCACGCACCAGTCCACATCAGCAACTCAGATAATTTGTATAGATGGATCCATGTGGAAATTTCCCCCAATCCACAAACATTTCTTCAAACACTTGGAACCAGGGAATCTTGTATGGTAAAGTTTGTTGTTCAAATTTAGAGAGGAAACTATGTTTACTATGGTCTCATGCAATAGTCCCTTGTATAATAAGTTTGCATATAAATGAACATAGAATCACTTGTTTGAGGTTATTAAGCTGATCTCTTGAAAGCAACAACTCAGAAGGAATGAGTGACTGAGAATTTGCGCCCATTCCATGTATATATAAATTGAGCAATTATATCAAAAGGTATAATAGCCTAAGTATATTCCAAACAAGCAGCAAAAATTTCAGAAATATAATCTTCCAAATTCAAATCGGACTTGCAACATATTTTTGTTTGACCAAGCATATGCCATATTGTCGGTCTCGATAGCAGCATCTCCTAGATTATCATCGGTTCATAATTCCCAATATAGGAATACAAAAGGTGTTCAAATTGGGACCCACACCAAATGCCAAACCATTTTCCAATTTAAGTTGTGACGAATTTTTTT
Organism: Cupressus sempervirens; assembly: GCA_028749045.1. Lineage (NCBI taxonomy): Eukaryota > Viridiplantae > Streptophyta > Pinopsida > Cupressales > Cupressaceae > Cupressus > Cupressus sempervirens. The sequence continues at coordinate 451,769,266 of CM053783.1, forward strand.
TTTTGTCAAAAATCTCTGAAATTGAATACTTGAACTGATGTATAAAAAATCTCGCTTTGCGTAATTCCCAATAATATTGGCAGCTAAGGCTGATTCCTCCTGTGTCAAACTACCGGCCACTCCTACAGCAAATCAGATATGATAGGTGCTTGGAAAAATAGTGAACCAAAATTTCAATCACCAATGAAATTGCAAATTCTTGCCGTTTCAAATGACGAATGCTTAAAGGAAGAGAATTTATTTATTTACTTTGACCAAGCAAAAAATGCCCAAAGTTTTGCTTTGTATGTTATGCATGAATGAGCCATTAATTATCTTCAGCTCAGACCTCCAACTAAGATATCTTGTACTCACACAAAATTATGATTCCTTTTGACTAACCACTAATGGAAAGGGATATGAAGCAGCCCTTAACCTGTAAATGATTCCTGAACCAACGGAAATTAAGCTTGACAAAAGCATGAGGGCATAACAACAAACTATATCAATGTTCAAATTTCCAACCCTTCACAATCACAATATTCTCATCATTCCCGGGCTTGTAATCTCTATCACAACAATATGGACAAGCCACCATAGAAAATTTCCACAAATGGAAACTTAAACCTTTCTACAATCGCAACATAAGAGTCTCACGATTGACTAGTGCTTTCCACAACGACTCCTCCATCCACAAAAAATATTCTAAATTCAGTAAGAACATTGCTCAAAAGGTACGAACAATCATGATAGCGTAATTTCACCATACACCAACGCTTGCCTAGACAATACCTTCTCTAAAATTTGGTGAATACCCAAGCTTGATGATAGAAATATATAAATGTTGCAAGGAAGATTTGACCAATGAGAATACCCGATGACAAAAAATAAATGCTCGACACTAAATAAGCTCATCATATTCACTATCATTTGTGAACATTATAAATCCCCAAATATTGGGGAGAGCGAAAAAGGCAAACAATGTGAAAACTCGGGAAATATATTTTAATCTTTGAATACTATCTCCATTATAAGCAAACGCAATCGAATAGACACTGCGACTAATAATAGTAATGCACAAATAAAATTCAACACAACACAATAATATCAAATGTCATTTGGTATTGTTCGCTAAACTTTAATAAAAGGGCCACAACTGCCTTTGCCAAGATAATAGCATTAGTTCAACTCAAAAGGGGCTATGAAGCGTCTCAATGAAGAAAGACAACACATTTATAAAACCTTTGCATCTTAACTTTATAAATAAAACACTGGAAATAGTAAAACAATATAGCTTCCGCCTCTCACAATATTAGCCTAATTTAAAAAAATATAACTTCTGCCTCTCAAACTATTAGCCCAATTTTATAATAAAATTCTCCCCTAAGCTTTATCTCTGATATAAAAAACCTTGAAGAGCTTCATAGGCTAGCAAAATACACAACTCTGACACAACTATAATATCTTGGAGTAGAGTTACATAGACTAGCAAGATACACAACTCTAATACTATTGTAATATTCTTGAGTGGATATTTTCCTCAAATCTCTTACAAAAATCTTAGAATTATGCAAACAATAAGTTTCATGCAGTGCATTTCAGATTTAACTGAAAAAACCCACAAAATAACTAAATAAAATGAAGTCTCATATATGATATTGCAATCAATCTTCAACAGAAATAAATTTTTAGAAATAATACTACAGCAAAATAACCAGTCCAATTGTAGTTACAAAAATTACAGCAAAACTGGATATTAGGAATATGAACTTGAAGCATTACGAGAAACACTTGTGCGATGTTTCCAACCAACAATGGGTTTCCATCCACTGTCCCAAATTTGTGGGTTTTCATCCTCTTACCTACTGACTTTCCAAGACTCTCCAAGAGATAGAAAATGAAATCCAAATTCATAAACCCAGCATGATATGAAATGAAACTAGCTTCCTTCTTTAAAACTCAAAGTTGGGACCCTTTTGTCTTTTTCCTCTTCCTCATTTGTCATCTTTTTAACTTTATAATATTAAAAATGACACTTTCCAAATTATTTGCATTAACTTCTTAACAAGTCATTTTAATATTTTGAGTTGGCTTGTATTTTCCTAATGTCCTAAAAAAGGGGCATTACAGAGAGTATCCATGGGCAGAAATGTCAAATATGATGTCAAAACAATAAAAACCACTTAAAACATGTGCTATTTGTATTGGAATCATGAACACAACTGTATATGCAATGTCTTTCTAGTTATTTCAATTTGAATATTTTGAAGATTTGTGAACTATCAATTGACCTTTAATTAGTGTTACATGACTTGCTAGACTCGGTGAGTCCTGAGGCACGCTAGGCAAAACGAGGCCAATGGCTTCTTGCCTTGGACTCGCTGAGACAACTGACTAGCCAAGTCCCATTAGGTAGACTTGGCCAGCAGCCAACATCCAAACAAGACCAAAAAAGTTATTTTTAAATTTTTGTTTTTGTTTTTTTTTTGGGTATGTTAACATTGTAAAGCATAAGTTAGACCTTAAAAGGTCATTCTATCTCTTGCAAACACAAAGAATAGAGAAAGAAGAGTTGAGGAAAGACTATTGGGGTTTTGGAAGATAAATTAGCAAAATAGTTGGCTCTCCTCTATTAGTTGCTGATTGTTTGTGCCACTTTGTAGCTTGCATATATGCATTGAGAGGAGTTAAAAGAAACATTTGGAGGAGGCTTCTTCAAACTTGGGTTACATTTTCAATTTTAGAGCAAATTTGAAGAGGTAAAGTACATTTTTTCATGTTATTTTGTAAACTTTTTTAACATTCATGAATTTTTTTTTATTTGTATGTGTTTGGACTCTTTATATTTGTTTTATTTTATGGTGATGGAAAACTTGAAAAGTAAGCAGCCCTAGTGTTTGTAAATTGGGTTTTTTATATTCAAAATGTTTATATATTTATTTATTGTATATTGCAGCAGCAACAACATCATGTCTCAACCTGAGGGTAGTAGAACTATGCTTAAAACTTACCTTGATGCTGACCCTAGTGCAGTAGCAAGGGATAGGGCTTTGAAACATGCTATTCTTGGGCATAAAAAAGGAGTTGTGACATGTTGACATTTTATGAAAACATATAATGGAGGAGGCATTAATAAATTGAAATATCACCTTGCACATATACCAAAGTGTGATATCAAAAAATGCAAAGAGGTACCTCAAGATGTTATGCATGATATGCAAGCTCTATTAGAAAAAATTATGTCACAATTTGTTGGAACTAGAAGTGTAGAGGGCTCCTCAAGTTATCATGGACATGGTCACCCTCCAATTCCACCTTCTTCTACTATTGCATCTCAAACTGCAAGCATTGGGCCTCAGGTGCATACACAAAGATCCTTATTTGATTCCATCTTTGTTCCATGCACAACTCCAAGTGCACAACCATCACTTGAGAGCATGGCTTGGAATAAGGAGAAGCATGAGCAAGCAGAGTTGAAACTTGGAGATTTCTTCTTCTACAACAACCTTCCATTTAATGCAGCAAGGTACTTATAATTTTAATTTTTTATTTGTATGTCTTTCCTTGCTTGCATAATAAGTATACTTATATTGTTTATTTAATTTATTTTAATTTTTAGGTCTCCTTATTGGCAACTTGCCATAGATGCTGTTATTGTTTGTGGTCTGGGGTTCAAAGTTCCTAGTGATGAGGAGCTAAAAGGTCCTATTTTGGCTCATCGTGTTGCTGATGTAAAAGTTGAAATTGAGGAGCAGCATAAAGTATGGGTTACAAAGGGTTGCACCATCATGACCGATGGTTGGACTGATAAAATAAATAGAACACTACTGAATTTTCTTGTCTCCTCATTAGGTAATTCAATATCGTACTTAGAAAGTTAGAATTTAATAATTTAATAGTAAATTGATCGATCATTATGATTGTACTAATTTTTAAAAAAAATTCTCAAGTTCCACGGTGATTTTGAAATTAGTTAATGCCTTAGGGAAGACCAAAAATGCTAAGTATCTTTGTGAGGCAATTGAGGAAGTGTTGAAGGAGGTGGGTAAGGAGAATGTTGTGCAAACTATGACAAATAATGCAGCAAATTATGTTGCTACTCGTAAACTTCTTATGGAGAGGCACCGCCACTTGTTTTGGACCCTTGTGTTGCCAATTGCCTTAACTTCATGTTGGAGGATCTAGGTAAAATTCCTTGGATAAAAAACTATGTAGAGCAAGCAAGAATATTTGCAAGTTCGTATACAATCATGCTTGGGTCCTCAACTTTATGAGGTGACACACAAAAAATAAAGACTTGTCTCGTCCAACAATCACTAGATTTGCAACAAATTTTCTCACATTGTAATCTTTTCTTAATGTAAATGCTAGTTTGAAAGGTATGTTTGTATGTGAGGAGTGGACAAATTCATCATATTCAAAGCTCAATGCAGCAATTGAGGTGGTTGATCGGATTTTTGATGACAGTAGCTTTTAGAAGCCCGCCAAGAAGATTGTGGAGTTAATTTTCCTTTTTGTGCTCATTTCCATTTAAATTCAGTATTTTTGTTTAAGTTTTAAACACTTGTTTATGTTTATTGACATTGACATTGTTCACTTTTAAATGAAAAACTTAAAGCTTTATATTTTTTTTTTCACAATAATTACAATTCGTAGAGCCTCTTATTGTTATCCTACGAATTGCTAATGGAGAGAAGCTCTCGATGGGTTACATTTATGAGGGCATGGATAGTGCAAAAGAGGCCATTCGAGCTTTTTATGCAGGGAATCATGAAAAATATAGTTCCATATAGGATGTTCTTGATAAGCGATGGCACAATCTACTTCATAGGCCTATACATGTAGCTGCTCACTTTTTTAATCCAACATACCAATTCAGCCCAAATTTTAAGGCTGATGAAGAGGTGTTGAGTGGCCTCTATGATGTTATAGAGAGAATGTCACTTGATGCAACAGTTGGAACAATTATAGTTTGTGAGATAGAGATGTATAAGAGAGCACTAGGAAACCTATTTTCACGAGACGTGTAAGAAAAACTGGACATAACTGATGCCTACTAAAATATATGATTCCAAATTCTAAATTCTATTTATTACCACTTTAGAATCTAGAATCTAGATTGATAAAGCCAAATTTAAAGAATTGATTTAAAATTTTCTTGTTTCAAATGTATGGTGGGAGATGTTTGGCGGTAAGGTGTCAAATCTACTGAGGATTGCAATTTGTATTTTGAGCCAGCCATTTAGTGCTTCAGGATGCGAATGCAATTGGAGTATGTTCGAGCATATACACTCAAAGAGGTGCAACAGGTTGACAACAAAAAAGTTAAATGATCATGTTTTTGTTCACTACAACCTTCGCTTCCACCACAAACAAATTTTGGGTAGCAACACATCTCCCATTGTATTAGAGAAGGTTGATATACAAGCAAGTTGGAACACAGAGGTTGATGATCTGTCTTCAGTGATGAAGATTTGGAGTTAGTTGATCAGGTTGATTGAGAGGTAGAGGTAGTTGTAGAGTGGAAATATCATACAATTTCACAGGTACACAGAATGGTCCAATTGATACATATGAAGTAAAACCTAAAACATACCATTCATACCACAATAACAGTAGGCAAAGAAATGATTTCTTTATTAATACCAAAAACCAACATGAGTACATTACCAATGTTCTAGACTTTGAAAGAAGGGTCAATTAGTTGGAAACCAACTGACGCATTTCCTTACCACCTGTAACAAACAGATTTTCCTATCGAAAAACAAAGATGGTTTAAACTAAGAACTTCTAACATTCATATATGTACAACTAAATCCTTTTCACATAACATTAACTACTTTTAACAAATTAACTAAAATAACCATAACCTTATCAATGTTCATCTGATAATAACTATTTTAAAAGACCTTAAATTATTAATCATAATTATAAATCAAGCAACTGCTAATCATCTAATAACAGTTAATGGTTAATGACCATCTTCATTAACCGTCAATACAACGTATATAAAGAACTACCTATTTCACATGATCATGAAAGAATAATCTGTTAAATCCAACAGTTATGAACAAGTTTCAAATTAGGTCAAAATTTTGGGATGTAACATACCCTACCCCTTAAATTTTTTTCATCATCCCTAATGAATATCACAACTAAATTTTAAACAATACTTAATCAATTTAATTTAAGAAAAGAAAGGGAAATGTTTTGATTCCAGCCCTAGAGAAAAGATGAGGGTATTTTTGAAAAATTTCATTATAATCCTCCCAAGTGGCATTATCCTTTGCATACTGATCCTACTGGACCTTGCATTGTGTCACCTCCCAATTTCGAAAGCATAGCTTACGCACCTCGAGTATTCTGAGTGGTTTTATTTCTACCACCTCTAGTTCTCGCACTTGTAATAAGTTCCAATCAATTATATGATCATGATGGCTAATGTATTTCTTAAGCTATGACACATAAAAAACATCATGCATCTTGGCAAGTGTTGGTGGTAAAACAATTTTGTAAGCTACTAGGTTCACAAATTCTAATATTTCAAAGCGTCTTTGGGGCTAACTTGACATTCTAACCAAACTTGATAGTACTCTTTTGAGGTTTTACCCTTAATAGTACTTTTCTCCCACTGAGAATTCTCTAGGTGTTCTTTTTGGATCTGCATAGCTTTTCTTTGTGATTAGCTTCCTTCAATCTTTGACGAATCTGGATTATTTGTCCTTCCATTTCCTTAAGCATTTTAGGTCCAACAATAGTTCTGTCTTCCAAGCGATTCCAACTCACAGGAGTTCTAGATTTGTGGCCATATACAGCCTCAAAGGGAGCCATTTTAATGGTGGATTGATAGGAATTGTTATACGCAAATTCCGCCAAAGGTAAATATGTTTCCCACTGGTATTGCCAATTCATACAATATACTCTCAAAAGATCTTCTAATACCTAGTTTACACTTTCTGTCTGACGATCTGTCTCAGGATGATACGTTGAACTGATGTTTAGTTTAGTACCTAGTGCTGAAAATAATGTTTGCCAAACTCTACAAGTTATCCCAACATCCCTGTCTGAAATAATTTTATTTGGGATTCCATGCAATCTGAAAATTTCTCTCATGGATTTATGAGCAATTTCCGGTGCTCCATCAATTAGATTTCCTGGTATAAAATGAGCAACTTTTGTCAATCTATCAACTACTACTAGAATCATATTGTGTCGATTTCGTGTCATTGGTAATCCTTGTACAAAATCTATGGAATTTATCTACCATTTCCACTTTGGTACTTCATTAGGGTGCAAAAGGCTAGCAGGGTATCCATGTTCTGCCTTTACTCTTTGGCATTCTAAACAACTTACCACAAATTCTGTTATCTCCCTTTTCATTCTTTTTCAAAAATATAGAGATTTTATATCAGACAACATTTTAGTTACCCTAGGAGGGCGGGGGCCCTAGCTCGGTTGGCTAAATCTTCCCTGTTGCAGGGGGTTGGTCACGGGTTCTAGTCTCCCCCGTCCTCGTGGTACCGGTGGGCGTGTTGCGCCAGCGCTACCGGTCACGTTAAAAAGTTTATCAAGCGCACTGCAGTTTATAGGGGGGCCGTGTTGCACCGATTTCTGCAGTCTAAAATAAAAAATAAAAATAAAAAAAAAACATTTTAGTTACCCTAGGGTGTCCTGAATATGGAGCTGAATGAGATTCTTCGAGAATCATTCTTCGGAGTTAAGAGTTATTGGGTACACAAATCTTGTTATGATATCTTACCAATCCATCTTCTTCTAGACTAAATTTTGAATACTTAGAATCCTGTGGGTCCTTGATAAGAGCTAGGCTAATTTTTGCATAAAACTCATCATGTTCTAGATGTTGTAAAATCTGGTCCTTTAATCTGAAGTTTATAGTAGCCATTGCAGAAATGTGTCTTCTCCTACTTAGGGCATTTGCCACTTTGTTTTCATTGCCTTTAATATAACTTATTACGAATTCGTAGTCTGCTAAAAATTTAAGCCAATTTCTTTGTCTGGCATTTCGATTTGGTTGAGTGAAGATATATTTTAGGCTGTGATGGTCAAACAGTAGTTAAAAAGGTTTACCAATCAAATAATGTCTCCACATTTGAAGAGCATGTACAATAGCTGCTAATTCTAGATCATGAGGTGCATAATTTTGCTCATAATTTTTCAATTTCTTAGATTCATATGCAATTACCTATTCATCTTGCATTAGCACAACTCCTAAACCTTCTCTTGATGCATCTATTATAATTACGAATTCCTTTTGTGGGTCAGGTACTTTTAGTATTGCATCTGTAGTTAGCTTTTCTTTCAAGTATTCAAAGGTTGTTTGACATTTTTCTATCCAGACAAATTTCCTTCCTTTCCTCTGAAGTGATGTAATCGGGTAAGTTATCTTGGAGAAGTTCTTGACAACTTTCCTATAAGACCCTGCCAATCCCATAAAACTTATTACTTGTGTCACATTTTTAGGTATAGGTCATTCCTTAATTGCTTTAATTTTTGACAGATCTATGGGTATGCCGTGAGCTGATATAATGTGCCCTAAATACTGAATTTCCTTTTGATAGAAAGCGCATTTAGACAATTTTCCATATAATTTATGTTCTCTTAACCTTTGCAAAAAAAATTCCAGATGTTTTTGATGCTCTTCATTCTTTGAATAAATTAAAATATCATCTATAAAGACCAACACAAACTTATCCAGGTAATCTTGAAATATGTTATTCATTAAGTTCATAAAAACTGCTGGGGCATTGGTTAACCCAAATGGCAATACTGTAAATTTGTAATGCCCATACCTAGTTTTGAATGCAGTTTTGTGAATATCTACATCCTTAATACGAAGCTGGTGATATCCTAACCTCAAATCAATTTTTGAAAACACTATTGCGCCCTTCATTTGATCAAAAAGATCATCTATTCTAGGAAGTGGATACCGATTCTTGATGGTAACCTTATTGAGCATTCTATAATCTATTCATAATCTCATAGTTCCGTCCTTCCTAACAAACAACATTGGGGCTCCCCATGGTGAAACACTGGGCTAGATTAGTTTTGTATATAACATATCCTGTAGTTGTATTTGCAACTCAATTAATTCTGTGGTAGTCATTCGATATGGTGCTCAAGAAATGGGTTCTGCTCCTGATATCAAATCTATGGTAAAATCAAAGGCTCGGGAAGGTGGTAGACCAAGGAGTTCTTCTAGAAACACATCATGATAATTCTTTAGATAGGAATATTTTTCTTCGAAAGATTCCTTTAACTTTCTCTAATTTCCCCATCTTCAAGAATGCAGTCATCTCCATAAGTGGTGTTTTTAAGCTCTCCCATTTCCTCAACTCTGATTGCAAAGATCTCACAACCCTTTTCTTCCATATTTCTCAAGTTGCACGGCAGATATTTGTTTTGGTTTAATTTCATGTTTAATCACTATAATGCTAGCAGTCTACCTTGATCATCCAAAAAATTTACAATTTTGGCAAGACAATCCACCTTGGCCCTACACTCACTGAGCCAATTAATGCCTATGATAATGTTGTAAGATCCAAGAGGTGCTACATACAAGTTCAATTCCATTGAGAAATTTGGAAAATCAACCTGAGTCTCAAATAGACGGTGCTCTACCTTAGCCCTTGATTGGTTTGCATATTCAACTATCCATGGTTTTGCCATAAAACTAGATCTCTTTGGGAATCTACTTAATAGTTTAGGTGATATAAAATATTTAGAAGCACCAGTATCAATTAAAATGGAGACAGGGTTCCCGTATATCGTACTCGGAGTTTCAATTGGGCCAATTTGTTGTTCTGCTTGTCTATTCTCTAGGGCTGCATGGATCCTTTGCTGATAAACTTGCTGTTGTTGTGGAAGAGGTGGTCGTTACAGCTGATTGGTGTTGGGTTTGACGCGGCATTTATTAGCATAATGATCTCCATAAGTGAAACATCTTGAAGATGGCCCCTTCCTTTCATTACCCTTATTATTCTTACTTGTACTAAAATTACTTCTAACATCCTTGATTCCATTTCCTTTTGATTCTAGTTTGTTGTACTTGAAATCCTTAAACTGTTTATTTTGAGATCCAATATGAGCACCTTCCGTATTCAAGTTCGTTTTCCTTTTATTATCCCTAATGGAGTCATCCTTCTTGATTTTGTATTCTTGCCGAACAGCCTTCTCTAGAGCTTCCTCCATAGTTCGAGTGAGAATGTCAACTACTCCTCCTATTCTGTTGTTCAGACCCATAATGAATTTTCTCACATTCAGATTTTTATCCTGCTGATATGGTGGTACACACTTCAGTAGTTGAGTAAATTTCTCTCAGTACTTATGTACAGTCATACCTCCTTCCTTCAAATTTTGGAAGTCTAGAAGTTTCTGGTCATAGAAGGTTTGGGGTAGCTAGTGGTTTCTAAAAATGGTTGCAAACTTCTCCCAAGTAATCTCAGTGGTTTTAATGTTTTGCTCCATTGTGGTGTTTCCCCACCAAGTTGCAGCTCCTCCAATAAAGTGGTATATCCTCCAAACTGCTTTTGAGGTTTTTGAAAAGTTCCTCATTTCAAAATACTGTTCCATTTCAGTTAGCCAAGCCTCTGCATCCTCTTCGGACTTAGAACCGACAAATTTGGGTGGTTTGATTTTCTTAATATCTGCCAATAGATCAGGCACTATTTCTTGTTTCTTTTGTTTTTCAATTTGAATGGGTGAAGAGGTTGTCTTATTATATCTAGAGATTTATGTCTTTGTTCTAAGAGGAGGTGATGATTGAGTTTCCTCATGGTTATGCCCCATCTGGGCTGCCATCTCATTCATTCTTCTTTCCATATTATCCAACTTCAATTGTGTTTCTTGCAAAATCTGAAGTAACAAGTCAGTGGATGATTGAGTGCTTTCTCGGACTGTGCCATGATCTACAACATTCTCGTTGCTATTCATTTTGTTTGTTTAACCTGGAATTTACAAAATTTGTGTCAATTTATTGAATATGTGTGTGTGTGTGTGTGTGTGTGTGTGTGTGTGCGTGTGTACCTACAATTCAAAGAGTTTGCAAATGCATAATACACATAATTTAAATCAACTTAATACTTTGCTGCTGCATTTCATGGCAGCCTTATTTACAAAAATTTCCTCTATTGAGGATGTTTACATCATAAAATTTAATCTTGCTTCTCAACATTTAGTTTTGACTCAAATCGGTACATATCCCACACCATCTAGGATCTGTGAAAATGTAGAAGAGAGTTGCCCCGACGAGTGTTCCAGTCTTGAATTAATTTGTTCCTATATGCTGCTTTACTAGCAAGAGTCCACTTGACTCTTTCTTTCTTCATTCGTTGCAATGCCTAATTCAGAGTTTTGTTATCTTGGGGCGTGGAGCAGCAAGTATAATCAAATTTTGGCATGATTTTAATTAAATAAGGAAAGATGGGATGTTGAGCCTTCTTGCGGGGTGTTTTACGAACTTGTATCCTGTATAATCACTCTAAGAATTTTTCAAATTTACATGCAAGGTAGTGTGCTCTAGGTTCAATGTTGAACCCAATGCTCTGATCCCATATGTAACAAACAAATTTTCCTATCAAAAAACAAGACAGTTCAAACTAAAAACTTTCAACATTCATAAATATACAATTGAATCCTTTTCACACGACATTAACTACTTTTAACAAATTAACTAAAATAACCATAACCTTATCAATGTTCATCTGATAATAACTATTTTAAAAGACCTTAAATTATTAATCATAATTTTAAATCAAGCAACTGCTAATCATCTAATAACAATTAATGGTTAACGACCATCTTCATTAATAGTTAATACAACGTATATAAAGAACTACATATTTCGCATGATCATGAAAGAATAATCTGTTAAATCCAATAGTTATGAACAAGTTTAAAATTAGGTTAACATTTTAGGATGTAACACAACCTAACTGCCTAGCCCAACTAGCTTTAACAAGTACTAAACATAATAGTTAGTTAATTTCAACTACATCTATCCTCCCAAAAAAAGAAGTCGCCTTCTAGACTACTGTAGAAGATGAAACCAACAAAAACAACTTTGACTTCAAGAGGAAGGATGGGAGGACATCCTTGTGCTCGGAATTCCCCATAGTCATTGCACGTCTCACTCAGCTGTCTTTTGTTTTGTTCAAATGCCCTGCAATACCTGTAATGTGTCCATCTTTTTGGTTTCTACGGTGGTGACCTTGTTCTCCATTACATCTTTTTCTTTGTTCTAGGATTCCTGCATAGCAACTTTCTCCGTTGCCCATTATTGTTGAAAACTCTTTCTTTCTAGCTTGCAAGCTTTAGCTAGGGGTTTTTTTCCTTTTGAAGTTTCAGAAAGGTTCCCCGAGAGGCAACTTCGATTGCTGTTAGTGCCTCTATGAGAGGTGATTGATTGTTCCTGTCCCATGGAGATGATAGAGCTGCTTGTTCATGTAATAGTTATGTCCTCCTCTGACTAGCCACCCTACTCTAGTAGCCCCCAATCTGTGTGGCAGTCAGTCTGCATAAAGGTGGCCAATGCCTTAATTGCCTTTGATGATAGTTTCCAGATTTTGAGCCTTGGCCTACTGCACGATCTTCCTAATAGAATGCTCCATAGCATGAAGCTCAATGAGGAATAGTTCGGCCTTGGCTAAAAAAGATGTTGTGTCTAGTGGTTCTCTGTGCTCACTCTGTATTTCTACTTGCTCCTTAGGAGCTGTCTCCAAGGGTGAAGACACCATGCCTTCTTCCTCCAAGACGGTATCTGTCATGGCTACATTTGTACTAGCCACTGTCGTCATGCTACCCTAGGTGAATTTTTCCGGTTTTATCCTCTCCTATTGGCTGTGCCACAAGAGCAACCGAATGAACTATTTTTGGGCCAAGAGTTGTTTGTAACCTCACTTTATGGGCACACTTTGTTTGGCACCTCAAATCTATGACTTTAGCATGAGAGGGCTGTTTTGGAAAGATAAGTGATGCCATCTTCGGAACTGATATTCTGGAAGCTACCCATGTCGGAATTTGTTGCCTGTCACTTGTTCCTTCCTTTACTCCTACTTGATTTCGATTGGAATTATCTTTTGCCTCAATTCTGCCAGGATCACTAGGCAGTTTCTGGTAAAGCTTACGAGGTTTTGATACTCTTGTTGGAAATGGCCCCTCTGTAGGTGGTAAAAACATAACCGCCTATAGAGTCCCCTGCAAATGACTCAGGCCAATTTTTGCCTCCTGTGAGTCTGAGTAGGATGAATCCATATCGCTCCCTTCTTCTTCTGAGCTTTCATCATCCTCTTTTGCTTCTGTTTCTTCAATCACTACTATTTGTTTTGGTTTTTTTTTTTTGGGTTCACCTCCATTGTGAGATCCTACATCTATGGTATCCAAATGGAGCCAGTATGTCATAGCCAGTTTGTAAGGTTCTACTCTACTAGCCCGTACCAATGTCCTCTAGTCCTCATTGCTCACCTGAGTGCATACTGCTTCTAAGAACAAGGCCACCATATGATGAGGCACATAAAAGTCTTTGTGTTTCCACTCCATGAATTCTTGAAGTCTATCAGAAAGAAATTTAGCTCAGTTATATGTTTGCCTTTTATGCAATCCATCTACTGCAAGTAACATCCAAAAAGCAATCTTGGAAGTGCGGCTGCCCGCAGTGAGTTTTCTTTTAACCAAATCTACAACACAGTGCCATTCATCATTTGCTATGAAAATTTTCTTCAAACCCCTACTGTTTTTCAAGATTCCCTCCCATTTCAGGCTTGTTAGATCTTTTCGACACATTAATTTCAACCATTTCTTCTTATTTTCTACTGTCATAGAAGTTTTTTCCACTTCTTGCCCTTTGTTGGGAATTCCGAAAACCCCACTTATTTCTTCTGTTGAATAAGAAACTATCACCTTTTGCTGGAAATGCTGCACTATAGATTTATGGCCTGATTTCTCATACCTTGTGATTAAATTCCATAGTATAGGTTCAAACTCTTTTAATTAAAAAATCAGTATGAAAATGATTTTATCTACCTTTGTTGCACATAACGCTTTCTTCATATGATGGTCTACCTCTGCTTTTACCCACCAAGTCTTGCACTCGCTTCCCATTACACTTTCAAATGTAATATTCTCAGCCGTGACTGTGATTTTCCGTGTTGTTTTCCCTTTGCATTTTGTCATCTCCTTATTTTCGTTTTGGCCTCCAGTGCCATAGATTTCTTCTTTTTGGAGTCGATAATGTTTCCTCTGCTAGGATTCCCTATGCTTAATTTCACCATTGTACACTAATGAGTCAATCCCTAGATCTCTTGAACCATTTGTATATGCCACCTATACCAACTGTCCTTCTGGAGTGATTGCTTGTAACCAATTTCCATGTGTAGTTCCATAGACTGTACGGAATTTCAGACCTTAGTATCCCCTCATACGACTATCTTATGTCCTTTCTCCCCTGGTACAGATTTCTCACGTACTCTCTAGTTTTGCCGTACGGAATCACCTCCCGTGTACTGCTGCCATACAGATGTGTTTCCCTGCTATACAAAATTGATTTCTATGCACCCCTGTCATATAGCCTCATGTACAAATGAGTGTACAAGTGTGGGCTATAATTGTCATACGTTGGTCTATCGTACGTTGCTCTTCTCTATGTTGTTCTATCGTAGGGTTTTCCTGTTCATTCTGATGTTCGTACAACTATTTTCCCCACTGCTTCATCCACCCCTCCCTCCTGTTGTACGGTTGTCCATACAGCCACTTCAGCTGCATCTTCTTGTCCTTCTCTATCAGTTCCGTCTCTTCTTGTGACTCCGTCTCTTTATAAGGACTTGGCTTAATATTTTCTTTTTGGTCACTTTCACTTTTTGTTTTTTGCCTTTTTTCCTCTTCTGTATTTATAAAATAGGTACTGAACAATTTATTTCTTTTCTCATTTGCTTTTAACTTAGACCCATTTACAAGGTCTCTGATAGGTTTGTTATCCAACGTAGATAACTTCATTGCTCCATTCTCCTTTATTTTAGATGTTTTAAATGGTCCTAGCCATCGGACTTTAAATTTTCCTAATTTTATTTCATTTTTCCCATTGTATCTTAATACGAATTGTCCTTGTTTAAAATCCATTTTTTTTAAATGCTTGTCATGCCAACATTTTCGCCTTTGTTGGGCCACCTCTATACTCCACTGAGAAAATGTCATCCTTTCATCCAATTTGAGTAAAGTGCAAAGTTTTTTCTTGAGGCTCTCCTCATCCCCCAACCCATTTTCGACTGCCACCCATAAGCTTGGTATTACATCTTCCATTGGTACTGTTACATCCCAATTTTTGACCTAATTTAAAATATAGCCATTAAGGTTCACATGAGGTCAGTTGACAGTTAAATTGGTTATAATCTTGTCAAATGATAAGATAGTTAGTCGTTACAATTATTTATCACAAATTCATGAAATTGAATGGGCGGTTAGCCATTATGATTATTTATAACTTGTTATGATAATAGGATTTAATTACGAAGAATCTCCTTGCAGGAAACACGTCGAAGGAGTGGAAGCATTGTCAAAAAAGAATTAGGCAAATGGGTTGAAAACCTAGCGACTTAAAATAGAATACATATGTGGGACTTGCATGAGCTATTTAAATAAATAAATTGAGAAACATAAATAATTGAGTCAAAATATAAAACGTACCTCTAAAGATTTAATACAATCTTTCACTTTATTATTTTAATAGAAATATTTATATACATGCATATAAATATAAAAATGAAATGGCATCAATTGTTATAATAATTTAATAAATCAATGTCACCCTATTAATATATTTACATGTACATTTATAAATATAAATTTTAATAATATTTGAAATATAATTACATTTGAATTATAATATTCAAATTACAAATTCTATTCTTTCCAATTTAACACTCTTTGCTTTTAAACAATAACACTTGGCAAGATAAGCCAATTTAATATTTGGCAATTCAAATGGTCTTATAATATTTCCAACTTCTCTTCCAACTTTTTTATTTTCTTTTCCCTCTCTGTTTCCAATCGATTTAATACTTAGAATTCAAATGGGCACATAATCTTTTTAACCGATGGGAGCCAAGAAGTCTCGGCTCGTCCCTTTATATGGAAGCTAAGAGAGAAGTCAAACGTATTGCCTTTCTTTATATTTTTCCATATTTTTGAATTCTTAATGCAGTGTTGTTTCCAAATTCCTTTCTAATCTCAATTTTCTTCTTAGTATCTCAATGTTTTTACATCTCACAAATCCCTGTAATTATTGACTAGTAACTTGAACAACCAAATGTTATATAATCCTTTGCTGTGCAAGCAATTCTAGCTACAAATTAGAGATTGTGAATAACTGAAGGTGATGTCTTAAGCGGTTGGGAAGAATCGATTGGAATTCAAGATTATCTAAGCAATGTTGGCTCCTTAACAAGTCATGAGATTACCATTACAATATGTCGATTTCTATGGCCGCCGGCTAGACACATGATCCTCTTATCTTTTGTTTATGATCACATTTTTTCTTTTAACTTACTGTATATTCCTTGTGATATTTAATGAACTTTCTTCTAACTTTTCTTAGTTTCTAGAATCATCATTTAAAGAGTCGAATAGTATCCTTTATGGAGAGTTCCCTCTAATTACTAGCTTAAATGTCCATTGTAAGTGGCAGCTTTGCCATTTATATCAGCCATCAAAGAATAAGCCCTCTGCATTGATATGTCTGTTGTATCTACAAATTGGATTATACTCTGCAACATAACTGGAGAGGACAAATCTGAGGTCGGGTTCATTAGAACAATAACAAATACACATCAGGTCATGCTATTTCATTATCATTTTATAACAGCCAGTTAGGCTAACAAGATTCTTTCTTTTCAAATTTATTTCAAAGCTACAATATGAGTTTGCTGCAAATTCCATGTCCTTTGTTAACAACCCTCTTCTTTTAACCTTCATAATTGTTGAGAAACATGTGTCTCAACCTTGCAATCCTTTCTTGGAAAATTCCAGAATTTGTTTGTGGAAGTTTTCCACTTGTTTATGCATTGGAAAATGGTTAGTGAGTTGTTAAAATGAGTCTTGTCCATAGTAGAATATAGGTAGGTCATTTTTAGAGCCTTGATGACTCATTTTGTGACTTTTATGGGGGTCTAGACTAAGAGACAAAATTGTGGATGGGATTACTATTTTAACCTGGTTGTTTTTCCATATTGGAAATGTAAATGTCAAAATGGGTAACATGTGGCATGGTAGTTTTGCCCATGGTTTTGTAAAACCATAAGTGGTTTCCAGGTTGTAAAATCACTATAAAAGGAGGGCTTGGGGAGGTGTTTGTGTAATTGAGTTTAGTTTGCAAGACTGGTGCTAGAAGGTGTCTCTCCAAGTTCGAGTTGTGGTGATGTGCTCCTATAAGAACTTGCATTGCAAGTGTATTGTAATCATTTTGGTTTGATAATACATTGTGCGAGTTTTGGAAGGTGGGGTTTTTCTCCTGGAAGGGTTTCCCCATGGTAATCATTGTGTTGTGTGTTCTTTGTTATTTTGATTATGTTATTATGCATTTCTTGAGATCTTTGCAATAGTTACTTTGATTTGCATAATCGTCCTTTCAAAGATTAGCGTAGGAAGCGATTCCGCACACCTTTGCTTCCTTACAAGTGGTATCAGAGCCTGGCTAGTTTTGGTTCTATTTGTAGGGTACAGGGTTTTTTGAGCTAATCAAGGTTTGAGTGGGAGCTTGTGCAGAGCATTTCATTTCTGTGTTACAGGATTGAAAAGATGGCAAGCATGTTAGGGAGAATTGATGTTGAAAAGTTTTCTGACACAAACTTTGAGATGTGGAAGCTGAAGATGGAAGATCTGTTGTCTGATCGGGATTTATGGGATGCAATTGATGAGAACAAGCTGAGACCCACAGATCCGACATTAGCCGCACAATATGATGTGACTGATAGAAAAGCTAAAGGTCTCATCAGATTGTGTCTTGCAGACTCGATTCTGATTAATGTCCATGAAGAACCTACCGCGAAGAAGCTTTGGAAAAAGCTTAGTGAGATCTATCAAGCGAAATCACTTGTGAATAAGATTTTCTTGAGGAAGAAGTTGTATTCCTTGAGAATGGAAGAAGGTGGACAAATTTCTGAGCATCTGGAAAGGTTTAATATGTGGGTGACTTAGTTGACCTCAGTAGGGGTGCCAATGGATGAAGAAGAAAGGTGTCAAATCTTGTTATGTTCGTTGCCAGACTCATGGGATAGTCTTGTGATGGCTATAGGGAGCACTTCAGTTGTCTTGAAGATGGAGGACGTTGTTGGTTCTCTACTTTTTGAGGAGATGAGAAGGAAGGTCTCTCTGAATGCCAAAGAGGCTTTGAGTGTTCGCGGAAGACCAAAAGAAAGAGGCAAGAACGAAAAGCAGCATGGCCATTCTAAGTCCAAAAATAAGGGGAGATCGAAATCCCCTAGTAAGTCCAAGGCAATCTGCTGGAATTGTGGCAAACCTGGACACTTCCAAAAGGACTGCAAAGAGGAGAAGAAAAAGAAGAAGAAGAAGCAAGATTCTGATTCTGAGTCCGAGAAGGAAGATGGAGATGCTTTCATTACAGCCTTGGCCACTCATGCAGGTGAAAATGCATGGTTAATAGATTCAGGTGCATCTTTCAACATGACTCCTAATAGGAACTGGTTTAGTAAGTATGAAAATTTTGATGGTGGTAAGGTGTATTTGGGTGATAATTCAGTACTTGATATTGTTGGTCGTGGAAGTATTCGTGTGAAATTTTCTGATGGTAGAATTAGAAGATTTGATGGTGTCTTGCATATCCCTGGACTAGCAAGGAATTTGTTATCTGTTAGTAAGCTAATAGATGTGTGCATGTACAGTTTTCTGAAGCAGGTGTAAAAATGGTGAGAGGCGCTATGGTAATAGCAGGAGGAAGTAGATTGGGTACATTGTACCAACTTGATGCACGCATAGTCGAGTGCAATAGTACTTCTAATAAGATTGTGAAAAAGACTACTCAGTTGGAGAAGGAGAGAGTTTCTCTTTCAACAGATGGTCGTGGTTTTTGGGTACCCAAGGGTGCTCTATCTACCGAATCAAAGTTGCCTGCAAAGAAGACTATGTTATGGCACCAGAGACTTGGCCACATAGGTGAGAAGGGCCTACGGACCTTGAAAAATAAGAACCGTGTTGATGGGTTGAATGACTGCAATCTTGAGTTTGATTTTTGTGAACATTGTATCTATGGTAAACAAAACCGCATTCAGTTTTACTCGAGTTCTCATAAGTCTTCATGTATTTTGGATCTAATTCATTCAGATGTATTTAGTCCAGTTGATGTTCCTTCTATGGGTAGATCAGTTTATTATGTTTCTTTCATTGATGATTTTAGTAGAAGAACATGGGTTTATTTCCTTAGGAGTAAAGCTGAAGTTTTCAGTCATTTCAAAGAATTTAAAGCAATAGTTGAATTGCAGACTAGAAAGAAAATAAAATGCTTGAGAACTGATAATGGTGGTGGATTTTGCTCCAATATTTTTGACACATTTTGTAAAGATTGTGGTATTAAAAGAGAGAAGACAACTCCGTATTCTCCACAGCAGAATGGAGTTGCAGAAAGAATGAACAGGACCTTGATGGAGAAGGCTAGGAGTATGCTGAGTGGTACTGGACTAGAACAAAAGTTCTGGGCTGAAGCTGTAGCCACTGCCTGCTACCTGATAAACAGGTCTCCTACATCAGCTCTTGTTGATAAGATGCCAATGGAAGCGTGGTCAGGCCACAAGCCTTCACTTAGACATCTAAGAGTGTTTGGTTGTGAGGCATATGCTCATGTGCCAAAGGAGAAGCGAACAAAATTGGACAACAAAGCTGTCAAATGTATCTTCATCGGATATAGTTATGGTGTGAAAGGATACAAGTTTTGGGATCCTGTTGCACAAAAGGTATTTTATTCCAGAAGTGTTATTTTTAGAGAAACTAAGCCTTCTTCTGTTACAATGCAGCCAGAACAAATTAAAGAAAAGAAAGATGTGATTCAACTTCCTGCTACACCTGAGAAAGTTGAATCAAGGCCCTTAGAAAGACGAGATGTTGAAGAGAGCTCTACGAGTTCTGAATCATCAGAGGAAGAGGGAGAACCTAATCATGAACCTGAACCTCCTGAACCTGATCCAGATCTTGTTCGAAGATCTACAAGACAAAGGAAACTACCTGAAAGGTATGGGTATTCTCCTGATGATTGGAGGTGCATATTTGCATTGAATGCTAACATTGATGAACCGAGATCTGTAGAAGAGGCTCTTGGGATGAATGATTCAGAGTCTTGGAAAATAGCCATGGATGAAGAAATGGCAGCTCTTAAGAGGAATCAAACATGGGACCTTGTGCCATTGCTTGAAGGACGGAAGCTTGTTGGTTGTAAATGGGTGTTCAAAAGGAAGATGGGTTCAGATGGAAGCATTGAGAAGTATAAAGCACGTTTGGTTGCAAAAGGTTACTCTCAAGTTGAGGGAGTAGATTATGGTGAGATTTTTTCTCCAGTAGCCAAAATAACATCCATTAGATTTTTGCTTTCTATTGCAGCAGCTTATGATGTAGAGATCGAGCAAATGAATGTGAAAACTGCTTTTCTTCATGGAGATTTGGAGGAAGAAATTTACATGTCACAGCCAGAGCACTATGTGGTGAAAGGTAAAAGTCATTTGGTCTGTAAATTGAAGAAATCCTTGTATGGTTTAAAACAGAGTCCTAGGATGTGGTACCAGAAGTTTGATACATATGTGTTGAGTTTGGGATTTGTGCGATCTAAATCTGATCACTTTATATATTTCAAATCTGATGGTGATGGTTTCCTGGTTATTGCCTTGTATGTCGATGACATGTTGTTTATTGGCAAAGGAAAAGGTTTGATTGTAGAGTTAAAATCTCAACTCTCAATAAAGTTTGAAATGAAAGATCTTGGTGTAGCTAGGCACATTCTGGGAATGGAGATTATATGAGATAGACGGAACAGAAAGCTTTGGCTAGGCCAAAGTAAGTATGTTGGTACTATTTTGAAAAGATTCAATATGCAGGATGCAAGACCATTGAGTGTTCCTGTTACTATGGGAACAAAGCTTTCTAGCTCACAGTGTCCTACATCCCCATTGGAGATTGACGAGATGAGTCGAGTACCATATCAGAGTGTTGTTGGAAGTTTGATGTATGCTATGGTTTGTACAAGACCAGACATTGCCCAAGCAGTGGGAGTACTTTCCCGTTATATGTCTAATCTAGGAAGAGCACATTGGGATGCAGTAAAAAGAGTTTTCAGCTACTTGCGGGGTACCTCAGAGTACTCAATATGTTTTCATGGAACAGGAAGTGAGCATTCCTTGGATATTCGAGGCTATGTGGATTCAGACTGGGTTGGTGATGTTGATAGAAGAAGATCCACCAATGCATATGTGTTTACATTATTTGGTGGTGCAATCAGTTGGATGAGTAAGCGACAGGCTGTGGTCGCTTTGTCCACTACTGAGGCAGAGTATATGGCAGCTACTCATGCCTGCAAAGAAGCCATCTGGCTAAAGAGATTGTCTTCAAATATAGAGTTCAAACAGGGTGCAGTGACAATTTATACTGACAGCCAGAGTGCAATCTGCCTAGCGAAGAACCCGACTTTTCATGCGAGGACCAAGCACATTGATGTACAATATCATTTTGTGAGAGATATGATCGAGGACGGCAAGGTGAAGCTGGAAAGGGTAGAGACTTTGGTGAATGTTGCTGATGCGTTAACTAAGCCCGTGAGCACAGAAAAATTCAAATGGTGTTCAAAGTCTATGGGCCTCTCGGCCCTAGCAATTAAGTCCATGATATTTCGGATCCCCTGACTCTTGCAAGGTGTTCGACAAGTGGGAAATGTTGAGAAACATGTGTCTCAACCTTGCAATCCTTTCTTGGAAAATTCCAGAATTTGTTTGTGGAAGTTTTCCACTTGTTTATGCATTGGAAAATGGTTAGTGAGTTGTTAAAATGAGTCTTGTCCATAGTAGAATATAGGTAGGTCATTTTTAGAGCCTTGACTCATTTTGTGACTTTTATGGGGGTCTAGACTAAGAGACAAAATTGTGGATGGGATTACTATTTTAACCTAGTTGTTTTTCCATATTGGAAATGTAAATGTCAAAATGGGTAACATGTGGCATGGTAGTTTTGCCCATGGTTTTGTAAAACCATAAGTGGTTTCCAGGTTGTAAAATCACTATAAAAGGAGGGCTTGGGGAGGTGTTTGTGTAATTGAGTTTAGTTTGCAAGATTGGTGCTAGAAGGTGTCTCTCCAAGTTCGAGTTGTAGTGATGCGCTCCTATAAGAACTTGCATTGCAAGTGTATTGTAATCATTTTGGTTTGATAATACATTGTGCGAGTTTTGGAGGGTGGGGTTTTTCTCCTGGAAGGGTTTCCCCATGGTAATCATTGTGTTGTGTGTTCTTTGTTATTTTGATTATATTATTATGCATTTCTTGAGATCTTTGCAATAGTTACTTTGATTTGCATAATCGTCCTCTCAAAGATTAGCGTAGGAAGTGATTCCGCACACCTTTGCTTCCTTACAATAATAAATTAGATACAAGCCCTATGGAATCATTTTTCCCGAATGTAATAAAATCTGGAACGATTTATACTATCCGATGATTTTTTCAAGTAATCTAAAGAACATAATCTTTTTGGTCATAGTTGTGATAAGCATATTAGGCATCAAATCTATGCAGCAAGATTCAGTTTGATATCTTGTTTGAATTTATAGATTGAACTACTTTAATTTAGCCTTGTTTATGGTAGTTAATAACCAAGAACCAAAGTATAGATTATTATGCCACTAAATATTAGAATCAATTTTGGAATCTTTAAGGAACATAATCATGTAACCGTAGGTAGTGAAATGTTGGATGCATGTAACCTTCTTGTATAATTGACAGAACCGGTTGTTCTGAGAATTCTGAACACCTGGGACTCACCCGGCTGTGTAGCCAAGGAAAAGGGGTGAAGAGTAGAGAGAAAGGAATCTGCAATAACATGAAAATAGTGTTAGTTATGACATAACAATGTTTATCATTTTTAATATGATTTATTTAATAGCTCATGCATGGATCCTGTTAATTGTTTCCTCTTGTTGTCAAGTCGTATGGTGTGTTTAAAATACCAGTAAGCTCAGTAGATGACAGATGTTCCAAGTCCAATTCTGGGTAGGGAGGGCCTTTCTCGTTGGAGATTGTGTGGGGAAATAAAGTTTGGTCCGAGGTTGGGTGGTTAAGCCCCTGACAATGTTTCACCTCTCCCCAAGATGTTAGACGTGCGTCAGATAGAGATAATTTATGCATTCAATTGTTTATCGAGAACAGGTATTATTATTTTTATATATGAGAAGGTAAGATTAATTGGGTTATTTCATCGTTACAAATATTTTACACCTAGATGCGAGTGAAAGATTTAAGGATTTGTTTTTCATTTATATGAATATCGAATATGAGCATATTTTCTAATCTTGAGTTATTCTCACAGTTAAGAAATCGGAAGGAAAGGAATGCTACGTTGGTATCTGAAGCCCTAATTGATTTAGTGGTAATTGGAACCCTAAATGATACAGTGGTATTGGAAGCCCTAATTGAATCGGTGGTATCAGAAGCCCTAATTGAATCAGTAGTATCAGGACGCCCTAAGTGATACAATGGTATCAGAAGCCCTAAATAATCCAATGGTAATCGATGCCTAATTGATACAGTGGTTTGTGATGCCTTAATTTCATATAGTGGTTTTTAATAGTAATCATCATTTGATTTTGATATAGTAGTATTGGATGGCAGTCATTATATGATATTGTTATAGTGGTATTTGTGGACTAATCTAGGTGATTGCAGAAGCCTTCTTACAATAATTTATCGGTTCAAACTTCACGATATGTGGATTTTGATTTCTTTAGTAAATTCATTAATGGTGTCTTAAGTTCTTAGTTAAGAAAAAAATTGTCTAATAGATTTTAACAGTAAATCTCATTCACATGAACATGATTGATATAACTGTCATCTTATGAAATTGAAGCAATAACTATATTCTATGAGAATGTTAATTGTTAATTTAGACTTGGAAAAACGGGATGTTATAGGTACCACGACCTCCTGTCTGTACATAAGGTAAAAGGGGGTAAGTCCAATAATGGCCTTATACATAGTCCTATATGCCCATACTACTGTCGAGATTCATTTTTCCCAATCTTGCCCTTCTACTCCACAAGTTCTATATAGGATTGCCACTATTACTTTGTTCGTGCCCTCTACTTGGCCATTTTCTCTTGGATGATAAGTACTGGAGAAAGAATGAAATTTTTTATACTCACTTGTCATCCTCTTGACGGTATGATTGACAAATTGTACTCCTCAGTCACTTGTTAGCTGGAGTGGAATCCCGAAGCTAGTGACTATTTGTTCATACAAAAATCTAGTTGTATTGAGAGCTGTTACTTACTTGTCATCCTCCTGATGGTATGATTGACGAAATGTACTCCTCGGTCACTTGTTAGCTGGAGTGGAATCCCAAATTTGGTGACTATTTGTTCATACAAAAATCTGGCTGTGTTGAGAGCCCTGTTGTTTGAAAGAGCCTGTACTTCAGCACATTTTGTTAAGTACTCTATTGCCACCACTATGTACTTACATCGATTACTTTTTCTTACTAGTAAGGGTCCTACAAAATCTAGTCCTCACCATTCAAATAATTCTTGTGGTTTAGACAGAAATAATAGCATGAAGTCTCTTTTGAGTGGCATTCCTACTCTTTGACAAGTGTCACAACTTAATACCAATTCCCTCGCATCTACGAACAATGTCGGCCACCATAGTCCTCCCAGAAGTACCTTCCTTCCTATAGTATCTGGTCCCATGTGACCTCCCGACAATCCTTCATGGGCCTCGCTTAGAACACCTAGAATTTCTTCCTCCATTACACATCTCAATATTTTGTTCGGTCCCATTTTGTACAATAACCCTTCAATTAGTTGGAATGTGTTACTTTTTAAGGCAATTTTTCTCCTTTTTGTTGTAGGCATTTCCTTTGGAAAGGTTGTTGTTGGTAAGTAGTGTCCAATTTTTTCATACCATTGAGGTAACACTGCAATTTGAAATAAGTGTGCATCTGGAAAATCCTCACACACCTCACTCCTCGAAGCTTCCCCTGACTTGATCCTTGACAACTGATCAACAATCACATGAGATTTTCCCAGCCTCACTATAATTTTAAATGTAAATTCTTGTAGTAGAATTAGCCATCTACTTACTCTCCCTTGAATCACCGATTTATTTACTAAGTACATTAGTGCTTGGTGGTCAACAAAAAATGTAAAGGGTGTAGCTAGTAAGTAATGTTTGAATTTCTACACCGCATACACCATACCTAATGCTTCTCGCTCCGTGGTATTGTAGTTACACTCTGCTTTAGATAGCAACCTACTTGCAAAATATACAGGATGATCTAGCCATTCCTTCCCTGTTTGTGCCAAAGTAGCACCTGTTGTATAATTGGAGGCATCCACATGGACACAAAATTCTTTGTCCCAGTTGGAATATATGAGAATGGAGGCTCCGACTAATCTTTTCTTCAGTTCTTGGAAGGCCTCTTCCCACTCTTCCTTCCACCCAAACTGCTCGCCTTTCCTAGTTAATCTTTCTAGTGGTATTGATACTTTGACAAATCCTTTTATATATCTTCTATAGTATCCTACATGACCCAGAAATGACTTGATACCTATTACATTGGATGGCGCTTCCATTTCCAAAATCACCTTGATCTTATCAGGATTTGTCTTCAATCCTTCTTTACACACAATATGCCCAAGTAGTCTCCCGTGTGACACCATGAACCTGCATTTTTTTGGATTGAGAGCTAATCTTGCTCTTCAATATTTCTCCATGCATTTTCCAAGAATTTTGAGGTGTTGCTCCTACCCATTCTAAACCGACTAGTCATCTAAGAATGCTTTGAAATTCCCCATAGATATTCCATCGAAGATATGTAGTATGATCCTCTGGAATGTGGCTGGTGCATTGCATAGTCCGAAGGGCATCCTATTATAGGCATATACCATGTCTTAACCACAAATGTAATTTTTAGCTTATTTTCTTCCACAATGCTAATCTAATTGTATCCTAAAAATCTGTCCATGAAGGAATACATCTCATGACTGGCTACCTCCTCTAAAATGCTATCAGTAAACGGAATGGGAAATGGGTCTTTTATTGTTACCATGTCCAAACATCTAAAATCTACACATATCCAAATTTGAGAGCCATCCTTCTTGAGTGGTATGACTATAAGAGATACCCATTCACTTGTTTGTACTTTGAATATTATCCTTGCTTCTAACATCTTTGTGATTTCTTCCCCAACCCTTTCTGCATAGTTTTCATTCATTCTATAAGGCCTTTTCTGTACTGATCTTGCTCTGGGTACTAATGGAGACACAGTTTCGGAGGTACTCCCTTCAAGTCTTTGTACATTCAAGCAAAAACGTCCTTATACTCCAAGAAGATTCTAAGGGTTGTTGCTTTCAATACTAGGTCCCAATCATTTCCTATCCATATTTCCTTGGGTTGATCTCCTTCTCCAAGGTTCAATGCCTGGAGCTTGGCCTCTTCGTATTCCACCTTTTGTTCAAAAATGTGTGCAGGTGTCTTGTTGAGGGTTGCCATTCCTTCCTTATACTCCGTGTACCCTTCTGGGTATTGTTCCTCTGACTTGGATTCTTGTACTTCTAGCATATTACATTCTGCATGGAAAACTTCAATCTCCCATGTGCTAGTGAAATAATCCATTAAGGGAACTTGTGTTGTCTTCTAAACATTCCCCTAATTTAAGTACTCCATCCTCATCTAGTTCCATCCCTCCATAGTCTTCTCCTTCGAAATCTGATGCCAAATCCTAACTTACTGACTGGTTCTTGAGGTCTATAATGTACTTTCTTCCTTTCGACTCAATAGATAGAGTGTTTCGTTTCTAGATATGAGTAGCTTTTGCTACAACCAGCGATCCCCTTCCTAATAGAGCATCGTATCCTTTCTTCTCTAGAATGATAACCACAAAATCAATAAAAAATTGTTGTGTACCAACTATGACTTTTTGTTCCATCAATGTTCCTATACTCTTGATTCCATGTTGGTCTTCTCCCATTAGTTGAAATGTTGGGGGCCAGAGTGTACGTTTCCCTATTTCCTTCCATGTTTCTTTTGATAAGACATTTACACTAGAACCTCCATCCACAATAGTATTTGAGAGTTTGCACCCTAGTATCTTCAACTCTACTACCGTTGGTGTTCTCCTCATCCTTATAGTGAACAATGTATTGTCTTTTGCGTGTACTTCTCCCTCCTTTTCTTTCTTTGGGGTTATCCCTTTCGGGTGTGCCCCCTGTGTTAGTGCTACCTGCAGTTGGGTTAGTGTTTCTAATAAATCACCTATTTTCACTGGGATAATAGTTTCCAGTACTTGCCGCACAATATTCGTTACATCCCTATTTGAAGTAGGATTTTCTGGGTTTGTCTTTCTTTCCTCTCTCATGCTATCTTGAATGTGTTTCTTTGTTTCCTAAAATCTTTTAGTCTCTGCAGTAGCATCCAGATAGGTTAATTTTCTGGCTTGCATACTGGTGATTGCAAGAATCCTGCCTTCTAGATCATAAATGTCTAGCATATTTTCTCCCTTTTGTCTTGGGCAATTTGCATCCTCATGATTGCCTGACCCACACCATTTGCAGAGCATCCCTCCATTTTGTCCTCCCTCATTTTGACAATCTCGTGCAAAATGTCCCCATTCATTACATCTCCTACATTGAATCATCGACCTCCCCTTGGAATCATATTGGAGTGGCCACCGTGGTGTGTCATTATTGCTATTGTTGTTGCTATTATTGTTACTTCCTCTCCTGTTACTTCTGTATCCTCCTGGTGAGGCTTCTGTATTTGTGTTCTTCAGTGGAGTGGAGGGAGGTGTGGATTATCCCCCTTGGATTAGGAAGAATTGAGCGCTCCTTATTTTCAAATTATGGGGGCAATCTTTAATTGTGCACCCCAATACCTGACAAATCTCACAAAATGCTTTCTTCAGGCATGCTCCTTTAGTATGGCCTTCTTTTTCACACTCAATACACCAAAGTTCTCTCCCTTCTTTCTTTTCTTCCTTACTCTCTGCCACTTCATCAAATGCCTCAAGTCTTTTCTCAGGGCTTGAATGGTTTTAGATTCTTCTTCAGTCTCCTTTGAGCTTTCACTTGAGCTTCCATGCCTTCTTGCCTTGGAACTTTTACTCTTGCTTTCTATGTCCATGGCACAAGTACATGCATCTACAAATGTCGATAATGGGACTACTTTTTTTTTTCCTAAGGGATGGTGTCAATCCTTCGATGAACCATTGTTTCTTTAGTCCATCTGCCAACTAGTTATCTAGTTTCCCTATTAGCTCTTTCATTCTTCTGCTATAGGCTTTGACAGATTCACTCTTCCCTTGTCTTGTGTTATAAATCTCTATTACTATTTCATCATCTTCTCTCAGGAGTCTGAATTCTTCCTCGAAGGCTGTGCGGATATTACTCCATGTGTTTTTCTTTGATACCTCCAAATTCGTATACCAATCAATGACAACACCCCTTAATGTGGCTAGGAAGGCTTTTAACCATTCCGCTGTGTCATTTTGTCCATTCACTTGCCATATTGTTATACATGTTTTACAGTGGCAACCGGGGCCCTTTGAAATGTCTCTTGTGAACTTTGGTAATTTTTGTTTGTCTATTGCCATTATGTGAACACCTCCTGAGGGAACACTTCCTCTCGATGGAACACTCCCTCTCGAGTAGAAGTTCATTCTCGACGAGGAACTATTGAAATAATCCCCTTCTTCTTGACTTTGCTCCTGTCAGAAGTCTCTCCCTATCGGTGTCTCTAGAATTTTGTATCCCAACTTCCTTGTTAGTGTCTTCGAGATGACCAAATTTGCTATACCTTCAATTTTATGCTCGATCAACCCTTCTTGGATACTCGTGGAATCCCCTTGTCCTCCTTTCCACTTACGGCATCTCTCCTCATACTGTTGGAGACATAGTATCCTCAAGGTGACTTCTTCCTCAGTTTCTTCTCCCTGTGCCCGCCTAGGATATATATTTGGAATTAGGGGCATGAATCATTTTAATGTTTGTTTCCCTTTTTGGAATCTTCACATTCTTTGTGCTCCCTCGTCCTCCTTTCCGCAAATTGTTGTAGTACTTGTTGTCTCCTCCTTTCCTTTTGTGTCTCAGCTCTTTCCTCTTCCACTCGTAACAAATTTCATGCTAACAGGCAAGGGATCTCTCCTAGGAGATTATACACTGCTGGTGGCACCGAAAGTTTGTCGCATACTGTACCTTTAGGGACTATTCTCTCATGAGCTTCACTTTGTACGTATTGATCGACTACAACTTCCTAGGCCGTAATCAGATCACGTGTCAATTGATCTTCCCTGGTTATTTCTTTCTCTTCCTCGTCACTATTTGTTACTTGGATGAGTGGTACAAAAGGCCTTCCCATTACTCCATCCTACTGACCTCCAGGTTTGGACTTTGGCAACAATGCCAAAAATGCAGAGTGGAAATATCATACAATTTCATAGGTACATAGAATGGTCCAATTGATACATATGGAGTAAAACCTAAAACATACCACAATACCAGTAGGCAAGGAAATGATTTCTTTATTAATACCAAAAACCAACATAAGTACATTACCAATGTTCCAGACATTTAAAGAAGGGTTGGTTAGTTGGAAACCAACCGACGCATTTCCTCACCACCTAACTACCCAGCCTGACTAGCTTTAACAAGTACTAAACATAATAGTTACTTAATTCTGACTACAGCAATGGCACTAGCAGTGGAGGAGGTTAAAGCACAAGGAGACCCAATGATGGATCTGACTTTGATGATGAGGATGAGTATGAGGATGAGGAGGATGATCATGTCATTGAGTTTCAATCTCAAACAGAGGGTGAGAGGATGGCTATAGAGGCTTCCATGACCTATCTTAGGTGTACTCATAAGAAGACATAGGCTACTATGAGCCTTTCTTTTGATATATGTTTTGAACTTTTGATTCCATGGATATTGACATACTGTAGACATTTGACAGTTAACTATTATATTATATTTCAGATTCCTATTATGTTATTCAGTTTAACTTTTTGTATTTTCTTTCAATAATTTACATTTATACTTAGGTGATCTATGAAAAGTTGTATATGTGTGCAAAGTAGCTTCTATTTATCTCAATTATTGTGTATTTGATGTTAATTGGCTAAATGATGCATGAAAAAAACTTAAAATCCTTAAAAATATTTCAATTTCATGGGTTTCTTAATTTGCTAAGTCCAGCCATTGAGACTGAGTCCAAGCCAAGTCTGAGGTTGGTAACTCTGTTTTTAATATTTATCCTAATCAATGACAAAGTATCATACTATCAAATGATTTAATTTTGTATATTCCTTGCATTTCATATATAACTAGTCTTAGGTTAGAGTAGTGTACAGAAAAAGATAAAATTATTCATGTCCAACAAGCGACCAAAAACCTTAGTTGCCGATTTGGATTCAGACACATGAATTGGATCTATGGATTTATGAAACAGGAGCCACAGAAAAGAATCTCAAGACCGAGGGGTAGGCTGTACAACAATGGCATTGAATGTTCCAAGTTTGACTGGATTAAGGCGACCTTTGTGTGTAACCTCTGCAGGGTCTCACAGATTTGAATGACCAGGGGAGGTAGGTAATTGCCTTTTGGTGTCACCTGTGGGAGACTCTTGGAGGAGGTAATGAGATGGCAAGATCGAGGGCGCCATGGGTGACAAGTCAAATGATCATGAGGTCTAATAGCCTCCTATAGATACATGGCAAGACATCTCTGATCTGCGAATGTGAAAAAGGTGGAGAGACTGGGTCCCTCTAAAAGGACAACAAAACTTCCCTCTAATCTCGTAATAAGAATTCAACAAATGTGGATCTTTATGTAACAAGCAATTTTAAATGGCATGATTAATCATATTTTGTCCTAACGGGGAATGACAATTTAATGACATTAAATTTGATTACACATGAATAGTACAGATATCATGTATTAACAAATAATATTTCTTTTATCCCTAATTTAGTCAGTATCATTTGTATATTTCAGTCTCAGCAAAATTGAACCTTATATGTAAAAGATTTGATTTACAATATATTGAAAATCATAAACATACATGACTGAAGGAAAATCCTTTTTTAATATTAGAGCTTATGATTTTCGAATATGGAATGACAAAAAATGAAAGATAAGGAGACCTGTTCTAAAAATGCTTCACGTTGTGCACCAACTCCAAACTTGTTTAATGCCCCCATTGCTGAAAATGAAGCACACCTCATGTTTGAGTTGAGGCGCACCTGTTCAACAATATACATATGAGTAATGGGTGCCGTACCTAGACTTCATAATATGACAAATTAGAATAAGGTCAAACTTCATTTATACAATCTCTAAAGGTATGTCATATAATTAGTTATCATTCACCTATATTCTCTTTTTGGTGTGATAAAATAATTGACAATGAAATTGATGCAATTACTGATAGGAAACAGTTAAACTACAAAATCCATATCATAGAATTATGACTATGTTAGATAGATAACATAAAGCCAAAAATTCATACATCCCAAAGATATTTTGCATAAGAATTTATCCATATTCAGAAGTCGTTTTAAGTTGAACAAATATCTTGTATATTATATTTTGTCATCTCAAACATAAATAATTTTAATATCAATCAACACTTTTTTTCTTGACAAAGAGAAAACACCTTGATATGAAAATAGTAATATTTTAAAACCATGACAAAGACTTGTCTATTATTAGCTACTAAGTAAAGTTACAAAAATCATGAAGCCTAATAGAGGAAGAGAACAGACAGGGAAAGTGCAGAGAACCTTAGAAATCAAGACAGATATTCAGATGCATTTGTAGATATTCCAACACCATAGAGTTATGATGTGGAAAGGAGGAAGTTATAACTTTAATTAGCTTGGATCATAATGTGAGCACAATCTTTTGGGGGTGTGGGTGTTTTTGGGAATCCATTGCAGCTTCATCTAGCTTCTGGGCTTGTGAACTCTATCCTGTGGAGCATGGCTAATCAAAAAAGTATCATTATGAAAGCAAAATCAACAAGAATAACATCATGTAGATTCAGTCCTTATATTTTACTAAATAGCAACAAGTTCCCTTCTGATCTAGTTAATGCTTAAGCAATAGTTTATTAGCCTCCAACCTTTCCAGAAGTTGGTTTTGAATGCATTTTTACATGCTAAGACATTTAGCCTCCTCGCTAGAGACGTCTGAATTGCAATATAATTCACTTGCACCAATTTGAACATTGTGAAACCAACAAAGCCACACATTTATTTTCTGCAATCTGATCTGAGTTTGTAGCTTCCATTGCTTTCAGCCTTTTAGGCTGTCACTTATGTTCACTCAAGCAATGTGAAAGGATGTTTACCTGATAATAATTTTTCCTTGATGGGAAGGTTATTGAGATCTGAAATCAGGCTGTTAACTAATTTTGATGATTCCAGAATTGTCATTTCCTAAATGAAGGTGAAAGAGAGTGGGTCCTAAGAGCAAGTGGTGGGATAAGAGTTGCATTAGAGGGAAGGTATGTATGATGGAGGAAATTGACACTTTGAGGGGAGATAAAAAATGAAACTGTTAGTTTTTAGATTTTCAGATACTAAGTCGATTATGGAATTGTGTTTTGGGGGGCCTCATTGGTATAGCTGGTTAGTTTTGACTTAGGAATAGAGGGAGAGTGAATTAGGGGTTACAATCATTGGTTTTATAACTGCCATGAAACAGTTCACTTAAAGAACAAAAACCAGTAAGGTACTTTTTTTACCTTGTATGTCCATTGCTGTTCCCTCTTCTTCTATGATTAAGATCTGCTGGGCCTCTTTGGCTCTCTTTTATGCATCAGGATTGACGGGTGTAATCTTTGTAGTAATTTACTTGTCTGATCATCTTCCTATAAAGAAGAGTTCATCACTCTTGGAGACATTCATATCTGCAGTAACTAATACTGCCATAAATGATTTAGTATGGATGAAACTTTTATACTGTTTATTTTAATGTGAACTGAATCACAAGAGGAATATTCTTTTATTTGAAGGAGACTTGAAAATTCCTGCAATTGATGCATATAAGTTATATAATTGGTCCTTTTGTGTAAGAATAAGAACATAGTTGGCATCTATGCTTTTAACAAAGGGAAACACGTCCAGATATGGTTTGCAATAAGCAAGAAGAAGGTGCATTGCCACTGTTGATGGCATCCAATAATTATTGTAGAAATGGTTTACACAAGAATATCCTTACTCATACTTTATCCCTTCCCAAGTGCAAAAAATGAAAAATGTGCAGTAATTTTGGGATTGAGATTTTCCAAGAACAGGTGATAAATGCTCACTATTTTTTACTAAAGACTAAAGAAATGGGAGTACATCACAAGGATTGAATTGGTTTAATAAAAAGGAGGCAAACAAGATCAATAAAATCATACGAGGAAAACTCTTTACAAAACTGTAATGATCATAGTTTGAACCTTTAAGACTTGCTGAGTACTAAGCAGGACTATGCGAATTGGCAAGTACATTTACTGGTTGTGTTGAGTTGACCGAGATCATGAGCTGAGCCTTGCTGTGCATGGCCAAGCCTCGGGCTAGGATTTGTCAAGTCTCAGGCTTAGACTCCCATTCTAGAGCTCAGACTCTTAAACTATGGCAAAATGCCCCAGCGACAATTTTTTGGTGAAAATAATAATGTGTCATTTGTTTTCTATTATTCACCCATTTTGCCCAGGGAAACATTGACTTAGCACGGAAATGAATTGGAAAGATAAAATTGAAGAATTGAAAGTCAATCAAATTATCCAACAAGTAACTATTAAGTTCCTTTTTTTGGTTTTCAAGATTTGAAAATCAACAAGATTTTTGAAAAATTAGGCGACACTATCAACATTTTTTCCATTTCTCCTCCTCCCTTATTTCCCAACGCTTTTAGCTTCTTTTCCATTCTATTTTTGAATGCCCATCATTTCCTTTATTGCTGATTGTTCGCAATACCCTAATAATTATTGTTCTCCATTTAAAACAACGTCAAGTTAA
The DNA here is from genome assembly GCA_028749045.1 of Cupressus sempervirens. Classification (NCBI taxonomy): domain Eukaryota; kingdom Viridiplantae; phylum Streptophyta; class Pinopsida; order Cupressales; family Cupressaceae; genus Cupressus; species Cupressus sempervirens. The sequence goes on from CM053783.1 coordinate 451,803,512, forward strand.
ACACAAATGACTAGTTAGAAAAATCTTGATGGAAGTATGATACAATGAGACCTAGAAAGGGCCAAGTCTCTTGTAATGAATGCAAGCAGCCTATGACAAAAAGAATTAATAGATTAAAGTACCACTTTGTACAAATACTCGGGCAAAATGTGAAGGCATTCCTTAAGGTGTGGTTACTAGAGAGATGAATGCCCTTAATTCCGTGTTCAAAAGGAAAATAAGTACAAAAGCAAAAGATCACGGAAGCAATAACAACAATGATTAATCATAAATTCATAATATATTTACAGATTCCTCTATTATACCTAATCCAAGCATTTTTCCTCCACATAGCTGTATTAGTGAGAGATCCAAGTCTTCTATTTCTCTATTTGGCTATTTATTCCTTCACAATGTAATATCTCCATCTTCACATTATTTGGTTCTACAAGCTTTTGGGCAGTTCTTGAGTTTTTTCATAACCCTTGCAAGGGAGAACACCAAGCTTCTTGGAGGATTTGGGTTCATTTTTATTTGGCATTTGTAATTTGCATTCAACTTGGTTAGTGATAGTCACTGGCACTATGATACACTCAACAATATGATCCACCCAAGTCCAATTGTAATGTCCTTTTCGGATCACTGGAAGAGAAGTCCGTTTCCGAAACTCATATTTTTAGGCCAGGTACGCATCCATGGGGACTGTAGCATTTTATTGTTATTTCCAATCTAACTGTATTTTCTGTTTTTAAGATTAGATTTGATATCTAGTTATAGTATTGCTGAAATCTGAGGCTTTTTAATGAGAATATACTGGTTATATTGTTGGTTTACATTGCATCATTTATCTGTTCACGTTCTGAAAATCATTTTGGGAGAATTTGGAGATAATATCCTAATGGGATATTATAGAGGTATCAGAGCTAAAAATCCTGCCATCATGTGACGTTTATTCAGGAAAAAAAAAAAAAAAATTGCAAAAGGGTATCATTAGAGTTTTCCCTCAAAGCTGAGAATTGTTTATCAGGGTCTTTTCTCTTGTCAGGCGGTGAGATTTTTTGATAACAAAAATACAGGAAATATTTGTGTTGTGTTTTTGAGGGAAGACTAAGGAGTTGGAAATAATTGGGCATGTTGAAATTTTTGTTTGTAATTGTTTTAAGGATCCAAAAATCATTTAAAGAGCCATGAAGGATATGAATTAGAAAATGATTGGATTTTCTCTAAAGTTTCGATAGGTGTATATTGGAATTATTGACATGGCATCCTTACATAAAATATGTGTCACTGTTTCCAATTCAAGTTACAAGATATGTATGTTTGGGCAATCTTATATTCGATGACCAAAGTGCTGGTAACAATAAAATAAAATTGAAGGCGATGTCTTTTTAGGAATATTTGTGCAGCGTTAGATTCTTTCAACGAACAAAACTTGTATGAAATTTTGCAATTGCAGGTAAGTCAATAATTTTTGAGATTTTGGTTATTGGAGGGCCGTTTGCTTTCTAAAGTCCATAGAAAGTGTCAAAGTGAATCACTGGGTCAAGATTATCGAGAGTACTAGGCAGGTACCTCAAATGACAGAAAAATGGTAGTCATTGACGAAGACGCAGTATTATTTGTGTATTTGTAGTGGGCACGATAAAGACCAAGCATTTCATCTTCCTTCAACAATTTGGTAAAGGTCCAAATTTAGGAAACCATGTCATGAATGAAGGTTATAGTTTGGAAAACATATTGTGATTATTGTGTATATTGAAGGGAAAATAATTATAAACGCACAAAATCTTCATTGAATCAATAGTATGCCAAGTGTGTCAGGTGAAAATTTGTTGTGGTTTCCAAAGGTGTTGACACACATTGTAATATTTTATTGAAGTTGCATAGGAAGCTGGAGCGACAAAAAAACAAGGACTCTTCTATTTCATAACTGCCGGTCGATAGGGTTGAAACTGCCATAGAGAAGATGGAGGGAGCACCATGATAGTTGTCTTCGCTGAATGATGGTAATGCACGGAATGTCATACAGTTTTCTGTTTCAACTATTAGTGTCATTGGAGCTCTTGGTATCAAATTATTAAAACTGCCGCTAGGTTGCCACAAAAACTATATTGAAGAATAAAATATTGCTCATACCCACAGACAATAATAATTACCATTGTCGTGTCATTGCAAAGTCACAGATTTATAAATTCCATTTAATAAGCTGTACTAATTAATGTTGAGGCTTATAACATTCATTCACGTCATTTTGCCGGAAATCTTTCATACTAAACATTTGTGAGTGCCTGCAAGGGTAAATAGTTGCCATGGGATATAGAAGTCAGTACATTTCCTGACTTGAAAGTTGGTTGCTATTATAGACTTGAAGAAAAAATATGGTTTTTGGTGTGAGTTAGAGCTGGATGGGACACATTTTTAGGATCAACTATTGCAGCCTCCTCTGCTGCGAATCCTTCAAATTTTCTGTTATATGATAAGGAAGACATCATTGGTTGAAATTTAAATCATTGCTCGTTAAGGAGTAAGACACACAATTTAGTGGGAATTCACCTTTTATTGCAGACTATTGGCTGGAGGTGCCCAATCCAACATGGTGATCACCCTAAAGCTGCTAATTTGTTTGCAAAGGTTCCTTTCAACATCCGTTCTAGAATATCCTCACAATATAAGGAGAAGATCAGAATACATGGACTTAAGTATCACTGTTATGCTCACAGTCTCATTGTTATAATAATAAATGACTGTCCCTGACAGTTGGCGACATCTTGTAATTGGGTTGTAGCATGCAACTTGTGATCTTTGAAGAAACACAAGAGCTGTAGGAGTATTGGACACCAAAGAAAATCAACCCAGAATCATTTAATGATAGACTGGTTAAATTTAGAATGCACTAGTGAGTTCATAAATACAAGAGATTGTAAACCACAACTTATCAGAAGTTGTCTCTGAGAGGAATTGTTGATGAAACCAACAAAGAACTTTTACACCAAACTCCTTTCATAATTGGCTTCCACATTAAGTAGTGCTTGGATTTTGAAAAATGGAAGTGGAGATCATCACCAATTGAGGAAGCTGAATACGCATCTAGAACTAAGTTACCAGATTCTCTCCAGTAACCCTCAAAGTTTGGTCCTTGTCAAATTCTCTTCCATACTATGAATTTGCTGCAAATTCTGTCAGAGGAACCCAGGCAGAATTTGCAGTGAATTTTAAAGAATTTGCTGCCCAACAGCTGATGCTGCGGTGGATTTGGTCTCAAAATATTTTTTTAGACTTTTTAAAGTGTTTTTGTTTTTCTAGTTTGGTCTATTGGATCCCCCAACTCTAAAATGACCACTAAAAAGAGCAAAAAAATGGTCTACATGTCATTTATGCATTTGTGAATGAAAATGAACACTTGCTTACAAAGGAAATCCAAATTGACAATAAGTGACATCCAAATTGACGATTGTAGAGGAATTCCTTAAAAAAACATGATATCTTTGAATTGAGGGCTTACAATTTGAATCTCAACTTTTGATCTAGCCTAGTTAGAAATCCTCTAGCCAATACAAAATAAAAATTTAGATAATTGCACTTATATTTTGACAATTTCTTTCATTCTCAAACTATCCCTTACTATGGAAATATGTTCCATGCATGTGACCAAGCAAAAGTATGATGTTGAATGTATGGCTAAATGATGCAATTAATATCCTATTGAACTGAAACATAGATATGGTGGTGTATTTTGCTATGATGCTTTAATATTAGCATAGTGATGTATGGACTTATTTGTTGTTGCATATATATACTAGAGTAATGTGAATCGCCACGATTTAGGTGATTTCGCGATCTGACTTAAGGCATGTGATTCATGGTGAGTCGGTGAATTGGCTCACTGATTTTTTGTACCAAAAATCGCTTGAATCGCGATTCATCAAAAAATCATTAAGAATTGCCATGAATCGACATGTGAAATTGGCCGAGGCTAGCATAGAAGGTCAACTCAAGAACATTAAAAAAAACATTATTTTAAACTTTTATTTTGCCTTTCCTCTTTCTTATAACCCTAAAGGGCCTTCTAATTGTTTAGTATGAGAAGAAGAGAGGAAAAGTGAGAGAGAAAAAGAGAAAAGAGAAATCATAGGGATACAAACAGCAAGAAAGAAGAGCATTAAAGAGATCAAAAATTAGTTTGGGGAGGCCATAAGATTGCATTGAGAGTTTTAAGGAGTAAATAACAACACTCCTCAACTCATTTGCAATAGTTAAGTATTGATTTGTTTTTGTATGTTAGTGTATTTTTCATTCTTTTATCAATTTTTTTTAGTTTTCATTTATAAACCTTGAATTTGTTTTAGTTTCTACATGTTTTTTGACTAAATTGCAAGGTGCAATCTTGCAAGCCCTACAATGTTTTTCTAACAAATTGCAAACATCTATTTGATTTTACATTGTACAATTTGCTCAAAAATAATGTAGAGTTTGCTGGATGGATATTTTGCAGCTGAAAGTTTTGGGTAAAAATCCAGTCAGAAAATAGGATAACTAGCCATAGCGTGTGAGACAGAGTCTCTCCTACCTTAAAGGGAAGGTTCCCCCTTCTCACCATTTGTTCCTTGGATCAACTTAATCTAAGCAAGAAGTCGAGAGATTTTGTAAAAAGGGTGTTACCAATATTCTTTCTTCTTAACTTTCAAGAAAGAATCCACTTACTCGTGGAGTGAGTAATGGGTAGGTTGAATCTCTTTCTATCTAAAGTTGAAAACTGTGATACCAATAAACTAACACTAATTCAAAAGCTAGCTAAAAGTGTACCAGTTTGGCTCTAAGTCCGGTCGTACTTCTAGATGGAAAAAGCTTTACTAATAGAGTACAGAGACTTCTAAAAGTAAAGATATCTTAATTATTTTGCGAACTAAGAAATAAATATAAGCTACATACAAAGCTTCTAGCTATATATTTCCACAATTGCTCCTAGTTAAAGCTCCATCTCCAATTGCTTCTTAACTCTTTTATATTCAATTACCAAGAATGCAAGATAACATATGCAAATTAGAAACAAAGATTCTAATTCAAATAAGAAACAATCTCACTAAATCAAAGTTAAGTCTAAATTGTTCCTTTGTATTCAATTTTCTCTCAAAATAGTGCTACACAAACAAAGTTCTGCTGGCACAATTTCTCCAAAGCTCTCTTGCATACAATATAAGATAAAAAGATGATTTTACAATGAAGGGGGTACTCCTTTATATAGGAATAGGAGTTGAGAAAAAGATGTAAGAAAAAGTGGGAGCAACTCAACCAACTTTGACTTGTCTAACTAAAAAAGAAATTATTGGGTTACATGTAACTGCACATGTAACTCGCATTAAATGTGATTACATCCTTTCATGCAATGCATCCTCTTAGACCTCTCAACAAAAATAAAAACAAAAATAACAATCTTAAAGATTGTTTCTCAGTGCCTTGAACTTGATAATGACATCATGCACTGTAGGAAGATCAACAATCTCCATTGTTTTTGGTATGGCTTCAATCCTCACTGCATCTGCATATGCTGATTGTACAACCTTGGAATTTGTTGCCAGAGAATCTAACAAGTGCTTTGTAGAGGATTTATACAAGATAAACTTGTTCATTGTGTGAGAACCGAAGTCTTCAGAATCCAAATCAGCATTGATCCTAATTGTATATTCTGAACTCGCCCTTTCAACTGCACTGAGATTACAATGTTCATCAAAAACCTGGCATCTCATTTGTTCCAAATTACAAATGACACCTATTTCAACTATTTGGCAATCTCCAAGGGTTCCCTGCAACTTTGTAATCAGCTTTCTCAATGTTTCCTCTTTGTAGCCTATAAGTCCTTGAAATCTGAAAAACGTTTCACATGACAGAAGAATGTCACATGAGACCAAGGCATTTAGATCAAATTTTAACATTTCATCCCAATCATTGAGGATTTCTTTCAAATCATTTGCTTCTCGAGTCAAAGAAGAGATCAAGTTTCAGTCCATTTCATTCATCTCTTTGAAACGTCTAAGAACTACAAATGTCTCTATGATGGCTCAAACTACTTCAGAGATGATTTCCCCTATACAAGACTTTGCGGCTTCAATCAACTTTCTTTCTTTGGATGTCTGAGACATAATGACAACACTCTAAGAGGATTGTTGCCGAACAGCCTCATTCAGGCGAGAAACCTCCTGTTTCAGTTGATTTTTCTTCTCCCATAATTCGTGATTGCTTTTTGATACATTAGCTAATGCATCTTGAGCATCTTGTAAACAACTCAGACGCGATTGTTTCTCAATTTCGACCTTAGTGAACTTGTAATTAGAACAAGTATGTTCTTCAACAGGTTTGTCCACCAGTGGCTCAACAAATTCTTGTTATATCCCAAATTTTGACCCAATTTAAATTTATTTATAGCCATTGGATTGAATGGATTTTCTTTCATAATCATGTGAAGAGAGTGGTTAAATATATCCATTCTATTCATTATGTTAACTGTTTAATGATGATAGTTGTTATCCATTGTTTGTCATGTGATGATTGGTAGTTGCTTGATTTCGAAATTATGGTTAATAATTAAATTCCTTCTCTACATTAAATGGAATTATGGATTTATCATGGAACTTATTATTATCGTGGAAATGTTGCACGGGTGATTGTAGGAGAAGATGAAGGGGAGAAGCATTGCTAAACGAGATCAACAAAATGGGATTCTAGCTTAGTCCAATTATTGGGTTAACAAGTATGAACTTTAATTGTCTTAGTAAGGACCTAGCGACTTGAACATCAGGACACAATCGATGGACCCCCATGAACTATTAAATAAACATTTAAAACATTAATTATTTTAATTAAAAATAATGCGTACCTCAAATGGTTATTGATTGACTTTTCCACCACATCATTATAATGTATATTTATGTATGTGCACATAGATATAGGAATAAAGGTGACACCATAATATTATTTTTATAAAATAAATAATATGATGCCACCTCATAAGTACATCTATGTGCAAGTAGATAAATATATTATAATTATCTTTGATTTATAACTTTCAAATCTTTTTCTTTATTTATTCAAATTCTTGCTAGAAATCAAAATGCACATTTGGCATATTGGCATTCAAGAAGCCAAGTCCTTTTTTTTTAAAGTTACGGCTTCTTGGAAGCCAAAAGATTTTCGAATACTTCTTCATATTATTAAGATGTGAGAGACCATGGGCATTATTACTCATGACATACCTCTGCACTATTACATCCAATATCCCTCTACATATTTCCTTGCCGCGATTTACCATTTCATTATATATTTTCCTTGCTGAAGCACATGATTAATAACCACACTAAGTTTGCAACTAGAGTTCTTCCACGAAGGGGTCTAATTGATAGCGTCCAGCAAAGACTCAATTATATTTTCAGATTTTACTAGTTTATGTGGTTGCCCCCATATCCCAGTGATTCTAATATGTTTTATTTTCAGATACTATTGCATTTTGAAATTACAGCAGTAAGATACAGTTCCAGAATATGTTGTAGATCATTTTTGTTTAAATATCATTAGTTAGTCCCTCTTTAGGATAGAACTGCTTATGATAAGTCAAAACCAAGTATCCATTACATGATATCACATCTTTATTATGTCATTGAATGTCAAAATCAAATGATATTTATTCTGCAAGTCTTAAAGTTACATTTCTTAGATCACAGAAATATGATAAGCTAGAAACATATAATATTCTTATATTAGTTGAGGATTAACAAAAAGAGCTAGTTGCTCTGAGATTCAAACACCTAGGACTCGCCTGGTTGTATAGCCAAAGAAGAGGTGAAGAAGTGAGATAGAAATCTGCAATAACATGGAAATAAGAATCAGACATGACATAACAATTCTAAATTATTTTTAACGGAAAATCATTTAATAGCTCATGCATGTTCATACTTATTGTTCCCCTGTTGTCAAGTAGAGTGGTGGTGATCGGGTCATTAAACTCATTAGAAAACCTTGGCCAAGGTCGTTAAAAGCATGTTTGTCATCTATGATCACTTGATGTCAGTAGTGCCAATTATTCAGACATGTCCGTCTATAACTATGTGAACATTCTAAACACCAGAATGCTTAGGTGGCTGGACTAAAAGTATCCTAAGCTTGATCTTGGGGTAGGGAGGGTCTTTCTATTCAATAGATTGTGTGGGGATGAATATGGTCCGAGGTTGGGAGGGTAAGCCTAAACCAATGCTTCTTCTCTTACCGAAAGCCAAAGTTTGCACAACCATTTAAAGACTGACCAGTTACTTCTCATATGTTCTTCCTATTTTATGTTATGCATTTACTCTACTTGTATGCAAAGAAAGATAGTAAATCGATATTTCAGGTGATCATTGTTACATTGTTTCAATTGATTGGTATTACACTTATTTTAGTTGATCACAGTTGATCGTTATTACAGTTATTTCAATTGATCATTGTTACAGTTGTTTCAATTGATCGTTATTACAGTTATTTCAGTTTGGTTTTGTTATCTTAGTTAATCATTAGTAGTTAAAATTAGTTAATGTCTCATGAAACAGAATTCAAGATATTTTGTTTCAATAGTTAGTTGAAGAAAATTCTTTCTAGATCACCTTTAATTTGTAATGAAAATCCGTTTGTTACACTTCTACAAATTTGGTTTTATCCGAATCAACCAAAATCCTTGAAACAATCTTATCTTTCAAAGATTTGGATTTGGTTTTCTTGACAGGGAGATTATCTAGAGGTACAACCACTTTTCTTCTCTTTGTTGTTATTCTGCTCAACCATGCAAGCAAGCTGAAACTTTCATCTGTGGAAGCAGGTATAGTGGAGAATATTAGCATTGATCTAGATTGTATCTCTGTCGTGACTGAACAAGATTCAGTTTACATGGTTGAATTCATTGGTGCATGATGAGAGGACTCTGTCATAAAAAGCTCAAAACCCGTCAAAGATGTATAAAGTTGGGAAACTTGACCATTTGTAAGAGTTGGAAAATTCTCAAACACGCTTCCCAAATGCTCATATTGTTCATTTGCCAGGATGAGAGGAGCGATAAAAGAAATAGGAAGATCTATTGTATTGACTTCCAACACTAGAATAGAAAGTGTAAAAATAGTGGAGAATGAATCCACATCTTTATCTACTTCATCTAGAAAAGGTGCTTCAGGCATGGATGGTGCATGAGTTTGTGCAAGCCTTGGGGGAGATATGATCATGACTTCTCCTTCTTCCTCCTCATCTTCTTCATCCGGTTCTATCTTCAGTTCCTCTTGTGATTCTTGAACTGGTTCAGAGACCTAAGATGATTAGATCCCTTTCCACCATTTAACTTGAATTTGAGGGAACTCTTCACATCTAAAGAGAAAACTCCATTGTTTCCTACAATCTCTAGCTGTGACTTCCTTCCAGGAGGGCCAAAGCTTCCACAATCCAAACCCAACTTATGATTAACTCTCTTTAGGCCTTTAGTTTTCAGCCACTTGTTGGTGTTTGTCAAAATGGATTAAAATCTATTCAAGATAGATGTATCTTCTTTTTGCTGCCATTGAATAGGAAAAGGGCACCTTTTATCAAAACCAGCCTGATAAAATTTCGGATCAAGGATGTTGTCATTATCTTTGACTTAGAAATCTGAAGGAATCTCCAACATGTTAAGATCGATATCTATTGCAAAGTCAATCTGCAATAGTCCATCTTCTGATAATCACCTTTCTTCTCATTCTAGCTTGCCAAAGATGATTATTTGGTTAGGTCTGCACATTCTGCATTATGTAGTACCTTGAAAATTTGCTCAATGACCTCTGGATCAAGACTAATGATAACCTTCCAGTCAGCATCCTTGATCGTCTTCGATTTTGGGCTAAAATGTCTTGCATATCAAAGAACGAAATCAAGTTCCATGACAACCAAAGGAAATGCAAAAACCAAGTGAATGTGACTTCTTTTGATGCGCTTCATCTCATGGCCAATAGGAGTTTCTACTCTCCATAGAAAATCAGCCACGTCCAGATGACCGATCTTTGTGTCCAACACATTATCAAGAATAGATACGACTAATGATGGAGTTGCATGAGCCAACTCTTTATCAAATTGATATTTGATCTTGCCTTTGGATTTTGATGGTGAGGGCATCTCTTGCACTTCTACCACAACACAAAAATCCCAAAACATAAACACATCATTAGAGGAAATTGCCATACAAGTTGATTCTCGGTCGGCAACAAAGGTTCGAATATGGATTGGAAACTTAGTAGATTCGATGAAATGATCTCAAAAGCAAAATCATATACATACACAGTGAATGGAGATGAAATATGAATGGAAATGGAGTGTGGTAAGAAGTGTCATGAAGATGGAATGAAACGAAAGGAAAATGAATGTGTGAAGGTGGAACGCACGAGAATGCATGTGAATGAAGATTGCTGATTTTCAAACGTGACTTAGGGTTTTCAAGATGTTATTGCATGAAAAATGACTACATGTAAGTGCAATATGTAACAAGGGATGAAAAATGAGATGAGATGCAAATGCGGATGAGGGATAAGCTTACATGTTAGTGTGGATGATGGATGAGATGCGAAGCATGGAAAGACGCGAAGAATGGAAAAACATGTATTTTCTCATGAAGGCGTGAGTCCATATGGAGAGATGGAAATGAAAAATGGAAGAAGGAAAATAAACTTTATAGTCTTCTTAGGTGAAAATGTGAAACCAAAGTTCACAGAAAATGAAAATGACATTTTTGACTTTTCCAAAAGTGACTTTAAGTCAAAAACGGATTTTGGAGATGTAGTTATACGTAAAGCTTTTTCATGTAATCGTGTTGTGCAAGTGGATATGGAAAGTGAGATGAGTAAAAATGGAAGAGGAAAATGAGATTATATGCATGTGTAGATGGTGAATAAGACATGTAATCGCATTTGTCGAATGAGATGTGAAGTGTTGTGACATGGAAGATGGAAATGGAATGTGATGATTGTTTTCCATGAAATGGAACAAGAACGTTCATGGGAAAAAACATGTAACTTCTCCAAAGTGGAGAAAACCCGAAAGAAAACTCACAAAACACAAAAACTTCGAAGGAAAAATGTACCTTTGGAAAATGACTCAAACATGTCAACAAGCAAAGCACTTCAATATGCAATTTCGAATTTAGAGTTTGGGGAAAAACAAAAAACATGAAAATGAACCATTTCATCATTTTTAAAGGAAAAATGCACTTTCCATAGTATCGATTTCAACAAGTGGCAATCACTAAGCAATAATGTGCATAAAATCAGCAAGATAAGAAAAAATTAAATAGCAAGAAAGAAAATGTCCACTTACATTAAGATGAAGTGCCAAAAATGATGGAGGGAGAAGCTCTAATGTTGAAATTTTTTTCAAAAAAACACTTCCCTTTCAAACTTTGCAATTTTGAATTGGAGAAGGCGGCAAAAGAGACATTTCAAAGGTAAATGGCAAAAAGTGCCCTAAGTTTGCTCAGAATCCCAATGCTTTTGATATGCAATGCTTATGGGATGTTTTTGGTAAAAAATGTGATTCTTCAAGGTGAGAGATCAAAACGTGTATCACAATGCAATGAGAACACTAAAACATGCCAAATCGATTCCTCTCTGGGCCAGAATGTGAGCCAAAAATAGAGTTTTTAAAAGATATTTCCAAAAACGTGCCCTTGGAAGGAGTTTGAAATAATGATTTTTAGCAAGATAAATCCATTTTCATTGCTTGAAAACCCATGGATAAGCAAAAACGACTCTAGTAGAGAAGATTTCATGAAAAACCATAAAGGAAATCAACTGCAATCTTCAAAAATGGGTTCTTGGAGGCTCTTTGCATGTGTTCTTCCAAAAATGTGTTTGTCAAGGGCAAAAACATGAACTTTAATACAAAATGCACCTTTTGATGTCCAATGCATATATTAAAAACATGCTAAGATGCAAATCACACCTTTTAGGGGTGATTGCATAGATGCATTTAGCTTGAAAACTCACCTTTCAGGGGTGATTGCATATTTTAAGTGAAAGATCACATTTTGGGTGCAATAGCATATTTAAATTATAAAACTCACCATTTTGATGTCTTTAACACGCAGAGACATAAAAATGGTCCACTTTCGATGGATTTATGTTTTAAAGTTGAATTTTATATGCAATGACATGTAAAAGGTTCACTTTTGATGGATGTTACATGTAATGACATGTAAAATATCCACTTTTGATGACACTAAGTGATTTAATAAGCACATGTCAATTTAAATTCATTAAAATATTATTTGAGACATAAATTATATTTACATATCATATTAATAATATAACATGTAAATATCATTTAAAATGTAATATTTGCTAGAGCATTTGATTTAAATGCTAAAAATTAAATTGAACTACATAGTTAATATAGTCACTTAAGATAAGATAAGATAAGATAATGATATTAATGTCCAACAAAAAACCAAAAAGAGGTCTATGGGACTGAAACATTACAACAAAGCAGGGTTGAAGCAAGTAGGAGCACACAAAGGTGTCCGAAGAAAAGCAACAACAAACAAAAACAAGCAACAGAAAGCACTAGGAGTCTTTCTTGGGTGAGAAGAAATCAGTCACATAATGATACACATGTCGATGCGTAGAGGTACTACACTGTCTCTGACCTGTCCTAGAAGAGTGTCACTGGTGCTTATAAGCAGAACGGAATCTAACGCATCTAGAAAGATCACTAGGCCGAATGGAGCTAGAGGGCCTTTTCACACCATGCAAGGGGGATAAAGGTGTAAAAAAGGCAGTAATGAGCTGAGTAGATGAGTACCAGTGTGGAAGTAGAGTCTGAATCATGTTATCCCGGAGCATAGTGGCCTCACGCAGATACAATGCAAGGCATCTCTGATCATAATAGCTAAAGAAATCATAGAGAGAGAAGCACTCTCTGAACAAACAAAAGAACCTCCCTCTGATCTCATAATAAATAGGGCATCGAAAAAGAAAGTGAGCCTCATCCTCCACCTCCCCTAAAGAACAGAACAAACAAGTCCACTCCTCCCTGTCAATATGATGATCCAACTGAGCCCGAAGACGATGGGAACCGACTCTGAAAGAACCTAAAGAGATCCGCAGGGCATGAGACCAACGCCGTGAAAGATAGCTAGGTCGGGCAATAATCCCATCTGAGATCTCCAAAAAGTGTCGCATAAAACGACATCCGTGGGCGTAATCCACCAGGAGGGTTAACCCAGGTAGCAGTAATGTAACGTTTATAAATATCAAGACGAACATGCTCATTCAACTCCTGTCGAGAAGGGAGAAGATGAGCAGGGGCATCCAAAGAAAACTGAAAAGGGGGGAGACAATCAATATCAATCCCAATCGAACTCAGCAAAGAAGAGACTTGTGCATACCAACACCGCGCACGAGCACCAGACTCAGCAACTGCCATGGAAACCGAAGAGCAATAAGCTAAATAGGAGTAAGGATCACAGTCTCCAACCATATCAACAAACCCACGAAGGCAATGAAGAAACCAAACTAAGTCAAAAATGGCCGCAAGTCTGAAAGGATGAGCCTCGAACTCAGCAAGAATGATACCATGAGGAGTAGATCTATGACATTTGATAATGCGCCACAAGAAAAAAGTTTGGACCCACTCAATCGAGGCCCAATCAGAGCTAAGAAGAGAAGGACCCCAAACCACAAAACCATAAAGAACAGTTGGTTGAACAAGAGCATCTAGGAGAGATAGCTTAGACGAGGTATCCTGAAAGTGATGTCTGAAGCACTATTTCTCAAGCAAAGCAAGAGAACCCATGCCCTTATTCACTCTAGGCTGAATAGCAAGTCTCATACTAAAATGTGGTCCGGAAAACATAACACCTAGATACAAATAGGATGAAGTAATCTCAATCTCCTGGGCCCAAAATGTGAAGTGAAGATGAGAGGTCTTTAAACAATTAAAGACCATGATCTGAGTCTTACCCAAGTTAACCACCAGCTGTCTTTGATCACAAAATAAAGCCAATCTATCAAGAAGTCTCTGTAACCTGTTAGGAGAGGAAGCAAGGAGAACAATATCATCTGCAAAGAGAAGGATCGAGATCAAAACCTGATAAAGATAACAACCATCACCCGGGAGTGAAGATTCCAAGAAGAAGTCCTCCAGCTCATGAATATATAACCCAAATAAAGTAGGAGAGAGAGGACAACCCTGCTTAACCCCAATAGTACAATGGATCAGATCTGAGAAGCCAACAGGAGTCCAGAATCTGCTTACCACAGTCTCATATAATCTCATAATAGCAATACATAGCATCTCGGAAATACCGATCTCCCTAAGTCTCTCAAACAGAGCCACCCTAGTAACAGAATCAAAAGCTTTGCGAGAATCAACAAAGCAATAGTATACCTTTTCCGATCTGTGTCTGGCCTCCTCAATAATAGCCCGTAGCGTGAAGATGTGGTCCATAGTCTCATAATCCGTCCGAAAGCCCGCCTGTCCGAAAGCCCTACAACCAATCCTATCGAGCTCCACTGATAGCATAGTATTAAGAGCAGTAGCATACAGTTTGGCAAAAGTGTGCCCAATCATGATGGTTCTGTAGTTCCTCGGATCAGAGACAGGCCTAGTCTTGTGAATGGGATGAATCAAGTGCTTAGACCAGGAAGCCGGAAACCCAGTGTGAATCACTCTATTAAAAAGAATAGAGAGATAGGGACCCAGAACTAAGGCACCGAACTTGAAAAGCTCAGCCTAAAAACCTTCCTCATCAGCAGCTCTACTACATTTCATGGATCTGATAGCCTCATAAATCAAAAAGTAAACTCAACTTAAAAATATAACATAAAGTGCACTATAGTTACTTTAAGTGAAAATTAAAAGGATGAAGTAACTTAAAGACATAACATAAAGTGAATTTAAGCAATATTTTTCAAAAAGTGAATGTCAAATTAAAAATATAACATGATATTTTTAATTCGTGCTATTGCATCAAAAAGGTCCACTTTTTGGGCACTAAAACGACCATATCCCTTGACTGACAACTCCAATTAAGCTCTAAGTTAAATCAAATCGAAGGAGAAACCGAAAGCCATGACTTGAGCAAAACCAAAGGACTAAAAACTAACAAATGCACACTCAAAAACAATGAAAAAAATGATGAAGGCCTCGAAAATCAAGCATAGGCTCAACAGAAAAAAGAATGAAAAACACTTGACGAAAACCTTCAGTAAAAGAATTTGATATATGAATTGGAGTTGATTAATTGATCAACATTAAGCAATTAAAAATCAAATTCAACTTAGAGAGATGCGAAACTAGTTTGAAAAAGTTTCATACTATTAGCAGCATTTTGTGGTGACAAAATGCAACACAACAGGGTTTGCTGTTTATTTTAGTTTAAGTTTGTAATGGATTTTTCTTATTGCAACAACCTTAGCTTTCATTTTGCATAATGCCTAAAAAGGATGAGGCTTGGATCTATACTAAAGAATCTCTTGGAAGAACAAAATATCAAACAAAATATTTCTTTTGTAAAGAAATTAACTCAAGTGGCATCTATAGATTCAAATATCATATTGTAGTCATACTTGGACATGATATTAACCCGTGTACCAAACAAACCACAGAGGCAAAAAAAAAATGTTATATGACATTAGAGGCTTTGGAACAAGAAAAGTTACATAAGAAAAGACACCTTGAATAGTTAGTTGCTATTGACTCCCATGCTCCCTCATCCGCATCCACATCTGCATTCACATCCATAGGTTGCGTTGGAGAGGGTTCTTCTAGGCCTCACTTTCGTCCTAGTGCTAGTGGTTGTCATGATGCTAGTCGTTCTTATACTATGCCTGGGTCTATTATATTTCAGCCTAGAGTGTGGAAGTCCAGATTGGATAGTTACTTTGTGCCACACAATACTCTTGGCTCACAACCCTCGCTTGACAACATGGATAGGTTGAACAAGGAGATTCATGATGCTGCTAAAAAACAAATTTTGGTACTTTTTCAACATTCTATTTATTGCAGCGAGTTAATTAACTCTTTTTTTATTTGTTCTCTTTTTCAATTATTTAATATTTCTACTTGTGTAATCGTAGATTTATATTTGATATTACATAATGATTTGTCATCTAAACTTCTAATCATAATCTATTTGAAGCAAGACTCCTTATTGGCAAGGCATGATAGATGTTGTAACTATTTGTGGTTTGGGCTTTAAAGTCCCTATTGAGGCTGAGTTGAGTAGCTACCTCTTAGATGAAATGGTAGAGGACATGAAGTTTGAGTTGGCCGACCACCAAAAGGAATGGACCATAAAGGGTTGCACCATCATGACTGATGGTTGGACAAATAGGAGGGGAAGAACACTCCTAAATTTTCTTGTTTTTTGTGGAGGTGATTGATCATTTTACTTTCCTACATGCTAATTTTAATTTTAATTTGTTGATTGCTAATTTGTTGTTGGTCCATGAATCATAAATCACGATAATTAAATGTTTCACTCTATTTCAATTTTGTAGGATCCACCATGTTCATCAAATCTATTGATGCTTCCTCTCAAGTCAAAAATGCCACATACTTGTGTGAGGTTATTGAGGAAGTCATAGCAGAGGTGGGGGAAGAACATGTGATGCAAGTGGTGATGAATAATGCAACAAGTTATGTTGTTGCAAGTAAACTATTAAGTTTTAAGTTTAAATTATCAAATTTTGAACTTTTCCAATTTTAGGTTTCTTAAGATGTGTAAAGTTCTATTTAATTTTAAAATTGCCAAAAGAAAACTATTGGAGGGGCACTCCACAATATTTTCAACTCCTTGTGCCACACATTGCCTTGAACTCATGTTGGAGGACATTGGTAAGATTGAGTGGATCAAATCATTTGTAGAGAAGGCCAAAAATATATGCAAGTTTATATACAATCATGGATTTGTTCTCGCCACAATGAAGAAATAAACGGTAAATAGGGAGTTAGCTCATCCAGGCATCACGAGGTTTGCCTCAAATTTTATCACACAGAAGTCCTTGATGACATTAAGGGAAGAATTGAGGCGCATAACTGTTGGAGAGGAGTTTGTTTCTTCTTCCTATGCTATGACCACTGCTGGGATAGATGGGGGGAATATCCTCTTTGACGAGGATGGTTTTGCGGACCTACTCAAGAAATAATCAAGGTAATTTTTGTACAATTTAACATTTAGTATTGTTATTTATTATTTAATTATTTAATGATTTAGCTTTAACATTTAGTTTTGACTCAAATATTTTTTTTACATTATATGTAGATTAGTGAGCCCCTTGTATCTCTCCTACAAAATGCTGATGGGGAGAATCCCTCTATAAGCTACATATATGAGGGCATGGATAGGGCCAAGGAGGCCATTAGAGCCCAGTATACAAGAGTGCCAAAGAAGTATGGCCCTATTTGGGACATTATTGATAGATGGCAAAATCAACTCCATAGGCCCATCCATGCAACTGCCCATTACCTTAATCCATCATATCGTTTCCTTCCTAACTTCAGGGTGGATGAGAGGTTCTTACAGGCCTATACATAGTCATGAAGAGGTTGAGTCCTAATGGCAGTGCTGCAGTTGGAACCATTGAGTTGGACAAATTCAATAATAAGGAGGGGTCGCTTTTCTCTTGCAGTATGGCCATAGAGGCTCACATATCATTATAGCTAGGTAAAAACAATATATTCTTAAAGTTAATTCATAATTGTTATGACTTATGCATTTTAGTTTTTTTATATTTTAATTCAGCCTTAAAGTTGTGCTTCTAAATTAGACTAATTGTTTTTCTTTGCCCTCATTTCAGATAGATGGTGGCAAATGTTTGGGCAATCAACCCCAAACCTTCAAACGATTGCCATCCATATTTTGACTCAGCTTAGCATCACTTTTGAGTGTGAGTGCAGTTGGTCCATGTTCGAGTATATCCACTCGAAGATGCGAAATAGGTTGTCTGTGTAGAGGTTGAATGTTCTTGTATTTGTTCATTACAACCTCCACATTAAAACTAGACAGATTTTGGCCACTAACTTCTCTCTGATCATTCTAGAGGAGATTGATCCAGACCCAGAGTGGCTCACTGAGGCTACAGATGCAACAGTCTTCACTAAAGAAGACTATGAGTGGGTTGACCAAGTAGATAGAGAGGTTGAGGTTGTGGCCATAGCAGAGGAGGAGGCTAGAAAACATTTAGGCACTGGAAAATGCACACATGTATGCACAAAGCACACTACTGACACAAGCCCTAGTGATATTCATGCACCCATCTCACATGCGGGGGCTATGGCTCATCAGTCCTCTAGGACCTATCTTAGACGCCTTTGTAGAAGGCATTCAGAGGCTGATTCTGAGGCTGCAATTGAGCTTCAGGATGATGATGAGGCTTGAGCTAAAGCCTTGTTTTTTCATTTTGTTTACATTTGACTTTACAGATAGACATGTGGTTAATCATCATGGATTTTCATCTTACATATATTATGACTTGATGCCATTTTGATTTGGTTTTATCATTATGGATCTTTGTCTTACACACATTTATGATTTGACAACATTTATAATTCTATATATCTATGTCATGACTCATTATGATCCTATGATTTCTATTTATTTAAGTTGCAATTTACATTTTATGTATGCGATGGATTGATCAATTAGGTTTCTTGTTTATGTATGCTAACTTCCATTTGATGATGTAATGGTGTTTTTTAGTTATATTCAATAAAGGGTGCATGAAACAAGTTTTAAATCATTAAAATATTTGAATTTCAATGGTTTTTTCACTTTGCCAATTGATAGCCAATTCATAGGTAATTCATAGGTGATTCATGATTCGAGTAAGCCTTGCTGATTCCGATTTTTGGTTCTTTGATATATACATACACATACATATTTTAAAAAAAACATATGTTTTTGTATGTATGAAACCAAAACAAATCTGAATCCAACCCCCAAAAAATGTGGACGAATTTTGAACTCAAATCTGGAACCCACATTTGTACCAAAATTCGAACTGGCAACTTAGATCTAGAACTGATTCAAGGTGCAACCTATAATTCTAGAGATCAATGGTCACAGACTTTCTCGCAATCATATTGTCATTTAACAGCAACAATAGTCAGGATTTTGTTTTGGTTATAGGGGAGGATCTAGTAACTTACTTGAAGAAGCTAGCGGCCACAAGCTTTCTTCATCCTCAACTCAAGTTGATCTCAAGCTGCATAAGACAAAGGAGAATTTTGGAGTATTTCTGGAAGGTGTATTGTGTGCCTCATTGGAAGTCAACATGGGTGACCATGAATTGGAGGAATAAGGCGTAATAATCTTGCAAAGATGTAACTGTATATGAATTTTTCAAAGATTTTCAACATACCCATTGAGATTATATTAGAACAGCAGTACTGTGATTTTTTAAGATGACATCTGAAAATAGTTTGGCCAAAGAGTTTTATGAAACTCATGAAAGTGCAGACCTCTTATGAAATTGTTCATAGCCACTTCCTCTGATCATGTATTCGAGTGGTGTCTGCTGTTGCAAAGTTCAGTAATAATTCAATTATAACTGGTTGAATAAAACATAACATTACTCCCCAACAAGTGAACTGTTTGACTAAATTTTTCCAAGTGGAGCTGGTGAAAGGGGGTCGTTCGAAAGTGGAGTACCTTGCTACAGTGGCTAATTTACATTGAAGGTTCATATTTTCCACAACAACATATATACAGTCAGATTAGTAAAATTACATTCAATAGCAGGGATCTTATTGGCAAACAATATTTCAAGACAAGGAACAAACATGTTTAGGCAGCTACCAAAATTTATTGCTAAGGACAAGAAGCAAGTCCTTGAAGAAAAGCTCTACAACATAGAAAGATGACTTGCTGGTTTACCTCAATCAAAGCATAAGATTGATTTGTGATTTGGAGGCAACTGAGAACTGTTTATCTACAATAGAACAACTAGGATCTATACGTAAGCAAGCAGACATTCTTCTTGCTGTGATTTCTTTGGCTAAGCCAGCATTGTTGATGCATCCTGTTAGGGAGGTAAGACTTGCAATCACACAACGTATTGTTGAAGTTATGAGGATAACCACACCACATGATCCTTACAACAAGGAGGTTATAAAGGAAGTATTCCATCTGATCGTGGAAAGTTTTCAGGAATTGTGTAATATCAATAACTCAGCCTTTGGTAAGACCATTAAAATTTTGGAAACAGTTGCAGAACTTAGAGCATGTGTGATTATGATAGATCTTGGTTGTGAGGACTTAATTCTTGATATGTTTGTGTGATTATGATAGGTCTTGGTTGTGAGGACTTCATTCTTGATATGTTCCATCAGGTCTTGATTTCCATTAAAAGGGACCACAAAAGAAATATCTTATCCTTTATGCAATACATTATGTTCTTGATCAATGAAGAGAGCGATGATGATTCACAACACTTGTTATCTACCATATTGGCTGATTTGAAACAGATACATGCCACTCCTTTTGATGCTTATATTTTGGTTAACAGTATCATCAAACAATGTGAACATAAATTGAAATCATCCTTAGCAAGGGGCAAGATTGTAGAAGGAAGGAAAGAAGATTTGTTTCAGCCAATAGAGAGGAATGAAAAGAAAGATTAAACTCAGTCATATGGGCAGCTTAATAGGGATGAAGCTTATGGTATTGTGGATCAACCTGATGGAGCCTAAAATTTGTGTCTCCATTTATGAATTCCTATTTGAGATTGGATGACTGAAATATTATCATTTTCCCTATTGGATAAGAGTATCATGAACTTAAAAGATGTACACTAACAAAATACAACATAATGTTGGCATCATGTAGCACGATTTGGTAAGGTTCAACAAAATGGTTGAGATTAAAATATCTGAACATGAGCATACAATGTATGGGAAAAGTTCCTATATCTATTAACAACATTCAGCTACAGTTGCGGCCCATCAGGACAAATATGATACATATGCAAAGGTTATATATACAGCAACATCTATATAGTGATATTGTGAATGTAAGGTAATGTTTGTAGAGAAAGATATTGCTGTAATAGAGGTCCATATCATGAGTCTTGCTGAGAAATTAACATATCGAGTTCTGAATACATGGCTGAAGATAAATGTGTTGAGCAATGATTCTTGTATGTCTCCTGAGTATGTTCCACAATATCTTCATACAAAATCTTGAGCGCTATAATCCAGACATGGGTAAGAAATGTACAGAAATGTATACAAGTAAATGGTTATCAGAGATCATGGATATAGAGGTGTAATGATAAGGCATCAAAATGTGGAAAAAATCATTGCAAGTTCAGAGAAGGTTTGACTCAGAGTTTGTAACAGTCGTAAAAGGCATTTATCACATTACATTGATTACAGACTTTGAGCAGACTTACACTACAGATTTTATCAGAATTGAGAAGAGATTTCACACGACCTATGAAGTCTGGGAATGATTAGAATATCTTTGAACACGTTGATGAGAGAATAAGTAGAGATGTCTTCAAAAGATTCGGCTGATATGGATGATGCACGATCAATACAGAAGAGAAACTTGACTGAACATGTTATTTTCAGATATCTTGTTAGAAAACCATTCGTCATTAGCATTTCAAAATGAAGAATGCAAACATAATATTCAGTCATTTGGTTCTATTGTACAGGCTACGAGTTCTGAAAGTGAGCAAGAAAGCACTCATTGATATGCTAAATCAGATATTAATCCTTTGTATATCAATTACCATCTATGAATTATTCCCCAATTAACTCCAGTTATTTGGGATCTTCAGTATCCAGTTTAATGAATTTTGTCTAAAGCAAAGTTGAGAGTCACTATTATAGGTATGATATAAAAGGGATGGCTTGTCACACCAAAGGAGTGTCACATATATGGTTGTTTTACGATTTCCTGGAAATGTGTCTGTTAAATGCTTGTGAAAAATAGGAATAGGATGGCCCTTATACTGTTGTTGAATTGCAAAAGTATTAAGGATCAGGGTTACTTCACCAAGGGCACACTATTATGGGCTGAAGATAGAAAAGATTGGATGGCATTATCTAACATTTATGAATTATATATGCTTGTTCCTACCAAAAAATTGAACTTTCAACAACATCAAAATGATGGCGTGAATCCTACTTAAGATTGATGCCTCTAATGGTGACTTAGATACTGCAATAAACGATGATGATTTTCTTAGATAGAAAGAGGAGGTGAGGCAGAACCAAAGGCTGTGAAGTCCTAGACTACAGAGAAAGAAGACATCAAATTACGTGCCTCTGTTAGAGAAATAGATCCAATGCAACATTGTTGAAAGACCTTATATTCCTCTCGATGAAGAAGATGAATTCACAGATGATAATGGAACTGTATACAAATGAGATCGTAATCTTCGTGCTTGGGTTCCACAGCACGGTTCTTTTCATAAAGGATCATTTTATGGAGAAGTGGAATGATACTTGTGGATGAGGAAGAAGTCATGTTAGTGGCAAATATGACAAATGTTGCTATTGAAAATGAATTCAAAGCTGCTCTTTTGACAACAAATCCAAAACCTGGTTCAAAATAGAAGTCGAAGGATATCTACACTGAGAGTGAAAAGAAAGCCAACAAACCACCAGATTTTTGGTCAATACACACGTTTACGTGACAAGATTACCAGAAGATGTTACTATTGAGGAGATTATAGGGGTATTCTCAAAATGCGGCATCATTAAAGAGGATCTTGGCACAAAAGGGCTACGTGTTAAGACTATGGTGAAACTTCTTTCTCGAGTGTATACGAATGCAAGGATCTTTCTAGCGATAGGAGGAAATAATAAAATCCAACACTAGAAGGGGCCATCTTTGGAGTCTCTGAAGAAAGCGCGAAATACATTTATAGTTGCGCAAAGGTTGATACTTGATAAGATTTACAGGCAGACCCTGAGTGTTGCCGTTGGATCATCAAACAGATCTATAACCACAATATTCCGTATCTGCACTGAGAATTAATTCTATAATCGATAGTTGACGTTTCCCTTTTT
Source organism: Cupressus sempervirens (assembly GCA_028749045.1). Classification (NCBI taxonomy): domain Eukaryota; kingdom Viridiplantae; phylum Streptophyta; class Pinopsida; order Cupressales; family Cupressaceae; genus Cupressus; species Cupressus sempervirens. Next base: position 451,826,543 of record CM053783.1, read on the forward strand.
TGTTGCAGATATGCGAAGAAGATAGCGACTTGGCATGAGGCGAGCAATCAGATCATCTCTGCAAAGTCGCAGGTTTGAGGACTGGATATACACGCGTGAAAGAAAGAGATTGCTAAAATGCCCCCAGTTATATAATAATACAACCAAATCTTTGTTTAAGCAATATTAAGATTTTGGTTGGTTTTATTTGTGAAGGGTTGTGATGTTTGGTTTCACAACCGACATCCTTTCATGTTTTATAAATGTAGGGTGTAAAGTCATACAAAATATATAATTTTTCAAGACAGCATATACTATCAAGAGTTTCTTTCATATGCTAAGTACACATTTTTCAATCTCTTCAATAAGAAAGGGTTGAAATATTGAGCAAAGCGGATAAAGGCTGAGACCTATTGAACTTAATTTTTTCTAAGATTGCTTGTGGTTGGTTCTTATTAGATAGAGCTCCAACAAGTTTTGAGAGTCTTCAATACGAATTACTACTGCATCAAATCAGTAAGGAATTTATTTTGTTTTAGAGTCGGAGAGTATATGTCTTGTCCTTTATGATTTTGATGATTGTATGTTTTTAATTTGATATTTCAATCAGTGCATTGAATTGTTCTCAGCCATTCAGATTTGATCAATACAAATATTGTAGGATATATAATCCTTCCTCTATTTGTAGTTGGTTTATCCATATTAGGGTTAAATTATTACAAACTGATCTGAATATGCAAAAGTGAATCAATTCGTGGTATTGCAATAATCAAGTTATTAACATATATAGTATCATTAATATAATTAAGTTGTATGTAAAGAATATATGTTTGACTCTATCACCCAATTAGATTTAGCACTGATCATTAATCTGTTCATAAATCCTTAGACTTATATGCTGGCAATCTTTTAACTCTTTTCTTATGAAAAAAATTAGATCATATTCATAACATTAATTTGTTTTAAATCTTTTTCTTTTCAGTAACATATAACATCTTAACTAAAGTAATTGGAGTTTGAAGATAAATAATTCAAAATGTTTCCTTGATACTTGCCAATTGAGGAATTTATTTGATTGCTATAATCCGCTATAAATCATCTTGGAATTAAGTTTTGCCATCCAGAATTTAGGTAAACAGGCCTTGGTCCACCGAAACCAAAGGCGCAGAGGATTGGAGTCAATCCTATTAAGTTGGCCAAAATTAGTTAGATACCCAGCATCGAGCAGACAAGGCTCGTAGGTTTCTAACCCGTGATTTTGATAACCAACACAACCACCTAGGAACTCAATGGAGTCTCCTTCTGTAATAACCTTGGCCTGCTTATGGCTAAATCAAACAACAATTTTCTTTCAAACTCTAAGGTTTGACATTTCATCAAACACTTGTCTAACAACTTCGTTATTTCTATTTATAATGCTGATCAAGGTGTATTTGTTTCTCCATTTCAGTATTTTGCAAGAAATATTAATACAAATTATAAATGACAATGCCAAATAGATTTGCCAAAATTGAATTCACTAATCCTCACTTTATAACAATTCATTCAACGCATCAATGTAATTACAATCAGACATCTAGTTTATTCAATGCAAATTTTGATTGCCAACATAACCGATGGCAACTAGAAATTACAAACATTCAAAATATGGTTATGAAGAACCTGATTTGAAGCAAACTGTAAACTCTCATGCCAATGCAGCATCCACTACCAATATGACTGTCTTAACCCCCAAAATGCTGGTTTGTATGCTTGAACTTAGGCTCTTACAGTCCAAAAGTCAACACTTCCCCTGTAAGAACAATTTGTAGGCATCAGACTTCAAACCGTATGCACTTAGGAAATATTTGTAGGACTAATGGACATTAGTAAAGGTCTGAAATATATAATTGCAGACTCAGATATCAACTCGCAGCCCTGAAAGATGAACCGTAGGGCTCACAAGCCAGTTCGCAGCCACCAAGAAAAACTCATAGAAGCCAAATAATATCAAATGCTACCATAGGGAGGTAGATGGCAGCCACAGATATGCATAGTAATCATCCAAATGAAATTGCAGGTAGGAATCATCAAAGCCGGTCACTATTCCCATTAGCCATGCAATGAAGTAATTGATCAATCTCCAATCCACTTCCTAATTACAATAGCTACAGCCAAGAAGCTACAACCTCAATTCATTTCTTTCAACTACAGGAAGATAAATAATTCTCAGAATTATTTCCACAATTCTTCAGTTGTGGAATCAAGGCACAACTTAGAACCAAAACCCTTTTACTTCAGCAAGGGCACAAAATCATAGATTCAAAATTGTCACAAAGACAACAAAGAAAAGAGATAAACAAATAATCGGATGTTTTACTCATCAAATGGGCTCATATTTATAATTTCCAAATGGCACAAAGTTTCCCAAATGAACTTCACTTAAGAAGCTTCCCACACACAACATTAAAACATAATAAAGTGCCATTATAAACTAATTTATTAATTGCTTTTGGCTTCAAAAATGACCTTTTCCACCATCACTTCAAATTCGAACACGTAGGGCCATTGTTTCTTGTTCCCATGATTTAAAGCTTTCCATTTCGGTTCCAACGAGCTATGATACTGAGGTGACCAACTAAAAACACCAACAAAAATAGCAACCTCAATGTATTTAGATGAATAATAATAATAATAATTTACCCGTCTTGCGAAAACAACTAAAGAAGCATCAGAATTGAAATCTGACAACACCAAAGTGATCTTGATGATGAAAGATGATGAATGAACCTAATAGCGCGACTTACTATAAATAGACACTCCCTCCAAGATTCTTGGAGCCCAAACCGGAAGCTTGAAATAAAAATTGAGAGCATCCTCCAACTCCTCTGACTCAACTAAGCTCATTGAAACCAATAGATTGACTTCCTCTAAATAGTAAGTCCCTCAAACGGAGAGCCAAAACACACCATAGGTTGTTGGAAAGCCTATAACCACACAATTGAGACCCTCAAAACCTATAGTTAGCTCACAAGGGTTGCGATGCTGAAATGACCTGGCCAACTGCAGGAGCTTGCTAAAAATGGGCACATTATACCTTCTAGCATGACACCATGTCTATTGGTTGATGACTATAGGGGTGATGAGGTATCGTTTGGATCAACTATTTGTGTAGCAGCACCTGGGGATAAATATTCATATGATGAAAATATCTTCATCCAACATAATATTAATTGGATTAAGCATAGTAATTTAGTTTTTATTTTTTAAATGCTGATTGGGTGGTGGAGAATCCAATATTTGAGTTTCATGATGGAACACCTTTTGATCAAAAATCACAAATTGATACTAATTGCAGCTAGGAGGTGACTGATTTATTACTTTTGACAAAGGGGCATAAGACTGATTACAAATCAGCCTTGGATAGTAATTTGGCTTACAATTTGGCCAGGGAGCATATATGGAGAAAAGACAGCGTTGATGGGTATTCATTGATTGATTCTTTTCCTCATTTACTCTAATGCCTATGGTTATTCTACAATCACAAATGTCAAGCATAATGTTGGCACTTGGTTTGTTACATTTCCCTTCGTGAAGGAGGAAGACATACCAAGTTTTCTTCTTCAGGATAGTTATAGTTTCAGCATACCTGTTAGAGGAGCGTTGTTGTGACAGTTTGACATTTTGAACATTCTTCTAATTTCTAGTATGGAGCGACAAAATAATTTAGACAACTAGGAAGGTTGATGGCCTTTATGTTTGTAGGACCTAGGAGGATCAGCCACATGATCAATATTGTTTGAGGGAGGTAGTTGGCATGATGTTGAGTTCCCATCTCTATTTGACTCTAGCAGTGCTTGTGATCTCAGTTGGAGTGAGGTTCTCAATTGGATTGAGGATTTTGTCACATATGACAGAGGCACATGGTCGGTTGATTCGATAGATTGTGCACATGTCGTGATGCAGGATCTCAGCATTAGCATGATTGGTGCATTGTAGACGTGAGGAATTGATGAGCAGCTTCACAACTCTAGACATATTGTTTATATTAGAGTAGGCAGCGGCTTGGTGGAGCATATTCCTTGAGATTGATATGGAACCCTGATATTAGAGCATGTACTCATGATTGCTTGAGGGAAAGCAATCTCAAGGAGAAAGGACTATAGTATAATGTCCTCTTTTGGGGACATTAGGAAATTAGAGACAAGTTTGTGTAATATTCAATTGACTTATGCGAACATAGTATTAATATTTAAAAAGGGGCCAATTCAATATTATAAAGTGGGCCAAAATTACAAAAGAGGAATAAGACAAAAAGACATAAGGCAGCTAAAGAACCATTGTTGAACATTTAAAGAGGAAGTCTTATTCATTTTCAGCTATGCTTGGATTTGAGATTTATTTTCCTGGTTTCTCTTCAAAGAACTCTGGGAAGCTACTAGCTTTCTCTTGTTGAGGATCCTAAGGACGGAAACCTTCGGGCTCTTCTTGGGTGAATTGGACGTAGCCCCGATCCATCTTTGTGGTGAATTCAAATCAGAATTCAGACTTGGGATTATAAGTGCATTTTATTGTTATTTCCAATCTGACTATATTTTTTATTTAAGATTGCACTTGATATCTGGTTATTGTATTGCTGATGTATAACGCAATAACATAATCCGAGGCTTTTTAATGAGAATATACTAGTTATATTGCAAATTCAAATTGCATCATTTATTTATTCATGTTCTGAAAATTATTTTGGGAGAATTTCGAGATAATATCCTACTGGGATATTACACCTCTTGTCATTGAATTTCTGCTCTTTATTACAAGTTTAGGAATGACGATTTCTCTTGGTTGTAGTTAAATGATACACAATACCAAACCTACATAGTCTTGAAATCAAAAAATTATCGCAAGTTTCTTAGTTTTTGCTGACCTCTTAAATTTGTTTGTCATGTCCCCTTTTTGGAGGTAATTTGATTTAATTAATTTAATTAATTAAGTTGTCCAAAATAATGAATATTTTATTAGGATGACTAATTAATTATTTTAATTAAATAAATAAGTGGTATTAAGTGAATTATTTATAAAGTTATCAAATAAACAAATATTAAAAAGTAACTTTATATTTAATTAATTTAATAAAGTGACTTGAATTATAAAAATTTTATAAAGTCGCTTAATAAATAAAATAATGTTCTAGAAGTTTCTGGAGAAAGTGGAGGAAAAAGAATAAATAGGCACCCTGGGCTTCATTCTGAGCAAGGAGATTTGATGTTGTTGCTGTTGTTGTTTCACTTTGTGGAGCCTAGGGTTTTTGCAGATTACTTCTTTGTCATAAGAAACGAAAACTTCCTATTGATAGCAATTTTGAGGGTGTGAAATATCACTTGACTTATTGCAGCTAGGAGGAAGATACTTTAGTCTTCTATTTGTGCTACATCGAGAAAAAATATTTGAGTACAAAAAGCAGTCCAAAAAAAGCAAACCGAAAAAAGCAGTCCAAAAAAACAATCCGAAAAAGCAAAGCGGAAAGGCAGCATTGGTGAAAATTATTACAGCCATCTACAACCAAGTTCCTTTGTTACCATTGCATTTTAGGTGTTATAAGTTTCAGCTGTAGATGTGCATTATACCAATATTATCATTTTTGTAATCCATGTAAATGCCAACGGTCTTGGCCATATTTCATGAGCATTGTATTAGAAATTTCATTGCAATTAAGGAGATAATAGTTGCTGGTGTCATTTGAACAATTCAATATCATTTATTATTAGCTAGTTAGTTTGCATACCAACTGTTTGTAAAAATGCCAGTTGGCTGTAGGTGTTCATTTCTCATGCTTAGATCATATATATGCATAGAATATTGCTAAAATTAGTTGCACATTCATGCTAGGTCATTGTTTAGACAATTTGGAGACTTCTTGCGAGCATTCTTATTGATGCAAATTGAAGAAAAAAGTCATTTAAGCAAACTGAAAAGTTATATCAGTCATATGACCCTTGTATGCAAAGTGTTTGACAAAATTTCTTGAGCCTTCAATCACAAGTTTTCAATCAGATTTGAGCAGGGTCATTACATTGTTTTTTCTCTCATTTTGAAATTTATAATTGTTAAAATTGAAGTTTGGTTTACAATTTTGTAACTCCCACTTTTCCTCCATAGGCTGCTATTTCCTATTCATTTCAGTACAATTGACATACTGCTTCATCCACTTCATGAAATGCAGCTGATAGTCATAAAGTAAACTAGAGAAGCTGCTTCTCTTTGCACTCCAGCTCGTGCTTTCTTGCTCACAAACATAATGAGTGCAAGGTAAGTTCTGGGATGCAGATCTAAACCCAACTGACTTGGATGTTTCAGCTGACAAACAATCCTCACTTTTAAGGAGTCAAGTATCAAGCACACTTTTATTGTGAGTGGCAGTAAGGATGCATGAAGTTCTTCTAAACTACCTATATCATTTAATGTGAATGATGATAATGTTTCTCTTCATAATGACAAATATGATGCTGATTACTACTTGTACTATTTTGATTTTTAATGATGAATATCTGCCATGACATTCAAGTTACACAGATTGATATTAAATTTATATTTAATATTTCAAAGTATGAATATATATAGTATTTTTGCTCAACACATGCATGAAACAGTGTAGTTTTCCTTAATTTCTAATTTAGGCTGTAAATATCTATATATTTATGGGTTTTATATGCTTTCTTGTACAGTCTTCCAACCCAAACAAATACATATCCTAACAACTAATATTAATAAATACAAAAGTCATCCTCACTATACCAAGTAAATCTGAACACATTTGTGTGTCTGTAGAGACACCTCCGAATAACGCAAACAGATAGCTACTCACTACACAAATGGATACATATCTTGACAATTGATATTACGCCAAGCTAGTAATGCAAAAGTAGTCTTTATTATGGTAAGTGAACCCAAACACTGCATAAATATGTTTTCTACAATAGAAAGGAATGTGATTCTTTGGGATGTCAATTAATAGCATTTGAATTGCAAATATGCATGTCTTCGCAGGCCAAAAAAGGAATGCCAAAATTTATTAGCTCAACATTTGTACCCAAAAAATAAGCAATTGAAATAAAACATTATGGCATGGAAAGGAATTGGTGTAAGTTATTTTGTGCTTATCCTTAATATGAAAAGCATGTCCTGCTTTTAATCAAGAGTAAATTTTATTGGCTTATTAGCAAATCTGTCCAGTAAAAGTTTGACATTATTGATTTTTTACTATTTGGTGTACAAAAAGGTTCAAATGATAATGCTAACAATAAATTTAAATGATATGCAACCAGCACCGGTCTGCCATGCAATCAGTAGACTAAAAACTCACTAAACTAGATTTATGTGAGAGGAAATGATAGTACTTGAAGAGAGCGCAGTCGAACACACAAGTTAAGCAAAACTGGAGCTACTGCATCTTCAGGTGCCAATTCCAAAACCTTTCGATGAAAAGACTTTATTAGTTATTAGCAAAACAACACAGTATAGCACTCAATATTACAGCATTATAGCCATGTCTAACTCTATGTAGTAGCATACTGAATACAAGACTCTCTAGAATAAGTTCTTATGAATTAGGCAATCTGATAATACTCACTGAGATCAATCCTTGCACTGCTGCATAAGCAACTTCTTCACTGTGGTCCTCTAGTAAGGCAACAATGACACTAAGAACTTGAGAACTATACTGAATCATCACTGAACTGGGAATCTGCAAAATGCAAAAAGAGAGCTCACTTGAGAGAACTACTTTTAATTCCATCCCAATATAATTAGTTACCTACTATATTAACTATTATTCTTACTATGCATTAAAATACCCTAAAACTTTCCAAATGCAAGTATATTATTCTGAATACAGTTACCCCATTTATATACTTCAGATGACAATGTGATATGTTCAAGCTCACTGAGTTTGTAAGAGATTAGGAGCACCAATGAAGCACCCCTTGTTTGACAAGCATGTAAGTAATTACAAGGCAACTTACTGACACATTGCATAATGTCTGCTTTAGTTCGCCCATAGTAATTAATTAAATAATTAATAAAAGTTATTACTAAACTTTTTTCATAGGTAATGGGCTGAAGCCTAGATTGTTTATTGTTTGTTGAAATTAATTATTATTATTATTATGTGTTAAACTCAAGCAGACTTGAACTGAAGACCTTGATAAAGGCTCACAATTTACAGTTATGTTGTAGCTTCTTGCCTTTTTACTAATCATTTTTTTTTTGACAACTTAAGTATATTTATTTAATACAGTATTAAAGTGACTTTTATGGTAAGCTCAGTGAAAATTTAATAAAGTCAAGTTGCTATTTTGTTATTTTTTTGGCAAAAGTGGACAATCCACTATATATATATATATATATATATATATATATATATCAACCGGATTCAAATGCTCATTAGGGAAAGAATCCGGGAAGAAAACCCTAAGTCATAGCTCATACAACAATAGTGACAGTGAGTTTTACAATTTGAGTACACAAAAACAAAGGACAAATAAAATCCCCAATGCTCAATATGTGCTAACCTATGAAGCAATACCCAGCCCAAACTATTGTAACATAAATGATGTCAATATAATTACATCCATGAATATCCCATAGACCAAACAATAGCCCTTGAGGGCACTGCAATCCAAAAAGTCTCATGACTACACATCAATCTGCAACAAAAGCAAAACTCCAAACCAACTGTCAAATAGCTAAAATTCCCTCCGAGCATCAACACAACCACCACAATGAACCAAATAGAAGCCAGGTACTATCATTTCCATCTCACTTAAAATGTTGAGTTGCAGTAAAAACAGGTCCATGCTGACTAGCATGATAAGAAAACTGCAATAAAATGAAAACTAAAGTCTTTCATCTAATCACTTGATCAAAATAATTCTGTCTTCACATAGCAGCATCAAGTTCTCTACAATCAATGATCCTGCAAGGTTTTTTTTGGCCTATCTGCACAATTTGTTTCTTCTGAATCAAGTTTTTCTTACTACATCCATTCCTTCAATAACTTCTCCAAATACCATGTGGTGATTGTCCAACCATGGACTTTTGACTGTGCATATAAAGAACTGACTGCTTTGTGTTAGGACCACCATTGGCCATACTTAGAATGCCAGGTCCAACATGAGCCAATTTTAAAATTCTCATCCTCAAAAGTGCACCCGTAGATGCTCTTTCCTCTTGTACCATCACCTCTGTCGAAGTCTCCATCCAACTCAAATAGTCTTTTATAATGCTGAAATGAAGATCCTTTGTATCTGAACCATTTCTCTCTTGTACATAATGCATAGAAGTTTGCTACAGTTTGTGGTACATCCTCACCAAAGAGCCCTAACACAATGCTTCCTCTAGGAATGCCTCCAATTTCAACATCAAAAAAGCGTTCCTTTGTCACTTTGGACTGTAGTGCCACATCTTGTGCCATAGCTGAAATTGACTGTGTTTTCCAATTCCCTTTGAAAGTTTCAATACAAACTGATGTAAATTTTGAAAGTCTTGAATTGAAATTTCATGATTGTAAATCTTGAGAGGAGTATCTTGCTGTCCTAAGAGTATGAGATGGACATTTGAAACTCACTTGGCAACACTGGAATACTACATTCGGCCTCAAAACTTGTGGTGTTATACTCCCCAACCTAGTAGCACAGCTTGCCATCTCCAAGAAAAATGCTTTTGCCATTGCTGCCATAACCATCTACAAAATGGGGCAACCAAAGCCTAGTACCACAATATGAGATGGACATTTGAAAGCCACTTGGCAACACTGGAAGACTACATTAGGTCTCAACTTGTGATGTTGTACTCCCTAGCCTAGTACCACAACTTGCCATCTTTGAGGAAAATGCTTTTGCCATTGCTCCCATAACAATCTACAAAATGGGGCCATCAAAGACGGATAACATCACAGCCTAATATTTCCTTTGTCCATAAGAGAAAAATACTCCAAATCTAAGAAATCACTCATGCAAATGCCCATGCCTATGGAATCTAAATTCAGACCATTAGAACCCCAATTCACAAGAAAGTCAGCTATAGAGTTCCCTTCCCTGAAGACATGAAAAATATGACAGATCTCAAACATATCCAAAATATTCCACATATTAGACATGACATATCTGATTCTCCAGTTAAGAATGCTTCTATTCATGCAAGCATTAGTGATAAGACTAGAATCACCTTCCACTTGAATCTGCATGGGCCTTAGCTAAATTGTTCATAACTAGAAGTAGAGGAAGGCACTTAAATGTGACTACCTCACCCAAATGATTTCTTAAGTAAATGTGACACCCAAACTTGCCCAAATTCCCCTTAGAGGAACCATCAAAATCGACCTTAATAAAACCCATAGGTGGAGGCATCCATCTAATCTATGCTCTGTCTACCTTTCTATTCATCAGGGATCGAATTATGAATGCAGAAACAACAATATAGTTCCACTCCTTAAGGAGAAAACTATCCCAACGAGTAAAATTTAAATTATTAACCTTTTCTTTCACATGTGCATTAACCACCTCCAAGATAGATTTTTCTAGGCCCTCAAGCATCACTTCTATGGGCAAGGTCACACTTCGAAATATCTGTTTGTTACACTCCCACCAAATTGCCCACACCACCAATGCAGGAGAACATTTCCAGATACATGCAAAATAAGACTTTGAAAAAAGGGTAGGGCATGATTCAAACATGTCCCAAAACATATTTAGAAGAGGCATTAATAAGTTCAACTTTGACATTACCAAATTACAACATTGTTGGGCAAAGCTACATTGAACAAATAAGTGATCTACATCTTCCAATGCTTCCTCACATAATGTTCACTGGAAAGGCTGTGAGATATTAAGTTTTTGTAATCTGTCACTAGTTAAAACTCTCTTTCTCAGCAAGCATCACACAAAGCAACCTGCCTTAGGAAGTATCACTTTATTCCAACAAAAAGAAAATGCCCTTTGCCTTGCTCATTGTTGATCCATCAAATATAATGCCCCAACTTTTATGGAGTACTCATCATTAGATGAAGAAGCCCAAATCAGATCATCAGTTTTATTTTTATGAAAAACCTCTCCTAGACAAAATTTTATGAAGGCACAACTTATGATGTTGAGAAATAGGTAATTTGAAGAGGTCTTTCCAAATGACTTTACCATAAAATCTTTCCACTACTAGAACATAATCTATAAAAAATATACCCCAAATATCCTTGATGATCTGAATGACATCATTCAATTTGTTCGTAGTCATGGAGGAGGCATACCATACCATGAATCCTCTCAAAATTTAACTGATTCCCTGCTGTTCACTTCCCAAGATACAAAATTGGTAATGAGCTCACTGGAAGAAATCAGAAAACTCCACATAGCCGATCCATTTGGTGGATTAGAAATTGTTAAGATTCGTTTGGAACCTGAATATCAATGTACTTTTCTTGCATAATTTTGCACCACTTATTCTCAGATTTCACAAACATATGCCATACTAACTTGTCTCCAAAAGCAACCTTCCTCTTACTCATGTCATGCAATCCAATCCCAACATTCCTTTATCGTTAACCATTTCTTTTAGGGATATCAAAGGGATTTTCTTTTCATCAGACATATTACTATTCCAAATGAAATTTCTTATTAATTTTTCCATTTGTTTAATAATAGCAGCAGGTGTTTTGAGGATAGACATGGTGTAGTTAGGAATTTTCGATAGAACTGATTTACATAGCATGATTTTACCTAATAGCGATAACCATCTATACTTCCATGAGAAAATCCTACCCTTAATCTTCTCCAATATTGATTTCCAACGGCCAGCTTTGCTATCTCTAGCAAACAAACAGATACCAAGATATAATGAGGGCTGAGTTTCTTGCCAAAAACCCAAAAAATTGGTTAACTTTCTCGACACCACTTCATTGGTAAAAAACACATTAACTTTAGACTTATATTCGTTAATCCTCTTCCCTGATACTTCCATGTAAAGATCTAGCATTCTCTTAATTTCTTTGGCTTCTTGAATGCTGGCTCTACCAAACAATAATGTTTCATCCACAAATAAAGAATGAGTAACTGCAAAGGAGGTACCATCAATCTGAACTCCCACCTATTTTTCTGATCCTCTTTAAACTTAGTTATCCTGCTAAAGGCCTCAACCGTGATAATGAATAAAGATGGGCATAATGGATCACCTTGCCTAACACCCTGAGTTGATTGAAAGAAATCAACTGGATCGCCATTCACTGTCACTGAGAAGAAAGCTCTAGTAATACAAGCCCTAATCCACTTACACCATTTCACATCAAACCAAAATTTGTGAAGAATCTTGAAGAGGAAGGACCATGGCACTTTGTCATAAGTTTTCATCATGTTTGTTGGTTAACAATTTTGTCCTTCAACAAGAGATATGAAAAATGACTCAAAATGCCCAAATAGAAGAACAACTACTACCAACATTTGGACGAGTTATCATTGGATTGATAACCCTCCTCTAAATTGTGAGGTAAAACTCCCTCTAGATGATATTCAGTGAATCGAATAACTTAGTATGTCTCTAACCTTAAGACACTAAGACAATTAACATTCATTCATCACTTTGAAATGAATGTGATTACGGATGTGAATAATTAGGGGAAAAGCTAACAAATGACCACAAGATCACTCACTAAATCCTCCCTGATGCAAAGAAATTGAAGAAATTTTTTTGCCTCAATCTATTGAATGTGAATACACAAACCAATAGATTCATTCACTTGACACGAATATGCAGAATAGTATTCAAAATATGAAAGAAGTGACCACAAAATCAATTCTCATCCAAGAAACAAATATATTCAGACCTCATGCTCTGATTATAAATTTCCTTTTATTTCAAACACTAGGCAAAAAAACCATATGATTATTATGTCCTTGCAATTACAATCAAGCCATTTAGAAAATGAAATATATTAAATTCCCCTCTTATTCCCTGCTACCATTTACATTTTAGAAAGTATTATCTTTCCTGTAGCCACAAGACCCTGCAGAAAAGAACCCCTCTTCATCAACCAAAATTCCCTTAAATAGATCTTTCTCCTAAAGCCCTTGTTCCCGTAACTTTTTAGTTGCATGCATAACTGATTCTTGAAAGATTGTTGATTAATCTTTTCTTTTATCATTCTTTCCGATGATATTTTTACTCCTTGGGCTTGACTTTTATAAACTTCAAAATCAAATTTTATAGTAACATAACTAGATAGCTGTCATTATAGAAGGACAACTGGCAGCATTCCTTTAGGTTCATATCATGGTAGTCATAAAATCATTCTCTATTTTCATCAATCTGCACACTGTTGATTCCTGTAGTGTTTAAATAGACTTATGAAGTTTCAGACCAAGACAATGTGACTAGAGGTGAAAAGGTGTCAAAGCTCAAAATATTTATCATTTTACACAAACTTGCAAAGAGACTACTACCCCATCTTTCCTCGGGCTTGGATGAAGAGCGCAACAGAGGCTTATTGCCTTTCAACCTTGTCAATCAAGCTTTTGAGAGTTCATTTTTCCCAATCTACTTAGAACTCCACCACTAAATCCAAACAAAAGGGAGGACCTACCTCCTCAAGAATTAAGAGTTAAAGTCATTTTAAATCTTATAAACTGCATCATATAGATGCTTGGTCATTGATTGGATGTTCCTGTACACATTGGATTTCTGCGATAGCTTGTTCCTGTGGTGTGCCTGTTGGGCTATTCAAAAAGTCTTGGCTTGGGCTCCATCACTACACTCACAATTTTCAGAATGATTGACAACAAGTGTTATCATAAGGCATCATCGGATTTGCACATTGCTTCATAACTCAATGTGGCTCAAGTTCCTTCCTGTTACTTGTTTGAATTGCCCACAACACCCGATATGTAATCGAACATCTTGCCATCAAAGGATATGGGCTTCAATAATCATCAAGCTGACCATATGTGGGTTGGCACCATATAATTGAGTTCTATGAACATTCTTTGTTCTACCTACTCTTATGTATACCTTATAGCCGAAAATTTTAATATTCTGGCCTTTCTTGTCTGCTAAACAAATTTAAAAAAATTAACACACATCTGGATTTCATTCTTTGATAGATTAATCGTTCATTCGCAGCTATGTTATGGGACTCTATGTTGGGTGTGTAGGAACCCAACCATCCACCTATGATGCTTTGATGACAACCAAAAGATTGCTCTATAATTTCCTTTTCTTCAACATGGTGTCTTGATGCATTGCATCAAAAAAATTGGCAAGCGTCTCCATGTATGTGCGATGTACATATATGCCTATTTGGCCAACATGCTTGTTAATGTGTGCCATCTCTTGGGTCTTCGATTCCAAAGGCAATGTCTCCTACTTGCCAAGCTTGAATTACGCATCTACATTGATCTAGAATGCTTCAAAATTTACCAATGATAAAACAATCTTTTATACTCATGCTTGTGATGAGGTGAACTTGGAGCCTTATCATCCCTCAGGCTGATATTTGTGATGAGCTTGCATTGCACATGCTAATGATGACCGAGCTGTAATGATCACGATGCATGCTGCAAGCTAGGTAGTGCCCACTAAGTGTCGATTTATCAAAGCATCACTATTCATATGCATAGTTCAACCTGCCGCAAATGGAGCATATAAATCATTGATTTTTGTGATATCCACGACATGCCATAAACATTTCGGTACTTTGCCTTATTGAAATGTATTTCACACATTTAGGGGTGAGTAACCTATGCTTCACAAGAGGGGTATGGACTCTTTTCCCATTCTATTTCAAGTCAGCCAGCTTAGACCAATCAATGTTCACCACATTTTTAATCTTCAATGATTTGACAAATTGGACCAAGCTATCGATTGGATATTTGCCCATAATAACCCTTGATTTTAATTTATTTCTACTATCGAAGGTAAGGTGAGACCAGATAATGAGCAAGCCAATCATTGACAACTCACAACCAGAAAAAATGTGTAGATATTTTGTCAAACGGTTCTTAGCCATCCCCTGCTTGCTCACTCACAACACCCTTGATGCTCTGCTATGCTTTATTGACAAACTTCTTTGTTTTGATGAAGCACTATGGAACATAGCTATAATGTTGGGCTTCAAATCTATAATAACAGGACTTTTACATATCTCCATAGAATAATTTCAATAATCAGCACTTCAAGCACAAAATTTACATAGAGGCCCCTTTTGAGTTTGAGAATTTTAATCTAGTTTCCCAAATTGCACCTCTTGAATCAAATCTGCACTTCAAACTAACAGACTTGACCAAACTGATTTGAGTTGGAGCCTTCGGACTTTCAAACTGTGAACTTTGAATCCAAGCTGACCAGCATTTTTGAATTGGTAGATGTGAAATTGGAACTTCGAACTTTGAACCTTTGAGGTTCAATATTCAAGTTTAATACCACTTGCCGAAATTGCCTTTTCACAAAACAAAAGCTCCACAACAATATTAGATACAGAACCAATGTGGAAACTAAGAAAATTGGGCAGATTATTCCCAAGGATTCAATTTGTAAAATTTTAAAATTTCAGTGCCAAAGGGAGGACAACAATGTCTACTTTAATCATTAGAGCAGGGGACTGATTTTAATGAATAGAATGCAGAACCTCATGTGCAACTATAGCTCCTTCCATTGCTTGTTTACCTAGAACAAAACTACCCTGTTCTGGAGACACTATATTTGTTAAGATTTTCTGTAATCTTAAATATATGGCCTTTGTTAATATCTTGTAAACCATATTATATAATGAAATAGGTCTAAAATTCTCAAATTTTCTTTGTGTTTTGACATTGGGTATGTTATTCATTTTGAATATTCTTTCTTTTATTATCCTCTATTGGAGAATTTGGGAGCTCTAGGCTTTGATTAGTGAGAATTTTGAGAAGCAAGACACTTGGAAATTCTTTGAGATTGGATAGAAACCAAATTCCAGTTCGAGATATTATTTAGGTATCACACATTGCATTTACAAGTTATTTCAAATTCGTACATATATTGAATATTTAACAAGTGAAGTTTGGTTTGTGAAGCTTTTTTCAAAACAATTCATCAACAGTCTGTCCTTGTTCGACGGTTGTAAGCTAATATTGAATTGATAGTTTCATGTCAGAAATTGGGATAAATTATTTCCTCTACGGTGTCACTAAATTGGTTTTAACAAATATTTCAAATGCAGTTTTAAGTAAAATTTAAAATAACTAGTTCTTGAACAAATTTAACAATATGATAATTTGATATCATATAAATAATGTTGCTATCTCTCATATTGCTCAATGCATTTTTGCTGGATGTTTAAGTTATTTTCAGTGCATATTTGATGACTGATATCTATCGGAGATTGTAGCTAGGATAGAGAGCTTTATCTCTAGTAATATGGGCATTTTTATCATTATGGTGACTTTCAACTAAAGAGGACATCTACAATAAGAATTGTAATATTAAATATCGAGATGTGTCTTATAACATGCGTTCTGGAATGCATATGGAAATACGAAGAGTCATGTTTTGGGAAATTAAAGAGACATTTCGTTGTAATGTGAAGAGTCTCCCTATTTGTTATATGTATTGCATCAAGCGAAACACATTTTACACTTACACATTTCATGATCACTAAAATGATATTTGTTGTCTGGCTGGGTTTTTCCCTTTTAATTTTGTAAGGGTTTTCCCAAGGTAGTTTTGTGTCTCTTTTTTCTATTTTTCTTATTCTTATTTCTGTTTATCTTAATTTCTGGGCAAATATTCAACATGGTATCAAAGCCAGATTTGATAACAACGTATAAGGAAGAAGTTTGATTTAGTGTATCAGCATATTCAGATCTTTAATGCTTATATTCAGATCTTTAATGCTTATCTGCATTATTCATTTCTCAGATTGTTTCTGTATGATTCTTTGTAATAACCCCCGTTGGTTATGGCTTAAACAAACATCAACTTCCCTTACTAATCAAAGATTTGGCATTCAGTCAAACACTTAGAAAACAATATTATGGAACTCCAATTGTTTGTCAATTCGCAATTTTCTCAATTCCAAATTACCACACCCAACTATTAAAAGATAGAGGCAATTTTCTAAAAAATCATGATGTGGACAAGCCAATTTATTGAGTTCTGAAATTGTCCCTAAAATGATGATGGAACTACACAGTGAAAGTCAAAATGATTGCTTTATTTAATTACATAAAATACCGGTAGAAAAATTGCAGCACTTAGAACCTGATTTGTAAGGGCAATACAATTGATCTTTCAAATTGAACGACAATGTACTCCAATCCAAATTCTCGATCTGTTGTTTGCAAGAACACTACAATGATTATTGTCTAGCTCATGTCCTGAACCCAAACATCAAATTTGAGGCTCCAATTGTATACTTCAGCACAATTGCCGAGAACTTCTTAGAATCTCAGGCTCAACCCTTATACTTCAGAAAGGGCCACAAAATATCAGAACTCAAAAAAAGCCACAAAGGCAACAAAAGCAAATTAATTTCCAAGCGTGTCTTTCTCAATGAAATGAGCTCCTATTTATAATCCTTTCTTAGCCAAAGTTTCCTAAAGAACTTCGCTTCATAAATTGTGGAAGTTTTCCAAAATAACTCAAAAGAACTTGACATTAGAAACTTTCCAACACACTTTTTAGAAATATCTCTTAATGTCATTATTATAATAACATAAATATTATTATAATAATGCAACTTCATAACTAATGAATAAATAAGAGCTCATGCACTTATTAACCTTATTTTTTGTAGGTGATGACCAACAGCTAAAGCCACCTACTGCACTACCAAAAATAGACTTACTAAAAATAGTAAGTCCACAACTAGGACCCCCCAAAACACCCTGTCAACTCACAAGGGTCGCTATGATGAGCTAATTCCATCAACTACTCACACTTGCCAAAAAAGGGGACATTACAGTCCTCCCTCCTAAAATTGCTTGTCCTCAAGTAATTCGGCATCATACAAAAATCTCCACCAGTATCCCACAAGAAGCAAGTGATGTCCCTGTCCTCACTGAACTAACTGAATGCTAATACCATCATCAAAACCAATAACATGACCTACAACATAGCACCGAATACCTGAGTTGGTTATGTTAAAGTCGGCATATCACTAATAGACAAATCCATAGGAGATCTCAACACACTCTCCTTCATTATACCTACCCCATCATCTTGCAGATAATCCAGCTTAGGCTCAGACCAACTCTGTACCCGATGCAAATCCTGAACATATGAATCAAATAACAAACTATAAATACTCATCACAATATAAACTCTATCATCAGTATGATCATCTCCATCGACATCCTCATGTTGCTGTGATGACTCATCCTCAATCACATTAGTGTAAACCCACATACCATGATTCACTGCTCCCTTCAGCCTCAACAAGTATGAGCTTTAGAGAAAGGCCCCTTACACTAATAGCAAAGTTGATGCCTCTTCAAATCCTCTCTAGAAATATCATCAGACCTTCCCACTGACTTACCCTTGTCCTCAACAACTAGTGGGGGTTCATTATCGGCCGGAAGAGCAGAAGATTTTGAAGCAACCTTGCTTCAAGAAGAGGATTCCAAGTCTCGTGCCTTCCTCATTGCTACCTAAAGAGAATATGGATCCAATGACCACCCATCCATGAAGTGGCTCAGTCAATCCCTCCATAAATAACATCATTCATCTATTCTCTGAAATATCATAAACCCTGACTGAAAGCCTCTAGAACTCACTAATGTAACTTTCCAATCCACCAGACTACTTTAGCTAAGCCAACTCATGGAAGTACACCTCCGGATTCTTCCTATCAAATCTCTCGATCAGGCGATCTACAAACTCCTAATAGGAAGTGATTTGATCATGTTGCAAAGAAACTAACCCATGGTACCACCAGTCATGGGCAGCTCCATCTAGATCCAACACTCCAAAATCTAATAGTGTCCACCTCTGATATAGGACGCAAAGCCAAAGATGTGTTGAGCTTATGAATCCAAGCTCGAGCTATAACTCTCCCGATACTATCAAAGTGCTCCAACGTCATCTTATTGGCAACTTGTTGTAACTCAGTCTATCGAGAGCACTGTCTCTCAAGTGCTGACCTCGCTCTGGAATGCTCCCGTTTTTGAGTCAAGAACCTATTAAAATTCAAATGATCTTTAATAGCCTATCGCAAAGCATCCCATTCCGTAATGTGTGCCACCACGTCATCAGCAAAAGGAACGGCCTTAGAAACAATACTAACAGCATCCACCTCAGGTCTCAAGAAAGTGGGTCTCTGCAACCTATCATGAGTGCCAGTATGTATGTCAGCTTTGTCAGCGAATCCACCACGATCCTCAACTTGAACCCAATCTGCATCCCTATACCTATCACCATCTTGAGTTCTATCCTTGACTCAAGATCTATAAGAACCAACAAAAACATCTCGGGTTCTCTCCCTACTCTATCCTCAAGGTAGTCCTATCTATTGCAAAGTGTTAGGCAATTGTAGTAGTACACCTATCATTTGTTGTTGTCCGCCTACCAGGTTCCTAAATGTTTGCATAGCCTCTCTGTCAGCATTAGCATCTCTAACTCTTGACCCGCCTGATCCACTTGGACTACCAACAAAACCAAACTGTATCTCAGGTTCACCCTCCCTAGGTGGAGTGGTACATCCTCTTCGGGTATAGTGCACACCCCGCACAAATCTCCTATCATTAGCCATGACACTAAATAAAAAATAATAGATCAATTACTAATTGCAATTCTAACCAAGCACTGACCACTATCAATTGATTCAGAGCCCAATTCCTGTAGGCTAGTAGAAAACCGCTTTGATACCACTATGATAACCCCGTTAGTTATGGCTTAAACAAACATCAACTTCCCTTACTAATAAGAGATTTGGCATTTAGTCAAACACTTAGCAAACAAAATTAAGGAACTCGAAATGTTTGTCAATTTGCAATTTTCTCAATTCCAAATTACCACACCTAAAATATTAAAAGATAGGCAATTTTCTAAACAATCATGATGAAGGACAAAGCCAATTTACTGAATTCTGAAATTGTCACTAAAATGCTGATGCAACTGAATAGTGAAAGTCAAAATGATTGCTTTATTTAATTACATAAAATATTGGTTGCAAAATTGCAGCACTTAGAACCTGATTTGTTTGTAAGGGCAATACAATTGATCTTTCAAACTGAACGACAATGTAGCCTAGTCCAGATTCTTGATCTATTGTTTGCAAGAACACTGCAATGATTATTGACTAGCTCATGTCCTGAACCCAGATGTCAAATCCGATGCTCCAATCTTGCTACAGGCAGTCGGCAAGACTCACAACTTTGATGAGTGTGCCAAACCATCCTCTAGGGCAGTCGCAGTCTAATAAATATGCAAAGCTAGCCCCTTCAATCTCCACATACAGCCACCAAGCAACAGTAAACAAAAACGCAGGCTCTCAATGAAGTTAACGTGACTGGAGGTGAAGTCTCCACACGGTTGGCTATAAAATGCAAACCCAATGCTAATACTGTCTAGCTCTTTGTTGGACGAATTTGGTTCAGAATTTTGTCAACACAATTATAATGCCTAGAATGGTGCGTCTAGATGCAATTCAACAATCCCTTACTATCAATTTCCCTATCCCCTTAGTTTGCAGTCATTAAAATGAAGGGAAAATTAAATTCACTACGAATCCAGACAATACTTCAAACCCATCTCCTAGACACAATAAGGATAGTAAGGTTAAAGGTGTTGAGGATCTAAGTATTAATGGTATCGAACATGCTGGAGGTGCAGCTAGATCTATTGCAGTTCTCTCTAAGCAATCAAGTCACGATTCCCAAGCTGCTTGGCAAGAGAGCATGCACGCACCATCGCTTTCACCTGGTGATCAAACCAATCCCAATGACCTCAAGCAATTAAAAGTGATGGTTTGGGTTGAGCATGCAACAAGAGACTACTATCCATTGGTGGAGTTGTTTGAGGGACACTGACAGTTCATGTGTTGTCGGTAAAATGTATAGTGTAGCCGACGGGTAGAGTAGCATCCGAATAGGCGCGTGACGCTTGAGTCACCCCTTCGGAAATGTATATGTACACGTCCGACATGGACTTTGGAATCATCAGTTGTAATCATTGTAGTCATTGTATTTGAATTGTAATCAACAAGTCCATATATGAATAAAGTATCTGTTCTGCGTTGAATCATGTTACACATGTGTTTAGCTTTTACCCTGTACGGTAAACATCATGATGACGAATACTCTTTCTCTCCACCACTTTAACATTTAGAGTGTCGATTCAATCGAGGGAAAGTGTCTCTACAGATGTGTTTTTCTTTCATTTAAGTATAAATTTGCAATGGTGGCTTCACACCCGTCAAAGTTTGGCTGCTAATAGATTGAGTGTTTGATTGCATAGTGTTTAACTCGCTTGAGGCTTCAAAAGTTATGATATTGATGATTTGTCAAGATTACGGTGACATATGTAACAGTTGAAAATAGGCATTTCACAATTTCGCATGATGGCTGGTAGCTTCCTCCTCCTCCAGCAACTATTGCCTTGCTATGTCATCTTCCATTATTGCAAATTTATGGCATCAATCTCTTCATCAAATGTAAGTTGCTGGTGTTGAATAAAGACGGGATGCGGTTAACAGATAAGTTTTAATCCTTGCATGTTTTTTCTGTTTTGCTCTAGGATGTCTGTCTTATTCATTCGCACGGTTTTGAGACATCCAACAGAACATATTTTATTAACTGTGTGTAAGAATGTGGTGATAGATATATTATGATTTTGTGTTAAACATATGAGTATTATGAATGCTAAATCCGCTAATATGTTAATAGTTATTTGTTTTATGATCATCATATGCGAGACATAGTGGAGACTTGTTTTACTGCTCTGTTATCCAGCTGCCATTGGTCTTTTCCTAGGAAAGTTGAAGACACTCCCACATTGTTTCTATGACTCGCATGTCTCTTTGCAAGAGCATATTTGTGATGAGACAAAACTGGCCTGAAATGTGAAATAAGATTTTGATCAACAATCAAGCATTGATCAGATAACTTTTATTGTGCTTTATATGTGAGCAATATTGTTGAAAGAAATATATACCCTATACATTATTCTATGAGTATAGATCATATATTTTTCATATTATTGGGAATAATGTATGATTTTAGCATTGATCTCTATATTTCTTTGTATGATAGGAAGCAATGGGATGATTATATGCAAAAGTCATGCATACTATGGAAATGGACATATGATAGCTGATATTTAGAGGGAGACTAGTCAGCTTCAGAGGGAGTTGTTTAATCCTTTGCAAACATATTAGAATATGCTATCTTATTGTGGCAATTAAAGTTGTTCGTGTTGGCAGGGAGTGTTTACGGAATCCTTGTCATTTTTATACATATTGATAATATTTTGGTGTTGAAGAATTTGAGACACCTGTTGGAAAAGAGTTTCAGCTATGATTTCCCTTCATGTTAAACTTTTGAGAATCTTGTTGGAAAAGACTTTCAACTGTGATTTTATGAGTTATTATTCATATGAAACTGTAAGGACAATATGATAACTCTTTCAATTATGAGAGATTCATAGTGAATATCATGTAGAGAGAGTCCATTCTAATATCCTACTCAGATATTCTCTCTAATTTTTCCTCAAATAAATGTCACAATCATAAAAAAGAATTTACACAATAACAGCCAGCAAGTAACCAGTAAATAACTAGGAATTACTCATTAAAATACTCCAGGATTCATTATTGCATTATAAACCAGCAAAACAATAACATGAATAATGTCTAATCAATCTTAAACACAATGCAAACAGTCAGATTGGAGAGAAACCATAAAATGCACATGTAATCTCATATATGAATCCACCCAAGAAGATCCTGAGGGTTTGCATCCTCAGATCCTGAATAGAAGCCGAAGCTTTCTTAAATTGAAGCTGAAGGTTTCTGAAGTTGATATTTTACAGTTTGTCTTTTGTTTTTTATGTTGTGTGTGCCACAATTTATGAGTTTTTTTTTTCCATATGTTAATAAAAATTTAAAAAATAAAACATAGAAAACCATGCACTTTGTTAAAAAGAATTCTAGATATATCATGTTTCCTTTTCCTAATTGCCAAGTCCATGCTAGGGTATTGTGGCGATTCAATGTCCAAACCCAAAATCAACATGATGTGCTTGAGTCTGGTATGTTGGTAAACATGAATTGAAATATCAGCCACAAAATACATTAATGGATCATCATATTTCCACTCCACATCTATATCATCCACAACTTAATCAGAATCATTTGCAAGCAAAGTGAGCTTAAACATGGAGGAAACTCCATAGTTCAGAGCATTTGAGCTAGACTATTACTAGAATGTGAAACCTCCCGAGAAGTCTAGGTGCTTCACCTTTGTGAGCATCACCTAGATGCAACGAGTGATAAGTGTTCCATTCATTCTCCTGAGAGATGAGTTCTTGTGAACCGCTACTCATGAAACATGGGTCTATGAGTTTGAACAGAAAACCTACACAGCTGAATCTTGATAGCAATATCTCAGTTTGACTTCTTGTGGAAAATATCTCCTACTTATCGATTGGTGAGCTTAAGGGGCTTTCTAATGAATGGTTGATAAGGGGAAACACTTGCTACAAGTTTTATAAACAGGTTTGCAAGCAGAGTGGGCTCTAAACATGGAGGAAACTCCATAATTTATTACACTTGACCTGGAGTAGTACTAGGATGGTGAGCTCTTGGGAAATCCTAGCGCTTCACCTTTGTAAGCATCCCTTACATGCATTGAGCAATAAGTGTTCTACTCATTCTCATGAGATATGGGTTGCTGTGAACCACTATTGTTGAAACATGGGTCAATATGTTTGACTCTAAAAACTACACATTTGAATCCTGATAAAATTATCACAATTTGACTTCTTGTGGAAAATGTCTCCTACATATCAATTGATGAGATTAAGGGGAAATGGTTCATAAAGCACAACACTTGTTGAACGCTTTGCAAATGGGGTTACAAGTAAAGCGGGCTTAGACATGGAGGAAACTTTGTAAGCGCACTCGAGCTAGAATAGTACTAGGATGGGTGACCTCTCGTGAAATCCAACTGCTTCTCCTCTGTGAGCATCACCTAGATGATACAATGAGTGCTAAGTGTTCCATTCGTTTGCATGAGAGGTGGGTTCTTGTGAACCACTACTCATGAAAAATGGGTCAATGAGTTTGAGTCAAAAGTCTACATAATTGAATCTCGAGAGCAATATGAGCAATGACGTTATTCCATAAAATAAAATAAATGTATAGAATTGCCTTGGCAGCAGAACCATTTTGTTTGAGTTAATTGTAGAAATCTGTAGGAAGTAGAATAAGGATTCAGTTTTTTATTTTGTTGTTACCGTTTTAGGTGAGTGGGGGTGAGGTAAGCCCAATGTCTTTTGCATTTCAGAAAAGGAAAATGCAGAGATCAAGAGACAAGACTGGGTAGGTGGTGGGGATTCCTATTGTTTACTTCAACCTAATTTAACTGAACAAAATCCTAGACTATATCTTAAAATCATGTGGATTGCAAGTTGGGATGGATTTATCAAATGGTACATCTTGAAGGGCTTACATAGGTGAGTATTGAGAATCCTCATCTTCCAAATGTCTTGTTTTAGTTTAGAAGAATAAGGTTTAGTAAAGAATAAATGTCTCGAAAGTGATAAACTTGTCCCCAACTAGCTGATAATCTCCAAAGATGACATGAATTATACGGATCAATATAATACAATAAAATGTGTGGCTGGGAAATAATTGAAGTATTACTTTTTCTAGGAAAATTAATGATTAAATGGCTACAATATTTAAAAGACATTCATCTAATTGATGCTTTAGTTCTGAAGGAATATTCATACTGCAACTTATATATCTGTATAACAACCAGAGAGGTGTGATAGACTTTATGCTAGACAACATAAACTTTTATGTAAGCCAGTTACATCAAGAGTTTTATGTTAACAGAGTAGTTAAGTTCCCCACTTTATCTAATTTGATTGGTACCCACTTCGTTTTAAATGTGAAAGAAGAGGAAATTTATCAAGGTCACCGGGAGACGGGGAGACTTTGAGGTCTCCGGTACTGGTACTGGTACCGGTACGGCAATTTTCCAAATAGGAGACGGGGGTACTTGGAGACGGCAATTTTTTTTTTTTTTTTTTTTTGTAAAATAAATTTTTAATAGTTTAAACTTAAAGAGTCTAATACTAAAAGTAAATACAAAATTTCAAAATTTCAAAATAGTAATACCGTAAGACTAAAAGACTAAAGTAAATAATAAATTAATAATACTAGTGTTGTCACATTAAAAATTAAAATAGATTCATAGAGTCAAACTGTCAAAGATTATAATAATAATAAGCAGTCAGATACAAAAGTACATTACTGAAATAGATTTTAAAACCTGACAAATTGGCATTGCTACAAAAAATTCGTGAAAATTATTGAATTATTCAACATCAATGCATGCATAGAGACACACTTAGGATTTCTATTTTCTAACTAAGAGTTAGGATTGCTTAGTTTAAAAGGGAGTAAATCATTTTGTAATAGTGTTTTTTTTCCAGTTACACAGATTCAACTAACAAAGATTCCTATATTGGTACTAGGATATTGCCAACAGCAGATAAACAGGTACGAATAACAAATACGACTTATACATCAAACTGAAACATGATATCCTCTTGAAAAAACAGAAATATGGGACCAAATACATTCATGTTAACATACATAAAACCTCTAGTCTATCACTGTTATCGCTGAGTCTTTATCAGCAAATAGATGCTTGGTTTTCATGAGGAATAATACTATTACCAAGCATTTGCATATCAGATTTCTGTAACATACGTAATACTATCTTCTAATGCACTAACAACAGTTTTTGCACCCTAATTCCTCAGCCGCATAAATTTATGTGATTTGGGATCTTTACTGCAATCCTGTACAGCTTCCAATATGTTGTCTTAGACTTGTATCGTGTTCCTGTAGGTCATGTACATCACCAAGCAGTTGTTACGGAATTCATATAGTACCTTAGATTTTTGTATTAAAAACATTTAAATGAGGGCTAAAATATATAAAATTATTTAATATTATATTTTACATTTATATTTTATCAGGAGACTTTGGGGAGACTTCACTTTTTGGATTAGGAGACGGGGAGACTTCAGGAGACTTCGTCATGAAGTCTCCAACCTTTTTTGAGGTCTCCGGAGACGCGAAAAGTCTCCGAGACGCGTCTCGGTCTCCGAGACGCCACTTTTAGGGGGGAGACGGGTCTCCTGGTAACCATGAAATTTATATATAACATTTAAAGCATCAAGATTTAGAAGAATACATTTATCTTCGGCATAGAGCTTGTCATCAATGATTCATCTTTGAATTTTGATGGCTTGTACAATTTTTATTCAGTTTTCTTCAATCTTGATATTTAATGCAAAGTAAGAAAAAAGTCAAAATGAACAAATGTGATTCTCAGTAAAGGTCCAAAAATCCTTTTAATCTTAGGGGATGGCAAACTTAATCATCATCAGCGAGAATAGAGAACATGCCATACCTTCACCAAACCACTCACACAGAGGCGCCTAACTGTTGGAGATTCATTGCCTATATATGAACTCAAAACTCCAACAAGTTGTTCCAATAAAGAATTTGGTATTTCACTGCAAAATCCATATATGGAATATAAACAACAATATATGTGTATTCTACCATCACTAAAAAATCATGTAAGAAAATAATGTATGTACTCATGATAATGAATATAATGCAAAAATGTGCAACCAAAATAAATTGAATGAAAAAGCATGGATTTGTTGGCGATATCTTGTTACAAGTGAAGAAGCTGAAAAAAAATCAAGTTATGGAACATTTATCTTATTTTTCTAATTGAATAAAAAATCAACATGTTCCATTAAGATGTGTCCTTCATTCAACCAAAACATCAATTTCTCACAACTCTTTGGGGTTGGTCAAGTCTAATATTGTTCAAAATATTTTTCTTAGAAAAAAATTGAGATTATGGTTTTCAAGTATTTTATAATAGTGTCTTTTTAAAAATATATTGTTTATTGTCATGGAAATAATTAAAAGTATACCTCCTTTCAAAAGATGATTACAAAGATAGACAAAAACTCAAAACAGCTGACAAGAAGCTCAAGAGGAGGCTGCCAAAAAGATTATCCTATCTGCCTTGACCAGCCAAAATAACTTTCCAAATATTATATTATATAATTAGACATACAAAAGATCAAAACAGAAAATAAACCAAGATAACAGACCACAACATATAAGATTATCAAGCATTAGAAGTTCCAACAACCATCAAGTACCCCTGGAATGCTTATCCACCTTGCCAATGAAAGACATAACACCTTTCTCCAAAGATTTGAATATAAAGTGAACACATTCCCATTGACAAAAATCAAGATACCTTTTAATTGGAACTGCTGATAAGGGGAGTGGCTGAATCACTTTCAGAAGGTCCAAAAATAATCTAGACATTGAGATATCATGAATATTACAAATATCGTGATTTATTTGCGATTTTTCCAACTACGAAAATAACAATAAGATAAATGAAACCATGTAAAGATGGGAGATAGTTGATCATCAACATGAGACCCACCTTTATTTTTTACCTTCCAATTTCCAAGTTTTCCTTTATAGATGCAATCATAGGCTGCTATCACAAGGTTTGTGACATACTAAAAACCTTTCATGACATGTCAAACTTCCCACCTTGAGGCAGCTATTATAAATTAAGCCAACAACTTGATAGAAGCTATGTTTTTGGAGAGTCTTGCCTAAATTGAGTTTTCGGAGAGTCTTGGGTCCCTAAGGACTAGGCCAGGGTCAATCGATTCTAAATTTTCCCAAATGTAATGTCCCGTTTCAGGTTCATCATAATTGTTCAATTATAATATTCATTATATCATTTCAATTATCAAGTGATATTATTATTTGGACACCACTTATGGACTCCCTCAAAGTTTATAGGTCCAAGTCTGTTTCATGAAGATTTACGGACGCTAACCCCCACCCTCTATTGGGATAAGATCCATTAGATTGGATTTATACAAGCCCCTCCTTCATAATGTTGTATAC
Organism: Cupressus sempervirens; assembly: GCA_028749045.1. NCBI lineage: Eukaryota > Viridiplantae > Streptophyta > Pinopsida > Cupressales > Cupressaceae > Cupressus > Cupressus sempervirens. The sequence continues at coordinate 451,854,708 of CM053783.1, forward strand.
TTCCGATAGCAAATCAGATAATAGTACTACTTGCTTGTGATGATGATAAAAAAATTATTTCTATTATTAATATTAATAGAGAATTATCATAATCCAAAATAATAATAAAATAATGATTATAGTACCATTTTAATATTAACTATTCTAAAATTATATATAATATTATTTAGCCCATAGGCTATGTATATTGAAAATATAGGCCAACGGAATTCAATTCCTAATGCCAGAAAAAGGGAAAAGCAGTGTCGGTAAATACTAAAAACAAGCTTTTCGAATGCGGAAGACCCTAAGAAAGTGATGATAGCCCATTAGAATTCAGTGTCTTGGTTTGCCACCGACTTCACCAAGTTGTTGACTCTGTAAGAAATGACACGAGAATCATTGCAGTTTCTCACAACAGCAGCCATGGCGTTGGCACGATGAACATCTAATGCTCATTTGCATTGTGGAAAAACTGGATCATGTAAACTGGTGATGAGAATTATGTCGGCATTGCAGAGGTGATGTGAGTGGTAGAGATAGTGTTTGTTCTTCTCTGCATAGGCTCTTGGAAGTACTTGGCAGGCATTGAGGGGAGGCCGAGAATATCGACCATGCCCTCCATTTCACAGAGGAATCCATGCAAGGTCATGTTGTAAAACATCATACAAAGGTTTGAGGCAGATATGATGAAGATAACATAGGCAGGAATTTGCATGGCTTGACTAGGTTCGAGCATGATGGTGCACAAGAGGTCAGTGACAAAGGCACATATGTCACCTTTTAGAGTCCGAACTTGCTTTTGGAAAATGCAGGCGACAGGAAGAAATCCGATGGCTAGAATCGAAATCTTTATTCTAGCATACTAGAAAAGTAATTATTACTAATAGAGGTTTAAATAACAAGACCAAAAAACATTAAGAAAACAATGAGCATGGCATGCATCTTTGTAGTTATATGTAATTTGGGCTGCATAGGTATAAAGGTAGGAGGTAGCTGTCGTTAAAATCATGAAAAAGATAAATTTGAAGCAAGACTATTAAGAATGAAATTTAAAAAAGTACAAAATTTAAATAGTTATTTTTTTAAAAAAATCAAATCTTCCAAATATATACAATTCAAATTTGAGAATAATCTAAAATCTAAAACTTTTAAGAAGTCTACTTCATATATACATGGTTCAAATTTGAAAATAATGTAAGATGAGATGATTCACAACATGTATTGCCAATTTGTTCGGTTGGTTGATCAAAGAAGAGGGAGCCAGCTATGCAGCCAACAAATTTCTCTTGCCAGACAAATTTCTCCTACTAGAGCATAGTCCATTCTCCATATCATGCATACACTGCCTATCACTCACGTACTGCACAGTGTTTGCAATCACCTCATCTTTTTATAATAGTCCATTGTATAATTTATATAAATTGGTATTTGCGGTCACATAATAAAACATGATTCGTATTGTATTGAAAATAATGTCTAATTGAAATGAACAATTTAAAGTCGGTGAATTCTATTTATTTAATTGTTATAATTAAATTGTTTTAATTAAATATACATTTTAGAATATTGTTTTACTAATTTTCATTAGTATGGATTAAACTGTTTTACACTTAGACAATAAATTAAAACAATTTCTTTTAAAATAGATGTCTAAATTAGGTATAGTTGTAAACAAAAAATTAATTAATTAACTTATAATTTGTTCAATGTCTAATTTAAAGTATAGTAAAGATTTTTATTAATGTAATTGTAGATTTTTAAAGTATTAGAAATGATAAAAAAGTTGAATAGTTTGAAATAAAGTAAAAAAATAAATAAATTATGATTGTGTTATAATCAATTATACATATATATTCTTTTTTTGTGACATGTTAAATTAATGACATTTTGCTATCTTATGAATTTAATTTTGACATTGTAAGTTTGAGTTAGTGTTTTTAATTTTATTAGTATTCAAACTATTATTGCAAATTTATGATAATTTGTGTATTTATAATCTTGAGCTTGCAATAACAGTTTTGTGTTATTTCATTAATATTATAGAAATTTTGAAGATAATTCAAATTAAAAGTTAGATATAAAATATACTTTGTTATCAAATGTTTAAGAAATGATTGAGATTGTGCATTAGTTGATATCTTTGCATTTATTCCATATTTTCATTTATTAATTTTTTGAAATATATAAAAAAGATTTATACATTATGTGTGATATGAAATAACTAATTTTCCCCAACTCATAGTGTTATAGTATTAATAGACAAATATTGTCCAACTCAAATGTATAATAGCTTCAAAAGATAAACCTAAGAAACAAATATATCCAAGTGAAAGGTATGCAAAACCTAATAGATTTATGGACTTCCAAGATAACCTAAAATAATAATGATGAGAAATAGCTAATACAAATAATTCACATTTATTGGATATATTTCACATTGGATATTAAATAATTTATAGTTTATTAATATTTGTTTCTAACTATAGTAAATTAATCTATTTATCTATTTGAGAAGAAATTGTTTTAACTTATTGCAAGAGTACAATAGTTTGAGTTGTCTTTAATATTATTTTAATAGAAATAAGTAGATTAAAAAGATGTATATTTAATTCTTAGTAGAACATTTTGAATATGGTAATTTAATAAACAGAATTCAACTGACATTGATGACATTAATCAATAATGTTCATTTTAAATTGACTTAGTTGCTCATGGGCAAGGTGTTGTGATAGTGAACATTGCTAGACAGATAATATGTGAGTGACAAGAAAAATATAGATGGTATGGTGAATGGAGTATACATGGTGACAGGGCTAGAGAAATTAGTCAGCTACATAGCCGGCTTAGGGAGGATTTTGACTAATGCAACCACTATTGCAAATTTAAGGAGCATGAGGTGCTTCTGACAAATCATAGTACACTGAGAAACTCTGGCACACACCTATCAAGAGTATTGGACAAAATTTAAGATTTGTTGGTTATATAACTGATAATGGCCATCATTTCGGTTGTGATCACTCTAAGAATGTCCCACACAATACCATATTTATCATTGACAAATCATGTTTGATGGTTTGTTTAAAAATTATGCCCACTATGGAAATGTTCAATAATCACAATTACAGGCTTGAATGCGTCTACAAGGTTGTTATGAGGTTTATAACGGCTCACCTTAGAACAGTTATTGGCCACGAACATATGGACATAGGCATACCTTGTAAATGGAGCTCTTGGTGAAGTAACTGACGTAATAGTCCTCAATTCAAACCTCCAGATGTTCCGATGCATTTTCTAACAAGGTTTGAAAATTACAATGGTGCCCTATGAAACCAAATTGACCCCAAGGTTGTCCCAATACTTCTAGTATCAATGGGCAATCCAAAGAAAGTGCTACTTGCAATGGCATGGACCATAACCATACACGAATTTGAGGAACTTGTCCTACAACAAGAAATAAACGACATTGGGAAAAAGGAAAGGCAAGGCCTAAGATTCACAACTATATCCAGAGCAAGGTTATTAAACAACCTTTGTATCCAACTAGTGCTCTCCTTCGAGAGATATTCCAAAATTAAAAACAACTCTTACACAATAAAAGGGAAAAAGGAGGCTTGGTTGCACCAACTCTCATACATATGCATTTATTTTTTTGCATGTTTAATGTTTCACTACACAGTTCTCGACCTTTGTGTTACAAGCTTCTGAAAACATGTCACAAAATATTGAAAATGTAAAATATAACTAATACACGTAGACATCCAATTTCGCTCTCGAATGTACTCTTAAAAAAACTTTGCATTCAACAAAATGCGAAAAAAATAACGATGAAAAAATGGTTAAAATATGCACATTTGTGACCATATTGTAAGATTGTGGGTGAAATTAAAAATCATGTCTTTTACCAATAACAAAAATAAATTATGATTCTTTTTTATGATCAATGCAGTTCCTCTATAATAATAAATTTTTTGATGTTTTGTATAGAATTTGGAAGACTCCAATGATCCATCATCAAAATTTAAGAATTCAAGAAAAATTAGAAGCAATAAAATGTGAGTTTTATATCTCTCTATCTGCGAAATTATTGCACCTCCTTTAGGTACAAATGCTAGTTATATATATTTTATTATCATAATATCTATATATAAATAAATAATAGTAAAATACACCTCATATGTTCTCTTTATATACTTCTTCCCTAACTTTTTCCTAACCCCCACTTTTAGTATATGTATAGAAGATTTAAATAGGAATAAGTTTATTTTATGATAATCTATAAAACTTCTATTAGACATGGCATATTTTATAATAATCTACTTTTTGTTCTTGAGTAGGGATTCCCCCTATTCATTTAATGTCCTCCTTTTCTATATATTTTTAATTAATCATGTTGGATAGTCATGACAAGATAGGTAGTTGTATCCAAAGCATGAGGCGGTGTTTATATTTTAAGAAAAGAATATTGATTTAATACATGTGGGTTGATGATATTGCTCGTTCTTTATACTAATTTGGCACCTTCATTGCCCACATAAGATTACTTTGTATTTCAATCATTTCTGTGCTTTGCATTATGTGGGGCAGACAGATAATGGGTAGTTATCTTCTTTTGATTGTTGTTTCATTCATATCTTCCTTTTCTCTTACTGCCCTTCCACAGGATATTATCCCTTTCACACGACATATAACTATGTAGTAGAAATGCTGCAGCTTTTAGAAGCATTGTTAGTCAACCATGTCTATTTATCTAATGATGTATAGCTCGCAGTAAGCTTTGTTTAGTCTTTACTTATTATTTTAGTATTTAGTTATTAATTCATTACCTTTATAACATTTAGTTTATCTGATTTGATATTAATTAATATCTTTCATTTAATTATTTTATTATTTAATTAATATGTATTATTAGTAACTATGTAATAATTAGTTTACTATTTTACTCATATATATTTTTAATCAATCACAAAAAAAGATTTTAATGATGATTTTTAATATTAAATGTTATTAGAGGGGGTTATTACTGTTAAGAAAGTAACCTGAATAACCTACAGGTCTATGGGTACAGAATTCTGCCTCACTCTTCTTGTTTAATATTCTCTAAAGAATGACATTCTATATTATTTATAGTCTCTATAAAGGTGTCAGCGATCAGGTTGAGATTTGTTTAGTTTGACATTTAACTAATTTTAGTTAAGTCTTGCTACCATTTCAAGTCACCGACTTAGAGAAACTTAATTAATGGATGTATGTCAAGGGTTCCGTCCCTTAAGGGACATACCCTCTAATGAGAATATTTAGACGGGTCATGTATGCAGTTTGTAGGACACACAGCACATCTACAGTCTGGACTACAAGTATACATAACCTCACGGGTTCCTTGCAACGATTTCACACTCCAGTTTGAGATTATCCCAGAATTACAGTCATATCATTATTCAGCATTTTCAGACCTGTACATCAGTATTTGGATCAGGGTTATCTTTGAGTTTCACCTAACTTTGATCTTAATCTCAGAATTTTGTTATCAGAATCTGCAGAAAATTACATGGTATCAGAGCCCTGTTATCAGATCTAGGGCTCTGCAGATTTTCTATTATCAATCCTGATTATATCCAGTAAGTTATCTTTCATTTCCAATGGCATATACAATCAGACCTGAGGATAGATTCGATGGAAAGGAATATTTTGAAGCATGGAAATTCAGAATCTTGATGATTCTCAAAGAAAATAATGTTAGACAGTTTGTTGATGGAGCATCCAAATAGCCACCTGTTGAACTGCACAAATCCATATGGACCAATGGAAACAGGAAAGCCATTCAAATCATCTTGGATGGAGTTAAGAATGACATTGTACCTATGCTTACAAAACACCAGACTGCCTACGATATGATGAATGCATTACGAAATGCATTTGAAGTAAATAATGCAACGAGGGTCCTTGCACTAAAGAGACAACTAAATCACATCCAAATAAAGAAAAGAGAATCAATAAACTCTTATTTTCTAAGAGTTGCTGGTATTAGAGATGAATTGTCCAGCATAGGAACCATCATAAATGATACCGAATTAACGCTCATGGCCATAGATGGACTACCAAAATCATGGGAAACATTTGCACAAGGAATAAGTGCTAGAGATCAGCTTCTGGATTTTAATAGACTTAAGATTGTCTTCAGGAAGAATCAAGAAAACTAAAGAAAGGAGGAAAACCTAAAGTGGAAGATGAAGAACTTCACATTCTTAATGCCAACTCTTATAAAAGCAAGAAAAAACATTTCAAGAAAAATAAAGGAAATCAAAAGAATGGCAAGCCCAAGAAAGATCTATCAAAAATAAAATGTTTCAAATGTGAAAAAATTGGACACTGTAGATCTAATTGTCCAGAAAACTCCAAGCAACAAGCAAATTGCACAAATGTTGTTAGAGAAGAAGAAACTTATGATCCAGAGAATCGTGTATTGTATTCCTCCTTATCAAATGAAATCTCAAATAAGGCATGGGTGATAGATAGTGGATCCTCCAGGCATATAACAGGATACAAGGAAACTCTAGATTTCTTGACCAAGAAAGTTAACAATGAAGTTACTATTGGTGATAACTTAGCACATTCAGTTAAAGGAATTGGTAGCTGCACTTTAAAGCTAAAGACAGGAAATGCTCTTCTTGTTAAGGATGTACTATATGTACCAAGGATAAATAGGAACCTAATATCAATTACAGCATTAGAAGATGAAGGACACAATGTTGCATTTGTGGATGGCAAAGTATTAACTTGGGCTAAGAACTCTTCCATCAAGAAAGCTAAAGCAATTGGTCAAAAAAAGGGATATTTGTATGAACTGAATATAGAACCCATTCAAGCCCTTGTTCACAAAGCAGAGGATTCAAACGAAATATGACACAGAAGATTAGGGCACCTAAACTTTAAAACCTTATATACTATGGAAAACATGGTTACCGGATTACCAAAATTAAACCAAGATCATCCTAGTATTTGCAAAGGGTGTGCCCTAGGCAAAAGTACTAGAAGTCTTTTTCATGATAGTACTAGGAAAACAAATAATGTACTAGAATTAATTCATTCAGATTTATGTGGACCCATGTTCGCTCCCTCCCTTGGAGGATTCTGGTATTATGTCTTGTTCATAGATGACTTCTCTAGGAAAACATGGATTTACTTTTTAAAATGCAAAGAATCAGAAGAAATCTTACAAAGAATTCAAAGCATTAACTGAAAACTTTTCAGGCCATAAAATTAAAAGTAAAACTCTTAGAACAGATAATGGAGGAGAATATATCTCAGATTTGTTTAAAAATTTTTGTAAAGAATCAGGGATCAAGAGGGAGTATACTGTTCCTTATAACCCTGAACAAAACAAGGTAGCTGAAAAGGAAAATAGGACAATTATAGAAGCTGCTAGGGCTATGATTTTTTATCAAAATCTAGAAAACTATCTTTGGGCAAAAGCCTCTTGTACTGTTGTATAAATCCAAAATAGAAGCCCTCACTCCTATCTTAAAGATAAAACCCCTGAAGAAGTATTTACTAAAATAAAACCTAATGTAAGTCATCTCAGAATCTTTGGATGTCCTGTATACATTCATTTGCCAAAAGAAAAGAGAACCAAATTAGAACCATCTAGAAGAAAGGGTATCTTTGTAGGGTATAGTGAAACTTCTAAAGCATATAGAATTTTCATACCTGGACAGAAAACTATTGAACTTAGTAGAGATGTAATCTTTGAGGAAGATCTTGCATTTAAAAGAGCAATAAATTCCCATGAACCCTCTCCTTTATCAAATTTTGAAAGAATAAATGAATCTGAATCTTAGAGGGAGAAATTAGAAGAGATCGAAGATGAAATAAACCTTGAAGAAAGTTCAAAGAAAAGGCCACTTTGGGCCATAAAAAAAATTGAAGCAGCTCAAGACAGAAAGTAAGAGACCTAAAAGATTCTCTGGTTATAGAGCAAATATGATTGATTTATCCAAAACAGAGCCAACCAATCTTCTGATGCTATTAAACATCTAGCTTGGAAAGAAGCTATGACAGCAGTATATCAATCAATTATGAAAAATGATGTTTGGGAAATAGTTCCTAAGCCAAAAGGAAAATCCATTATGTCTTCAAAATGGATATTCAAAATAAAGCATGCTGCTGATGGAAGTATTGAGAAATATAAAGCCAGATTTGTAGCCAGAGGTTTTTCTTAGAAAGAAGGAATTGATTATGAAGAAACTTTTGCTCTTATCGCCAGATATATTACCGTTAGAATTGTCTTAGCAATTGTCACATCTAAGGGATGGAAGATACATCAGATGGATGTAAAAACAACATTTCTCAATGGAAAGATTTCAGAAGAAGTCTATTTAGAGCAACCAGAAGGATTTGAAACTCATGATCTAAATGCCTTTGTTTGCAAACTCAAGAAAGCTCTTTATGGGCTTAAATAGGCTCCCAGAGCCTGGTATGAAAGGATTGATAAATATCTCACCGGCTTAGGATTCTCTAAGAATGAAGTTGATCCGAACTTGTATTATAAAAGAGATAAAGATGGTATGGTAACCTTGATATTGTATGTTGATGATTTATTAATCACAGGTGATGATCATCTTATAGATCAATGCAAGAAAGATCTTATTAGAGAATTCGAGATGACAGACTTAGGTCTTCTCCATTACTTCCTAGGATTGGAAGTGCGACAGAATGTTGATAGTATCATCCTGAATCAAAGGAAGTACACTTTAGATATGTTGAAGAAATTCGGAATGTGGAACTGCAAGTCCATGTCTTCTCCAATGGAAACCAATTTGCATAAACTTAAAGAAGCAGCTGCAGAATCACCTCCAATAAATTCTACTCTCTACAGGTAGATAATTGGGTCTCTCATGTACCTAGTAAATACAAGACCTGATATTTGCTATGCAGTTCATGCCTTAAGTCAGTTTATGTGTGAACCTAAGGAGATTCACCTAGTTGTTGTTACACACATTATGAGATACCTTCAAGGTACTCTTAAGTCTTAACTATGGACTCAAATATGAGACAGTTGCTTTAGATTTGCATGGATTCACCAATTCAAATTGGGGTGGAAGTTTTAAAAATAAGAAAAGCACTTCAAGATGCTATTTCAATTTAGGATCAGCTATGATTTCATGGATATGCAAAAAGCAGTTTTCAATAGCTCAGAGCTCCACAGAAGCTGAATACATTGCAGTAGCAATGGCCTCTCGAGAAGCAGTATGGCTAAGGAAGTTACTTGTGGGATTATTTGGGCAAGCCATGAATCCTATGATCATTCATTGTGATAATCAGAGTTCCATCAAGCTCTCAGTGAATTCAGTTTTCCATGATAGATCCAAGCATATTGAAATTTCTTACCATTATGTAAGAGATATGGTAGACAGGAATTCTGTTAAATTGGAATACATTTGTATTGCAGATCAGACAGCAGATATACTCACCAAACCTCTATCTAGAGTAAAGATAGAACATTTCAGAAAGAAACTTGGTATGGTTGAGTTGTAATTCATTTTGTATTATTTTAGTATTAATAAAATGATGAATTTTATTTTGTCAAGCTATTGACTATTATGGGCTCCACCATGTGTAATCATTATTTAGAGGTGACGATCTCTGGAATAATGAATACTTATGTAAAAGGCATTATGAGAGGTGATGATCTCTTGGATAATGTCCTAACAGTAGATTTTACTGTAAGATCCAGGTGAATTTTAGATCGTCTTGTGGCATTGACATGTTCATGGGTCACAAATTGGATAAAGAAAGAATTCTAGAAATTCTTCGGGTTTACCCTGTATTCTGTAGATCTTAAATTTAGGATCTAGTTGTGACTTAGAAATACCAGTTTCTATGAGTCACAACGTGTGTCATATCACTAGTAGCGGTGATTTGTCATATCACAAGTTTAGTAATATGACTATGTATCATGTGTTTTATGATACTATGTATTAAGAAGAGATAGACAGATATAGAGTATTAATTCTTGTCTAACATCTGTATTGATGTTGCTTGATATAATATCTCTCTGTAGGATTATCAAGTTAAGAGGGAGTGTTAAGAAAGTAACCTGAATAACCTACAGGTCTATGGGTATAGAAGCGTGCCTCACTCTTCTTGTTTAATATTCTCTGAAGAATGACATTCTATATTATTTATAGTCTCTATAAAGGTGCCAGCGATCAGGATGAGATTTGTTTAGTTTGACATTTAACTAATTTTAGTTAAGTCTTGCTACCATTTCAAGTTGCCGACTTAGAGACACTTAATTAATAGATGTATGTCAAGGGTTATGTCCCTTAAGCGACATACCCTCTAATGAGGATATTTAGATGGGTCATGTATGCAGTTTGTAGGACACACAGCACATCTACAGTCTGGACTACAAGCATACATAACCTCACGGGTTCCTTGCAACGATTTCACACTCCAGTTTGAGATTATCCCAGAATTACAGTCATATCATTATTCAGCATATTCAGACCTGTACATCAGTATTTGGATCAGGGTTATCTTTGAGTTTCACCTAACTTTGATCTTAATCTCAGAATTTTGTTATCAGAATCTGCAGAAAATTACAATTACAGTGCTACACTCTCGAAATTGCTTGTCCTCAAGAGATTATAATTTTTCATTTCAATGGCTAGATCACAACCAATCCATGACTCTTGTATGATTTTTGAATTTGAGTTAAATGATATAATCGATAGTTTGAAGAGTGGAATCAAGTGCACTTATATTGAGTGGTATGAGATAAAATTCCATATCTTAATCAAATTGGAGATTGTGAGATTGATTCTCATTTATATGATTGATTGAACATAATCAATTAATTTGTCTATAATGATCAAATGTTATATGATGACAAATTATAAGTTTCATAATGTCGAGGTGTTGAGTTACCTCAAATCATTCCACACGTAACTCGGTTGATATCTTCAAAATCGGAAGATGATTGATATTCATAGTTTTAAAATCTTGTTAGGGTTTCTTTGATGGTTGTCTCATATATGAAGATTATTTACATTCAAAAATTAATGACAATTAGTAGGATGATAAATAATCACAAATAATTAGCATAATAATCTTAAGTCATTTTGCTTCTTATATGTCCTCCTTAAGAGGATGAAATTTTGAATGTCGCAGGATGCTAGACACTTATCTCCGAGTAGGCTTGCTTAAGGCATTGGGATCCACGTCCTTACCCATCTTGGAATCTACCTATGTCAAGAGGATTTACTCCGCCTCTCCAAAATTGACAAGAAATTCGCTTGTATTTATGAACTTATATCCAACATTTATGTAATCATGTTTCTAGGCTTCATTATCACCCGTATCCAAAAAATCAAACTTTTAGTGATTGAAACGAGTAAACAAATGTCAAGATCATGGATGCTATATTTCTTGCCCTCTTTCCAAATAGAGGAGCATATTCAATGAATCTCTTTAGATCCATAACCATATGAAACATTGTTTATAAAGTTAGTACTAAGATAATTGATGAGAGGCTTAAACCATGGATGAGCTCTTTGATTTGAGAGGAGCAAGGGGACTTTGTTTTTATAAAATAAATTTGGCTGGAACAGTGATTGTTGTTGATGCCATCCAATCCATGGCTATGTAGAAGAAGAAAGCAATTTCATCAATCTTGACATGGCCAAAGCCTACGATCTTGTCAATTAGTGGTTTTGTATAAGGTTTTGGCTACTTTCGAGTTCAACAATGAATGGATTAAATGGTTAATGAGTTGTGTCAATTCCTTCTCTATGTCCATTCTGATTAATTGTGAGTCCTCATAGTTATTTGATAGAATATATGTCAAGGGGATCTGCTCTATCCTTATCTGTTTATTTTGATGGCTAAAGGATTATGGAGATTTTTCAAATCTCATGCCCAACAAGGGTTGATTCAAGACTAGAGTTAAGGTAATAGCTTGAACCCTCATTCTAATTTACAGTTTGTGGATGATATTGTTGTAATGAAACTAGCTATGGCTCATGAGGCAATCAACCTATGAAAAGGTTTAGATGTTTATTTGGCAGCTTCTGGGAAGAGCACTAATGAGGACAACTCTTCTATATTCTACATCAATACACTAAACTCTATTCAGATCACAATAGCTCAAATAGTTTGATTCCAGTATGCCCTCCTTCATGGGTGATTTCAGTAGGCTTTTTAGCTCATAGGTTATGGCAGTATGTTCTTGAGAAGTTCTACAAGAAGGTTTCTCATTGGAGTGGCTCTCTTCAGTTGGATGAGTGATTCCTCTAAACTCTAAAATTCAGCCCACACTTTATACAGGTGCTTTGTATGGGCCACTCATTCAAGTTTCACTCATAACTTTGATGCCCTCTCCTGCCAATTCTTATGGGTTGGTAATTTTCTCTTAAAGAAATGGAGTTTTTTTGAGTTGGATTCTATGCATAGATCCAAGGAGAATGGGGTGCTTGGTCTTTGCAAAACTAGTCTTACTGGCAGGCCTTGGCTGCTAAACTCTATTGCAAATGGTGTTGTCATCATGATTAAGGTTGGGCCAGGATTCTAACTTAGAATTATTTGAGAGAAGTGGAGAGTAAAGATATTCCTTAGTATGACCTTGAGGGAAAAACCTTTATGATTTGGAGCACCCTTGAAAGAGATGCTAATATTATCAAGCAAGGACTCTTTAGAATTTTAAGAGAGGTTCAGAAGCTTTGTTCTAGCTTGATTCCTGGGATGGCTTCCTTCCTATCATATCCATGTATCCTCATTTGTGATCTATGTGTATCATTTATCTAGAAAATAGGTGAAGCACGGCGAAGGACTACGAAGCTCCTTAAAATTTGGGTCATGTTGTGTATAGATGGAAATAGCCTCATAATTGACTTCTAGGAAGCTTTGAAGACAATTTTCAGGAGCTTGGAAACATCCTAGCATGTAGAGATTTGCAACTCTCTAGTGAGGAGAGATGTTCTCTCTTGGGTTCTCGATTTGAGCACCCTTGATTTGAGAGGAGAATTCTCGGTTGCTTTGCAATGTAAAGATTTGGATAGGCAGATTTATGGAAGACCAGAAGGTCCCCGGTGGAAACTTTTTCATGTGGCTAGCGATGTAGAATAGATGGTTCACCTAGAATAAATTGAGAAAGAAAGGATTTTAAGGTCCTTGCATGTGTGTTTTGTGTAATAATAGTGAGGAATTCTCTTCTCATCTTTTATTCCTCTGTCCATTCTTTAGGGGGATTTAACATTGTTGGTGGCGGCTTTGGAATAAGTCATAATACCTCTTTGGATGCCTTTTGGATTTGCTTGAAGATTACCCTAGCTAAGACTTCTTTTTTGCATATTGCCTGGAATACAGACCTTTATTTTATTCTTTGGCAAATCTTGTTGATAAAAAAATTAAAATATAAGAATTTCTTTTGACTCACCAACTTTGGATGCATAGCATCAGTGCTCTCTCTAGGAGACTTTATCAGCTAAATGTGACCTGGTTGTCCCCGTAGATCTAGGGAATTTGACTATAATTCAGAGGTTGGGTTTTGTCGGATCTGGTTTGAGGTCCCCTCTGTCTAGACTCTAGAGCTTCTCAGGAGGCCAAGTGCAAGGTTTATCAGGATGACTGTTGGTCCACTCCTCAAGATTGATAGCTCTTTTACAGGTAATCTTGCTAATGTTGCAATTGGAGGGGTTGCTAAAGATAATCATTGGGTTTTATACTTTTTCATGTATATTTTTATAGGTCAACATACTAAGATCTATATGGAAGGTCTTGCTATCTTTTATGCTTTGGAGAGTAGGTGTGCTCTTGGTTAAAGGAAGTTGTGTTCTCAGATGGTGATTGGTATGCTGAATAAAAGGAAGAGAGCGGGATCTAGTTGGGAATTGGTCCTATTGTTCAATTAGATTGTTAGACATTGGACTTCTTTCAAGTCTGGGAATTTGTCATCTTCGGTCACATCATTCAGGAATGTAATAATGCTGTGAATTGTTTGGAAATATGAGCTTCTTAGCACATGGGATTGTGAAAGGTTGAGGATTATGGTCTCTTATTTGTGGAGTATTCTAGGATTTTAGAGGATCTTGCTATGGAGGACATGAGAGATTATTTGGGGATTGCAAGAGAGCATTAATGGGCTTGGGTTTCTATTTCCTATTGTGTTGCCCATTGCTTGGCTTGCTAGATTTTAACGTTCTTTAATGATCTTTGCTGGTTAACAGATTTTTACCCCATTTTTTTAATTGAAAAAAATTCTCAAGTACATCATATGATCTTTCTGATTTTGTTGGTAATCTCCCTTCATTTTGAGAAGTGAAAATGGACTAGGGGAATAAAATACAATTCTTCAAATCTATACATCCTTATTTGTTCACACAAGCAAAGTGTTGTTATGTATTTAAGACCTCCACATGGACACACTACTCTCTTTTGTAATGTGATCAATTTGCCTCTTCTCATTGGTAGAATGATAATCAAGTCAGTCTAGTTTCCTTTCTTTTCCACCATATAAAGTTATAATAACAGTAGAATATAGATAGAATATGTGGATTTATTGGCAGTTTCTCTTGAATATTTTTTTCTTAAGCTATTTTTGTGGTTGACTTAGCTGGCATTATTTTTTCCTTCTAAAATTCTACAGATTAGGTGCCATTTTGTTAATCAAGACACTTATTGTTAACATAGATATTATAAACTCTAAAGATCATAACAAGTAGAAAGTGCTGTGTTCTATATGACTCAAATTTTTTTAATTTTTTTTCCTGAAAATATCAAGCTCAAGTGAATGTATTTAGTGTAATGAAGAGTAACCATTTATGTGCTGTATTGTCCCCATTTTTCTCAGGTTCCTTTAGTTGGCTTAGTCAATTCATCGTCACAACCCTTGTGAGATGACAGTGGGATTTGAGGGTGTTAGTTGTGGAGTTATTAGGCTTTCCAGTGGCCTATGGTGAGTTTTGGCTCCATTTCAAGGGACTTGCTATTTATATTGGTCGGTCAATTGAGTTAGAGTCGTGTAATGCTATCAGTTTTTATTTTTGGCTTCTAGTTTGGGCTCCAAGAATCTTGGAGGGAGTGTCTATTTTTAGAAGTCGTCAGGTTCATTCATTGTTTTTCTTCATTGAGATCAGTCTTATGTTGTTAGATTTTCTTTCTAATGCTTCTTCAGTCATTTTTGCAAGACATGTGAATTATTATTAATCAACTAAGTTACTAAATACACCGAGGTTGTTATTTTTGTTGCTATTGTATGTTGCCTACTTTAGTGTCATAGCTCATTGGAACCAGGTTGAAAAGTTTTAAATCTTGGCTGCAAGAAACAATAACCTCACATGTCAGAATTTCATGATATGGTTGAAAAGCTCATTTTTGGGAGCCAAAGGGAAATTAATAAATTATATTATGTGTCTAAGTATGAAGCAAAAAGGCTTTTAAGTAAAGGTGTGCAGTTGAAGCTAAGGTGTGCCTTCTTACTGTCAATGCTGTGATTAGAGGGCAAAGAATTCATTGCAGACCTGGGTGTTTTAATTCAGCAAATTTGTGTGGTCAAATTGCAAATTGGAATGCCACAATTACTTGTTATTTTCTGTTGAGTTATCTTGCTGCTAGGTGTTAGAAACTTGGCATTCAAGGGCAGCCATTTAATTTGCTATTGGCACCACTTTCCTCTGTATGTGGTGTGCACTATCAGGTGTTTCCAGGAGGATGTGGGAAGTATTTTCTGGCCCTATTAGGCTGCCTGTCAACATCGGCATTGGACATTTTTACCATAGCGATTACAGACACCATTATTGGCGTGATCTGCTGTTTCTGCTCGGTGTTATTCACTGTTCCAAAATGGTGCCTGTATATGACATTCATTGACAACTCATGCCATCTTCTAGCAGCTTCGTTGGAGTTTAGAGCTGACCAGGGTGATGACTTACTTCATTCCTTGCAGCTAGTTGTATCAGGAGATTATCAGGTTCATTTCAATTGGAAAACCATTTATTGCAGCACAGTTTGTTAACAAATGAATTTAGAAATTGGTAAGTGTGATTGCATTTTCAGAATTTAATTTCAAATCAGAATTTTCATTTCATGTTCATATGCAAAGTACTCTCGAATTAAATACAAAACCACCAAGAACAACATATTTGATCTATTGAAGTTGCTTGCCAAGTGTTTGATAAAATGTCAAACAATTGATTATAAAAGAAATTGGATGCTTGTCAAAGATAAAACTGCTTGGGGTTATTACAGTAACCAAGAATTTATATTCAGATGAATTTATCTAGTGTTACAAAGAGCAATCATTTTCGTACAAATCTGTAGAAGGTCAAAATTCACATCCTTGTAAATTCTCCTTGACACTTGAATATCTGGTGGTCAATGACTAACCTGCTACGGACATATTCTGAAAGGACTGCAGCTGCTGCTTCATTTTGAAATCTCTGACTTTGATTCATAGATTGCCACAGAAGTTTGCATATAATTTCCACCTGCATAAATATTAATGATTAGAAAGGAACCAATGCTTAGATAAAATCCAAAGACATAGGATTCAAGCACAATTGTAAGCCCACAAAATAGTTCCTGATACATGGAATTACTATTTCAGGTTCCCTTTATTTGTCCTCAAATATTTGCATTGTCTTACTTTTCTAAATATCAGTTATACCTCCTTTGGTCTTTTTGTAGCAACACACTTTGATAAAACACCAATAGTTTCTGTCCATTTATCACTTCCTAGTAGATGTTCTCCATCTTTTGCCAGGACCTGCTTGACAAAATTTAATAGAACCTCCTTCAATAATTCCTTTATATATGAAACTGTATGAAAGCAGACATTCCTGATCTGATTCCTGGTACTAAAAACATACCTTCCCCATTTCTTGATCACCTATACACTCACAAAATGCTTGAAAGGTATGTAACAATGTTCTGCGAAACAAAAGGACCATGTTAAGACCTGAATAATTTAGATACTATGCAACTATGTGGACATTATATCAACTTTAGGAATTCTTATAACTTCAAGTATCCTGCACTTCGTATTTACAATCATACCTTAGAGGCTGGTACATACCAATGACTGCCAGTCCATGACAGCTTCCAAAATGCATTGTTAACACACAAAATACTGCAGCATACCTTCGTTCAACTGATTTTTTACTAATTCTGCCACCACTTCTGTATTTGATAGGAGAGTTATTACAAACAGCTCAGACATGTTTCATACATGTAAAAATTGAATTGTTAGATGTTTCCAATGCAGGTTACCTGAATAGAGTTGAAAGGGCGAGAGTAGCTGCTTGAGGCATTCCATTGACAACTGATGGCATACTGACCTGTTCAGTATGCTCAATCTTTTCTATATTTTCTTTATGGTATGGGACTTGATTAAGAACATCGATTATGTGGTCCAGGAACATCATTGAAAGGACATCGTGCTGGGAAAATGCCTGGAAGTACAAATGTACTCAGTAACAATTAGAAATGCAGTTGTCCAATTCTTCATACCAACCAAATGTTGTGACCCTCCCTTGCAGCATCTTCATATATTATCTACATCAGTGTCTTTATAGTGGTTATGTTCATAATTAATCATAAACACAGAACATCTTGTAAACCAATTCCAATTGAAACTAAAAAGTGGATGTAAACGCGGAGATCCCAAAAGGCTTAATTCCTTTAGAACTTATTTTCCCATGTAACAAATATTTGAGGCTTAAGACAGGGATTGATGACTACAATGATAATAGAATTTAAAGCATATGGTCTAGTTTCATGATTGCATACAGAATTGTTTTAATAGTTAAAAACTTTAGTGATACAGCTGTTATTGGTTCAATAATTATGACAAACTACTTCAATTAAAAGATTGAAAAGGAATGAGGTAAGTCAAATAGGATTCATTCCTGTTTCCTGATGGAATCTTCTAATTATTAGACTCAACATATACAACTATCCTCACTTCTCATCAACTCAGTAAGATGTTTCATATTTGCCATTTAGAAACTTCATTTATTATCATCTTAATATTAGTACAGTGTAAATCACCTTCCCCAAACTATCATTGAAAATTATCTGAACATGGAGTCAAAATCAGAACTTACATAAAATGCATCCTGTATAGGCCAACCACCTCTTAACCTTGTGATATCCTTTGTCATGACATCCTTCTCTGCCGCAGAAAGCACTTCACTAAAGACAATCTTTGCTGATGTATGCTCAGCAAGACAGCAGGTCTTGAAGAAGTAAAGGAATCCTACTAATACTTTATTAAATAGTTACAAGAACTTAAAGCAAATGTAAGTGGAGCCTACAAAGATAAAGACCAAAGAAAAATGAAAAAATCTATTAGAACAAAAACGATTACTGCAACAAGAAAGATCAGACTAAAGAAGAAGATACAGCATTAAAAACTTCATGGCGCAGATGCTTGTCAGTAATAGCTACTGTTGCTGAAAGTAATGACTGTGTTATCCTGTTGGGGAGATCGAGTAATATTAGGACATTTGATAAATGTTGACTTTAATATATGCAACCATAAAACACATTGCCAATGACAAGTAACCTGGAAACGTCTGTTTCATTCAACTCCCTGCCTCTTTTAAGAATGAATTCTATAATTGCCTCAACAATCCCTTCAGCTGATTGTTTAACCTTATCACAAATTGCGGCAACACATCCATGAAGCGCTGCTACAAGCTATTTAAGGGATATCCAAACAAATAAGTGAAATGACTCAAATATGCTAATATTTAATATTAAACTTAGTAGAATAATACACAATTTATGGATCCCACGAAAAGTTTTACCTCTTCTTTTGTCAGTAAAATACAAACAGAAGATACAATTCGATGGAAGGCATCAGACTGGTCAATCATTGCATCCTGATAAAACACAAAGAAAACTAAATACCATTAATACATGTTCACAATCTTAACAACAAAAAAATGAGGATTACAGTTTTATAAACAAAAGTCAGAGAGATATCCATCACCACTTGTCCTGTACAAGCTTTAACTTACCCGGTTATAAATAGAAATGACATCTTCAAGGGCAGTCAAAGCAAGGTATGATACTTCCCCATCTTCATTGACTGTGGAACCAACTGGCCTTGGAAGTGATAATGAAATCACGAAAAGGAGATCAAGAATCTGCAATATATGTTTTCTGAGGATAGAAAAAAAAGGTCCCAGGATTCTCAAGCTCAAAGATCTTATATAAATAGAAACATGGGAATGAAAATGTATACATGAAGTATCCTGTTGCACTTTAAAGTCTAATGAATGAATTGATTATACAAACCTTGGCTGAGATTTTTTGTATTTCTGTGTTTGTATCTGCACAACGTGGAAGATATGCCATAACTCTTTCTCCTAAGTTCAGGGATTCTCGGCTAGGCAGAAAAAATGCTGCTGATATGGATTAAGACACATCTTAATAATATTGAAAGAAAGAAACATCTCTCTAAAGTTTTATTTTCCTTTCATTCAGTCATAACATGAGTATAATGTAATCATTGAATAACCTACCAGAAGGAACTCTCTGGCCAACTATATCTTTTGAATTGCGGGCATGCATACAGGTACCAAGGCAGCCAAAACCACAGTGTCCGCTTGAACAGACAGCACGGAACTTCATCAAAAGTTTGTGAACAGCAACACAACCTCGTTTTCTTTGATGATCTATAGGGGAAGAAACATATTGATCAATGCTCTTTAGTATGTGTTGAAGCTGATCAGCTCTGCTCTTTCCATCTTCCCCACTGCCAACCTCAAATATATGTCAGAAAGCATAACTTTGTATAGGAAAAACACACTAAGAAATGGAGATTGACAAAACATAATCCTTATCCTCTATAGCCTTGCATTAGAAAGAGGATCAGACACAAATTGTTAAAATACATAAGTATCAAACCAATCTCTATAAAGTATATATTATCTCTCACACAAAACTGCACTTTTACAATGGTTGTGCTAAATAGAAGAAGCTTCATGCAAAAATGGGCTGCTATTATCCTCATATCCTTCACCGATGATTCTGACAATGGAATAAACACTCAGAAGCAGACTTCTACAGTACAACACTGACTTTCTTCAAAGAATGGATCACACATGCTATGGGCATCATGGTTCATGAATTTAATATATTCTGTCCAAATAAAACAAGGCTGATTTTTCCCAGATGCATACTGTCCTTGAGAAACAGTAAATGAGATTCAACAAAGCTTATAAAAATGTGTAAAAAGGCTAAATGGGCACAGCACAGGAGAAAAGAAGGCAAACATCATAACAAATTACAGGCATCCACATAGCTATACTGTTACCAAAAGACATACCCATTATAAACTGTCAAAACCATGGCATTAAGATTTTTTTGATTTTTCACTGACTGGTGGAGAGAAATTCTAAAACAATTCAAATGTCATGGAGATTACATGAAATGTCCCCTTTCTGTGTTTAGCCAATTCACGCACTTTTAGCCAGCTTCCAATTCTTCCACGCCAACTGGTTGCTTAGGAAGAGCTCCAGTGTTCTTGCAGATGCTCTTGACCAATCTTGAAGGGCAAATTAATCTTGGTGCTGATGTTGGTTAGATGGAACCTTTTTATGCTTTTGAAGTCAACATTCGGCCTTTTCGGTGCTCACCAAACTTCTCAAAGAACGAGGAGCAGCATATTTTAAGAAAGTCACCATATTGCCTCCAATCATTATCCATAGTCTTCAATTTCA
Source organism: Cupressus sempervirens (assembly GCA_028749045.1). Lineage (NCBI taxonomy): Eukaryota > Viridiplantae > Streptophyta > Pinopsida > Cupressales > Cupressaceae > Cupressus > Cupressus sempervirens. The sequence goes on from CM053783.1 coordinate 451,875,413, forward strand.
CTTTGGTAATGATCCAAATTGCAAACTGATATCATTCGGGTGCTTTTCACAAGTTGGAGATATTATTGAGTTGCTTGATTATTATTTTATTCAGTTGAAAATCAGAATCGGCAATGACTTTTTACGAGGTTAGAACTCACCAAAACACTTGGGAAAAAATTGCCAATAACTCGGCAAATTTATTGAACATTTTAAATTACCTAAAATTTAAATAATACTATTAAAACACTGGAAATGTGAGTTTGTACATAGGAGTAGACGAGATTTTCTTTAATCCTACACTAGCTAAAATGTTTATAGGCATTGATGTTAATGTTAAAAACTCAGAGCCTCTTAAAATAATCAGAGTAGGAGGCATATTATATCAGACGAGAATTTTTTAATGGCCAATAAATGGGAATAACAGAATATACTAAAAGAGAAGACAAAAATAAAGCAAATCCACCACAAGTACATGGGGTTTAAAATAAAATTTAACAATAATATAGGAGAATTCATTATTGAAAACCTAACCTCTGAATTTAAAGTTATTGATACAAATAAGGCCACAACCCAAAACGAAGTAAACAAGAGATTAACTAGAAAAAAATAGTATTGGATTGGTTAACTGAAGATGCAGATTCCTTCTAGGAAAAGATAAGAAAATAATTGACTTGTTTGAATGAAGCATGTAGAGAAAAAATTGTAAAGAAAGAGAATGTTAGAGGCCTAAGTCGAGAGAGGTTGCGCAATATATATAGATTCAATAGAATTGCATAATACTAGTGAAATAAAATACAACGGTAGCATGAGCAACATAGAATCACATTACACCATAAATAATAGAATAACATATGTTTTATAGCATAATAGTTCTAACATTAACCACACTCTCACTTGTTCTAGATTACATACAAATAGACTCGACACAATTGGTTAAGTCTTCAACTATCACCAAATGATGACACAACTAACACCCCTTCGGAACAATGTTTTATTAACTAACAAAACTCTTATTTAACTACTCATGGCATAATTGCCACCTACATCATACCCCACTAGAAAGAAAAAGTTGTCTTCCAGACGACAAGTAACATCAAGTAATACCCAAGAAGGGCAATGACAAGATTGTAGAGAATGACTTGTATTGCACAAACTCAGAGTTGTAGTGTAGTTCAAAAGTCAAATGAGGGTTTTTAAAAAAAACCGCCCCTTGGGGAGGTCTAAGGTAGCACCCCCAACAAGGTCAAGGGGCAACGCCCCTCCCAAGGTCTGGAGGTAGTGCCCCAGGTGCGTTCCCTATCACGATATAGGGCAAGGTCAAGGGATAGCGCTCTTGCTGCCAAGACCAAATTAGCACCTTCAAAATCACACAAAACTCCTGAAGAGCACATGATTATACTAAGAGGGTTGGGGGGGGTGGTGGTGGTGTTTACCGTATGGGGTAAAAAGTTTAATGCATATAGACAATAGACAAGAACATGCAACACAGCAGTACTCCTTTTATTATTCGCATATATGCCGAAGAGATTACATAGTGCTTACAATGATGATCCAAAGTCCATTCCGGACGGTGTACATATACCATTCCGAAGGGGTGACTCAAACTCGCGCCCATTCGGAAATAATTAATCTACTCGTTGGCTACATAATAATTACCAACAATATGCTAATCTACCTGTCGGCTAATTTATAATTTTACCAACAACAGGGTGCGCAAATCAGTATTTGCCAATTTAAAACTTTTATCCAAACAATTCAATTCCAATGCTGAAATGAAAAATTATGCACATGAAGACAATGACACAAGAATTTATGTGGAAACCCAATGCAGAAGAAAATCAGGGCAAATAAATGCTTTCTTATATAAATTGTTCCTTTACAATGTTTTGTAGGCTTCGACCTACTGCAGACAAACTATTGTTCCATCTTGAAAATGTTGCTTTCTTCAACTAATGATGAATATCTTTAATACATAAATCGTTCTGTTATTTTGCTTTGCACACTCCTGTGATATCTATTACTTCAAGTCTTGTTGTAAGTCTTAGCACAAGATGTTCATAATGATTTGTTATTCCTCCACAAGTCTGAAATAATCTTCCATACTAAAACTGATATATATTATGTAATTTCTTTTAATGAAATACACCCATTTTCTTACTCCTTTCCACATATATAAAATTCTGATATAAATATTTCAGTTTTATTTGATACACAATCTGCTATTACTGTTTTCTTGTGATTCTCTTCATTTGTTTTATACTAGAATCATTTGTTTTATACTACTTTATATACCACCGCTTACTCTATTCTACCCTTTTTAAATAACTTCACTCACATCTCTTGTTTCTCACACTCTGCTTCTTCACCACTGACTACCATGTATTTTTTATTTCATCTACTCTCTTTTTATATCTTTTATTTTTGAAGAATCCCATATTTTAAATTAAAAATACATGTCTCTTATTAACAAACTTTAGAGTTTGTACTACTAATCACCGATAGACTTATTTCTTTGATGGTTTATAGCATCCCGACAAATAATATAGCAAATGCTGTTTGCAAAGTTATGGTCAACTGAAACCCACAATAACTTGGCATATAGTTAGTTTACGCACAAATAATATTATGAATTGCTCCCAGCATGCACCACTGTTTATTAAATTTAATGATGCTTGTCTACTAATGACTTTGGTCACTATACACTTGCCCAAAATTCCAACGCATGACTTGGAAACTCTTCTTAATTCATTTATTTTTCTCAAGCCCAACAACACTTTACACAGTTCAACGTTGTTTAACTATTGCTGGGCAAATTCATTTCATTAAGATTCCTCCATCATTGCATAGTAAAACTCTATATGCTTGTGTGGCATCCAATAACTTTATTTACATATGCTTTCTTGGATGTTGTATAATCGGAATTATTTTCGTAGTATTGAGAAACTATTCATTCCTTGGTTCATTGACATGTTGACTGATATTCTTGGTTCTGACCCACATCAGATACTCCAAACGGCATGTTGTATTGGTGTTCCCGTATCACTATTGCTGATGGTGAATTTCTATGTTTTACTGGCATCCTTATTCAGAAAATTTGCTCCAATTCATTTTTGCATTTCACTCTATTTTTATCCGGCTCCTTATATATTAGTTTATCATTGATTTATGTCTTCATGGTGTCGACTCCAAATTTGCTATTTTGTGGGATGATGGTTACAATCGATTCTCTCACAAACTATTGGGCCATTTCCAATATTTCAATATGTATATTAATCGTTCTGATTTACCTTTTCCAATATTTCAAACTATTGGACCTTTTCCTTTTTGGTGCTTTTTTCCCCGGACGTTATTGGGTGTTCCTGGTGGTTATTCATCTTCTCTGTACTGTTGTATCTTTGAGTCCCATAGACCCTTGTTGGTCTCTTGTTGGACATTAATATCATTATCTTATCTTATCTTGTTCCACCAAATATCATTATCCATATATTGCATCCAAACATTACCTATGTGTAATGCTACTATCGAACACAATCTCTCTTCCGTGATCTCTCTAGTGGCATAGGGCTCCTTAGCTTTTATACACTGACTTGGATGAACTGAGGTTGTTCTTTTATTTTAAACACTGATGTATATCAGGTTTGCAATAGCTTCTTCAAATGTTAACATCAATACTTTGATTGCTGGTGCATTACTTAATAGATTATGAATGCTTCTATTTTGTGCAACATGATTGTCGTCCACACTATAGATTGGAACCACCATTCTAGACTGACGTTATATGAAATCATATTGTATTCTCACTATAATCGATACATGAGTTATATCTTCCCACAGCCATTAAAACATCTCTCATTGTCATTCATTCATGTTATTACCATTACTGAATACTATACATTTCCTGACCTTGAACCATTTTGTTTGTCAATTCCACATACTAGCTATGATTTCTTCGGTGCCACATAGATGCTTTGTTCAATATTTTTCTTTTGTGCTTTTGAATTCATACCCTTGTTCCTTCTGAGTTTGTACAGGTGATTCAATATATCATTCATTGTATATGCACAACTTTGATTCTGATCACTTATTTAGATTGCCCGTGTATTATAAGATTGGTATAATTTTCTGCATATACTATTTTGCTGAATGATATTATTACAATATTCTTATGGATTTCTTTTATTACTGATTGTTTTCTCATACAACAGGTCTCCATCTCAAAGTACAAGTTTGAATAATATGCATACTCATAAGTCTCCATCATATTCTGATATGCCTTGACATCAATGAAAATATTTCACTTATCTCCCTGAAACTCCTTGGCATCAATGACAATAATCCCATCAACTCCAAGGTGCACATCCTTTCTTGATTTTTTTCCAATGTCATATCTCCTCTACCAACTTCCATCTATATAGCAACCAACCATCATCTCCCTTCTACATCCATCTTTTTGCTTCATACGACTCCCAACCATACTACCTTCTCCTGCTTCCCAATGCTATGATTTGTATTGCGATTGCCTTCCCTAGCAGCGCCCCTCATAGGGCCCATTTTAGGGTTCTCGTAGATAGTTCTTACTATCTCCATTAGCTTCCTTCTGAGCATCCTAACCTTTTCCATTAATTTCCAAACTTCCCTCCCTAGTGTATAGATTTCTTCTCTCACCGTACGAGTTACTTCAACTATACGAGCCTTCCTTTCCTTCATACAGACTGTACCACGCATACAGACTGGTGTATCTATTCCTGTCATATGAGCTATTGTCTTTCTTCATGTTTTATGGACTAGTGGTAGATTCTTTGTTGTACCTTCTACTGTACAGGATGGTGTCTTTGTTTGCATCATACATGTACAGAATCCTCCACTTAGATGTCGTACACCCATATGTTATGTCTCCTCATTTGTAAGGGCCTTTGTACAGATTATTCCTTCCTTTGCACCCTTGTACAAATACCTTCTTCGTATGGACTAGTTCTATGGACTTAGCGAGGGTTATCGTACGATTTGGGATTGACTTCCTCTAATATCTGGTATGGCTGCCTCATTTACCATCCCTTGTTTGGTTGCTCTCCTTTATTCTTAGTACAAACCCTTGTCGAAATGTTATATTTCTTTTTGATCTATCATGTGGGTCCTCTTTATCATTTCAATAGGGTTATCTTAAATGTCATTGTCTTCAATACAAGTTCCTAGTCACCCCCCATTAGGATCACCTTTGAGTCTTCCTTTTTTCCCAAGTTTATCTTTTCTATACTTGGTTCCTTGTATTTCACTTGCTCATTCTTCCCAAATCGATGGGTAGGGGTGTCATCCACATTAGTCACCCCTTCCTTGTACTCCTTATATTCTGTTGGGTATGTATCCCCATCCCCCTCTATCTCTACTATTTCGAACATGTGGCAACTAGGTTGGGATACCTCATAATCCACCATCTGCCACTGGAACAACTTGTTAAGAAAACTAGTTTCATTTTTCGAGCAGCTTCCCAATCTTAGGACATCCTCGACATTTGGCCCCATCCCTCTGTTCTCATCATACTTGCCCTTCTCCGATTTGGAGTTGGATGCCAACACTTCACTGATTAATTGGTTTTTGAGGTCAATGATGTATTTCTTCCCTTTGCTGTCAATGGATAGCGTTTTCTTTCTCCACTTGTTTGGATTTTTCTGTAATAAGCCAACCTGATCAACAATACCCCAACATGAGAAAGGATAAAGGGGTACCATCTTAGGCCAATGGCGGTGCAAACCCAAACATGGCAATGAAGATGCAGGGCCATCCTCACCTCCCAACTGATACATTTCTCAATTAAAGCTTTCTGGAATGAAATATTACAATTGTTTTAAGTCAGTATACTATATAATTAGAAAGGGCCTAGTAGCCCCTGCTATAGATATTTCAGTTAGCAATTCTGGTCCATTTCAGTGTCTTTTGAGTTTTTAGTGGTGGTTAGTAGTAGCAGAGGCGGTCATGCTTCATTTTGTGATGTCTCTTAGTCTTTAGCAAAGTGATATCCGTAGTAGTTATATTGGAGTCTCAAAGCCATTTTGATAGGTATCAGGATAATATAGCTGACCTCTAGACAAAATATGGTTGTTTATGATGGAATGTGAAAAACATTTTTTAAGGTAACAAACTTCAGACTTTAAAGTTTTTTAAGAATATATTATATAATAGTATTATTAAGAAATCTCGGTGATGGAATCTCGTGGTCTGACAAAATGAGAATGTAAGTTCTTCTGTATGCTTTAATTGGTTGAAAATTATCTTGAAGCAAATCTATCATAAAGCACATATCATATTTGAGTAATATAAGCAGAAAGATAATCTGGAATTAATTCTCTCATTCTGTAACAGGTTATTTTTCTGGATCAACTTGGTAAAAATGAACATTGTATTTGATTAGTGTTGAAATGGAATAATCTTAGCAGATAGAATAAGACCATTTTGAATTGATAGAGTCCTAGTAATTTTAATGATTAAGCATGCTTGCATCTTTAGCATCATACTGTTAAATGCAATCACTTGAGCAGGGGAAGGAAGAAGAGGATTTTCAGAAGCATGCCAGGTAAACACACTAAACTACTGATCTATTGGACCCTTTTGAATCGATAGAGTCCTAATAATGTTAATGATTAAGCATGCTTGAATCTTTAGCATTATACTGTTAATGCAATCACTTGAGCCGGGGAAGGAAGAAGAGGGTTGTCAGAAGCATGCCAGGAATGATAACATCCTAAACTACTCATCTATTGTGACATTGATGGAATTGTAACGTGAGGAAATATGCATGCTGGTAATAGGAAGAAGATAATTGAACCAGATTTCTTTAGGCTTTATGCTTCTTACTAATCAAAAACTAGAGTTTATATCTCAAAAGATACCAAGAATTTGTGTAAGTGGAGACCTCAAAGGCTATGAGGGAAAAAAATGATTAGCTGAAGGAGTGTATCAAGCAAAAAATTGTATCGTGTTTTACAATATAATAATTGCCGTAAGTTTTACAGAAACTCATTGTCAAGTGGACTTAGTGAATTGGCTCGTGAATACTTAGCAAGAACTCGGTAAGATTTGCAACAATAATTTCACTTAACTTGTGTAATTTGGGAAAAATACAATGGACAACTAAGTGTAGTAAATCATTTTAAAGGTTTTGGAAGGTTATTTGTAATGGATGCCTTTAAAAGAGGACATTATTCATGAGAAAACATTAATATCCCTCAAAAATGTGAAAAGTGCTCCACAAAATTAATAAATTTTATTTTACAGAGGGATTTCTGTGGTGAAAGATCCTCTAGCTGGTTTATGCTGGTTTCAGTTCAAAAATCACATTCGACCTTCAATGGAGTTTGTTGTTTTCTGTAGAGACTTTGAGGTTTACTTTGGTTAATTATTCTGAGCTTTGGTGTTTTCCCTAGCTGTCACAACCACCCATATCTTTGAAGAGAAGTTTTAAGTGGCTCCAAAATCTTCAAAGGTGTTCAATGTCTTCCTCATAGCTGGGTGACTCCTTTAAGGTGAGCTTTTCAGTTTGATTTCAAATTGCATGGATTGCTAGTATGTGCATACCATTAATGCAGGATAGCTGGAGGTTGGTATGTGACTGCGTCCTTCCAAGTGCTGCTTCTCGAAGACCTTTTCACTGCTGATTTCGGATGCCTTTTACAGTGGGGACTTTGCCACTAGTTAATGGTTGAAATTTGGTGATTTGACCCCAATTAGGGGGCCACACGCACTTCCACACTGCTACAGAGTTTTAGGCCTGGCATGTGTAGCTAGGTATGGTTTAGCCTCATTTTTTAATGGGTTTATGACCTATTCAGTGCTGTTCGGTATCAACCTTGTTTCTTAGATGAGTTTGAAGGTGGTCTTTAATGGAAAAGTGGGATTTTGATGAAATTATTTGACTGTCAGACCACTTTACCTGATTTCCAGAACTGCTGGGTATGCTTTGTCTGTCATTTTATGGTCCCTGATAGCTGTTTGGTAACATTTAAGGTGGGTGTTGCTGATTGACTATTCAGGATCGCACTCTTTGCAAGATTGGAAGTGAATTATATATTCTGTGTGGCTGATTTAACCTCCATCAATCATTGTCCAGACCTGCAATAATTCTGGAAAATAACATCAGACCTACAAGTTGATATTTCCTTTGCCTCTTAAGTCGGTTCATGGTGTTGAATGTATCTAAGGCTAATGAAGAACCTTAGATGTATTCTGGCTTTCTGGAGGCCTTTTATGGTGTTTTGGCTGGCTGTTTGACCAGTAACAGCCTTACATCAGACCTGCAACCAATATTTCCAGACCTGTGATACAGTGAACAGAAGCTATATAATTTCTATCTGATGTGAAATGATTCCTAGCCTCTATCTCAAGGTATCTTACTGCTGTTTTCTATTTGGGAGTTGGAGATTAAGTATTTGGTCAATTTGGGGAAAGTGATTTTTCTAATGTAATTTATATCAGCACATGTATCAGCTTCATAATCCTTATCGGCATTTATATCAGGAGAGCTATCATTGGATGCCTGTTCTGAACTTTCAAACTCGGAATTTGTTTTTAGAACATCTATGTTGGATATTGCATTGTAGTACAATTTTTTATGTTGGGAACTTACTAAAACTCAAAATGGCGCATAAAACTTCAAAATATAAGTGGTCTGGAACTCCACCCCCATACCAGATCAAATTAGCATAAAGAGATAGGAATGAATTCTGAGGTAGTCCAAAGTGTAGCTCAAAGGCATGGACTCAGCAATTACCCACCCTGACCAAATAAAATTTACAATTTGTGATTTAACAAAAGCTCAGCAAATTTGTTGAACATTAAAATTATAAACTTTTATTAAGTATCATCAAAATTATGCATATAACTGAATTTATGAAACCTACTGATTTCCTTCATATATAGATCAAGTAAAAGTTCAATACATTCCATATACACAAGAAACTGAATTTAAATTTTAAATGTATATGAGCTTCATGATTTAACCACAATTATAAAAATTGATTAAATAGTAATTTTAAAATGATTTTCAGACTGACTATTTCGGAAAATATTTCACTTGGGTATATTACTATGTAACATGATATTTCCACAGTCCACAAATAATTCAACAGTGTTCTAGACATCAATTAAAAGGAGAATTTTGTATCATGGATCATGCAGTTTGATCCAAACTGTTGATTCTAAGAGTTGAATACTGGCATAAAACGACAAATTTGGATAAAATTTGAAAACTTCAGTAGAAATTTCTTCTCAGAACTCCATGCATTATCAAGTCAAATGATCCGCGTAGCTTCAAATAGTTGTCACTACTACTGAATGACAAGATACATATAAAAGTTATACCTTGTAAGTAGTATTGCACAAAGCAAAGTAATAAGATTGTTAATAAGAGGATCAACCACATCATAAGGATCATTTGGCAGGGTGAAAAATCCAAGTGTCGCCTGTCAGAACAGAAGAAAAAACAGCTCAAGTTATATCTGTTTAAGTCAGAAGTCAACTAACCCAGGAAATAAGAAAGTTAAAAAACAAATGTCAACGATAACAGTCCATCTTCTGGTATTCATCAAAATCATATTACCTTGAGGATATAATTCCTTGTTTCAAATATCAGCTTTGGCTCTACAGAAACTAGAGTAGTGCATGTATTCAGAGCAAGAGACTGAGAACACCACAACCAAGATTGATGATTTTCAGTAATTGCAGTCAATTGACATTAGAAAGTAACCACTTCAACCGAACCAAAAACAATCCTAAAACTGACCTCTATGTGAATTGAAACATGTTTGCTGGATGTTATGGGTTCTCAATAATCCCTACCTGTGTATGTAGAAGTTCCAGATCAGAATCCGTCAGATTCTCAGAACCATCTCCAGCCATTAATGTTAGAGTATAGTCTAACATTTGGTCTCTCCTTTTCAGTGGAAAAGCAGCCCCACTTTCGGCAGCCTTGATAACAGCACGCCCTGCATGAAATCATGCGTATTCTTTAAACTAAAATAGAAGATGAACAAAAATAAGTTCTCAAAGCTATTGATTGCTAGAATTTGTCCTGAACATAGACAAATCGAAACAATGGCAATAGCTACATTTACTAGACGCTTGTGTATGTCAAATATTAAGAAATAATTAATCTACACATAAAGAGGAGTTTTCTTTTTTTGATAGGTGATCGACCTAAGCCTAGATTATTTATCATTCATTTTTATTATTATTGTTAGATTAATTATTATTATGTGTTAATCTGAAGTAGATTTGAACCCAAGACCTCCATGATGAGAGGCTCGCAATTTACTGATGCATTGTAGGCTCTTGCCTAAAAAAGAGGGAGTTTTTAATAATAGAAAGGAATTCTTCCAAATAGTTAAAAATTGCAGAATAGAATGAGAGTTTTCTGGCATTTCATTAATGAGATTCCAATCCTCGTACATGACAATTTTTTAATTTTTGAACTATTGACAATAATTGTGATTTGAATTTCATTTTTAATTCAATATTTTAAGTTATGCGTATAGTTTTTCTTATAGCTTAAGGACACCTTGGACGCATTGCTTGGCAAAACTTACAAGTCTGGAAGCAAGCCGAGACAACTCACACAGCCTCATGAGCCAAGTCTCGATAAATCCATCCCCTGGACTCCTGAGTTTTTGCAGTGGACTCAGCACAAGTTTGATATTGAGACCATAGTTCCAAGATTCACGGCGATTCATGCGATTCACGCGATTCGGCGATTCGATTCAAGCCAAACGATTTTTTGTGAATCGGTGAATCGAATCAGCAATAAAGGGTTTATGAAATAAGTTACTCACTAAATTTCAAGGGTTTTTTAAATTTTCCGATTCATGGCCAATTCAATTCCGATTCATGGCCGATTCGATTCCGATTCATGGCCGATTCACGATTTGATTCGGCCTTGCCGATTTCGATCTGATTCCGATTCTTGTTACTTTGATTGAGACTCATAAGTCTTCACGAATGACTCTCAGCACCATCTTCGAATACAGTCAGTCTTAGAGAAAAAGAAAATTCACTTTTCCTCACTTTTTTCATCTGTTAATGCTCAAGACAGGTTTAAAGGGTTTGAAGGAGGTGAGGAAACAAGATCAAAGAGTAAAAAGAAATCTAGGTAAAGGAATTTTCTTCTCTTCCTTTTCATTTCATAAATTGAAAATCAAAAGAAATCTTGAAAAACAGGGGGATATTGGTGCACGGGCACCTCATGCAATAATGTCCAAATTTTAATTTTACTTTTGTCTTGTCTCAGTAGATTCTATGTAAATAAGGTCTTTTGAGACCACTTGAAATCACATTGACCCATTTTGACAATTATAGGCCCACAGGTTCAAAATTGCAAAAGTTGCACAAAATTTTCATAGTGCAAAAAAGGTTGGAAGCGAAAAAACTATCACAAGTCTCCATTTGCTATATTTTGTTGGCAAAATGAGTAGTTGGTCAGTTTAATTAGTTGGAATGGATGGTAATGTAATATGTGACCCCCCAAACTCGAATTCCAGGGTTGGAGGATTGATTGTGAAAGATTTGGGGAAGGAAGACTTATTTTCCTGTGCAATTGGTCCACGTTGCAGACTGTTAATGCAAGTTGTATGAATCGTATCTTTCATGTATTGGCCCGCAACTGATTGGGAAAGGTTCTGTAGTGAATTTACTTCATTTTTGTTTTGGTTTCATCTAATTTCATCATGTATTGGGAAAGATATTACAATTTATTTGCATACTGGTTGAAACCCTACCTAGGGTAACCAGTAAACAAAAAAATTATGTTTCTCAGCCCTCCATCAGTGGAAATCTCTATAAATGGATGGAGAGCAGTAGATCTGAGATCAACATTATGGTTGCACATGATATCATTCACCAGTAGATCTGGATATGTCCATGCACGGGATTCTCAGAACAGTAACAGACAGCAATCGGATAAAATATTAGTAAGTTGATTAGTTTTGTCACAAATAGTGAAAGGGAAGTAGGAACAGAGGTCTTATAGACCTCTTCTAAGGAGCCATCAACCCTTTTAGATAATTTAACATGTATAATTCAATGACAGTCCAAGTAGACCTGTGTATGACAGTCTAGGACAGTGCATGGAAGATTGTGTCTAGCCATGTCAAGATATATTGTCAAATAAAATGGGCATGTGAGGATGTGGATTCTGAATAGTTTTTTATCCTAGTCTAAAGGTTAAAGCATCATTTTTTGTATTGCATGACTTTTTTGTTCAACCTATAGGGCAGACCTAAACTGTGTCATGGAAGGAACCCTCCTTCATGTTTACAGTAAATGTTGAGGGTTGTGAAGGGAATTTGTCCCAGTAGTCAGGAGGCTTTTAAAACGTGCATTGAACCTATTGAAAGTTTCCTGTATCATTGAAGAGATTGATTGATCCATACGGAAAGTGGTAAAGAGGGAAAACCAAACAGGCTTAGTTCACCAATAGTGGTTTGACTGGGTATTGGAATACCTTAGGTTTCTGGTTGGTTGTTTTATGTCCTGCATCAGATATGCTGTGGAAAATCTTTCAATTTCCCTTCCTAACTTATTTCCTTGTATTGTTATCTTGTTATTGAATACTATATATTTCAATAGATTTATAGTCTCTTGTTGATTTTCCATGAAACTCTGATTTTTACATTTTTTCCTGTAAAAACAACAATGTCAACTTCATATCCAAGGGCATCCTCGAAGCCCAAAAAAAAAACAAAGCATGGAAATATGAGAAATGGGAAAATAATAAGGGAGAAGCCTCTTGTACCAAACATGGCAAATGGATGTCAGGTGGAATCAATAGATTAAGATACTGCCTTGCAAAAATACTTGGACAAAATGTAGAGGGTCGCACCAAACAACTCAAGAGATTATTAGAGAGTTGAAGGTCCTTCTTGCCGAGTTTCAAATGTAAAAGTAAGAAAGGGAAAAAACAAAAGAAGCCATAATAACTGCAATGAGTCTGAATGTGACGACGTCGATTCCAATTGGTTGCACTTGCAGAAGTCCAAAATTCCGTCAACTACATTCATCTATTGCTCACAATGAGGCTGAGGCTAGTGAGACTCATCTTCAATCAAAACCAAATTACTTTGTTCAATATAATGTTTGAAGACCACAACCTTCACTTGGAGGTACTGCGTGGAACAGAGAAAAGCATGAAAAAGAAACAATAGTAGTAGCAAACTTTTGGTATTACAATAATTTAGCTTTCAATGTGTCGAGCAGCCCATATTGGGAAGGTTTGGTTGGTGCATTTACAGTTGCAGGGAAGGGGTTTAAGGCCCAAATAGCTAGAGAGTTCACTGTGCCATTGCTACAGAAATCCTCAAAAAATATATCGGTTGTGGTTGAGGATCAAACAAGATTTTGCAAAAAATGATAGAACATTTATTCAGATGGATGGATAGATGGACGAAATAGGACTATCCTCAACTTCCTGGTGGCTTCTATTGTTGGTATAATTGTATATGTCAGGAATCACTAAATATGTTGTTAGGAGTTGGTTAGGTATGTCATTAGTAATCGAAGGTTAATCTGTTATGTCATGATGGTTGAGTCACACCCCTTCGGATAGTATATGCACATTCTCACCATAAACGAGAGATCATCATCAGTACTGAATCATATATTGTTTATGTACTTGAGGAACAGTAATAAAATACATGGTGGTTTCCTGAAATACATTTGCATTTACTTTCTATGTTATACTCACATGATACAGTAGTAAGAATCAAATCAGTTACCATAGTTGCCATCAAGCTTCCAAGAAAGAGTGAGTGGCGAAGAGAATCCAATGGGGCAACCACTAGATTATGGTACTAACAGTCAGGAAGACAAGAACTTGAGTTGTTTAAAGAACAAGAGTAAGCAATTGACTTTGTCTCACTACTTCAAGTGTCCGTCGAGACACACATGCGTAGAAAAGCAGCCTGGGAAGGAATTCCTGAAGTTTTATATGGAGCGCCCTCGGAGTCGGTTCAACTGTTGACCACTTGATGAGTCGCCTCCTATAGTTGCTAGCACAGACATTTCCAGCACTCCAAAACCGAAGGAAAGAAATCAACCATGAAAACCGATGACAAGTTGTTAAGGAATTCTACCACGAAAGGGAGGAACACTGTTGTCATATGGTAGAAGATGAATCCTGTCATGGGGGAGATATGAACCTTAAAAGGGAAGACGAATAAAGGAGAACATGTTATAATTATGTCCCTACAATGACATAAAATGTAGACAGACAATAAATGAATAAAAGTGTTCTTTAACTTTATCATGTCTTGTTTTACCGTAGATGCCAAGTCAATTAAATAAGAATAGGTATACTATAAAGAGATAGAGGAGTGGGAGGCTGCTCGAAAAATGATACAATCGCAGCAACAAGCCAAAAGAAGGGAAAGGTTCAGGAAGATTGTCATGGGACTACTAAAGGAGGTGGTTGAAGAAGGCAAGGCCATCAATAGTGAAAACAACGAGGAATTTTGCCATGGCAAAGAGTCGAATAGAGAGGTGAATACTAAGGAGAATTTTATTGAAGAAACAAGAAGTTTGCTTAGAAACTTAACCTTAATCCCACATACGGAGGCAATGGAGGCCCAAAGGAGGGAAAGAGAAGTCGAGGGTAGATAAGCATGGTGATCAGAGCAGCCTACCAGGCTTAAACACTTCTAGTAGTTCAGGGCAACAAGTACAAGGGTGCTAAACACTTCAATTTCGGGATATTGAGTTTGATGGTACCAACATAGCTCATTGGACCAACACAACCTGCGATACCAAAACAAGTAGTACAAAGACTAGTGACCATGGCACATAAGCAAAAACTACCAAAAATCATGGGTGACGAAAAGGAAGATCCCATTCAACACTGCAAAACATGTGAGACAATTTGGACAGCCAATCAGGTCACAAGTCAAGACAACTGGATAAAACAATTTCTAGCAACCTTGCAGGGAGTAGCCATCAATCGGTTCTTCAATGTAGATAAAATGAAAATGGCCACATAGATAGAGCTAAAGGAGTTTCAGATAGAATTTCACCTAGTCAGAGATGAAAATGTAATTGTGGCCAAAATTTATAACACAAAACAAGCAAATGACGAGACCGTCTGAGGATACAAACTACAACTGAAGGAATTAGTGGTGAAAATGGAAATCCCACCAACAAACAGATTGAAGAAACAATGGTTTATTGAGTGAATGAAGCTTATCGTTCGAAGGGAAATGAAGATAGTGCCACCAACATCATACGTCGATGTTTACAGCATAGCAATGGATCTAGAGAGTGAGAGCAAAACAACAAAGAAAAAGAAAAGCAAATCATATGATGATGATGATGAGGATTCTTCTGGCGAAAGTTGTAACAAAGAATCAAACAAGAAAATCCAATCTCTCCAGAAATATATGCTCTATATGATGTTCAAAACAATGAAAGGTAGCTTTGGTCAAAGCACTGAAGGGGACCTATGGTGTACAAACTGCAATGGTCACACTAAGGGCTCCTACCTGAAGAAACAGTTTTGTGGCATCTTCCAAAAAGCTGGTCAT
Source organism: Cupressus sempervirens (assembly GCA_028749045.1). Lineage (NCBI taxonomy): Eukaryota > Viridiplantae > Streptophyta > Pinopsida > Cupressales > Cupressaceae > Cupressus > Cupressus sempervirens. Next base: position 451,890,946 of record CM053783.1, read on the forward strand.
TCCACCATGGAGTGTTTGTACAATATGAAAACTCACATCCATCAACATGTCGTGTTGACACAAGAAACATCTACCTCAATGGTAATGGGGATGTGTAACACACACCAATGCGGCATCATCTAGTGGTTACAGGAATAATCAATGAGGTAGAGGCAATGGAAATAATAACAACAATAATGGAGGCTATAGCCAAATTCGATATGGCACAAGCGAACAACCAATGATACAATGTCATACATGTAACTATTAAGGCCATTTTGTGAGAGAGTGCATTAGGGGAGAAGCACCGCAATTCCTCTGTAGGTGGTATGGTCCACGAGACCAGGATGACACAAAATGTCCAAAGCCTCAGTTGAACCTCCTGAACATCGAAGGGAACATGGAGGAGGTGTTTGCCATCACCCAAGGGCAAGCAAAGAAAGCCACTTACCCAAACCTAGAGGTTGAAAACAGGAAGATGCAAGACGCAAAGGCAAACATAGAAAAGAGATTATGATGGAGACAAAAGAAACACATGACACTGGCAACACTACTTAAGAGGCCAGGAAAATAAAATAATAATACAATAGGTGATACAAGCTGAAATTCCTATGAAATTGAAAAACCTTTTGGTAACCATGCCGCAATTGAGAACAATATTATTAAATATGACAACAGCCTTGAAGGTGTCAAGTGGGTTAGAGCTGAAGATAAGCTACAACAAAGGAGAAAACCCTCTCGAGAAGGAGAACTCTAACAGGACTGCAGAAGACCCGATGTTACTCAAGGTAAATACAGGGAGACACCTAGTTGTATTGGAGATGAGTATTCTTGGAACCATCTTGAAGGACATTATAGTCAACGGAGGTCTAGTATCAATGCACTACTAGAGGAAACATGGAAGAGACTAGGGTGACCTACATTGTGGCGCCAACCTTCAATCTTAAAGGTGTTAACCAACATGGCACAATGGCACAATGGGTAATGATTGGTACCTAACCTTTCATCTTGGATTTTGTGGTCTTTTGACTAAAAAGAAAAGGCTACTATGCCATACTCAAAAGGGGTTGGCTAGTGCAAACAAGGGTTAACCATGATTGGAATAGAAATCCTTTGTCCATTGAAAGAAGCGGTTGAAAATTCACAATTGGCCCACGAACCCAAATGGTCAACGAAGACTTTGCATCTTCATTGTAGTCTGAAGCCAAGGAAGAAATCATTGAAGGAAAGCAGCCAATGGAGTTGAAAAAATTTCTGGAAATAGAAGGATGTTTTGAAGATGAGTATACTCAATAAATGGACTTTTCCATTGGCAAATGGAAGATTATGAGTTGTCTTATTGTAACATGTTGCAAGTGGATGAAGAGGGAGAAAAAAATGCATTCCCCAATAGAGTACGAAGAATACAAAGAAGGGGATGCTTGGATGATTGAAACTCATGCACATTGATTCGACAAGGAGAAACCAATCAGGTACAAGGAGCCTTTTGCGAGGTTTGGGAGACGAAGCTAACCCTGAGAATATCCTTGTGTGTGATGACTGGAACCCCATCCTGAAAGCGGCAACATCTAAATTTTTATAGATATTCACTTAGACGTACAAAGAGTTGAAGGGGATCATGTTGGAGCTATGTATCCATCTATTGGTACAAGGAGTCGTACCTGTATGGAAGCAATCATACAAAATGAACAAGAACTATGTCACACGGGTGAATGATGAAATTGAATGAATGCTAGATGTAGGCATCATCTTTCGAGTGCAAATGAGTGAGTCGGTATCCCCAATTGTTATTTCATTGAAAAGAGAAACAAACCAAATTAGGATGTGTGGACTTTAGGTGCTTGAATGCAGTTAACATACAGAATCCCTTTACAATACACTTCATAGAAGCATTTTGGAGGAAGTCATAAGACATGAGATCTACTCATTTATGGATGGATAGTTTAGGTACAACCAGATATACATCGTTGAAGAGGCTAAACTCAAGACAACCTTTGTAGTTGAAGATAGAGTATATGCTTCGAATTGAATGTCGTTCACACTTTGTAACACTTGAGCAACATTTCAGAGGATTATCCTGCATATCTTTGATAAAAAGTCAATGGGGAACATTAAAGCCTTCTTGGATGATTGGTCCATCTTCAATGCTTAAGGCACACATGTAGTAGCCCTTCAAGAATGCATGGAACGGTGTAGATGGCTGAGACTGACACTTATCCCAAAAATTGCAGATTCATGGTACTGTAGGGGAAATTACTGGGACATATTGTATGTTAAGATTATAGCTACAATCAGATTGATTTAATCATAACATACAATGTTGATATAAAATATCATATATATATAATATATTAAACATATATATTATATATAATGCATATGTTATAGTGTGATTTATATTGTTAATATATATTAACGAATAATGACTAATCATAGAGACATGTCTCCTACTCTTATATTTATAAGAGATGGGATCTGCATTTGGAGCATAAACAAATGAATAATCATTATTAGTTAATATATTAACAATATAAATCACAATATAACATATATATTATGTATAATATTATATATATATATATATATATATATATATATATATATATATATGTAGAACAAGAGCTCTTTGTGAGCTAAAGTCCCTGCCTTCTGGGGTCATAGTGAGGATTGTAGTTGTTAGTGTGTGTTTAGAAAGGAAATCATCTTCAATTATTTATGTGGTGCAAGTCTGGTAGTCAAAGATTACAAGATGACAGTGACATAACATTAATTTAGCATGCTTGTTGCAAGCGATGCAAGGATATCTTTCTTCTTTTGTTGTTGTAAAGTGCAATTTTTATAAGAAACAACCTTCAAATTGGAATCATTGGTTTGATGTAATGGCATTGGAATTATTGGTATGATGTAATGGCTGAAAAAATTTCTTTACAAATATTGTATAGTTGTTTGAATTATGGGCATAGCTGAATTCAATGGATTACTTGCAAATTCATAGTAAAAATTAAAATCACGTCTAAATTGTTATTTTTTCAACTAAAAAATGTCCACATATGAGATTCATAAAGAAAATTAGAAATTTTATGTTAAAGTGATTCACAATTATTGATATCAGGGTTGAATATGTTTTATTATAATTTAATATTAATTTTTATATTAGTCGCCACTTGTAGGTGAGTTGGTATGTGCCTTGAGGTTTACATCCTTGAGGTCACAAGTTTGACTCCCTTGTATAGTGGAGAAAGGTTGGACTTTTCCCCCAAAGTTTGACCCAAAAAAAATATTAATTTTTATGTTTGAAAAACTTAAATAACTTATTTATATAAAAGACTTTAGAAATCAAAATCAAAATAAAATATTTTTAAAAGATAATATTGTTTTTCAAATCAACAATTATACTACCTAAAAGATAGAAGTGGAAAAAATAAAAGAGATCATGTATGCAACTTTGAAATTAAGAAATATTTTATTATTATTTATATCTATTAATTATATTACTACTAGATATAAATATTTGTATTTAGTAATAAAATACATATTTTAAGTTTTTTAATAAATTTATTTTAATTAGCGACACATATTTAATGATAGAGATATTAAAAAAATTAAATCACAAAATTACAAAACTACTTCAAACTTTAAAGTTTATTTATCTAGTATTAATAATATTTTGATTATCATTATTATTGAAGTTATCATTTCTATTATTTAAAAAATATTAAATATGATGTATTTTTCATATTTTTAATAAATCTATTTTGAATTCTATTTTTAGTAAGAATATACTTATTTGATTTTTTTAAAATATTAGGCATTAGTATGTTGTTTGATAATTATGGTAATATAAATGAGTGAATATGAATCCAAATCAATATATAAATTATTCAAGTAAAATATGATGTATTTTATTCTTTACATTAGTCTAGTCCTATGAGGGTAATTCGGATTGCCCGCCTTTTAATGTTTTCCTCTGATTGAGAATTTCATGACAATTTACCCTGTCATTTTTCCACATTGGTGACCTTTCCGTCAACAAAATTATGTGCACTGCATCAAATCAACATGTGGAAGTTTTAAATTGACTTGAATCATGAACACTGACACCTATCTTTTCCTTTATTAAATTACGATTGTATATAATACAAGGGGATGAGGGATTCATTAAAATGTGGATTCATCCACTTCCCATATTGAACAAACACAGATAGTGAAATACCAAGGCATGACATGTGTAGCTAAGGCCAACTACCACATAAAGCAAGGAACTCACCGGAGTTATTTTGCCCTAACAAGAACATTGATTACTTTTGGATTTTTAAGCATTTTCTAATTTGAAAAAATAGGATTTACAACCAGGAAAATAGCCTCTAACCAATTAGAAAAAGGAATTTTTGATCTGACAAATGAATTAAAAAATATATAGCCTGAAAACTTTAGAAAAATGATGCTTGCTTCCTGGAAAAAGAAATAAGGGGGGTCAAACAAAAACATTAGTTACTAATAATATATATATATATATATATATATATATATATATATATATATATATATATATATATATATATATATATATATATATATATATATATATATATATATATATATATATATATAAGTTATATTATATCAACAAACTAAATCAATCTAACTCTAGCTATAATCTTAACACTCCCTCTTAGCTAGGGAGGATTTGTTATGGAACACATTATGCTCTCAAGCATATGGAGATGTATCATCTCAATGTGATACTCCTAGAATGGCATATTTAAGGATATCAACATAAATCCATCAACACACACATATATGTTAGCATATATTACATATGGAGTTGGCTTCAATTCACTGTGAGGCTAAATTTTTGAACAGTATACAAAGCCAAACTGAAGACGAATCCAAACAAGTTATGGGGGAGATTATTGAGATAGCAACTCCTATGATGTAACTAGAGTATAATCATTTCTAGGGCACATTTCATCAAAAAAATTGCCTAGGTGTCTTACCCATTGGATAAGCTAACCCAAAAGGAAGAGCCATATACATGGGGATCAAAGCAAGAAAAGCAATTTGGGGAACTAAAGTCATGGCTAGTGGGAACACCTATCCTGACTTAAACTGAATGGGACAAGCAAATTTGTGTCTATGTTAGTGCATCAAATTTTGCCATCTAGGCAACACTAACACAATCAAGCGACCATGGGTTAGAACACTGTGTCTACTTTACAAGAACACTTTAGTCGAATGCAGAGAAGACTTGCAACACATTAGAGAGGGAAGCCCCTGGGATGATCTATGTCGTATAGAAGTTTCAACACTATTTATCGGCAAACTCCTTTTGTTTTTTATGTGGAACACTAGGCCTTAATGTACCTGGTCAATAAGCCAATCATCCAAGGACAGGTAAGCAAATGGTTGCTTCTATTGCAAGAATTCACATTCAATATTATAGTACAACCCGAAAAAAGCCATGTAACTGCAAACCACCTATCTAGAATCAAATGTGGAGAGCCATTCAAAGGTGTCAACGACAACTTTTTGGATGTAAACCTATTCAAAATTGCAATCCTACCTTCTTGGTACACAAGTATTGGAGAGTAATTTTCCATAGGATAGTTCCCTCGAGAGATGCAATCGAGAGAGAGAAGGAAGCTAGTCTTGAGGAGTAGAACATTTCAGTTAATTAATGGATTGCTATATAAGATGGGGCTTGATCAAGTACTTTGATGATGCGTCACGAAAGAAGTTCCAAGTGTGCTGAGAGAAACCCACAAAGGTCTAGCAAGACACATGGGACCTGATATAACCACATAGGTGTTATTGGCAGTGTTGTGGTGGCCAACAAAGTACAATAATGTGAGGGAATGAGTGGTGAGTTGCAACACATGTTAGAGAGCAAGGAAGCCTTTGAAGAGAGACTTCATGCCTTTGAACCCCTTTGACATAAATGAGTTTTTAAAGTGTTGAGGACTCGATTTTGTGAGGCCTCTTAAGGCAAGCAGAGCATGTTGATGTAGGTATATCGTTGTAGCGATAAACTACCTCATCAGATGGGTCAAGGCACGAGCCCTTCCTAATAACTTAGACTTAAGTATGATGAGGTTCATATATGAGAAAATAATTACAAGGTATGCCCTACCCATTCAGATTATGAGTGACAGAGGGGGACATTTTGTCAATCATGTTATAAAATTGCTCACTACAGAGTTTAAAATCTTTTGATCGATCTCAAGTTCTTACTACCAGAAAGCCAACGACGAAGTTGAAGCTACCAATAAAATATTTGTGTTTGTAATCTACAAGTCGTGCAAAGTTAAGGGAGCAGATTGGAAAGAAATCTTCCCATAGATACTATGGGCCTACCACACCACATACAAAGTCACTATGGGATAGACCCCTTTTCAGTTGACATATGGACAAGATGTTGTCCTATCTACTAAGTTCATGGTGCCAAGTCTTAAAATAGCTATTGAAAATAGGTTGAGAGATATGGAGAGTCTAAGAGAGAGACTGTATAATCTCAACAAGTTGGATGAACGATGTCTGACGGCAAAGTAGGTAACCGAGATAGCTCAACAATGACGAAAGGTGTGGCATGACAAGCACCTCAAGCAAACAAGATTTAAACAGACACAACTTGCTCTGAAATACAACAGATGGAATGAATTAAGTTGGGCAAGTTCAAAGTGAAGTGGCTTGGGTCATATAAGATGCAAGAGGTTGGAGATAACAGAGCAATCAGATTATGGATTTTGAACGGGAAGTGGTGGACCCTATGAACAGCTCCAAATTGAAGATCTACCATTAAAGGCAGGAAGCTTAGACAATAAATTGTCCACACCTAGGTAGACTAATGGAAAAAAATAAAACTCAAGAAAGCATGATTGTATAGTAGAAATATCATATGGTAGTAATATATATATATATAAAAACTTATAAACTTATGAACTTGTCAAATAATAAGATAAATATAATGTTATTATTGAGATAAAATATATACACTCATACATACATAAATATATTTATATTATTTATTTTGTTTTGTATTTTATTATTTAATTATGATTTAAAAATTATAATTGAAATAGGGACATGATAGTGGGTATCTAGTGCTTTCTTCACATAAATGTTGCAGAATAATACAAAAAGATATGTGGCTAGTGGTAGAGGAGTCACGGAACTAGAGAGAAAAGTTGAAAATTTTGAACAATCCCTTCATCAGAGTATTTCCCAAATTGACAGAAAAAAATCCTCCTTTACTATCTATCATTCAATGCCTACCTTTTCTACTTGCCCCCTCTCTTTATTTGTTCAAGGATTTGGGTGTGTCATCTTCTTAGCCTATGCCCAAGTGGTTACCAATACCTCTTCATCTTCCCCAGACATTTTCATGCTCAGTAGGGTGACTCGGGCTTAGGGCGATTAGCATCTTTATGATCACCCAAACCACACCAACGACACAAATGTTATCAGTTTTTTTCCTCCTAGCACTCATGAGCAAAGTGCCCATATAAGTTGCAAGCTCGACATTGAATCATGGGGCAACCCTTCACATCATATTGGATCCAACTCCAACCATTGTTGTTATTGTTGTCTCTACCACTGCGTTGATTGTTACAGTATCCAACTAATGATGTATTGGTATTGGTCTGTGTCTATGTTTAGGAGGTGCCCATTGTTGTGAATGTTGATAATTGTTCTTGAGTGAAGACTACTTGTAAACCCCTTGTCTTCATATTTAATGGCCATTCCTTGGCGAAATGTCCCATCATCTAGAAAATGACGATGAAGGTTTTCTTTGGGCATGTCCCCTTAGTATGACCTTCTATGTAGTCATGCACCATAGCTTGTGTTCGTTCTTGCCCATGCTCCCTCTCATTGCTTTAAACTCCATCATTCAGTGTATATCCTTCTTCAGGGCTTGCCTTTTTATTAGATTCTTCATCATTGTAGCTTCCCAAGGAGTCCTTATCTAATGATCTATTATTTTTCCTCCGAGAGGTATTGCTCTTGCTCTTGATATCTATTGCTCTATTGTATGCATCCTCATACAATGCAAGAGGTACAATCTTCGTTTTTCTTCTGAGGGATGATATCAGCCCTGCCACAAACCAACGCTTCTTGAGGTTGTTCACCTATTGGTTTTCCATTTTACCTCGCAACTCCTTCAGTCAATGGTTGTATGCTCTTACCCTCTCAGTCTTCCCCTACTTTGTGTTGTACAATTCTACCAAGATTTCATTATCATATCAAAGCAATCAGAGTGCTTCCAGAAATAGTGTTTTCAAGTCATCCCACTTACTTTTGTCTTATCTATGTCGAAAAACCAGTCAACGGGCACTTTGTGTAGCATTACAAGGAACTATATCATCCATTCCTCTTGGTTGGTTGCCCTGTTGGCCAAACAATTTGTCTCACATGTATGATAGTGTCATACTGAATCCTCTTTTTCATCTCCAATAAAGTTAGGAAACTTTTGTGTATTCGCCATTGTAGTCTTCCTTGTAACCATGTCTCCTCCCAAACTGGATATATTGAAACTAAACTAGTTATTTTGAATATTGTGCCCCTCTATCCTCCTAACACCGTCAACTATATGGCCATCCCCTATATCCTTATTCTCACTCTCCTCCGCTACTACTCGAAATTTTTGGAGCCCGTAAAATTTTTCCACCCATAAGATTTTTCCACTTGAGGAACAAATAAACATATTTTTCCACGAGATAAACAAGCACAACGAAATTCTTTTGGTTTGCACCCAATGATTTCTACATGATTTTCACCTTCTTTCAACTTGATCAAACTTTCCACTCGAAGAAATTTCTTGACACCATGAAATTTAATGATCTCCTACGCAAATAATCTCTCCGATGCGAGTTTGGAGTGTTGGGCATGACTTTTGGTTGTTGCTACGCAAATATTTTTGGCACAATTATTGTCTTTTGTTGTTGCACGAATTTCTTCCCGCGACCTTAGGTTTCTTTGCGTGATTCCAATTTTTCTCAAATGTTTGTTAATTTCTTCACACATTTTTCATATCTGACAAACTTCATCTAATCATCACATGAATTCCTCTGGTTGCCATGAAAAATCTTCATGCAATTTTTATTGTTGTTTGGGTCTATGACATGATACACAGACGCATTGAAATTTGGTTCACACATGATGATTCTTGGTGTTTCCTTTGCAGAAATATCTAAATAATCCCTAGGCAATTTTGGTGTGATGATTCTGTACACTTTTGGTGATCCTGATCAATATTTTTGTGGTTTAAAACACTAGTCTATTTAGTTTTGTTGGCTGTTGATCCTGTATGTTGCTGACTAAACATACATACACGCATGCCTATTTTGGAAGTCCTTTAATCATGTGTGATGCTAGTTGGAAGTGCATACGTGCATTGCAACTAAGTTTGTCTTTCTAGCTCCCCGTTTCTTTGCTTCAATTCCCTTTGTTCAAGCTTTGTGGTTTACTGTCTATTTCACCCAGCATGTCTGCTTTTGCTGAAGCTCCCCCTTCTTAGCCACCTCTGTCCCTAACTTACTAGAGGTTGCTAGAACGTCTACTAAAGCTTGAAACTAGAAACATGGCACTGAAAGACACTATAGTGACACACAGAAATAGTCTCAATGCTCAAACTGCAAATAGATTCCAATCATGCTCTTTTCAGTAGCTTCTCTACCACTTTCACCACTGAAACAACGAATATTAAATCCAACTTAGTCTTCGTCATCAAACAACTAAGTGAGTTGGACACCATGAAGGATAGGCAAACTGAAATTGTAGATCAACATTCCTCCTTGTTGACCGAAATTGAGCAAAATGTTGAAACTTAGGCTTCTCTATTCAACAATAATAGGGATATGCCACTTCTAGGTATTGAGAAGTTGGTTCAAGGGAAGAATAATGATGAATGGGTGAGAAGTGCTCGTGAACTCAATTTGTAGGTCACAGGTCTTCCCACCTCCTCGGTGGACCCCACTCCAGCTAGTCACTCCTTCCTTTCTAACCAACTTGGTATCCCTGATATTATATTAGACAAATGGTGGCTTGCTCCAAATAATACTCTCTACCTCTGATTCTTCTTGCTATCTGATAGGCTACAAGCTCTTAAGGTGAAGAAGTTATTTACTCTTCCCACCAAGATTTTCCTCCATGAGGATCTCACAAGATCACAAGTGACAAAGTTCAAACAAGCCAGTGGCCTGGTTGTGGAGGCTAGGCGTAGCAGTAAATGGGCGGTGATTCTAAACCTCAAAGCGATGATTCATGACTCCCCCCTAGTGCTTGGGAACCCATCAAGGCCACATGGCCAAATGACGGTCTCGCTAGCACTTACACAAGAGTGAACCTTCTTCTCGCTCTCTTATCGTTAATTGTTGGAATGGGAATGGTCCTTTCCTGGTCTTCATTGAGATGCGGTGGGGTCTATAAACATTCTAGTCATTACTGAGACTCATAAGAGACCCATTTGTCCTCTTCCTAGGTATGTCGGATAGCAATGGTTGTCTATTTGTAGGGAGAAGGTGCGCACTTATGCAGGTGTTCGTGGTTCTGGTGGCATTGCTTGTTCAACCAAGGACGATCTCTTCAGCTCTATCTTAAATGTTCACTATGACACCTATGCAAGATTCCTGTAGATCCACATTGGGAATGCGATTCATTGTCACAGCAATATCTTCATGGTTGTTTGTTACTTTCCACCAATCTCTTTTCCACATGCCATCCACAACACTAAAGATGGGGACCATTTTATGGATATGCACGAGTGCATCTCCAAGTTTGCGGCTTTGAGTGATATGATTGTTTTGGGGAACTTCAATGTGCGCACTAGAGAAGTTCTAACACCTTTTCAAGATTGTAGAACTGATCTTACCTACATCACAGAGTCTAGCTCTGCCAATATGGGCTTGCAACGTGCTTCTGAGGATTGTCGTCGGCCTCAATCCAGTTATGGTCACCACCTCCTTCAACTTTGTGACTGTTTTGGACTCATGATTCTGAGCGACCTTTTATGCTTCCCTACCTCCGAGCTCTTTACCTGTTGTCTTCATTGTAGTGGACTACATGATTACTCATGAATCCTTTATTCCCTCTGTCTATAGTTTCACCACCTCCTACCTCCCGCTTAACAATCATGTTGTCCTCTATCTCCCGATTCATTCCTCCCCCCACTCTTCATCCCCTCTCACACACCTCTCACCTGTTGCACCCTACCCCCACACCCTCTTCCACTTCCTAGAGAGTGATCAAGACCTCTTCATCCTTCGTCTTAAATGTCTCCTCCCCCTTGACCACTTTATAGAGTCTAGTCCGAAGTCTTCAATATTTGACTTATTGGCCACAACAATTTGGGAGTTAGCTCTCCTCTTCATCCCGCACCACACCACTCCCTCCTCCCTTAGCCCCAAACATCATAGTGCCTATGCTATGAACCAGTGCTCTGATGAAGAGTGTAAAAACTTTCATTGCTTTTTGCAATCGAACTCTATTACTTACTCCCCCTCCTACACTCATTGGCATCTCTCTTACCACCACTTGCTTCAACAAAAGAAATAATTGCTCATTGCTTCCAAGTGTATTTCCTTTTGTGACATGCTTATCCGCAACCCCAAGCCTTTTTGGCACACATTATTCCCCGCCATCCCCTCCAGACCTCCACCCTTGAACTCTACTCTCTCAATTCGAATACCTTTGTGCTTCATTATATTGCTCGTCAAGCCTCTATTTGCCTCACCTGCTTTCCCATTACCACATATTTGCCACGTCTAGCATTTTTGAGGTTGTCAGATCAATGAGATGTAGAAGGGCAACGAATGAGGAAGGGTTCCAGGCTAAGCTCTTGAAGCTAGGCATCCCAATCTTAAGCTCTTTCCTTCCCACACTCTATGACAAAGTGGTGTACTCTAGTTTCCCTGAGTCTTGGTCGAAGCATGTGATCTATCTAATACATAAGTCTGGGTCCACTTCTGACCTCGACAACTACAAGACCATCATGATCGGACACATCTTTTCCAAACTTTACGCTACAACATTGAACACTATCTTATCTATAGTGATTGACAGAAGACTTTGTGAGGCCAAGGGCTAGGTTTAGTTCTGTGCAGACTATCAGACTATGGACCATATTTTGACCCTATGTGTGATTATCTGAAATGTCCCTTTTCTGATTTTATATGATTTCTCAAGCCTCTAATCAGATCTTTAAGATCAAACAACCAATATTTCAAAGATCCACCAATTTCTCAATAAACCCCAAATCAAGTATGCCGGAAATAGTGCCAAAAACTTCACAGCTTCGCATATTATTAATAAATCTGAAAGTGGACATTTTTTATAGAAATTTTAGCAGCATAACAGCCTACAAAATGACATTTCCAGATCTGTATAACATTTACACAACAGCTCCCAAATAGATGATAAAAACAATGCTCATCGGGCTCCCGAAAACAACACAGAATAGCCCGGAAACACCACAAAAACACTAATAATCTATCACAGAAGTATAATCACGACCAAATACATATATTCAGCTCTATTTTAACATCTAAAAGTCTGAAATACAGCAGCAACCCAAACTGATATGAAATACTCAACTGGAAACACCAAACTCTTACAAAAAACACACCCGGAAACCCACAAATCTGCATGTTCAGCACAAAGGCAAACTCCCATCCTTAGCCTTCCTAGAAACCTGCAAACTCCCGTTCTTGGGTCTCCTTCTCCACAGGTTTGGCAGCCTTTGAAGAACAACAAAGAAATGAGCAAAAATCAAGTTCTGGAATCAGCCCAAAATGCCTCCAAACCCTTTAAAAGAGGGCATAACCCTAACTCACGTCCAAGAGGGGTTAATAAAACATATTTTAATAATAATCTTCATTTATTAGTCCATTAGCTTCCAAAGATTATCCTCTTTTTCCAAAACTTCACCTTTTTGGGCTTGCTTGCCTTAGCAAAGATTATTATTTTTAATTATTTGAAAAGGGGACATGACATTATCAAGGAGGCTTGACACCGCTCCCCGAAAGTCTAATGCTATTTTGTGGACTTTTGTAAGGCCTTTGTTTCCATCCTAGTAGCCCTCTTCTAGAAACTCAAAGAGATTGGGATCTCCAAGATGCTACTAACTACTATTATGAGGCTCTTTTAGATTGTTAAGGTCAGATTCAAGTCTCCAGAGGGTTTCTCTGATACTATTCAAAGCACCATTGGTGTAAAGTAGGGTTGTCCTCTCTCGCCTACCTTACGGCATCAATATCAATGAGCTTGAGACTTTTCTCAGAGACTCTTTGCTCCCCAGTGATGGATGCTACTTACATCAGGTCATGATCTTCATCCTTCTCTTTGCTGACGATGTGATTCTTATGGTCTCCTTTCCGAAGGATTTTTAGAGGCTTCTGGATAGACTTGCATCATTTTATGACTTACGTCAACTCGTTGTAAACTTGAATAAGAATTGCGTCATAATCTTCAACTCCTTGAAGACTTCACATCTACATTTTTACTTTCACGGCTACGAGGTTGAGACAGCTTCCTCTTATACTTAACTCGAGGTTAAGTTCTTTGGACCTCACTTCAACTTGAGACCATCCATTTAACCTAGGATCAGCAAAGGCATGGGTTCCCTTGCCATGCTAGAGAGACAACACTTCAGACATCATTTTCAGGAAATTAAGTCTAGGTTTTCCCTTTTGGACTCCTTAGTTAGGCCATCTGTTCTCTATGATTGTGATGTGATGCCCCTCCCTCCTCGATTCGGATTGGGCCTTGATTGAATGGGTTAATACGCTTCTCCTCTGACGGATTATTAGATGCCAATGGTCCACTCCGCACAACATTATTGTTGTTGATTTTGGGGCCCAACTTTTCAGACTGGGGGCTATCTTTGATTTGATATTGTTTCTCTGTTGTCTTTGTGGATTTGCAGACTCTACGGCGAGTCGACACCCCTACTTTTCTCTAGCTTATTGCTCTTCAATCGTTGTAGCCAATGTCAACTCTGCCACCAGGGCTCGTTGATTGTACACTTACGCCACTTCTTTGCTGGGTTCGAGTGGGATTGGAATTGACAACCTCTGCCCCTTCTAGTTCTTGTTGGATGCTCCCCCTCTCATCCTTCCTTTACAACAAGAGCTGAATGGGCATGTCAGACAGGACATCTATGGACAATACATTGCCATGACTTGGAGTAATCCCCCAAGGGGTTACATCCGTATATGACCTTCTACGCTCAGCAATTTCTAGATATTTAGGATGGCATTATTACACGCCCAGGTTATTTGTCATGATGCTAGAACCACGCTTTATGGATCACCCTGGGGTCCTTTCACGTGGGTTCTCAAACTTCACATATAGGCCAATCACCACATTGATAGGGAGGACTAGATTTGTTGGCTATATCCCTTAGCGCTGACAGAGACAAAGACCCACTTCATTTTCCATTGCCCCACCTACTACAAGATTAGAAAGAGATTACTACTTATCCAATGATTGTCAATCCCTCTCCACCTTCTTCAGTTATACAAACAAGATATGTCTCGCACGTTATCTTCAAGAGACCATGCAGCTCCATGAACATAGTCTAAAGCTCATTTTTCCTCAAAGTCAAGCTTTGAATCACCTTATCATTGCCTTCTTTTCACCCCTGCCTTTTGCTTGGGATTTGAAGTGTATAGTCAACACTTCTAACATCGATCATTCCAAATCCGTGAGACCTTGCAACACTCTTACTTGATAGTCTCACCCCTATAGAAGTACTCATTCTTGGTCTCCTTGGGTCTTACCCCTCTGTTCTAGACTTCTTTACGCCAAGGATCCCTAGCCCTTGCCTTATGTTGTTCTTGTTCCTAATCTTGTTCTAGTTCTTGCTTCTCTTTCACTTTCTTGTTATCTTTTGCTCTGTTTTTCTATGACAACGTTTGGTGTTCCTACTGTTGTTAGTCTTCTTAATTACACGCTTTCAGTCCCTTAGACCCTTTCTGTGGTCTCTTGTTGGACATTGATGCATTTATCTTATCTTATCTCGTGCCTTTGTGCGCAATGTAAGGATGAGATGCCTTAACAAGTTTCTTGTATCTTCAATTAAGCCTTTGTTGTCACTCACTTCATTGCCTTCTGTACAGTTACTTCCTTCAACACCATTCTCATACCTTTCACCTTCGGTTGGTTGTCTTACCTCAACACTCCCTCGGTTCCCTTAGAGAAACCCGCCTTCCCTTTTGAGTCATCCCTTTACTCAACTACTTTGTCGTCGGTAAACATTGTGTAGCCGACGAGGTGATTGTCGTCGATGTTTCTGTATTCTGTAGCCGACATCGTTGGTAAATAGTTGGTAGCGGATATAATGTTGTGGCCGACAAACTCCTTCGGGAAGGTTCGGCGGGTAGTATTTATACCCCGTCTAGGATCATTGTAAAGCATCTTCTATCATCTTATCTTGATATATGATCTATGTTGTATGTAATGTTCTAACATATGCGAATAATAAAAGGAGTTTGTTGTTCGTGTTTCATTGTTTGTATGCATTGCTTTAAAGTAACCTATGCAGTAAACATTTGGCGTCATTGCCCTATGAACCTGGAAGGTGGGAGGAATGAAGATTAATGCCAAATCAGCTTAACAAGGATCGAAATAAGGCTAAGGGAAAAGATGGAATCTGTACTGCGCAAGAAAATTTAATTCTGGCACAGCAAGCCGAATGCCAAAGGAGATTCCAGAAGATTGCCAACGGAAACCGGAGCACGGAAGAATTATTGGAGGAAACTAGGCAACGGGTGGAATCGGTGGAAGCAGCACGGGAGGAGTTTTTGAATTTGTGTTCGCCGAGGGAAGAGGATCTAGATGAAAGAGCATTGACTCGCACGGCTCGGAGTGCCGACGAAGCAAGAGCGTGGAGTGAACTCTTCATCTGGGATATACTTCCGCAGGGGACAACTTCAAAAAACCCTTCTTCACCAAGGTTCGCAGCTGCTGAGATGGCTAGTGTGGGAATGCAGTCTACCGATGTGGGAGAACAGTCCACCGATGTGGGAGTGCAGTCCGTCGATGTGGGAGAACGATCCGCCGATGTGGGAGTGCAGTCTACCGGTGTGGGAGTGCAGTTTGTCGGTGTGGGAGTGCAGACCGCCAGTGTGGGAGTACAAAGCCGCGGTGTGGAAGTGAACAGCACCAGTATTGCAGGACCGAGCAACGCCTATTTACAGAAACCAATCGTGATGGCGAGACCAAAAGAAAAACTGCTGAAGTTCGATGGCGATGGTACGGCCGATCCCATTTGACACTTCAAAACATGTGAAATGATCTGGAGGGCAAATGTGATAACTGATGAAGACGACTGGATGAGGCAATTTCCAACCACCCTACGGGGCATGGCAATTGACTGGTTTACTAATACAAATCCGCAAAAGCTAGACAATTGGAATAATATTAAAAAGGAGTTTCTGGCCGAATTTCAACTGTTGCGCGATGATAATGAAATTGTTGGCGAGATCTTCAATACCAAGCAGGGGAAGAATGAAACTGTTCGCGTCTACACTAGGAAATTAAAAGATTTGATAAATAAAATGGAAAATAAACCAGCAAACGAACTTTAGAAAAGATGGTTCATGGAAGGCCTACGCTCGAAGTTGAGGAAGAAAATGAAAATAGTGCCGCCGTCATCATACACGGAAGCTTATAACAGAGCATTGAACCTTGAAAGTGAGCAGAAGACAAAGAAGAAGAAGAAGACTAGCTCGTCTGATTCCGATGACGACGAGCCTTCCGAAGAAGATAGCAGCGACGATGAAGGCAATAACAACAAGGCCCGCGCCCTACAGAAGGACATGATCAACATGATGAAGGAGTTTAAAAATATGCATAAGGAGACAAAGAGTAGTGAGTTGTGGTGCACGGAGTGTAAGATTGACGGTCATACTAAAGGATCCTGTCCAAAAAATCAATTCTGTGACATTTGTCAAATCATGGGCCATTCGACCAAGGAATGTCCCTTTAACATGAAGACCAGAGGATCTCCGTAGGTACTTCTTACTTAGGAGGCGTCCCCGTCAGGCAGTAGCGGAAATACCACTAACACCGGTGCTATGTCAGGAGGATACATGAATAATAGTAGAGGGCAAAACAACAATAACAATGCAAACAATAACAATAATAATGGTGGGAGGAGTCAAATTCAATATGATGCAAACGGACGGCGGATTGTTCAATGCCAAACATGTAATTTGTGGGGTTATTTTACGCGGGATTGTACAACAGCAAACACACCGAAATTATTATGCAGATGGTGTAGACCTGGCGATCATGACAATACCATATGTCCAAAATCTGGAGTCAACTTGATCACTGTCGGGACAGCTAAAGAAGAGGTGTTGGCGATTACACGAAGGCAAGCAAAAGAATACCTGGACCCTGCCAAAGAAAAGAGGAAATTTGCGGAAGCATGGGCGGAGGTTGAAAAGGTATCTCAACCAGAAACATCTTAGTTGAAGGACACCACCGGCACTTCGGCAAGAAACTCCGCGGAACAAAACATTGTACAACAAATTTTACAAATAGAGGTACGGGTCAAGATAAATGATTTGCTTCTTACAATGGCCCAGGTTCGATCTACTCTCACAAATATTGCACCAGCTCTGAGGATATCAGGAGAACAAGGTAGAGGGAAAGAAATTGCTACAGGCGAAAAAGACCAAATGTTGCTAGCCCTCGCATCCAGACGGCATCCGGCAGTCATCGAAATGGGGATCCTCCGACATGTTCTAACAGACACAATAGTCGACGGAGGGGCCGACGTAAATGTCTTATCGAAGGAGATCTGGAAAAAGTTGGGACAGCCAACGTTGTGGCCCCCTACATTTCAGTTGCTCATAGCAGATCAACATAGCATCAAACCTCTAGGCATTCTCATGGCACAGCCAGTGACGATTGGCACACAATCGTTCCTGTTGGACTTTGTCATGATCCCATTGAAGAGAAAGGGATATGATGCCATCCTTGGCCGCGGATGGTTTATTCAAGCTAGCGTTAAACATGACTGGAAGAAAAACACTTTATCACTTGAAAGCAAAGAGAGGAAATTTGTCATTGATTTGCACACCCAAATGGTGGGGGAAGAAACCTTGTCCTCAAATTCTGAAGCAGAAGATGAAGGGAGGCAGTGTATGGAACTAGATCAGGAGGGAGTTCTGCGGTTGGAAGGAGGATCAACAGATGATGATATGGATTCTGTCAACGGTCTTTACCACTGGCAAATACAAGACTACGAACTCTTTCCGAGTTGTAATATGCTAAGAGTCGACAAAGGTGAGAAAACAAAGGAAAATGAATGTCCTAAGGAATACAGAGAAGCGGAAGAAGGAAAGGCGGTTATGGCTAAAGCTGATGGGAAGAACATACAGTCCAACCCCAAAAAAAAGAAAGATCCCACCATCCAGTACGCAATGAATGGACCACACAGAAAGACAAGAATGCATCGAACTTTAAAATTAGTTGAAGGGTGTTGATAGCAAGGAAATAATCTAGATGCGCGCCGACCACAGGCACAGTGGGCGACGGAGGTGACACAGAACAGACATAAGGCGTGGCAAGACAAACATCTCAAACTCAACAGGTTTCAGCTGGGGCAATTGGTACTGAAGTACGACGATCAGAATAAAATCAAATCGGAAAAGCTTAAGGCCAGATGGGTTGGACCATATCAGATCTGGGAGGTCGGCAACAATAGAGCGATAAAGTTGGGGATGTTGGACGGGCAAGAGGTACCTCACGCAGTAAACAGATCCAATTTGAAAATGTACGGTGCCAGGAAGTCTTCGTCGTCGTCGCAAAATAACCAAAGGACTCCCTCGTCGTTGTCGTTGCAGAACGGCAACGCCTCGAGGCAAAATTAAGGTGCCGTATTTTTTTTTTTTTTTAATTTTTTTAAAAAGACCAAAAAATAAAATTAAAAAAGAGATGGAAAAAAAAATTAAAATTAAAAAAAAATGAGGCTGAGTGTGCCGCGGGCAACTGTCCGCGGAAGACAACCCGCGGAGTCCCTGCTCCCGCAGTGTTTGTTCATTTGCTGCAATCTTCTCCGCGTATTGACTCCTTTTCGTGGACTTACACTGGTGCTACACTCTACTGTGGTCATCCTTAGTCGTCGCAAGTTCAAAACGGAATCTTCAGAAAGTGTAAGAGAGCGTGAAACGAGGCAGATAAACCCTTCTCATTGTTTCTGATCTGAGAAGGCTGGGCGACCTGAGAGCGAAGCTTGGAATCTGATCGACTTTCACAGCGAGTGGATCAATTGCAACTGCGGCAGCCATCCTCTTCTGAGATTAAGATTGTCGTCGTTCACAGATCTGAACAGCTCAAGGCAAACAATCCCATCGAATCACATTTCCGTGCTAGTTAGGCTCTGAGCAAGTTTGGAACATGTTCGGCAAATTTGAGGTTCTTGATGAAGAGGTGGCTATTGTTTGGTAATTTTTCTGTGGATTGAAGGAAAACTAGAGATAAAGGTTCTATCCACTGATGGCTAGCTGTGGCTTTGAGGGTTTTGCGGCATAAACAGACTGAGATTCGTTAATGTCAACGAACGGGAAAAAGTCTGTGACCAGAAAGTTTAACAAGTCACGAGTCGTGTGAGAGTTGGGTGAGATTTTTAGGGTTGGCATAGAAAATTAAATTCAGTCGGTCTGCACCGTTTCTTTTCAACAGCTTCGGGGTTTGAAATACTCTAGAGCAAAGGAGCATGCTTTCCTTTGAAAAAAAAAAAAAGACAGATTCAAATTGTTCAGAATAAGTAGCAGATGATGTCAAAGGGAAGGGGAAACATCGGTGGTTGCCAAAAAGAGTGTAGAATAGGCAGAAAATGACAGAAATGGTGTGTTCCATGCAGTTTTGTGTGAGTTTCGAAGTGTTAATTTGGTCTTGGCGGCGAGGGGCGCTACCCCTCGACCCCGTCAGGGGCGTTGCCCCGTGGACCCCCAATCGTTGCAGATATCAGTCGTGGGAACTGTGACCAGTTGATGAAGACTTGGAGCTAGTACAGGCATGGAGTGTCTATGTACCAGAGGCACTTGGAGTAGGTGTTGGGCGTGAGGCTGTCTTGGTAGATGCATAGAGAGCTTGAGAGGAGTGGGTCATCCAGAAGGCAGTACAGTGACACTTAGCTCAGTGGACCCAGTGTGGCTATCAAGATCATCTTGAGGAGACAGTATTGTGCTAGCAGAGGCTATAGATGTAACGGGATGAATGTGGAAGTGATGTGACAGAAGCAGATTTTTCTTGTTGTAGTCACTCTGTTGATGTATTTTGTTTGTTAATTTGTCTCAGATATTTTGTAATTGTCGTCCGGAGATGACTTTTTCTTTTGGGGGGAATGATGTCATCGGTAAACATTGTGTAGCCAACGGGGTGATTGTCGTCGGTGTTTCTGTATTCTGTAGCCAACATCGTCAATAAATAGTTTCTAGCGGATATAATGTTGTGGCCGACAGACTCCTTCGGGAAGGTTCGGCGGGTAGTATTTATACCCCGTCTGGGATCATTGTAAAGCATCTTCTATCATCTTATCTTGATATATGATATGTGTTGTATGTAATGTTCTGACATATGCAAATAATAAAAGGAGTTTGCCGTTCGTGTTACATTGTCTGTATGCATTGCTTCAAAGTAACCTATGCGGTAAACATACTTCTAATCTTAAGGCCCTCTAGATGGCCTCAAACTTGTCTATCTAATCCCTCTGTGTACAGCTTATTATCTTTGTTGAAAAAAGGTTTGGCATTTAATATTTCACTCCCAAGGATTTAGGATGCATTGCCTCCTAGACTTTTGACATTCCTCCTCTTCCATGTGTTTGTTTTCTTTGTACCGCTGCAAGATCTATTGGGGACAATTCTCTCTATTGGTCGATTCTTGTGAGTTTTGCAAGGCGAAGAAGGTTGGTGGCAGCAATATGGGTAAATGACACATCAACTGATCTATGGCAAGGCTCACATCAAGTGAAGTCCACGCTGCACTCTTTGAAAGTTCTTCTTGTGTGGCTTCCCGTTGTACATGGGTCTCAATCGATGCTTGTAAAAAGGATGCAAAGTCCACCATCAATGCCACTTCACTTTTAAATAATTTGTCATTTTCACTACTACTCGTATCTCTGTCTACTAGTTGGCCTATTATGCTACCTTTGTTATGCAACTCTCTCTCGATCCCAGATTCCAATCAACAACAACACCAAATGTTTGCCTCATAGGGTAACCAGTTAACGCATACAAAAATAATATAAAATGTAATAGAACATGGTATGATACAGAACTCACAACTGCTTCCCTATTAATTCACCAAATGCTTTGAAATGTATGACAACAAATGCTCTATAGCAACACGACAATGCCAACATCATAAGGTTTGCCAACTGTAGTACATAACATATATAAGGGTCAAAGGGGTGTGGGCGTCAAGAATAGTGACCATCCCCAACTACCTATCCTTTCAACTAACTAACAAGTACTAACTGTTAATATATTTAGACCGTTGTTGGTGGAGACTGAACTAAATTGTATTTGCAGAATAACATAATGATAAGAGCAATCTTCAACTCTGTTACTGAATTCTGATATAAGTTTAATTGATTTTCTTTTATACATCAATTGTTCTGATGAACAATAACTCTTACTTGATAAGTGCAGATCTCTTTCGGACTACACTGAAGGAATATGACAGATTGAACTTGTGATATATATAGCAGACTCTGTTCATTTTAACTGAGATTTACATGCCTCTGTGATTGTTATAAATCTGCAGTCTCGACAAAGCATATATATAATACTTTGTAACATGCCCATGTAGGGGCATGACCTACATGGTCGTGTTCCAAGTCATGCCATTTCAAAGCATTATAACTGATGGCCGATTACTTGATCGGTATTCTTGATTGGCACTTGGTCTTTAAAGAACAACCAATACATATTATGAATAATGTATAATATATATCTAAATATATGAGTTGATGATAATGATATATATATATCAAGGTTGCGTGGGAATGGGAGTACATGGGGTACTTAGGGTACTGGTACGGGTACAGCTACGACTATTTTTCATATCAGGGGATGGGGGTACTTGGGTATGCCAAACTTTATTTTTAATTATACTTTTATATTTATAGAAAATCTGAAATTATGAGCCATGACAATGGTTTTTCAAAAAAAGCACAGAGATAAAGTGTACAAATGTAAGGTATTGTTTTCAGTTTCAGATTTGTTATATGTTTATAATAATAATGTATGATAAATGTTTAGATGCATAACAAGAACAGTGATAAAGTTTGCAAATGTAATGTATTGTTTACAGTTTCAGATTTGCTATATGTTTGTAATAATAATATATGATAAATGTTTACATGCATGATAGAGAAGGCAAACTTTAGACATGAACAAGAAGATCATAAATCATATGACGACGACATTTTGCAAATGTAAAACTTTTGACTTGAACAGTGATAAAGTTTATTGTTAATCAATATTGTATGAAAGTTTCAAACTGATTAGGCATTGAATTAGGCTTGATAAACAAGCAGCTGATACACAAAAAAAAAACTTCTTAAAAAATCAAAAATCTTAACCAAAGTCCTTAGCTATGATGCTCTCCACAGTGTACCTGGTACTTGGGTACATGTGTACAAGTACCATGGGTGTGGGTATGAGTACCCATGCAGCCTTGATATATATGTGTGTGTGTGTCTATATATATGTCTATGTATATGTATGTACATGTATATGTATATGTACATATTCAATCCAACTTTCATATTTAGATTTTCATCAAAATGTATATTAACATATATACTTATAGAATTTGCTTCAATTTGCTATGAGGTTAATTTTCTCAACACTAACAACTCGTAATTACCTAACAACAATTGGGAGCTATTTACAATTTACTCCAAAGCTTCAAGTAAAACAATAACACTACGAAATCTGAAATGTATCTATCAAGATAGCAGGACTCAAAAAAAATTAGAATTTAGAATTGGAACACTTCCAAATACCTTGGAAGCCCCTTATTCTCTTGTGATAAAAGAGCCTCAATATGGAATCCTCTTCTAGGAGAATGCAAAAATAGAACGCAGTCATTCAAAAGGAGGTAGATTTACTTTGTTGAAAGAATCTTGGTGTTAGAAAATAGTTTGAGCATCCATCCCTATTTATATCATGTTATAATTAAAGCTTCCCAAGTCAATTGGCAACTCATAGGAGCAAACAATGAAATCATTTTTATACCAATGGAATGATGAGAGAAAATGTGAGCCGGCAGTAGTCCATTCTGATCACGTTTGTTTCACTCTGAAGATCAATCCAGACATCCTCCATTCGATGAACATGGATGAATGTTCTATTCATCTTGGAGTCTATGCCTCTATAGTAAAGATCTACCCTGGACTTTAACTTCTTCAATATATATAGCTGAATTTCACTTTCTATACGCTTAGCTTTAGGCACCATAGTGATTGCATACTTGCCAATTTGGAAAAGATTTCAAGATGAGATCCTAAATCCTTGCTTGATGTAAGTAGTCTGGCATGCTTGCAGAATCATGAGTTGTCTAGCCAATTCCATTAGAACGATCATGTCAATATGATACCTCAATAGAGTATACGGTTCTCCTTCGAAGCAACCAATAGTCATGTATGTGAAAGTTGGCAACAATAGAAACAAAAATCCATACTAACTCACTTTCTTCAATGCCTCACCAGTTACCCTTCTCTTTACCAACTCTTTATCAAAGCGATGTTTGAAATGTCCATAAAAGGCATCTTGTACCCTTCTATAATGGTATTTGCTTTGAGTAAGAGTGAGTTGTTAATAATAGTTCCAAATTGGAAATAAGGCCATGTCTGCTTTGGTAGTGAGTCCGGAAAAAGTTCCTATAGTTGCAGCAATGTAAACAAGGTATTCTTGGATTTTAGCAATCCAATTTCCTCTTTTAGTACCAAAATCCTATTCTCTCCAGATAATCTTGATAGTAGTATTTGGAACCAAAACTATGACATGAGAATTCAAGATGTACAATCTGAAATTCTTTACTGCTTTAACCACAACATAAAAATGCTTCTAAATTTGGCTGTATTTCAATTCATGCACCTTCAAAGCACATCTTATGAGTGAAATGGGTGATTTAATAGCTTCATCATTCTTTTGCATCAAGATAATAGGCATAGTATGCTCAAAAGAATAACCATACATGATGAAACTCTTAGTATAATCTGTACAAACCAGCACTAGTGCATGTGCTATTGCGTCCTTAATTTTTGCAAACGTTGACCTCCTTCTTGACCCCAATGGAAACCAATTTTTCCTTTCATCATGTCCACGATATGATGAGTCTTCACAGAAAAGTCAAGGGCAAATCTTTGCGAGAAATTCACCTTACCGAAGAAAGAGTGAATCGTTATTTTGTTAGACAGAAAAGAAACACCTTTGATTTCTTGTACCCTATTAGGATCAATCTCGATGCCTTCTTTAGACACTATGTGGCCCAACAACTTACCCTTCGTCATACCAAAAATTGATTTCTTAGTATTCAAGGGCACACAATGTTGTCTACATCCTTCCAAAACTTGTTGGAGATGATAGAAATGATCCTGACATGTTTTGGAGAAAACAGTCAGATCATCCAAATACACAACAATGCATTCATTAATGAGTCCCTCAAAGGCAAGGTCCATTGCCCGCTGAAATGTGGCGCCAACATTGATAAGACTGTAAGGCATCCGATAATAAGAAAAGGTACCCCAGGGAGTAGTAAATGTGGAC
Organism: Cupressus sempervirens; assembly: GCA_028749045.1. Classification (NCBI taxonomy): domain Eukaryota; kingdom Viridiplantae; phylum Streptophyta; class Pinopsida; order Cupressales; family Cupressaceae; genus Cupressus; species Cupressus sempervirens. The sequence continues at coordinate 451,915,713 of CM053783.1, forward strand.
TTATGTTGATCATCTTTACGGACCTCAATTTGATTTAGTCCAAAAAGGCATCACGCATAGACAACATCTCCGAACTAGCGATGCTTTGCAAAACTTGATCCATGACTGACAATGGACACTTATCTTTGAGAGATAATAGCTTCAGACTACAAAAATCCACAGATGTGAATTCCTCCATTCCTTTTATGCACAAGAACTATATTGGCTACTCATGATGAGTGAGGAATAGGAAAGATAATACCTGTATCCAACATCTTCTAAATTTATGTAAGGATGGTTCTTGAAATCTTGGACTTGTATTGCCTTTACTTTTGTCAAAAGGGAACCACACCAAATTTTAGAGGAATATCACGTTGAATCTCCTTGGGATGGAAAGATTTAAGATCCTCGTAGGAATAAGCCAACACATCCTTATATTGACGAAGTAATGTGATGAACTACTCATTTTCTTCAGCAGTGCAACAATTACCGATATTTACCATCTTTGGTATCTTCCTCAATCCCAAGATAGTATTTCTTAAATTTTGCCTAAGTACTTGTCCTTATTTTCTGTTGCTCCTCAAGATATCTATCGTGCTTGTCGAATAACCATTCCAAAGAAATTAGACCTTTGGGGATCTTATTTCCTTTAAGTTAAATAACTTCCTTGCTAGCATCAACATCTTCATCAGAGATAATGTCCTTTGGTAGATTTTGACTACCTTCAAAGTATTGATCAAAAGACCAATTGTATTTCATATCTGTTGTCTTTAAAATCCTTGCGAGGAATAAGCGAAGTGGCTGAAACAGCAAGTGAATTAGCTTTATCATTAAGCTCTCTAGGAATTACTAAGATATTGAAAGCATCTAGCATTTTGACGTGATCCCAGACTAAATTTTGGTAATGCCTAAGTTGATCATTTCTGGCTGGATATTGACCTTTAACTTTACATACCACCAATTCAACATCTCCTTGGGCGTGTAGGTTCCAAATTCCTTTGCTTTGTGCCATCCAATCCTAGTAATAGAGCTTCATAATTAGTCATGTTTTAGTATTGGCAAACTGCAACTTGTACAGAAAAAGAGAAAATCTCCCCTTCTAGTGCAATCAGCACTACTCCTACATCGGATACCCATGGAAGCACAACTACCATCAAAGTCCATGATTCAAACTTCATTGGAACTACTGGTGCTCGCTTTAGGAGAATCCATAGGGTCCTCTTCGGAAATAATTTCTTTTTCAACCACCATGGAAGATTGACTAGGAACAATCAGCTCCTCTTGATATTCATTGGCCTAAGCAAATCTATCAGCATCCGAGAGTAAGGAGGAACCCTCAAAATCGTTTGTCCAGCTCTTAGCATAATGGGTAATAATTACCCATTATGGCTAACTCAAAGAGAATTTGAGTAAGAGGATCATTGAATTTGACCACAACATACTTGGTTTCCGTTTCAGGATGCAACTTTTGCATAACATCTTTATTGAGTATTCGTGCCTTAGACATGTCCATATTGAGCTCTCTTCCCAAGTCCTTATAGAAATTGGGGCCAAGCAACATACCATCAAAAGTAAGTACATCTACAATTAAGACAATCATTTCAATCCTTTGTCCAGGAAGGATGTAAAGACAAATTCATCATCTTTAATTTTTCCTTTCAAAGTTAGTTGCTTGTTCTCAATGGAATAGCAATTCTTGAAAGTTTTAGTCAAAATTAACCAAGGGCATTTGCCAACTTAGTTGGCACGACATTATCAAAAGCACCAGAATCTATGACAGAATTACATAGCTTGAATCCATTAATCACAAGAAAAAGGTCAAAAGGTTCAATCTTCCCTAAGATTGAGGATGGTATGGTGACTAGGCTATTAGGCATGTTCTTAAGTTCAGGGGCACCGACATGAGCTTGTGTAGGTTAAGATTCCTTGACAAACTTTGTAAGCCTATCCAGCTGATCCGGAGATGCTTGTAGGTATTCTACTTAAGACATCTACATTTTAGTTCCCTTAGCATGGTCTATAATGTCAAAAACATAAAAGGAACTAGCCAAGTAAAAAGTCAAATTTTCACCCTGAACTTTAGTAGTAGGCACACTAGGCATCAACAATAATGAAGAAACATGAGGATCATGAGTGCTAGGTTTTTATCTGGGTCTTTGGGTAGGTTGGTAATGTTGCTCCTTTCTTTGCAATGGTGACTGTCATTTGAGGAGCATCAAGAAGTTTCTCAGCCTCTTTTTTTTTGTTACACCAGCTTAGTTTGAGAACGCATCACGACCGCATATGCTTGTGCAAATTCCTCCTTACGATCTTCATCATCATAGTGAACGTATCGGATAATAGAGTCACGAGCTGTTTGATGATCTTCAAGATATGGAGCAGTTGTATTCTTAGAAGGATAATCTTCTTGAGCATCACTAGTTGGGTCAGCTTCATAGTAACTTGTGGCTGAGTTACTAGAAGGTGCTTCAAGGGAAAACCTCTCCATAGGAGGAGGAAGATTGTTCTCAATTTTAGCTGTATAATTATTCGCAACGTTATGATATGGACTTCTAGGTATATCCTTGTATGGAGTAGCAAAGAATCCTTGATAAACTGGCTTCTTGAGAGCAAGAAGTTCATTTGCTAACTATTGAGCCATTGAATCCGAGGATCTTGATGAAGAAGATCTCGTGAAGGAATTATTCTTGTATCGCTTAGAATCCTCCTAGATTTTCCCTGCCAATATCAAATCATCCTCAATCTATGTTGTCAAAGATTGAGCAAGAGCCAAATTTGCAACAGCAACCCTTCGCAACAAGAAACTAACTTGAGGAAGCTGAGTGTTTATAAAGAAAAACTTTAGATTCTCAACAATAAGTTGAGAAGCAATTGGAATCTAGTTGGCTAGTTTATTAAATTTGGCAATAAACTCCCACATTCCTTCATGTGCCTCCTTCATTTCAATGATTTGTGCTAGGAGAGAATGCTCATCTTCCACCGCTTTGGATCTTTCTAGAAACTTGGTCCTTAAAGAAGCCCAATCAGTAATCGAACTAAATTCCAAATTGTAGAACCAATCAACCGCTATACCTTGTAACGTCTCAATAAAGAGCCTTACACTGAGACATTTTTGTGCTCAATGCCAAGAATTCTAACAACAATATAGAAGGCTTTGACATGTTCATCAAGGTGTTGTTTTCCATTCCTGTACAATTTCAGAAAAATTCATAAGGGTACCTTGAGGGAGGGCATGTAAAGGTGTTGTAAGATTCAAAGGGCCAAAAGCCACTCTCACTGGACCAGTAGCAACCATAGTGGTAATAGCTGGAATATGAATAGTAGGGATAAGAGGTTTGAGGAAAAATTGGGAACTCCCACTAGGAATAGATGACCTCTTTTTGGAAGGAGGAAAATTGGTAGTTAGGGAAAGAGAAGGGATTTCAGTGAACAAATCAAATCTAGCCTGCTAAGCCTAACTTTATATTGAAGTTTTGGCCTTCTTCCTCCGAGTATAGAATTGTTCAAAACTCTCCAGTGTGTTAACTTTAATACTCAAACACAAATCAGCAAAAGGCTATTAAACTTCAAACGGAAGCAAGGGGCTTTTGAATGTGTAATGTCCCCGATTTAGCATGTTCACGGAGTTGGGTTAGTCAGCTCATCATTGCAACCATCATGAGTTGACGATAGGACTTGGGGGTCTGAATTGTAGACTTTCTATTTTTAGTAAGTCTATTTGTCACCACCTACTATTTTTGGCAGGGCAAATGTTGGCTTAGTGGTATCAGTCACTCATTTTGTCATCTGCATAGGATGAGATAATTTATTTGGAGAATCATATTTATTGCTCAAGTAATAAAGGCTTATTAAAAAATGCACTTTATGTTATAAAGTTATGTTGTGAAGCTGAAGCCTCTTTAGCGAAAGGTGCAAGGGTGAAGCTAATTTGTACAAGTGCTATTATAAATAATATTCTCATTATGAGAATGCCATCCTTGAATATTAATTTCTTCTTCTTGATAAACTAGCTAAGGGTTTTGGAGCTCTGAGAATTATTCTGAGATTTCTTCTTGCAAATTATGTTATGGTAAACAATTTGTCATTTCCCCTATTGTTGCATAGTGTGTCTAAGGAAAGTTTGCTCGTGGTTTGAATTTTGAGAAGAGATTGTCTGGAATAATTATTCTTACCCACATTCGCAATATAGAGGCTCTCTACCTAGGAAATTGAGGATGTCGCTTTTCACCTGGGAGGCAGCGCTTAGCACTAAGACATCAGCAACCTTTCTCAAGGCTAGGATGTCAATAACTGCAGGTTGGAAATGTGTGTTAGGGCTTCTGATCCGTATTTCTGGGGTTCCATATTACAGCAAAGCCTGTGTTTATCATCTAGAGGCCTGTGGCTTAATTTTGGGGTCCTACAATTTGGTAATAAAACTAGAGATTGTGTTCATTGGCTTCATTTTCAAGGAAGGACCTACAAATCGGTCTCATAGGCATACACTTAAGACAGTGACATTGGATTCAAGTTGGGTGGCAGCCAGCATGCAGGCAAATTGTCATTGCAAGGGCATTCACATATTCTCATAAAAGGTTCCTATCTACTATATGGAACTCTATTAAATATTCTTGCAAATATATCCTACATTGTCAATTCAATTTGTAAATAATAAATTCAGAGTATTATTTTTATTTCCTGGCATTTATATTTCATTACATATATATTCTCAAAAACACAAAAAATTCTAAAAATATCAAAAAACACACAAAAACCAAAAAATAGTGTTCTTCCGACGTCACTATTTCAATTGAGGTTTTTAGACCAGGGTAACGTGACTCGCGGCGAGTCACCTGACTCACGCGAGTCAACGAGCCGCGCTGACCTCGCCGAGTCACAATGACTCGTGACCTGCGAGTGGCGAGTCACGGGGAGTGACTCGCGTGACTCACGTGATTTGCGAGTCACGGAGTGACTCGCTTGACCCGGCTGAGCTTGACTTGGCCGTGGCAGGCAAAATTTCGGCCATTAAATATATAATTTTTTCAACTTTCTTTAATGTTCTTTTTTTACATATCTCACTCATATAACCCTAAAAGGGCTCCCATAACAGTCTATAGTGAAAAGAAGAAAGAGAGAGAGAAGTAGAAGAGAAATAGAGTTTTCTTGTTTTGCAACCAGCTGAAAGGAGGAGGAGAAAAGCTTGCATTTGTGACATTGGAGCTTGCATTTAGATCATCAAAAAGTTTATAGGAGCTCTTCTCAAGACTTCCCAAAGCATTTGAAAGAGGTAAGACTTGATTGTTTAGATTTTGATGATTTTTTTGTCTATGCTTATGGGTTTTTTGCATGAATTTTTTTGTTTGTTTATGAGTTTTTTTATAACTTTAGATCTACATAAAATGCAATGCTGAAATGGTAATATTTGGTCTAAAATGTCTTATTGCAGCAACCTTTACCTTTTTCCTTAATTAAATCATAATGGCTTCAGGGGGTAAAAAACCAAAGCTCTCTAAAGGCAACAAAAATGATGAGTGTTGGAAGTTCACCATAGAATTTCCGGGTAGAAAGAGAACTCAAAAAAAATGTCTATTTTGCAAAACCATTAATAGTGGGCGGATAAATAGATTAAAATACCATATTGTTGGCTTACGTGGTCATGATATTGAGCCTTGTGAAGCTGCAACTGTTGAGGCTCAACGTTTTTGTTAGGTAGCCTTGGAAAAATATGAACAAGAAAAAGAATTAAAAAAAAAACAATTAGAAGAGTTAGCTTTGATTGGTTCTAGTTCCCTTCCACGCTCATCTGCAAATGTTTTTGAGTCAATAGGCTGTGTTGGAGAAGGTTCTTCCCGTCCCCCCTACTGTCCTAGTGCTTTTGTTGCTCGTGCTTCTTCTACATCTATTCCTTGCACTTCTAGTGATGCTACTGCTGCTGCCCCTTCTAGTAGTGCTGCTCTTCTTCATCCTAGAGTCAGAAAATATAGTAAGTTGGACAACTTTTTTGTACCGCCTACCATTCCTGGTGCACAACCCTCACTTGAGAGCATGGGCTAGAATAGGGAGATACATGAAGCTGGAGTAAGAGCAATTTGCAAGTTTTGGTTTTTCTACGACATTCCATTTATAGCAGCCAGGTACTTCAAGTTTTCAACTTCATTTATATTTGATTGTTTTACCTTTTAAGTTTTAAAGTTTATATTCAATTTTATACTTTTAACTTGATGTTTGAAAATTTGAAATATGCTAATTAAAATGTTTTTATAAATGTAATAGGACTCCTTATTGGCAGGGGATAATTGATGCAGTTTCCATCTGTGGTGCAGGGTTCAAAGCCCCCACTGAAGATGAGTTGAGTGGCCCCCTCTTGCTAAATATGGTTGAGGAGATGAAACTTGAGTTGGAGGACCACAAAAAGATTTGGAGCCAAAAGGGGTGTACCATCATGACAGATGGATGGAGAGATAGGAGGTCCAAAACCCTCCTAAATTTTCTTGTTTCTAGCGGAGGTAATTCATCATGCTCTACTTCTTGAAGTCTAAAATTTAATGTATACCATTATTGAATAATGAAAATTTTGTTTTATTGCGTATTGATTCTTGAATGATAATTATTTTGTTTAATTTTCACTTTCAGGATCCACCATGTTTTTGAGGTCCATAGATGCTTCCTCATGTGTGAAAAATGCAAAATTCTTATGTGAGACTATTGAGGAGGTCATAAGGGAGGTGGGGGAAGACAATGTTGTCCAAGTGGTGAAAGATAATGCAGCTAATTATGTTGCTGCAGGTAAAATTTTAACTTCTAACTTTCTAAGTTCTACTTCTAAAAAAATTGTTTTAGTTTTTCATTAAATTTTGAAAATTAAAAGTTTTTTAATACATCAAAAATTTTCATTGTTTACTAACTAATTTAAAATTGCTACAGGAAAACTATTGATGAAGAGACACCCAAAAATCTTTTGGACTCCATGTGCGGCCCATTGCATCGACCTCATGTTAGAGGATATTGGCAAGCTTGTATGGGTGAAATCATGTGTTACCAAGGCCAAAAATCTTTGTAAGTTCATCTATAATCATGCCTTGGTCCTCAGCACTATGAGGAAATACACGAAGGGAAAGGAGTTGGCTCGTTTCGGTATCACACAATTTGCCTCAAACTTTATCACACTAAAATCCTTGTTGAGTTCAAGGTTAGAGTTGAGGTGCATGTTTGTTGGTCCAGAATGGAGTTCCTCCTCCTTTGCGAACAGCCCTGCAAGGATAGATGCAACAAAATGCATTTATGATGATGATGATTTTTGGGAGCCATGTTCGAAGATTGTGGAGGTAATTTAAAATTTAAATTTTAAATATTAAAAGCTTAAGTCTTAAAATTTTATAAATTAATTTGTCTCATACATATTTTTGTTTTATTTTCATTGTGCAACTTTGCAAAGTTTCATCATTCACTAAATTGTTTTTTTGTTTAATTGTTTTGTAGATCACCGAGCCCCTTGTAGCCCTCCTACGAGTTGCTGATGGCGAGAAGCCCTCTATGGGCTACATTTATGACGGCATGGATAGGGTCAAGGAGACTATTAAGGCCAAATATGTAGGAGTTGAGGAAAACTATGGCCCTATTTGGGACATAATTGATAGGAGATGGCAAAATCAGCTTCATAAGCCCATCCACGCAGCAGCCTATTACCTCAATCCAGCATACCATTTCCTTGATGATTTCAAGGCAGATGAGGACGTTCTTAGTGGCCTATACACAGTGGTATCGAAGATGTCCCCTAATCCCACAGATATATTGTTTGAGATGGATGCCTATAATAATGCATCAGGGCCCATTTTTTCAAGTCAAATTTGCAAAGAAGGTCGTACAAAATTGCAGCCAAGTAAAGATTGCAACTTAAGCCTTATACAATCTAGTTTCTACATTTCTAACTTTAAACTTAAAGTTCAAATTTTGAAATGAGACTAATATTTTTTTGTTTTCCTTTTTTCAAAATTCAGATAGATGGTGGCAAATGTTTGGGCCTTCAACCAAAAACCTTCAGCAAATCGCCATCCGCATTTTGAGCCAGCCAAGTAGCGCTTATGGATGTGAGCGCAACTGGAGCATGTTCAAGCACATCCACTCGAAGAGGTGTAACAGGTTGTCTGTGCAGAAAATGAATAGTCTAGTCTTTGTGCACTACAACCTGCGCATTAGGATCAGGGAGATTTTGTATAGTGACACCTCTTGGATTACTCTAGAGGAGGTTGATCCAGAATCTGATTGGATCACTGAGGTTACTAATCCTGTCTTTGATGATGAGGACCTACAGTGGCTTGACCAGGCAGATAGAGAGGGCCAGGCTGAGGCTGTGGCTATGGCAGTAGAGGACCAGAGAGCTCCAGTTGTTCCTAGTGGCACCTCATAGACATTGGCAAAGCCAGAGGCAGAAAGTACAGCTGATCCTAGAGGCACCTCACGAGCTGATGCTATGGCTACTGAGACATCCAGGACCTACCTTAGACGCCTTACTAAGAGGCATTTTGTAGATTATACTAAGCCTGAGCCTGAGGTTGAGATTGAGGTTGGGGATGAGGATGAGGATGACGATGATGATGAGGATGACGATGAGGATGAGCCTGAGGATGAGGATGATGATGATGATGACTAGGAGCCATAGCTGTAGACTTATAGTCTTGTTTTAACTTTTTGTTTAACAGTTTAACAGTAACTTAATATATGATCAGCATTTGGAACATTTGAATTTGATGATGACTATTGAATCTTGATGTGTTGGATTTCATAATGCATAAATGATAATACATATACATTTTGATGGTTTGCATGGGTTTATCTTAGCTTGACTTTAATTACTAGTAATATAGTATTTACTTTTAGCAATTTACCTTTGTAAGTTTGTAACTTTGTAGTATTGTACATATGTAATCGATGTTTGACTTTTAAGTTTTAAGTTTTTAACTTTTTTAAGTATGTGGCATGTGCATTATGATCAAATTATCTTCTATTTAATGATGTTATTGTGTCTTTACGCTTTATTCAATAATAGGTGCATGGAATGTTCTTTAAATCCTAAAAAATCTCAAAATTTCGAGGTTTTTTCACTTTGCCGAGTCACCGCCGAGCCGGGTCACGAGTCAAGTTACCCTTGCCGAGTCCGAGTCTCGTTACACTGGTTTTTACAGTGGTATCAAAGCGATTTCTTGCCAGGCTTCAGGAATTGCACCCGATTAATAGTTGCCAGAGGTTTGCTTTCTGTTTGTTTCAGTTGTCTATCATTCAACATCATGGGTGATGATAGGAGAATTCTGTCAAGAATGCATTATGCCCTTAGAGGCCATACCACTCCACCTAGGGAAGATGAGCCTGAGCTACAATTTGGTTCTATTGATAATTTGGGTGGTTCAACCAGTACAGGATTTAACAATGCTCATGTAGATTCCAAGATTGACAGAGAGGCTAGACAGACATTCAGGGACTTCGTAGTCAAGCAACAATAGATGGCATATGTATTGCAACAGCTCTCTTACACTGCAATAGATAGCACTCCCACAGGGAGTAGGGAGAGAGCACGTGATGAATTTGTTGGTTCTCATAGATCACGAGTTGAGGATATGTCTAGGGCAAGTGACAGATACAAGGTTGACGACCGAGTCAGGATTGATGATAGGGTGGACAAGACAAGTTATATTGGAGCCTATGATAGGCCACACAAACCCATCTTCTTGAGACCGAAGATGGATGCAGTTAGTATTGAGACTGATGTAGTTGCTCATTTCGTTGAGTGGGATACTCTAACACAGGCCCTAAAGCAGAACTTGAATTTTAATAATAATTTGACTCTAAAGCATGAATATTCTAAAGGTAGGTCTGTTGTTGATAATCAGAGGCCTAGACAGACAAACCTACAACAGATAGCTAGTAAGATGACATTGACTCATTTTGATGGGAGTGGTAGAGTGACTGCTAGAGCTTGGGTTCACAAGCTCGAAACCTACCTTGCTTTGTATCTTATGACTCGGGACACCACTAGATTTGCAGATCTACACCTTGATGGAGTTGCACATGACTGGCAGTATCATGGTTTGGTATCCCTCCATCATGATTAGATCACATCATATCAGGAGTTTTCTGACAAGATGATGGAGCGCTTTGACAGGATCATGAGATTTACTTCAAAGAGTTGGCCAAATTGCGAAAAACAGCTAGCTTAGAGGCAATTATCAGTGAGTTTTATAAACTTTTTGTGAGGTCTATAACACATCAGAGAGGAGGAGAGTCATGCTCTTTATAGAGGGCCTAGCTAAGTCACTCAGGGGTTGGGTTAAGTCATTGGACCCACCTTCGTTATAGGAAGCTATGAAAAAGGCTCAGAATTTAGACTCATCTACAGCTAGAGGCAAGTTTTCCTCGAAGCCTTCTAGCTTAGCTTATGATACAACAATTCCTAGGAGGGAGGAGAAATTAAAGTCTAAGCATCCTATGGCAGCACCTTTGGACAAGGATACCATTAATAATTTGACATGGAAGAATCTATGCTTCTATTGCAAGGGGTCCCTATGATGTCAATCATGATTGTCCTATGAAGGCTAAGGGAAAAATTAGGACGATCAAGTTGTTTTACGATGATAAAGACAGTTATGATCCTACAGGGCGGCTAGCTGATTATGATGATGAGGTGGATGATTCCAACCTCAAGGTGGCCTAGCTTTCTAGTATGAGAATAGAAGGAGCTTTGAAGATGCATGGGTTTATGGTGCGACAACGTGTGATTGCTTTGTTTGACACAAGTGCCACTCATACTTTTATTGATGCCCATTTGGTTACTTAAAATTCCAATGGGTGAAAACATCTTCTAATGGGATTAGAGCCATGAGGGCTTTTGGGATTTGAACAACAATGATGGATCTATGGAGGATAAGTATTCAATGTATGATTTAGACACTTTTTGAACACCTAGATAGGCTGGGAATGACTCAAACAGCTTCTAGTTTGGGCAAAAATGACCAAAATCAGGTTTTTCAAGGTGGATTGCATATGAGCAAAAAAATGGCTTTGGACTTGAATGGCTAAGAATGCATGTAGATGCGGGTTAGAAGCACATGGACATGAGTAATTATGTTTCAAAATGAGATTCTTTCCAAATTGGGTTTTAGGAATGTATTTGCATGTGGTAAAAACTCAATATTTTAAACTTGTCTAAATGTGTAATAGGTTTTACAAGTTCAATTACAAATTTTAGAAATGTGGAGTTGGGGAATTTTTGAAAAGGAATGAATATGAAGGCTGGAAATGTGAATGGATACTTGCGCTCTTTGAGAGAAATTTCATTATTTTCTTTATGAACAAACCAAAAGCAAACAACAAAAAAGCACACAAAGTATTTATAAAACAAACAAAAGAAAAGAAGACCATACCTCTTGCTTTTGCACAAACTGATGGCTTTCAACACTTCAATCTTGTAAGCTATTTTGTTTTAGAGAGGAAGAACCTTATTGCATTACAAAGAATGAGAGTTTTGAATTTATTTGTGTTTTAGAACAAAAAATCTAGGGCTGCAAATGAACAAATGGAAAGCAAAGAGCAAAAGAATGCATCAAACAAGCAACAAGAACACGAAATGCAAACAAAACCCAACACTTACACTTACTTGAGAGAACATAAAAAATCCTAAAGCAAAGAAGTTGGAATGAAACTCTCTTCTCAAAAATCGGGTTTTTCCAATGTGTTTACACATAGCATTCAAACACTTTTCAAATATCTTTCATTTGGCCCTAAAATTGCACTTTACCAGCTCCATTACACATTCAAATGATGTGTAAATGAGTTCCTTAAATGGAGATCACATTTCCACTACTCATTACACATTGCATTTGGAGTCTTTGATGCAAATCGGACTTTACCAGCCCATTTTCACATTGAGGTTGGACTCCGAAGTGCAGATCGGACTTTTTGGAGGTATTTGTACGTTGGAAATGAAAGGCTAAGTGCTGGACGCACTTTTCCAGCCCATTTGCATATTTTAAAATGTGTAAATAGCAAACGTCTAATCAAAATTGGGCTTTTTGAGTTGCATCACATGTTGCATTTGGGTGTCTAAATGATTGAATGTGATTTTAGGAAGCATTTACACATTATATTTTTACTAAGCAAGTGCAAATCACACTTTTTAGGAGGTATTACACCTTGCATTTATGCCCAAAACACCCAATCATTGTTTTGTTGTGCATTTACATGTTGCATTTTGCATGAAAAATGCGAGTATGAAGTCAATCACACTCTTTGGGTGTGATCGCACATTGCATTTACATGCAAATAGGTAATCCTAGTTTCCAAAATGAAATGCATATTTAAAATATCATGCAAACACTGCCCAGCCAAGTAGTTTTTAAGGAAAAAAAGTTGTTTTATCAAGCCAATCGTGGTTTGAGAGTGAAATACACATTGTATACTGAAGAGATGTAAGATGCAGTATGGCATTGGCCTCAAAAAGTGTGATTTGACTCTTGAAATGGAGCAAAACAAGCTAAATCGGACTTTTCAAGTGCAAATGTTTAAAATAAGGCAAATCACAATTTTCAAGTGCATTTACATATTTCATCAAATGTATATGCAAATGATTTATAAAAACTTGTTCTTTTCACTTGACTTCTAATTTGCACATGTCTAATTGATTCACTCAAGTAAAATCGCACTTTTTGGGGTTCATTGCATATTACACATGAAATTTTGTGTAAATGGGTTGAAAAAGTGCACTTTTTCACTTAAGTCATTTAAGTTATAACCTAAAGTGCATAAGTAACGTGTAAATAGATTTTAAAAGTGCACTTTATTACTTAAGTGACATAAATTATAAATTAAAACATCAAAAGGGCAACTTTATAACATATATTTAAAAACACATTTAAAAGTGAGTTTCAGTCATGAACATCAAAAAGTGCAACATAACAACAAAATATAAGGTTTAATATTTAAAATATGTAATCAGGATTCTAACGTCCGATTACACATGCACTAAAACCTTAATATCTTTTGATTGACAACTCCAACTAAATCCTAAGATAGCTTGAAACAAGCATGTAACCGAAAGCAAGAGATTGAAGAAAACAAAAAGACCAAAACAATACAAACAAACACGCTAAAATGCAAAAAGGACTGATATGATATGATATGATAGATTTTAATGACGTCCACGAGACTAAAGTAGTCTATGGGACCCATGCAATCGCCCTCCCGAGTCAGGAGCCAAACTAGTCAGTTGCAAAGTTTTGGTTAACTTGTCTCTTCTTCTCTGAATTTTGATAATCAACTCCGTTGTTCTCTTCACTTGATCTTCCTCAAATAAATAGTTGAAGTCCTTGTTCTGCAGAATTTTTGTATAATCAGATCTGATGTCGTTGTAAGCCAAGCATTCCATGACAAAGTGTTGCTCTGTCTCCATTGTTCCCATATTGCAAAATAAACATGTTCTGTCTGCCCACTCTTCCTTTGGAACTTGCCATCTACCAGTTTCACATCGCAGCTGATGTGAACTAGTTCTAATTTGTGCCATCAACATTTTTGCTTTCCAGTTAATAGGTGCCCTTATATAGGCCATTTCATCATGACTAGAAGTGGGATTAAATTCTTTAATGTAATAAGATTTTTTCCTCCCTATGTGTCTTGTCCACAGAATATTGCGAAATTTTTCATTGACAAACTTTTTTATTTCTTTAATGTTATCCGGGCAAGCTTGGATGTTGATATCCCATTTTTGCATCCATTTGTCATTTTGTTTCATCCATGTGCTTTTCCGCCTCACAAGTTTTTCCTCTATTACCAACTTGGGCCAACGATGTGTTTCTAGACCTTGAGTTTTCTTTAAATAGCTTAGCATTTGGGTCAATGCGACGGCTTCTAATGGAAAGGAACCCACCTCCGCCAAAAGGATTTCATACGGAACTGTGGTCTTGACTTTAAGATTGCATGTGATAAAGTGTTTTTGAATTCTTTCTACTTGCCGCCATTTCTGTTTGGACATACTACCGCCCCACACTTCACATCCGTATAGAATAACCGGAGTGACCAGCAAACCAAACAGAGTTTTCATGGTCGTCCAATCCCATAATTCTGCGTTCCTGCACTTGTTTTGTAAAGAGTATAACGCCTTCCAGCCCCCTTGGATTCTTTTCGATCTACAAGTATCCCAGTTGAGTTTGTTATGAAAATCGATGCCCAAGTATTTGTACTCTTCCACAATCTCAAGGGGGCTATTTTCAAACAGAAACTTGTCTTGTATGCCCCTATTCTTCTTTAGTGAGAAGATCATAATTTTGGTTTTGCTAGTGTTAACTTGCATTCCTACATCATGGCAAAAAAATTCTAGTGCTTTCAAGTGCTCTTTCAAACCTTTAGCTGTTCTAGCAAGAATTATGAGATCATCTGCATATAAGAGCAATCTTATCACGAAGTGGGCCAGCTGCACCCCCTCACCATTGGTCTTGTTTATCCACTCTTCTAACTTGTCAATATAAAGCCCGAATAGTGTATAATTCAATAATTCTAATCAAGCTTTCAAAAATACAAGTAACTTGACGAGAAACTTCAATGAAAGACTCACAATATGAATTGGGAAAGATTAATTGAACTATTTCTGCAAACCATATAGTGAGTTAACTTACATAAAATTGAAACTTTAATGGCAAGGTTTCCTAGTGTTGCCTCCATTTTGTGATTACAAAATGAAGGTCAACACAATAGTCAAGAATCATGATAGTGTATAACTACTACAATGACAAGAGAAATCAAGTTGATTGTTCAACAAAAAGAGAGCAAAAGCATCTTTCAAAAATCATTGATTGAGAAAAATGAGCCTTTTCAACGGAAACAAAATACTATCCACTATATATAAGACAACAAAACATATGTTACTGTAATCCTTTGAAACCAGCCTTGTATCAATAAATTGAACACCAAATGCTTTAAAAGGATTAAACAAAAGTATGTGATACTAATCTCTTAACTTCAAAAATTCTATGCACTAGTATATCACAATAAAATGTTTTTCTTTCAAAGAAAATACCAAATATAACTTTGTTATAGCTAAATACTTTACTTGAATGTAAGTGGCTAATTTGAACCAATAGCATGATTCTCATAAAAGAATGTGCCTCTAGATTACATTGTTTCCTAAACATGTTTGAAGTATCTTGACCTTATAAATAAAGCTGATTCACCTTACCTACGCTATAACATACATACATTCTGATTGGACATAAGAATAAGCATTCAATACATTAAAAACTGTCTGAGAATATAGAAAAGAGGGCATTAAAAACTCTTAACACTCGGTATGAAAGTTTACTCAAGCCAAGAAAGCACAGTAAGAATAAAACCTAATAAGTCAATTGCAGTGATGACTGCTTGCTTTGCTTCTGCCTTTCGCACATGAAGAAGTCTTGAAAGCATATTAGTTCCCTGTGATGCATTCACTAACACAATAGTAAATAACAAAAGAATTTTTCATTACATATATTTGTATTAATTCATGCAAAATGAAAAAGAACTAAATTTCAGCTCAAAAACCTTGTTTGCACACTTTAATGTAGAAGAATATAGCCTGTCATGACTACATGATAGAAATGAAAACTTCACAATTTACAAGGAAATATAAGATGTGAAACAGCTGACTATTCCTCCTAAAAGATTTTGTTCAATCCCTTTTTTGTGCAAATTATTATGCTATGGTTACATTACATTATAACATGATAATTATGATACAGTATGCCCCCACATTGAATACAGTTTGCCCCACACTAAATTTTATAATTAGTTCCTTAGTTACTGGTTCAAGTTCAGTTTGAAATACGGGTTTGAAGAACCGGTTCACCATTATGGCAAAATTTTGGAAAGGGTTTTGGGTTCATTTGGGTTCGTTAGTACAAAAAACATGTAAAAATTATACAAAATTATATATATACATATTTATGAAAGCCTAGAAGCATAGAGTATCATAAAATCATACAATGTAAACTAAGTTAATCATTTAAACAACAAAACCACCATAGGCATAAACTTTAAACACGAAAGTTACTAAGTTGTAATCATAGCATCATGAATAAAGATCATACCATCATATATTTCAATTTTCAAGTTCAACATCAGAGATTCAAAACATTAAAACTTATGACTTAAAAGTATATCATTATCCATGATCATAACAACAAGTTCAAGTATTATTGTTTCAACTTCAAGTCAAGTAATCATAATGTATAAGATTTTTAATATTCATCATCATCATCTTCTTCTTCTTCTTCTTCTTTTTCATCTTCTCATAGTCCTTTTGCATTAGTTGACTCAGCAATAGAGCTAAGGCCAATGGGATCAGCACCAACAACAATAGTATGGCCATCAAAATCTTCAAAGTCTTCAACTGTAAGCCAGGAAGTAGAAATATCCAAGTCTGCCAACTCTACATCTACATCCCACCTCTTTGTCTCCCCTTCTTTGTATTCTTTAGTGTTGTATGAGAGCAGACACAAGTTGTAATGCACATACACCAAGTTTTTTACTCTTTTTGATTGTAACCTATTGCACTTCACTGAATGGATGAAAGAATATGTGCTCCAATTTCTCTCTGAAGCGGATGAACTAAAAATCCATGAATTGTCCATTATGACTTGGACAACCTTTCTTGCATCCACTTGTTTAATGGCCTCAATTAGGATATTAGCAATGATTGGCCCATCTTTTACATGCCCCTCACAATGCATTGCTTTCAAAAACATCACCCCTTTAGGGGACACTGCCAAAACATTGATCAATGGACGATTTCTAGCATCTTTCCAGCCGTCAGAAACAATTGTTACCCTTGTCTCAATCCATGAATCCTTGATGGGCTTCAATTGCTCATCAATCAACTTGACCTCACCATCCAACAAGGTAGTTCGCACTCTCTCAAAACTGGGACCTAAATACCCTGCAGGTGCTTTATTAGCACTTCTCAACATCTACTTGAAATATGGAGAGCGAACAAGATTAAAAGACAGCCCATTTCCATACAAGCATCTTGCCACATCAATGTCGGCAATTTCCCTACTCTGATTTTGAAATGCAGTTTCAAGTGGTCCCTTTCTTTTGTGTCAAATGGGTGCTTCATTTTCAAAATCAAGGGCAGCTTAGGTAGTATAAAACAGGTGATTTTCTATCACAACATTTGGGCTGGATTTCATTCCTTTTATTATTTTCTTATTCTTATTGCCATCAATCACATTTTGTCTAAGTTCCTCTCTCTCTTCAGCTCGCTCATGCTCTATAATATATTTTAATACTACTAAGTTTAGCATAGATACATTTTTCTTTCCTGGACACTTCTTCACTCTTTTACTAGGGTATCCACACAAATGACCCACCACACGATAATATGAACTATTTCTTTCTACATCACAACTCCGACATTTCCAACGGAAGCCACCACCTCCTAGAAGAGGTTTTAGAATATCAACATACTTCCACAAAGGAGAATCAGATGGGGGCTCCCTATGATAAGAAATCATGTACTTATTGACATATTGATATTACTATTGAGAATAAATTTTAAAACTCTAGCCTTTAATATTTAATATTTATGAAACATTGAAACAAAAGAAAAATAGAACAAGAACTTACCTCTTCCTAACATTGTAAGCTTGCAAAGATGTAGTAATGAGACACAAAAACTTCAATTTAGCTAACAATCTAGTGTTCCAACTCCACCTTGCACAAACTTCTTTTGCTCAATCACCTATTTGCTCACAAAATCACCTATTTGCACACCACAAATGATGTTAGAAGCCAAAATAACCTACTTAAATTCACTTTTTAGGACAATTGGACCTCAAAACATTTTAAATTTGTTATAAAAAGTGACTTGAAAGTCACCCAACAACAAAAATTCGTCCCAAATTCGTGACGGGTTTGATTTGGGCAACCCAAATTCACTCGGGTTCAAATTCTGGGCTGCAGGTTCAAACCAACCTAGGGAAATTCAAACCCTGGTCAAACTTGGGTCAAACCTGACCTGAATTTTGAACTAGTTCGAACCCAAGCAGGGTTCTTGGGCCAATATGGCGAACCCTAGTAACCAAGATTATTTCCTTTTAACATTCAAGCAATTTTCCTTTACATGCATTCAAGCATATACCATGCAGGTTAACGTGGTCTACAGAAACAATGCTACCACTTGATCCCTCCTGCCACCCCATTGAGACGTAACATGCTGCCTCTATGCCTTTTTTAAGGCAAGAAACATGAAACTATCTAATGGAAGATCCAACTCATCCATTGCTTCTCCAATTTTCCTTGTCACCTTGTAGTGTCCATAGAATTTAGGCCTGAGTTTCTTGGATCCAACTTTTTTCAGCAAACTTCTCCTATAGGGTTGAAGTCGTATAAATACCATCTCCCCAACCTGCAAAAATCTCTCAATCTGACGTCTATCTGCATAAGTCTTTTGCTGATTTTGAGCTCACTGCATATTCTCTTTGAAAGAGTAGATAGAATATCCTACTGCTCCTGCAACCAATCTTTGGACAACAGTGTCTGACTATCCAATAAAGCTAAATCTACAAAACATAATGCTTTGGAACCATACAGTACATTAGAAGAGGACATGTCAATGGTCATGTGATAAGTGGAATTGTAGCAATATTCACCCAAATACAACCATCTTACCCACACTTACTGCTGTCCAGATATATAATTGCAAAGGTATCCCTCTATCCACTTGTTTACTATCTATGCTTGACCGTTTCTTTGAGGACGATAACTTGTGTTAGGTGTTAGCTGAGTCCTTGCAAGTCTGAAAAGTTCCTGCCAATACATGCTAAGGAACTTACTTACATAATCACTAACAATGGTTTTGGGTAGACAATGTAGTTGGAAAACTTCCCTAAAGAACAACGTTGCTATCTATGAAGTTGTCCAATCAGCTACTACCACAAAGAAGTGTGCATACTTTGTCAATTTGTCTACCACCACAAAAATATAGTTCTTACCCTGTACTTTCGGGACCCCTGTGATGAAATCCATAGATATACTTTCCCATTTATGTTCAAAAATCGGCAAAGGCTGCAATAAACCTACGGGGTGTACACACTTTGACTTGTTCTACTAGCAAGGCAAGTCCTCCCTGACATGACGAAGGACATCACTATTAAGGCCCTTTCAAAGGAACCTCTCTCACATCTACTTGTAGGTCTCAAAGTACCTAGGACGGCCTGCACTAGGGCTATCGTGAAAGGTGTGCATAATCTACTCCTTGAATTTGGATTCAAGACCAAGTAAATTATGTTCTTATAGCAAATAATATCATCTATTACCCTATATCTGTCAACCAGAATCTGTTCATCCATAACCTCACAAGTGAAGGTGGTTTTGGAATACTCAACTAACACTTGAGATTTCCAATCAGCTGAAATCTCTAATAGAGCACAACAAGAGGCACTGGTTGGTCTCTTGGATAATGCATCGGCAACTACATTGTTTTTCCCCCTGATGTACTCAATATCAAAGTCATAAGCTTGGATCTTGTTGATCTACTTTTGTTGTCTTTCATTCAGCTCCTTCTATGGCAAGAAAAAATGCAAGCTATTATGATCAGTTCTCACCACAAAACGTCCACCAACAAGATTTTGTCTGAATTTCGTTAAAGCATGCGTGATAGCTAGTATCTCCTTATCATAAGTGGAATATGACTTCTCATGATCATTCAATTTCCTGCTCTCATATGCAATAGGATGTTTGTCCTACATAAGTACTACAGCAATCCCATCACCTAAAGTGTCACACTCCAAGATGAATGGTCTATTGAAATTTGGTAGCACTAGTACACGGCGCATACTCATCACTCTATTCACCTTATTGAATATCACCTCCATATCTGTGAACCACCTAAAAGCCCCAGCCTTTGTGAGATCAGCAAGCGGTGCAGCAAGCTGAGAAAATCCCATCACAGACCTCTTGTAATAGGAACAAAATCCAAGGAATCCTCTTAAATCTAAAACATTCTATGGTGGTGGCCAATCCAGTACAGCTTGTATCTTCTCCTAATGAACCTTGACTCCATTTGCCCTAAGTACAAGATCGTTGTCAACCCAAACTTGCATTTAGATTTCTTTAGCGAATAGTTAGTGTTTCTCCATGATACTTAAATGTTCCTCCCATGTCTAGCTAAAATTCAAAATATCATCAAAGAACACTAGTACAAACTTACATTATCGCTTATTAAATATGTGGTCCATACAAGACTGGAATGTAACAGGTGCATTAGTGAGTCCAAAAGGCATCACAAAGAACTTGCAGTGGTCATAGTGCATTTGAATGCAGTCTTATGTAGATCCTCCTCACAAACCTTAATCTAATTGTACTAAGAATAAAGATCAATCTTTGAAAAGTAAAGAGCCAATGTAATTCATCCAACCACTCATCAATTAGGGGTATGAGATACATCTTCTTGATGATCTTCTTATTCAATGCTTTGTAGTCAATACACATTCATAGAGTTTCGTCCTTCTTTTAACCAAAACCACCGATGAAGCAAATGGACTAGAACTCAACCTTGTGTGTCCCATGTCTAGTAACTCTCGAATGGTCCTCTCTATCTCTTTATAGTGCCTAGGGCAATGATAAGGTGTCGTGATGGCTGGCTTCGCACCCTCTTCTAGCTCTATCACATGCTCAAATCCACGGTCTGGAGGTATACCAAGAGGGATATCACCAAAAACTCCTTTGTGCTTGTCTAACACTGATTGAATATCACTATGATGTTGTCCTAAGTAAAAAATGGACTTAGTGGAAATAAAATAATGCATTGTGCACTCAATAACCTCATGTCTCAAAATGGATCCCATCCTATGAGCTAAGACAATCCTGGGACCCCTATTAGTCATAGCTCAAAGAATGATCTGTTGATCTCCTCTCAAAAACTCAATCTATTTTTACCATGACCAAGAGTCTGAAGCCACTGCAAACCCGAAATAGCATTGATGTCTCCCAGCTCAATCACATAAAAATCAGCAGTAAGTGTGTAACTCCCTAGCAGAACCTCAAGCTGAGAAATCATCCCTAAACAATTAAGAAGATCTCCACCAGTAAACTTAACATCAAAATAACGAATGGCATTCACCTATAACTTTTGTTTGGCTTCTATAGTAGTGCTAATGAAGTTACAAGTTGCTCTTGTATCCACGAAGAAAACCATTTGTCGCCCTTTGACTACTCCCTTAAGTTGAATAAGACTACTTGTAGTAACTCCTAAGAGGGTAGCAACTATAAGTCTTCCCCAAGGGTAGTAACTCCTCCAATTGGGGTTGTTCATGAACACCATCCTAATCGCTATCATCAGACTTGTTACTGTCATTTTCATCATCAAAAACTACTTCAATAATATGAACCTTGTCTTTCCCAACGCACCTATGATCCGGTGACCAAGGCTGCTTGGATGTGAAGCATAAATTCCTCCTCCTTAGTTCATTTCTTGACTCAAAATCAGTCTTAGGTGGATTACTCCTATTCTGATTTGAAAATTTCAGATTGGTCTTGGGTCCCTTAAAAAGGCTTTTTGGAGGCTAAATTGCATCTTGTAGAGTACTTGGTTTCAGCACATTGACAAATATTTTGAATCTCTCATTCAAACCTTCAATAGACAACATCACTTTTCTGTTTTCGGACATGTCTGGGACCATGATAGATATCTGTTGGAATCCATCAATATAGGTGTCCATGGCACCACTATGCTTGAGTTGAGCTAACTCCCTATAATAGACTTCTATATCCTTCTTACCAAATCTACTTATCAGCTTGGAACTGAATTCCTCATAAGAATTAATCCTTCCATGATCTTGAGTGACTAAGTCATGATGCCACCAATCATATGCTAACTCATTTAAATACATAGTAGCAAACTTGATTGCCTCTGTTTCAGACATTGGTTTGAGGGTAAGAAATGTATCCAACTTATGTATCTATACACTGGATGTAGTTTTACCGCTGCCATCAGATATTGGTAAGGTGAGTTTGTTCAAAGCATGTTTTAGATCCCTATTTGGGGCCCTTGGCCTCCTATCCTGTTGTGTTCTCGCTAGTTCCCTTTGCTCTCACATG
Source organism: Cupressus sempervirens (assembly GCA_028749045.1). NCBI lineage: Eukaryota > Viridiplantae > Streptophyta > Pinopsida > Cupressales > Cupressaceae > Cupressus > Cupressus sempervirens. The sequence goes on from CM053783.1 coordinate 451,937,790, forward strand.
TATTAAACAAAACTCAAGACTTCCTTAACATTGTCGGGAAACAAATCCCATTTAACATATGTAACCATGACATCACCTAGAATGTCTCCTACAGCTCCAATATTTACAAGCTCAACCGCATCATGATGTTCAGCAAATACTGGCATTAAAGGTCTGTTCATGGTTCAAGTGGGTTGCCCCATGCCTCGCGGTGTTCCTACTACACTTCCTCCTTCACTGTGATGGCTTTGGGGTCTTCTAGGCCCAGTACTCATCTGTTGTATAGCTTGTGTAAGTTGCTGCAGCACATTAGCAACATGATTTTGACCATCTCTAAGAGCTCTCAAGGTTTCTCTTGCTTCCCCATCTGCTTCCTCAATGGCATTTGCAATCCTTTCAGCCATTGAGTGCATTCCAATAATCTCTGAAGTTATTTTGCCTTCCGGAATTAGTGGGGGTCTCCAAATTCCATGGGGTTCTTTGTTGTACTACTGTTTTCAATGCGAAAGCCCACTAGGCAGTAGGTTTGCTGCTCTGATCCCACTAAGATGATCTTTGTGTAAATAATTATGTAATCATGTATGTTTACTAATTTGGAATATGTATTTTGCACCAAAACTGAAATATCACAACACACAATAATATGAAGTATTCAAATTGTTTGGGTTAAACTCAAATATATTCATGCAAATATGTTTAAGATTGATAACAAATAACAGAGCACTAAGAATACCAAGAACCAAATCTTCTATATAATTTGAGACATCATAAACTACTTCAATATGCAAAAATGAATGAATCATTATTTGTGATAAATTTGCACTGCAACTATGAAACAACTATTGTTCAGCATCAACGAATTTATGTAAATACTATGCAACATGGGATAGGGGTTGTTCCACACACAGGAAAATGAATGATCGGTTTGATGATCACTTGATAATTCCGCAGGTCATATATATGAGCACGAAAATTCTCCTGTAGCGTGTGAAGAATTCTTGCTACCATTGTGACCAAAAAGCATGCACACACAACTTCCTTATTTCATTGCTAGAAATGACTAATGAAGTCGACTTGTCTCCTTGGACAGCTGTACAGTGCCGATGATGAGAACAATATTTACTGCAAGCTATTACCACATGATTGCCAGCCTGCATAGAAAAATTCCCATGAATACACCACAAGTATCAACCTGTGGAGTATGTAGTTCAAATGAACAAGGGCTATGTCCTATTAATAGATGAAAGAAAGGCTTTTGTCCTTCCTAAAATCAGTAAACCTTTGTAAAGAGAAATTGTTCAGGAATTTGTATGCCTCCTCCCACCCAAAAAACACCCAAAAACTCTCCACAAACTCCGACTGCTGAGAAAGGAAACATCACGATAGGTCCAACATGCACCCAACTGCCCAGATGTTACAAACTTAACTGCAGGAGTTTCAATTGACATGACTGTCAGATAGAAAACGGTAGGAAGAAATATGCCATGCACGAAATGAGACCAACACCAAGATTTGACTTCAGGAAGATAATAAAGATTAAGGTGGGGTCTAAAAATAATAGATTTTAACTCATTTTTCCCACCCAGGACATCCCTAGGTTAATCCCTTAGGCCTATCAGGATCTAAAAATAGGCTAAGTGTAAACTCGGAGCCTTAGTAGACGGGAGGGGACATGATAACTAGGTCCTGGTATTTTAACTATGGTTATAAAACTTAAAGTTTAGTGATAATCTTTTGCTCTGTGTCATGGCTTATCTTGCCCTTGAAAATAGCTCTTATTGAGTTTGTCAAGTTTCTTATCAAAGCAAGTCATCTTAAGGATTTAGTGCAGACACAAAGCTTAATGAGATCCATAAAGGATTGAAGCATTCCTTTGAGTTATATGGTTACAAAATCATAGTAGCAGAAATCAGCAAAAACTCCTGATTAATTGGCAATAGAGGTGGTGCCAATTTTTTCCCCCAAATATCAGGAGAAATTGATCAATGCAGTCGACGATTATTTCCAAAAACATTGGATAAAAAATGGGTTTAATCTGCACCCTAAAATGCACCAAAAATATCTCAAACACACCAGAAGGAGGCTATTGCAAACCCTACTGTGTGCCTAAAAAATCTCACGAATTCTAATAAAAATGGCATTCATAAGAACATCAAGCACATCCAAAGAGAGATGGACAGATACAGAGTTTGCCTCCAGTTATAATCGGACACAGAAACAGCCAATGATACATGCTTGACACAGAGAAAGTTATAGTCAGAAATCACATCTGATGAGAGAGAACAAGTATGCATCAAATTTATTTTTGTATATTATATTAAATTTTAATACTAAATAATAGCACATATGCTTCAGTTTATATATTTATATTTTCTATTTTTTTCTGTAGATTCTGTATGTGTAAATAAATTTGTATATATATCTGTATTCTATAGATGTATAATAAAGAATAAATAAATATACTTGTACAAAATACAGAATATAATCACCATCACTTATAAATTATAATAAATAATGTATCTGTCTTCTGAATATGTAATTTATGAATTTATTTATTCATGAACTTGAAACATCGTAAATTCTATATACGCATTAAATACGAGAGAGAACAAGTAAGTATCGAATTTATTTTTTTATATTATATGAATACTAAATAATGGCACATGTGCTTCAATTTATAAATTTATATTTTGTATTTCTTCTGTATATTATGTATATGTAAATACATTTTGCATATGTACCTGTATTCTATATCTGTATAATAAAGAATAAAAATAATAATTATAATTAAATACTTGTACAAAATTTAGAATATAATCACCATCATTCATAAATAATATATTTGTATTCTATATATGTAATTTATGAATTTATTTATTTATGAACTTGAGACATAATAAATTCTACTTATGCAATAAGTTTATTCTGTAAGTTTATTTATGTATATGTATTCTGTATATTTATAAACTTATATGTAGTCTTCTATTTTTATTTTGTGTGTGTGCGTATATATTTTATGTATTTACATATATTTACACCATAAATTCATAAATATTTATACTCCGTTTATTTTCTCTATAAATATAATTTGTATTTATAAATATACAAAAAAAAACACGAATATGTATTTATATTCTGTATATTTTGTGTAATATTAAATTTGTACAACATTTATACAGTATATAATATATACACTGTGTGTTCTATATAAATATACTGTATTCACAGTATATAGTGTTGTATATAAATACACTGTATTCACAATATATAGTAAATTATACAGTATTTTTTTTTTGATCGGTTATTATACAATATATTTATACTATATAGCATATACTGTACAAATTTAGATTATGTATATTTATTCAGAAAATATATCGAATATACGAAATTTTCATTTGTATCGAATAGAAAAAATTTCTCCACATTTTAAAGGAAAAACTTATTTTTATTGGAAAAAACTCCTGCAAAACTATAAAACCTAGCCAATTTGACTAAAAAACTATCATAATGCTGTTGCCATGTGTGAAAGACTTTGTGTGGACACATTGCACACTGATTAACGACAGTACAGCTAAGGTCAAATGCAATTGGTGTCTGAACAAAGTCATTGGTGGAATTTACCTCTTCAAATGGGATTTGGCAAATGATGCAGTAAATAATACCACAACATACATTGGATGCCATGCAGATGTTACATACCAAGACAAAAGAAGCTCTTGGTGTAATTAATGAGAACAAGTTAAAAAAGAAAGCATTGATATTGAAATATATTTCAGTTCTATAGATATTAGGAGGAATCGATTGGATGAGGAAAATGGTAGAGGGGAGGTTTTTTGGGAATTTGGGACTACAGAGAGAACACCTACTTTTATAGCACATGGCCCAAACATGAGGGGAGGACACATCAATGAATTCTTTGGACATTAACTGCACTAGAATCATATACCAAAAAAGACAATTTCAATTTTTTTATTCTGTACTTAGGCATGCCATTCTTGTAGATCTCCATATTGGCAAGCTATGACGGATGTCATTGCAGCTGCATGGTCTGGGTTTAAAGCCCCGTCTTATGATACAACAAGGGTTGGTATGCTTAATAATGCAGTAAAGATGTTCAAGAGAATCAATTAGAGTGGGCCAGTAATAGGTGCACCGTTAGTCAGATGGATGGATAGAAGGAACCGAACCCTCATAGACTTCTTTGTCTCCTATTATAGAAGCACTATACTTCTGAATTTGTTGATGCATCAAATACAATGAAAATTGGAATTGCTTTGTTCAAGATGTATGACTCGGTTGTCATGGATGTAGGGCCATAAAATGTGGTTCAATTATTTTAAAACAATGTTATTACTTGTGTTATCGGGATACACCTGACAGATAAATACCCCTGCATGTTATTAGCCCATTTGCAACAGATTGGCTTGATCTAACCCTAAAGAAAATTGGAAAAATTGAAAGGGTTAAGGATGCATTGCAGAAGGCTCACACAGTTACCAAACTTATCTATAACCACAGAAAAGTTTCACATATGATGCACCATTCATAGGGGGGAGGAGCTAGTTTGTCTAAGGGTGACAAGGTTCGCATCACACTTCCTTACATGACAGACTCTAGTACAACAAAGCAATGAAGACACATTTTTATTTTGACCAAGGGATGTATTCTACCAATTTATGGGAAGCAATTAAACAAGTGGTACGATTTTTAAAGCCTCTAGTAATAGTCTTGAGACTAGTGGATGGGGATAAATCCCCAATGGGATATATGTATGAGGCCATCGATAAAGCCAAGGAGGTGATGAAAGGTGGGTTAGAAAATGATCAAGATGAGATATATGTCATTACAGGAAATAATTGATAGATGGGATGCACATGTGCACTATCCTTTCCATGTTGCAGGATAATTTCTCAACCCAACATTGTTCTACAAAACAGAATTTAGAGAGATTGATGTTGGGATCACACAAGGCTTGTACAAGTGCATGGAAAAAATGTTTCCAAGCAAAGACCAATTGAAATATGTTCTGTCAGAGCTGCAAACATAGTAGGTAAGGGGTCTTCTCTCATCTAGGGCTATCGAAGAAAGCAGAACAACCTTCCAAACAAATAGACAAACTTTTGATAGTGCATTTGATTTTGTCAACATGATTAGCAAATTTGTTAAGGTTTGAAGATATCTTATAGACTTATACAATATCATTTCCCCATAATTTGTATTTCAGCTCAATGGTGGGATTTTTCGGTCACTAATGCAAAGATCTTAGATGCATATCAATACTCATTTTGACCGAGCCATGCAACTCATCTACTTGTGAGCGTAATTGGATTATTTTTAATACACAACCCAAGAAATGCAACAGTCTATCTCAAAAAATGAATGAATGATTTTCTGTTTTCTCAGCACAACCTCTGCTTGAAGCTAAAGAAATTTCAAGTTAGGAGTCTATTATAATAAATTTCACTCAACTGAACTTGTATTCATTGTGTTTTCCACTTGCACGCAAAGACTAATTTCTACATGGACAAAAATGGAAATTCTTGAGAAAGACTATCAAATTGACCTTGATGAGATTGATCCAAACTCCAAGTGGATTGCTACGCCTACTGATGATGATGTTAACAATTATTTTATTGAGCCTGATGATTTGGGAATCATGAAAGAAGCCAGCCCTCCAACTCATATTGTTGTGAGAGTTAGGAAAGGCACTTTCCGAGGAGAAGCCTCACTAGGGCCTCGTGTCCCCTAGCACGTCATTGGCTACATTTGATTTTTGGAACTCCATACTTATTTTATAGGTTCACTTTGTATAAAGTCGCAAACTATATTGCATTTGACATTTTGACATCTATCTCCATCTGGTCATTTTCTATGATATTGTGGTATGTTTTGTGCAACGTAATCAAGATCTATTTTCTAAAATTAATGGTTTAAACTGTATATTTTGTTTTCTCTCAATGTATCTATGTCATGGAAAGGCCCTTTAATTTTTAAAATTAAGAAAACAGTAGCTATTGAGTTTTTTTTCCTTCAATTTACTCCTTAGCATTTTATGCTTCTATGGTTACCACAATCTTGTTTGAAGTTCTGAATCCCAAACAGAAGGCCATTTCAAAATTAGGAATATTAACTTTGCTTGAAAATGCTGAGTGTGTTTTCAATAAGCTCCACTACAAAGCAGTTGTTTGCACCCTTCATACTACTATATAAAGATTCAAAATAAATCATAGGTAAATGTGTTGATCATTTAGCTCTAAATTTAGTAAATTGAGAAAAACTCCAAGCTCTTGTATAGCAATGCAGGTTTTTCATTTTGATATTCATAAGCAGAAGTTTCAATTAAAAAAACTGAAAATAAATGAAAACCAAAAAAAATTCTCTACTACAGCTTACAGCTTACAAAAGAACGGAGATGTATTTTTCATTTAGGTAATGTTATTTGGCATACCACAAGTGCATCAATTCTGGCTTCAATCACAGTTGATGGTGCATAACTGGCAGTATAGCCATACATTAATGCTAGTGCAGCATGTATATCATCAAGATCTGGTTTGCTACCACTATCCATGAACAGGGAAAGAAATCTGCCACCATTTTCAGAATCATTATGAGAACATCAACACAATCAAACAATATCTGTTAAAAAAATCATACAATTCTCAAAAGTTTAAGAGAAAGAACTAATAAAGATGGTACTGATGCCTATTGACATTGAATTGTTTACTGCATATGCAATACTGCTAATAGAGAAATATACAAATAAATTTTGCAGGTTGTTTACAACATACTTATACAAAAAATAATTTAGTAGCTGTACTCAGAAACAAGTGAGTTTGTATGATTATTTTGATTTATTTGATACTGGTTATGTAAATTTCAAAAACCAGAAATAGCAACAAAGATAAAATAAGAATTACACAAAGCATTGTATAATCCAGTATTAATTAGGGGGAAAAAAAAAGAATCAAGTGTTGAATCTAGCATATTGATTTTTTTGCACATAACCCTTAGTAAGACTTTCTCATGATCTAGTATAATAGATAGTAAATACAAACTATATGAAAAAATGAAGTGATCCTCAAGAGTGGCGGAAGGTGGAAGAAAAATAAGATCGCCTTGTAGAATCTTGATTTAAAAGATTGCTCAAATTAAAAGATATACCTGATTTAGAAAAGAGTGTTCAAAATCTTCAGGATTTCTTTAAACTACTAATGTCAACATATTTCTCAAGCACCAAAGCTTCAATGAAATTCAATAAATAGATCATCCAAATACCTTTGAAATCTACTACGAGCTTCAATATCCAAGATGTTTTTGAGCTTTTCCAAAACTGTATCTAAATGTGTTGCAGCAACCTGCAAAGAAGAGGTTGAATTACTAGATCAGTATTATTGAAATAAACAACAAAGAGGTACATGGGCAACTTCCTTTAACCCATAATTATTGCGCCAATATGCTATTGTAACATACCAGCCCCACGCCCTTAGCAAGTCCAATCCTATTGGTTTTATCTGCAATGTTTGCCTTTCTGTACATCCAATCCAGCTTCTCACGAACATATGCCCTATTGTCAACCTTTTGTAGTAGCATTCCAAGGCATCTGAAAAACACAACCCATACATTACAGTGCTGAGAGAGAATTTATATTTCATACTGCATCAGTTTTAACATTCATTCCAGAAATCTAAAAAGTGAATTATAAAACATTCTTACAATCATGCCACTGTAATTTGAAATGCAAAATATACAATCACAGCATCTAAAGTCTGACTAGTCAGTTATGCTAGTGACCCGCAAAGCCAGACATCTTTAAAACCAGCAAAACTAGCTGCCATATATTCTTCTGTATGAACCTGAACTCTAGTAGAACTGGACGGCCTTTGAACACCGCGTAAAGGAGATAAGGGTGAGAAAAAGGTAGTAATGAGCTGATTCGAGGTATGCCGGTAAGAAAGTACTGATTGTAAAGTACTATCGCGGAGCAGGGTGACCTCCTAAAGATAGAGCACAAGACACCGCTAATCACTATAACTGAAGAAAGCTAAAAAAGAAACAGTCCCAAAACAGACAATAAAATTTCCCCCTGATCTCATAAAAGATAGGGCAACGGAAAATAAAGTGAGTCTCTCAGCCTCCGCCAAAGTACATAGCTTACAGATCCGTTCTCCACTATCAATATGATGATTGGTCTAAGCCCGAAGACGGTGAGAACCAACTCTGAAGGACTCTAGAGAGATACGCAAGGAATGACACCACCGTCGAGATAGGTAACTAGGAGGAACAATAATCCCATCATAGATCTCTGGAAAGTGCTCAACATAGAAGGCCATCCTCAGACACAATCCACCACGAGGATTAGTGCAGAGGATTAGTCCAAGCGGTGATAATGTAATATCCAGTCTGACATGCTCATTTAACTCCTATCATGAGAGAAGGAGATGAGTAGGGGCATTCAACAAGAATTGATAAGGAGGGAGGCGGTCAATATCAATCCCAACCGAGCTCAGTAAAGAGGATGCCTGTGCATACCAACAACGAGGTCAAGAAATAGTATCAGTAGCAACAGTAGAGCAGTACACCAGGAAGGAGTATCTATCTCGTTCTCCAACTAAATCCATAAAACCACGAAGGCAATGAAGGAACCAAATCAGAGAAAATATGGCCACAAGACTAAAGGGATGAGCACCAAACTCAGCAAGAATGATACTATGAGAAGTGAACCTATGACATCTAATGATACGTCATAAAAGCAATGTCTACACCCGTTTGATTGAGGCCCAATTAGAAACAAGGAGAGAAGGCCCCCAAACCACTAAACCACAAAGAATAGTCAACTGAACAAGGGAGTCCAAGAGGGATAACTTGGATGAGGTATCCTGAAAATGGTGTCTAAAACATTGTTTCTCAAGCATAGCAACAAAACCCATACCCTTACTAAGTCTAGGTTGTATTGCCTATCTCATATTGAAGCAGAGTCTAGAGAACTTCACTCCCAGATACATATAAGAAGTAATCTCAACCTCATGTCCCTAAAAGAAGAAGTGCAGATGAGAGGTCTTTAAACAATTAAAGACCATAACTCGAGTCTTTGAACAATGCTCTTTTATCAACAATGGAGATTGAGTCCATGAGTTTAGACTTTAAAAACTTCTTGAGACTTTCAACAAGACTTTAACCATTTGGGAATAAGAAATAGACTATTGAATTCAAAAGGGCATAGCAGCAACATGAGGCCAACCTCTTGAAGCTGAATTGGAATTCAATTTTCAATTAGAGCTTCAAGAATTATAAAACCCAAATGCCCAATAATGGATGAGTTTATGATCATCAAGAGACATCCTTGTGAAGAGCCCATGCAACATTGGAAGAACTGCTTTAATAATGAATACCACAAAACCATTGTTCTGAATAAGCAACCCAACTACATCAAGAAAAATTGGTGTTATAATTTTTGAGGTCCAAATGTCTACAAGAGGAATGACTCACATAACAAGTTCAATGACTGCATGATATGGATACAAATACCCCTACACTGCCAAGATGGTCCACCTTGAAGTATTTGTTGGTGAAGAAGATGAATTTCATCAACAATATTGCTAATTATCAATATGTTTATTTGTGGCATACCATACGTATTGTGTAATGTCCCCAATCCACCCCTATGGGATTTTTTGACTTAATTCTTATATTTCAATTACAAGCAAGTTATAATCCTCCACCTATCTTCTCGGTGATTGTTTTAACTAACCATATCAGTAGCTAGCTTTGTCTCAATTGTGCCTCTTCTTAACTAAATTGGTTTGGACTAATAAAATTGTCAACTCTCTCTAATTTTTCTCATCATATTATATCCGTATTTGTGCTAAGTGTTGTTGACATCTAATTAATAACCATAGCTTGACTAATTCTGGTCTAATGGCTACATTATTCTTAAGAGACTTCCTCAATACTCCATTTGATATGATTACTCTAGAGTACCATTGCAACCGTATTGTTGATCACTAAATTTGATTAGATTGATTTGTATTTACTTGAGGATTTTCTCAAGATGCAACCCCAAACTCTATAACTCTCATAGACATATCACTTCCCTATTAAGACTTGGTCGTCACTAAAAATGGCAACATGAGTATTATCGATTTTGCTTCTATCTAAATTCCTCTTGGTCTTCTCTCTCACTATGGTATCGATGATGCTTATGTGTCAGGCCTTCGCCATAGTTTTTACTAGTCTTGGTGGCACTCCTTACATATAACTTATTATTAAATACATCATGGTGACTTTAATATCTTTTCCCTCCCTAAATCTTAGATGGTTTGAATCCAAACTGTAGTGTCTAAAGTGGATGGTATGTCACCTATACTTAAGCCATCTCTCTGTCTGCATTCATCGTACTCTTATTGTCATCCCCTGGCATCTTGGTATGCACTATATGATATGTATATTGTTTTCTAAGATATATATCATCCTCTACGATAAGTACATTATCTTTTGTAGTATAAGCATTACCCTCTGTGATTTTCGTAATATTCTTTTGTGATATATTATTCACACTTGCCATATCTTACTATAGCTATCTATATATCCTCTAGATGTGTATCTATGTTCCTATACGCCTTCGTCACTGATCCTATCTGACCTAGTTGCTGATATTTGTTTGATTTTCATATATTCCCAATGTCACTAACTATTCCAAGAATGGATAAACCTCTTATTTCATCCCCAATATGGAAGTTGTTCATTATCCTCTATAACTCATTCTTCTCCCTCCTATTATTCATGTTGCATATAATGTATATGTCACTCTGATAGGTAATTTCTTTGATATGCAATGATAAATTTATAATATATTTATGTGAATCACACCCTTGCTGAATCATGTAGATAAACATATAACTGTATATACTACTTCCTGCTACGTTCGTCTAATAGTCTCCCTAGCTATGTCAATCCTTATATTCTAACAACTATAATGTGTTTGGAAAGTTCACCATTTTTCCTTCATACTTGCCTACTCCCCCCTTCTTCAACTGACGTTGACCATATAAATGTTGAGGTGGATGGGTTGAGCCCTTTAGACAAGTAGTGGCATTTTACTATGTATTTAATAATTGTTTATTGTATTAATATTAGTTTATAGCATTATAATCATTTGTTTAATATTATTATCAATATAGTATTATCAATTATTATTTATAATATTTTATTTATTTATTTATTTAAGTTACATTATTATGCTTAAAAATAAATTATATTATAGATTGTAATATTGATAAATATTAATTAAATATATATTATATTTGTCTATTATTAGATTATATTATCTTTTATTTTATTTTATCTTTCCAACATATTTAATTATTAAATTCTATTTGAGCATTGGGGACATTACACATTGTTGATTGATTGACATTGATCTCTTTCGAAATTGATGTTTATATTATTGCTGATGTTATTGTCATTAATATTGGTATCCCTTTTGTTGTCCTGCATTTTGTCACCACAAAATGTAGGTAACAGTACGAAACTTTTTCAACCTACTTTCACATATCTTTGAGATAATTTATTATTTAATTAGCCAACATTGATCAACCAATCGACCCCAATTTGCATAATGAATCCTTTTACTGAACACTTTCATCAAGTCATTTTCGTTTTTCGTTTTATTAAGCCTATGCTTGATTTTTTAAGCTTTCAACGTCCATTTTCTCATTGCTGTGTGTTTGTTGGTTTTTAGTCTTTTGGTTTTTCCCAAATCATTGCTTTCAATTTTCCCTTCGATTCCCTATATCTTAGGGCTTAATCAGACTTCATAGTCCAAAGATATGACCATTTAAGTGCCCAAAAGATAGAATATCCACATGCAATTGCATAATTTAAAATATCATGTTATAGTTTAATGTTGACATTCACTTTATGAAAAATATAACATAAATTCACTTTATGCTATGTTTCTAAGTTACTTTGTCACTTGAATTTTTCACTTAAGTGACTATAGAGCACTTTATGTTATATTTTCATGTTGAGTTGCTTTTTAATTTTTCACTTACGTGACTTTATTAACTATATAGTCTAATTTATTTTTGAGTTACTTTATGTTTTATTTCAAAACATTGACATTAAATATTGTTTTTTGATTAATATTTGCACATGATATATTTATTATATAATGTACATGTTATTTTTCACCCAATTAAGTCATATTTTCTCAAAAATCAATTAAACGTGTGCTTAAATGATCACTTAAGTTGTGCAAATTCAACTTTTAACTCATTTACATGTTTACATGAAAAGGGCCTCCATGAGTGCAATTTGAACTAGAAAGGCAATTTTAAACATTTATAGAAAAGTTTTTAGAACATGTAATAGACCTCCAAGAGTGCAATTTGCATGATCATGGCCTTTTACATGTTAAGCATCGCATGTAAATGCATTTGGAGTCCATGATTTTGCTTTCCAAGGCCAAAATTGTCAAATGCATATTGTTAAAATATGTAATGGAGGATGGAGAGTGTGATTTGCATTCTTATTCATAGTACATGTTTTTAAAATATGTAATAGCACATGGAGAATGTGATTTCCCTTCTTTCCCAAGAAAGCATCAATTTTAAAACATGTAAAGGCTCCAATAGAGTGCAATTTGCACTAAAACATGAAAATATGCAAATGGATATTTAGAATCCGATTTTAACATGTAAATGCATATTTGAAATATGTAATGGACTTCTAAGAGTCCAATTACATGTAACTGCACTTCCAACCAATGAACTTTACATGTAATGCATCTTGGAGAATCTGATTTTGCACTTAAAACTCATGTAATCACCATCCATAGACCTAATTTTTTGCACTCCAAAGCCAAAAACATTCAAACACATGGCATGTATTACGTATTTTAAATATGTAATGAGGCCTTGAGAGTGTGATTTGCACTTCCAGCCATCATATGAATACATTATAAACATGTAAATGAATCCATAAACCCCAAATTTGCATTCCAAAACATGCAAATGCATTTGGGGCCCGTTTGGTTGCAAGCATAGGAATGGAGAATAGGAATGCATACTGCGAATAGGAATGGCTATTCCAATAACAGCTAATTTTTGAAATGGGTATAAGCTCATTTTAGAGGCAAAATGGGAATATGTATTCATATTCCCTATTCCAATTGACAAACCAAACGGAAAATAGAGAAAGTATTCCAAATTTTCTATTCCTATTCCAGCAACCAAACGGGCCCTTGAGGAACACATTTTTGCATTCCCAAGCCAAAAACGACTCAAATACATCTATTTTTTTACCATGTTTTTGCTTTGGAGGGTCGCATTTTTGCATTTTGATGGATGAATAAGCATTTGGAATTCACATTTTTGCATTCTTAATTCAAAAATGGCCCATGTGAATGCATTTCATGGGCACATTTTTTTAAAAACAACCAAAAATCTACATTTTCAGTTCAAATAATACAATAGCAAGGGCACGTTTTTGCTTTTGGAGTCTTATTTTGACATTGCAAAATCACATTTTTACCCTATTTCTACAAAAACTACCCATGTATGAGTAAGAAGAAGGCACTTCTTTTGTATTAAAAATGCCTCATGAACACATACAATGTAAAAATGTTTTGCATTTTGGAGGATTTGTGACTTGTATTTCACCCATTACATGTAAAAACAACCAAGCGTTTGAGCATATCATTTTGCATTTGCAACATTTGAAAAGGTCAAGGAAGTTGTTGGAAATTTGAAATTGAAGGAGAAACATTCTTTCAAAACTATCAATCTTCCCATTTTGGCGCTTTGATCACCAAGTAAGTTAAAGTTTTCAATCCTTTGCTATTTCATTCCGTATTTTGGTTCATCCTTGTACATTTGTCCAAAGATATGCCATGTATTTTGTAAATCTTCTTTAAATAAGAAGAAAACTTTAATTTTCAAATGCTTGGAATTTTCCATAGTCTAATTTTGAAATTGCATGTAGGAGAGAAACTTAATGTTTTGCCATGTTTGAGTCAAAAAACAAAATGTATGTTTTTGTTTGGTGAATAGTTTTGCTTCTTGTTTGTTTGTTTTCTTGTTTGGAAGAAAGTTGAGGATTCTTTCCCAAGAATGCAAGAACAAAAAACACCTTTTCACTTTCCACCTTTCCATGCAAATGCATCACATCTTTCCATATTTTACCAACACATGTCAAAGCATATTGATTCCATTCCCCAATATACGCACTTACATTCCAAGAGCATTTACATGTAATTCCGTCCTTCATCTAAATTTACATGCAATTACCTCCATACCCACTCACATGTAATTCCATCCTCTGAACCTAATTAAATGTTTACATCAAGTAATAATTACATGTAAATCATTTTACATGTAATTACATCTAAAGAACCCGATTTTGGTAAAAGCTCACACTTTTAAATGCCGATGTCGCCATTTGCACACATCCATATGCATCCCAACTTGCATTCTTGGTCATACCCACAAAAGCCCATCTTTTCTCACATGCAATTCACCCTTGAGAGTCCAATTTTGACCCTTTTCGCCTAAATACATATGCTTTTTGGTTAATTTCCAGCCATCATGTGTGCTTCATAAGTATCTAATCCATACTTTGAAAACTCATCCCTTGTGGATTCGTCATTGTAACTCAAATCTCAAAATTGTCATGAATCCAATCTCATTGGAAGATGTCTTCATCTTCATGTTGCGGCATACTCTTCAAATTATGTCAGAAATCCTTCAAAGAACAAAGACATCCTGTAGAGAAGATATGCTTTGATCATTAAGAAGCAACTATTCATGTCATCTCCATTTTCCCAATGGTTGTCCAAGAACCTAAGTTCATGTGGGAATGTGTCAAGCACTTTGCTTCCAAAAAAAAAGTTAAAGGTCTTGGTGAAAAGTTGTTCTGAGTTTACATCCGAACACCATCGAGAAAGTCTTCAAAGTGTCAGAGACTCTAGAATGTGCCCATCTACAAAGGAGAATTGATAACTCGAATGAGAAAAAGCTTGACCACGTCAAGTTTTCGAATGACAATGGACAAATCATCAAAGAGAGTCAGAGGCTATCAAAAGATGCAACACCATGATTATCAAGGTGAATGTAGTGGCACAGAATACAGGAACTCCCAATCCTGTGATCATCTGAGATTGCATTATCAAGTACAAGGCCTTTGCTGACAATTTACAAGATTGATTCATTTAGAATCAACAACCTCATCATTTTCTTCAAGTGTTTTTATGTTTATAGTTGGAGAGAATGAATTACATGAAATCACGTAATTTGATTGCATAAAGACATCCTGTAGAGAAGATATGCTTTGATCATTAAGAAGAAACTATTCATGTCATCTCCATTTTCCCAATGGTTGTCCAAGAACCTAAGTTCATGTGGGAATGTGTCAAGCACTTTGCTTCCAAAAAAAAAGTTAAAGGTCTTGGTGGAAATTTGTTCTGAGTTTACATCCGAACACCATCGAGAAAGTCTTCAAAGTGTCAGAGACTCTAGAATGTGCCCATCTACAAAGGAGAATTGATAACTCGAATGAGAAAAAGCTTGACCACGTCAAGTTTTCGAATGACAACGGACAAATCATCAAAGAGAGTCAGAGGCTATCAAAAGATGCAACACCATGATTATCAAGGTGAATATAGTGGCACAAAATACAGGAACTCCCAATCCTGTGATCATCTGAGATTGCATTATCAAGTACAAGGCCTTTGCTGACAATTTAACAACCTCATCATTTTCTTCAAGTGTTTTTATGTTTATAGTTGGAGAGAATGAATTACATAAAATCACGTAATTTGATTGCATATCTTTATGACATGTAATTCAATAGTTTCTCTCACCTAGTTTGATTAGGTCAAAGTTGGTTGAGTTGCTCCCACTTTTTCCTCCCCTTTTTTTCTCAACTCATTTTCCTTTATAAAGGAGTGTCCCTCATTTTAAAAATCATCTTTGATTGTATGCAAGAAAGCTCTAAAGAAATTGTGCAAGCATAGCTTTGATTGTGCAGTACTATTTTGGATGAAAAGTGAATACAAAGAAACAATTGGCGCTAAACTTTGATTGAGTGCAATTGTGATTAGTGCAAATTCGAAGCTTTGACTGTGATTTGTGTTTGTCTTCTTTGACTCATGCTATTGTTGTTTGATCTAAATAATTGAGCATAAAAGAGTTAAGAAACAGTCGAATTTGAAGATTTGACTAAAAGCGACTATGGTAATACACAGACTAGAAGTGTTGACTGTAGCTTGTATTACCTTCATAATACACAAAAATAGTTAAAATACTTTGCTTCTAGAAGTCTTTGCCCCAATAGTAAATGTTATTCTTATAGACTAGATTAAGAATGGACTTAGAGCCAAACTGGTATGCTTCCAATTAGCCTTTGAGTTAGTGTGGGTTTATTGGTATCATTGTTTCCAGCTTTAGATAGAAGTGTAGTTAGAGATTTCATCTTGTCCATTACTCACTCCGCGGGTAAGTGGATTTTATCCTGAAAGTTAAGAGGAAAGAATATTGGTAACACCCTTTACAAATCTCTCAACTTCTTTCTTACCTTGAATTGATTCAAGGAATAGTGAGAAGGGGGAGCCTTCCCTTTAAGGTAGGTGAGACTCTATCTCATATACTATGACTAGTCACCTTAATTTGTGACTAGACTTTCACAAAATTGCCGGTTGCAAAATATCCACCAAACACCTTTGTATTTGGTAAGTTCTATGTATTTGAAAAATAAGTTTCAATTTTTAATAAAAAAATGTTTTAATAGTATTTCTAATTTCCCAAAGTAGGGATATTAAAGATATTATATATATCTATACAAAAACTGCATTAAGATCATAAGTAAGGTTTATGGTGGAATGAATTGTGCTACATCGTTCAAAGGCACTAAGTAAGGCTTGTGTTGGAATGAGCATGGGCTACATCATACCAAGGCACTAGATAAGGCTTGTGGTGGATAGGCATGAGTTACATCATACAAAGACACTATCTTGCAAGGGATGATTCACATGGGAAGAGGAAGTTACAATGAGGGGGAATGGTGAGGCCCATGCAATACACCAACCCCATAAAGCATTAGGCCAACGGGGACAAGGCTCCACCCTTCAGCCTAGGACTAGGAGACACTTTTGTAATATTTCCATTCACATTTAAGAAAGCCAAATACAACATATTACATGTTATTGATTGGAATACTCTTTACAAATGCATAAGATAGATTATATCATATTAACAATATATTTAAGCTATGAAAGTATATTTGTGTTCTTGTTCAGTTAATGGTGTTATAGGAGCTAAATTAGGAATTATCTTGTAAAAAGGCATTTTAATTGGTAAAGTTACATATATGAGGATCTTACAATTCTTATTTTAATGGAATTTGTAATTCTAGAGTGAAAAATAAGTCAACCCCAAAAAGGGGGCATTAAATGTATTTTGTTGTGTTGCTAAGCTATTAGAATAGTGGTGTATGAACTTATTTTCTACTGCAGATAAATACATATAAATAGCATATGTTTTGTATGGACAAACACAAAATGAATCTGAATCCACCCAAAAATTTGAACAAATTTTGAGCCCAAATCTTAATCCTAAGTCCAAACCCAAAATTCTGGACCAGTGATGCAGAGGTAAAAGGATTCACACAGTCAAATCTATAATTGTTGATAACTTTCCAAAGAAAAGTTTTATATTTTTTCAAATTTGTTACTAAAATATGTAGGACAGAATCAGAATTCTTCAAACAATCATTCATAACTTTTACAAATATGAGAGTGAAGAGGAATGAATTATAGAGATTTTCGCCAAGTTACAGCCAAATCCAATCTGTGGAACAAAAGTTATTCCATTTTTGCCAAAACTGCAAACCTTGTGACAGATTCAAACGTGTCTTCACCAAAACAGTCATAACTTCTGCAAATAATGAAGAAATTAGACAAAACCAAAACCAAATAAAAGCAAACTCATAAACCTTTCCAAAAATATATGTTGAAGGTACCAATACAAACATTGGACAAATTTCTGGAAAAATAACTCAGAAAACTTAGAATAAAACTTACCATAACAAGTTTCTTTCCATTTTAATTATTTTCCAAACTTCTCCAACTTGGCCTCTGTGTAAATCACAACCAATACATAATTATTTAAATCCTCTGCAAGTTCTCTAGCTTTTAGCTACCCCCCATGACTGTTCACCTTCCCTTTCATGTCAACTTTTCATATTGACAATACTTCATGATAATATTTTATGACATATTGATAACTTTTGCAATTTTATACAATTGGCCCCTAAACTTAATAAAACCCTTACTATCATGTCAAAATGGACTTTCACAATCATTTTATAATCTTTTACATTGGGATTTAGATAGATCATATTGAATTTTAAATACGTTCAAATTACATAATTTTTCAAATATACTCCTGAGGAAAAAAGAATTCAAGCCCCCTTAATTATCCTCCTTTATAGTCTTCCAATTCCTTTGTATAATGCCTTTGATTCTTGCAAGCAAAATTGCATCTTCATCCTTTTCCTTCTTGTTGTACCTTCTACCACTCAAGTGGTACTCATGTCTAGGGTCCAAGGTTTTTAATCTTCAAGATGTATGCCCATGTCCTCATAGGTATCTTTGAGATACTCATCTACCTACAAACCTACATATTACATGTTAGGAAGCATAAGCACAAAACCATCACTAGTGTACTCATCATAGCCATAAAGTTTACCTTCCATGACACTCATAGTGTCATTCTTGCTGATGGTTCCATCAACAGCCATCACATCCATCTCTTTCCCACCTTCAAGAACCTTTCCATCATAACGTTCATCAACAACTATCTGCTGCTCACTTTTCATAACAGCATCAATGCGTGCCTTTTGTTCTTCCAATGGACCAATCTTCTCTTCCTTGGTGACCAGGATCTCTATCCCATCTTCACATACCTTTGTACTGTCAATGAATGGTTGCTCCAAATCATCATTTTCCTTAACCATACATTCACTCACTTCCTAGTCTCCTTAACTTTTCTTCATTTTCTTACGTGTGCATCCATGCTATCTCTAGTTTCCTTCTAGCTTCTTGTTTCCTTACTTCCTCTTTTTCTTCCTCTCTACGTCATTATCTCTTCTTCTTACCATCTTGCACAAACCTCTACAACAACTTTATTAACTCTTTCTCAGATTTTGTCGAAGTCATTTCTCCTCTCTTCTCCCATTTCTCCTCTCTTCTCCCAAAAATTTTACAACTCTGATACCAATAATTGTTGAAAAGCTTCAAAAGAAAAGTTGCATATTTTTCCAAACTTCTTGCTAAATTAATATCTAGGACAGAATCAGAGTTCTTCAAATGATTATTCATAACTTTTACAGATGAATGGATAAAACAAATCCCTTTTATGATAGAGAAAAAAAATTAATTAAAGATATTTTCCCCAACTTATAGCCAAATCCAATCAGTGGAATAAAAGTTATTCCATTTTTGCAAAAACTGCTAACCCTATGACAGATTCAGACCTGCCTTCACCAAAATGGCCATAACTTCTATAAATCACGATGAAATTAGACCAAACCAAACCAAATAAAAGCTAACTCATTAACCTTTCTGAAATATGTGTTGAAAGTCTGTATCTTTTCACATGTGGCCGGATCAATACAAATATCAGACAAACTTCTGGCAAAATAACTCAGAAAACTTAGAATAAAACTTACAAAAACAAGAGTTCTTTTATTTCAGTTCTTCTCCAAACTTCTCCAACTTTTCGTCTCTATAAATCACGACCAATACATGATATTTTAAAGCCTTTCCAAGATGTCTAACTTATTAGCTACCCCACATGACCATTCACCTTCCCTTTTACATCAACTTTTCACATTGACAATATTTTATGACAACATTTTATTACATATTGAGAACTTTTGCATTTTTATACAATTGACCCCTAAACTTTGTAAAACCCTTACTATCAAATCAAATTGGACTTTCACAATCATTTTATAATCTTTTACATTGGGATTTAGATAGACCATATTGAATTTTAAGTACATTCAAATGACATCATTTTTCAAATGTTGGGGTGCTCCTACACCAACCAACAGCTTAGTTTCTATAAAATATTGATACATGAAATTTCTACTCAGAATTGTTCCTCTCCATTTGAATGTTGCCATTCACTCTGATATTCTTATAGAATATGTCTTATTTTCCTTGGTTCATCCCTATTTGAGTTTCTAGTAATAATCAAGAATTCAGGGTTCGCTTTACGTTACTCTAAGGCATATGAGCGCATTTATCTCATTAATCACTTATTCTTCTTGTCACCTCATCAAAGCAGTCAAGTACTTGATACGACTCTCTATACTTGATATGACTTTCTATATTATTTTCCAGGACATATATATTTCTTCACGCTAAACATTTTTCTACTACCTCATGCATTCTAACACGACCCCCTCCAATAAAAGACTTAATCTTCGCCAACTTCCCATGAATACATTTCCTCTTGAAATAGATAGTTTCATTATACAATACTGAAAAGTGGGAAAAAAACATTTCCAAAGCGATCAATACAGTACTCGTGAGATAGACCCCAGCCACATTTTGCCTTCAACTAACAACAAGCAATATACACCACAAAAGTGGACCAATTCTAGCTTAATAGTAGAACAGAAGGAATTTACTGCCTTAGTTCCTAGTGGTAATGAGAATGTTATACAGTGAAAGACATACACGAGCTCCTTGCCTGAGCTTCCAAAAGTCTTATTTATCAATCAAACAGATAATGTTCTTATGAAAGTCTCTCCAACCAGTGATGGATGCTGGCCCCTTGGTCCTTTTGACTCTTAAAAACTGAGAGATAACTTGAAGGACATATAGCCATTCTTGGCCATGAAGAATTGAGTGAGGGGTTCCAAGTGAAATTCTTTGTACAGTAGAGGACTTGCATATTTGATGCTAGTGATGCACAAAGGACCGTCATACAGTCTCTGATCATGTCAAGGAGCGAGGACAATACATGTTTGGTCTCAGCCGACATATTTTTTATTGTGAATCCCCACAATCTTAGACAGACTGAATCTCGTCAATGCAACAGCTAGTGATAATATCTAATTGAAATGATACGAAAGGATAAAAATTATTGTGGTAGATACAATTAGTAGGCCAGATTTCTTATTTGTTGTAGGACAATTCAATGTGGAAGTTGAACATTTAACTCTCCTGAAGAACAATAATGGATAAATACATCCCTGTAGTAAAATCTCTCACTGAAATCTAAATACTTAAACTCAGAGAAGAGATTTCTTTAACAAGAAAGGAAATGCAGAGCATAACATAAAAATCTAATATGTAACTTGATAATTACTCTGATTCCACTACAATATATGCATACCAAATATTAATTTTGAATTTCAGATATTAATGTGTGAATACCTATGTAGCAATGCAGAATGATCATCATCACCATTGTATAGTACGTATTGCCTACAAAGAGAGTTGCCCAGAGAGGAAGTCCACTTTGGATCTCGGATTACATCAATAGATTCTGCAAAGAACTGCAAGAAATGCAGAAAAAGTGAAAGGTTATAACAAAGATATTAGTACAATAAATTCTCTTTCCTCAAAATAAAAATATGTACAAGAAGGGAAATCAGAAAAACACATGCTGTAGACAAGCACAAAAACAATGTTCACCATTCAAATCCATTCTTAAAAGTCTTCAATCAAATATCGAGACATGATAACTTATACCGTCACCGGAGTGCAGCTATATATATAACACGAATTATATTACATAAACTGAGAAACTTACGTTAATTATCATGTCATCCCATGTTTCCTGCTGCAATGTTTCATCCTTAGAATCATCTATCCCCTTTGAATCCTCTGTATCAGTGATATAAGCCTTCATCTTTGGAATCTAGAGCTTATCACAAGACAGAATGAATCAAAAATTTAAGCAATCTAGGAGTCTCAATTTATCTTTCAAAATACTCACATCAAAAAATAAAGAGTTCAAGTCCACTCTTCAACTATATTCATACAGTTTGTTACTGTAGATACACAACTGCTACATTCAATTATTTTAATATTATTTTGAGGCTACAATAAAATTATTACAGAGAAAATTGATTATCCTCCAAAACTCGGTAAGACAAAATAAATTCAACATGTGAAGTTTAGGTGGAAGACTGTCTAATTAATCAACTTAAAATGTATGAGTTATAGTATATACATATAGGAAAATTTACAAAATAGAATTTAACTGGTATGATTTTTATTTACGATGTGTTCTACTTAGGTATTATCCTAGAGGTAAACAAGGCATACCTGTTCAATTCTACTTCTGCAGAAAATCTGACCCCTCTAAAATGGTCAATTTTTAAAAAATATCCTTATTAAACTGGAAAAAGTTTTCCAGTCCAATAATCCTACTTCCACAATTTTTAGATTGTAGAAATTCAGAATCCTAATCCTATCCATAGTCAAATTGAAGACTTTCATGCTGCCACCTTCCCTTACGGAAACTGCTTGGCCTTAAAGGACAAAGTATTTTCATTGCACATTGCTTTGGTGAACATTCATAATTCTCTTCAGGTCCTTTAGCTTGCCATGTGAATAAAATGAAAACACACCACTTTTCAGAATCTTCCCTCACTGGTTGCTTTTGTTTTAGACCAAAACTCTAACTAACTTTTGATGCAAGACTACTTGACAAAGCAGATTAAACACTGGATTTGTCATTAATGATATACAACAATTTAAACTTTCAAAGATTGGTGGATGCAACGGAAATGAAAAAGTATAATGAATTCTGCTGCCAATGTTATGGAATCCCCTCATTCAGAATAGCCTGAGGGACTTGTGCAAATAGGTTCACCAAGAGTAGAACACCATGGCTTTCAAAAAACCAAAACAAAAGATGGTATTTCCACATGCAAGGATCAACTTGAAGAAACGCCAGTTTTCCTAAGCATTCTGGACACAGCTAACCTCTTGCACTAAGTCATTAGTTATTGGTTTAAATATACTAGTAGGGAAAAATAAAATTGGGAGTACATTTGGCCCTTTAGGTACATCCACACCAAAAAAGTATAAAAATAAAAATAAAAATTTACATATTTTAGCATAAAAAGTAGTGAAGTTCACATAGTTTGAGCCTATTGTAACGCCCCTGCCCTGATATGTACTACGAATATCAATCTTATGAGAAAAATATATCAGACATCAAACTTAGCAATTTTCTTAAGAAATAATATGATGCGCAAGCAAGGAAGATCTCTTATATTAACCAGCATTTTAATCAGTAAGCAGAAGCGACTTGTTGGAATACAAACACCACTGAGAGGAGCGGTGAATCAGTGGTTTAAAATACATTTTCAAAACTTGAAACAATTACAAGTTATAAAATTTAACACATAAGCAAGATAGTTAATGAAAAACAATGTGACACAATATTTTAATGTGGAAAACCCCTTAGGGTAAAAACCCACTTTGAATTTGAAACTTTATTGGCCTCTTGGGCAAATCTTTTAGAGCTACAACTCTGGGAAGCACCAACACCCTGTTTTAGAAACACCAACTTCAAGGAACACCAATCCCTTACACCTAAAGCACCAACTTTATGAATACAAGAAGTGCGATAACCCCTCAACAAACAAGTCAAGGATAATAAATAGAATTTTGTATTTAGAAACTATATTTTATCATTAATATCTTGAATCAGTTTTTAGATAATTAATTAATTATTCTATTTGTTTTAACATTAAAAACAAATAAGTAATCATGATTAATTTTAAGCCAATCATATTCATTATTAATTAATAATTTAAGACAAACATGGTTATTATTGATGCAAACATGGTTATTGATTAAATAGGCAAACATGTTTATTATTTAAAATGCTAAACCTAATAATCATATAATAAGGCGAATTCCGATTGTTAAACGCCAAACATAAATGATTAACCGAACCTAAGTTTTAATAAAGGAAAGGAGGTCGATCCACTGTCACAGCATTCCATATACACCCCGCACCACATATAAAATAGCCTTCGCGAGAGAAGAAAGGTCATTGGAAGCAGAGGGGAAAAGGATAGACCAAGCATCGAAGGAGGAGACCAAAGGATAATCAAGCATTCGAAAGAAGAGACAGTACAGTACACAGACCAAGCAAATATCACAGGATAAACACTTAATCATATTATATCAAACAAGATCCCATCTCCAGCACATCCAACAGGAATAGCAAGGAAAGAAGCACACAGAAATCATCTCCAGAAAGGGATAATAGACATAGAGTCACCAGCAGTAAGGTTCAGTACTAATTTGGATGTTAAGACCAAGGAAAGCATCATACTTTGGCACACCAGTAGAAGGAAGCGTAATTCACAAGAACAAGATAGATTGGAGATTTCAAATGCCAGAATAAAGTAGGCAATAAAGAAGAACCTACTCCCCACCCTTGGCAAACTTCACCACAGCAATTATTGAAAGTCATAGAGGCATCCATCATTAAGGGAGAAGAAACAAAGTTGCTGCTGGAGCAGCCATTAACCAACGTCTACACATTCTTCCGTTATAACACTCCCACAACCGCAAGGCAGATAAAGATAGTGTACAGAAATCATCCAATTGCAACTTCTTAAATCCAGAGATCTACCCTTTTGAATCAGATTATTTTGCAAATAAGTCAGGTTTGAGATATATTGAACTAGGAACCATATTGATAAACAAAGACATAGGAAGATCAAAATAACTCGGAATCCCAAAAAAAAAAAAAGAATTAAGGCAGAGATCAGCTATCTCTAAAGGTCAGTACACTAGATAGTATAGGCATATGCATATGAAAGGATCGATTTACCAATTAAGGTTATCCATAAGGCCTAGATTGAGAAATCTTCCAAGAAGTATGGGTAAATCGGAAACAATTATCCATAAGTCTTAGCGAGGAAAGGTATAGTGAGAAGACGATACTTGGTGGAGAGTTTTCCTAGAAATATAAAAGCTATGGAGAATCCTCCCTTAGGAACTAAGTATCTGATCACAAACTCTCGTTAAGAAGGAAGTAATCGGGATTAGGAACTTAGGTTATTCCTTAATTGTTAAATAATGCTATATTTTGATTCATATCTCTACTTGAGTACTAACACCCTTATAGGTGCAGAAGGTAGAAGCGAAAAAACCAACCGGATATCTAAGGGATATTACAAGAAATATCAACCTCCAAAATGAACAAATGAGATATAAAATCAAAGGATCATCTCTATTACAACACAAATCATGAATCACTAGTTTCAACTTCTTGTTGAAAACATAATGCAGGATATACTTCTATTCTCCTCCAAACATCCAATATCCAAAAAAAAAAATTCCATTAAAAGATCTAATCAAATACTGATATAAATGAATGAAGAAGCAATATATAACCCTTCTTCTACATCTGATCAAAACACAAATATGAAAATAGAAACATAAAGCATTACCCTCTTCTTTGCTATTAAAAATATGCTTGCAAACTATTCGGTCTACAAGGAATTCCACAGAAATCCAACAACTTCTATCAAAACCATCTGTTGGATGTTTTAGAGGAATGTATCCTCTACTTATAAACCAAGAAAGTCGAAATTTTGAAGGCAAGTACATACCCCAAACTTCCATTACACCAAAACCGCTCAAAACTGCTAAAATTGTCATAACAATTTGGTAATTGTTTCTGATAAATAGACTTTTTCTCTTTCCATACATGTGTTATGCAAAAACTAACAAAGACCCATTTTAGCTAACTCAGAGACCTTTCCAAAAAGGAATGATAGTTGGGGTCTATTTGATAAAATAGCTTGTTGACTTTCTCATAGACCAAAACTTTTTTTTTATAACCATTTTCTAAACCAATGTGAACATTAAGTGTTAATTGTTTAACACTTAAGTGTTTGTCTTGAATATGTTTTCAACAACATTTAAGGACATCAAATAAGATAATTACATGATGTTAACCATACCATATGCTCATTATAATTACATTATTGACATCAATGACAACAATCAAAGACCAAATACCAAGGGTTTAACATACCCCCCCTTTGGCATTGATGTCAATACCAACTTCCACCTATACATCCATGTGTACCTATATATCATGTATCTATACCTGTATACCTGTATATCCATGTGTACCTGTATATCCTATATCTATACCTGTAGACTTGTATATCCATGTGTACCTATACCAGTATATCCATCATGTAGACATCTTCTTCATTTTTCTCCCCCTTAGACATCAATGACAAAGGAGATATACCAAGGTTTCAATGTACTAAAAGATATGCAAAATATGCTCCCCCTGAAACCTATCACTCATTTATGAACTTATGCAAGAGAAGAGAGGAATAAAACCCCTAATCTTGTTCTTAGCCCTTCAAATATGGCTCTTGAGAGAAGTTTTGTAAATTTGTTAGCCAGTTGATCTGAAGAAGGAAGAAATTTTAATTCAACATTACCATTCAAGACATGTTCCCTTATGAAATGATAATGAACATCAATGTGCTTGGTGCGTGAATGCATAATTGGATTCTTAGAAATACTGAATGCACTCTGATTATCACAATAGATAGGAATTGGTTTAGATATTGTTACTTTCATATTTGATAAAGTTTGAACCATCCAAAGAACCTGTTGACAACAAGAACATGCGGCTATATATTCAACCTCTGCAGTAGAAAGTGTAGTAGATTCTTGCTTCTTACTATGCCAACACACTAGCTTGTTACCCAAGAAAAATGTTGCTCCTAAAGTACTTTTTCTTTCATCTAGAGAACCTACCCAATCTAAGTCAGTATAAGCAACAAATCTGAAGCCATCATGTTTAGGATACCAAATCCCATAATCTAAAGTACGCTGAATATATCAGAAAATTCTTTTAACTACCATAACATGAGATTCTTTAGGTAAAAATTGAAATCTTGCAACCAAACATATAGCATGCATGATATCACGACTTGAAGCTGTGAGATATAGTAAACTACAAATCATGGATCTATAAGTAGTTTGATCAACATCAGGAGAATCATTGTTTTTAGTAAGTTTACATCCTGTTATCATTGGTGTTCCCATAGGCTTACAATCTTTCATATGAAATTTCTTTAACATTTCTTTTCCATACTTAGTTTGGGATAAGAATATACCATTTTCCAACTGAGGAATTTGCAACCCAAGAAAATAGGATAGTTCCCCAAGTATGGACATTTCAAATCCAAATTGCATAAGCTTTAAAAAACCTTGACTTAAAGCATCATCATTGGATCCAAATACTATATCATCAACATAAACAATAACAATGAGAACATCATCACATGTACCATATATGTACAAATTGCTATCAACACCAACTCTTCTGAAGCCATTTTTGATAAGATACTGATCCAACCTAGAATACCAAGCCCTAGGAGCTTGTTTCAAACCATAAAGAGCCTTTTTTAGCGTGTAGACATGATGAGGATAGTCTATGTTTTCAAATCCTTTAGGTTGATCCATATAAACCTTTTCATCAAGATAACCATTAACAAATGTCGTTTTAACATCAAGTTGGTACATTTTAAAGCCCTTGAAAAATGAATATGTAAGAAAGATTCTAATTGCTTTAATTCTAGCCACCAGTGCAAAAGTTTCATCAAAGTCCACACCTTCTATTTGTGCATAACCCTTACAAACCAGTCTAGCCTTGTTCCTTGATATCTTTCCATTTTCATCAAGTTTATTTCTAAAGACCCATTTAGCACCTATTACATTTTTATCTTTAGGTCTAGGTACTATTTCCCAAGTTTTATTCTTTTCAATTTGACTTAGTTCCTCTTTCATAGAATTAACCCAAAACTCATCCATACTATCTTCCTTATATGGTTTAGGTTCAATTTGAGATAACAAACAAAGATTAGCACATTCACTAGATGTAGTTCTTGTTCTTGTTTGAATACCTGCATGTTTATCCCCTATAACTTGTTCTTGAGGATGATACTTCTTCAATCTTGTTCCTGTAGCCTTTGTACCTATGGATTGTGGTGTTTCTATTTGATCTTTTATCTCTTCTTCACCTTCATCAACTTTATTATATGCTTCTTTACCTTCATCAACTTTATTATCTACTTCTTTCAAGTCTTTATCATTGTCTTGTAGGAAAGTATTATCCATTCTTATTTCTTTTTGATCCTGCACAACTTCATCCACTTTCACATGTACACTTTCAATAAATTTATTCAAACTTTTATTAAAACATTTGTAAGCTTTACTTTGAGAAGAATATCCTAAAAAGATTCCTTCATCACATCTTGAATCAAAGATTCCTATTTTATCATCAAAATTCTTAACGAAGCATCTACTTCCGAAAATTCTAAAATGCATAATAGATGCAAGATGTCAATACCATAACTCATAAGGAGTGTACTTAGTTTTTACCCTTAGTTGTGCCCTGTTTAAAATATATACTGCTGTTTGAACTGCTTCTTTCCAATACCTATTTGGTACTTTAGATTCATCTAACATAGTCCTTGCCATTTCTTTCACTGTTTGGTTCTTTCTCTCAACAACTCCATTTTGTTGAGGTGTCCTAGATGCTGCATATTGTCTTTTGATGCCATTTTTTTCACAATAATCAACAAATTCATCTGAAGTAAACTCACCAACTTTATCTGATCGTAAGCATTTAATCTTCATGTCTGACTCATTTTCAACCATTTTCCTAAAAATCTTAAACTTGTTAAATGCCTCTGGTTTATGCTTTAAGAAGGTTACCCATGTCATTCTTGTATAACCATCTATGAAAAGCATGAAATACTTTTCACCATTTAACAACATTGTCCTTGTAGGACCACATAAATCAGTATGTACTAATTGCAATGGTTTAGAAGCAAATATTCTTTTGAAGGAAAGGATGCCTTTGTTTGTTTACCATGTTGACACCCTTCACAAATAACATTCTCTGGCTTACTTATACATGGCATACCTCTTACTTTTTGATGCTTACTAAATTTTACCAAGTTGTCAAAATTCAAGTGTCCAAACCTTTTGTGCCATAACCAACTTTCATTCACCTGTTCAATAAGACAAACATCTTCATGATTGTTAGTATTTGTGATATCTTTTAAATTGTATACATTCCCTTTAGATCTTTTAACTGATGCAACCAACTGTCCAGATTTTAACTTGATTTGGCAACCATGGTCATCAAAAACAACTTCATGTCCATGATCACAAATTTGACTAACACTTAGAAGATTGTACTTTAATCCATCAACATAATACACATCATGAATGAACATTTTGTCACTAACCATCAAAGAACCCAAACCTTTAATTTGCCTTGAAGAATCATCACCAAAACTAACATTGCCACCTTTGTAGTTAATCAATTTGTCAAACTTCCTTCTATCTCTTGTCATGTGTCTAGAACAACCACTATCAATTATCCCAAAGTCCTTTTCCTCCGAATGTAGAGCCATTTGAACAAACATAGACTTATTAATCTTAGGCCTCCATATTTTAGTCACTTTAGTATCAAATTCTTTATCAACTTGTAGACTAGCATAAGATTGATCATTCTGAATTGACTTAGTTTTGCAATTACTCATAACATGACCAAAGACACTGCATTTGTAACATCTTAGACCATTCATTTTAGGAAAGGAATAACCAAAATGAAACTTTCAATACCTCCTTGACATGTATCTGCAATTATTTATTCTATGTCCATATCGATGACACATGAAGCAATACCCATCAAAGAAAGAAGTGAACATATTTGAGTATCTTTTACCCATGAATGAAGTGTTTGATATAACCTGATTTTTATCATTAGAAATCCGATTAAAATCTGCATTTTTATCTGCATTTGAAGTGGTAGCATTCTGATTTGTATCCTTACTTTCAAATTTAAATATCTTGAATAAAGATTTATCTTTCTTGTCACTAGAAAATTGTCCAAGTTCAAAACCAATTCCTATTAGACCATCAGTTCTTCTTTGTTTCCTTAACATATCATCCAAAGTAGTGTTCTCATATTTTTCTAGCTTTCTTCTATATGATACTACTTCATTCATTAACCTTGTACATTCCCGATCTTTAGAACTTAACTCTTCCTTAGTGACAAAGACAATTCTCTTTTGTTCCTCAACTTGTAATTTCAATTCTATAACTTGTCGATTTAAGTCCTTAGTTTTTTTTTCAAAGTTCTTTTTTTTCTTTTAAGAATTGGTTTTCTTGAACACTTAAATTCCTTTTTAGTTCCTTGATCTTTTTAAGTGCATAAAGAAATTCATGTTCTAAATCAGCCTCAACAAGTTCAACATCATCATCACTATCTGATTCTTGACAAGTAGTTTCTATAGCCACAAATGAAACTTCATTTTCATCACATTAAAAACTACTAGATTCACTATCTGATACATCAGCAATCAAACTCTTCTTCTTCTTAAAGGACTTCTTTTTATTATAGAATTTCTTTTTACTTAATTTCTCTTTCTCGTCATCTACTTCATCATGACTATTATAAGGACATTTAGATGCAAAGTGTCCTATTTTGCCACAATTAAAGCATTTGAAAGAAAGTTATTTACCTGCTCCTTTATTAAATTTCCTTGATAAATGCACTTCAAGAACATCAGATCTTCTGATTCTGACAAGACTTGTTCCACTTTCTTTTCCACCTTGAATGCTGATTCTTTGCTTGTGGATTCCTACTTACCAAACTTTCTCATTTCATAAGCTCCAAGTGCTCCATGAATATCTTCCATTGTATACTAGTTAATATCTCTAGTTTCTTCTATAGAACATATCTTAAAATCAAATTTATCAGGAAGAGATCTCAAAACTTTCTTTACAACATCAATATCATCAATTTTATCACCAAGTCCTCTTATGTCATTTACAATTTCATCTATCTTAAAGAGATACTCTTCTACCCTTTCATCATTTACCCATCTTAAGGTCTTCAAATCTTGATTTCAAATGTTGTATCTTGGCTTCTTTAACTCTATCATTACCATAATATGTGTTTTTCAATTTGTCTCATACCTCTTTAGAAGAACTGCAATGCATTACCTTAACAAAAACATCTTTAGATAAACTATTAATGTAACAAACAAATTTTCATAACCAAATCTTAAGATCTATATCTTCTAACGTTTACAAAGTAACTGATTCCATTTCATACGACAGAGACTCCTTTTAACAATAACAGGAAATAACTGTATTAATATTCGGTTAAACGACTATTACTAATCCAACTGTATTTTCATGTTCAGCTGATATAACGAGAAACATATTCATTGTAAAGAATTTAATCGTTCCTATCTGAAAACATATTCAGCTGAAAAATAAAGCAACGACTATCTTCCTTAACTAAAATCATCTTAACTGAAAATATTCTTATTCAAATTTAGATGGCAATTAACTACCCTAATTGAAATAAAAAGACTATCTACTATTCATGCTAAATGATTAACTAGTAAAAGCATGAAAAACATACAGTAATAACGGAGGATCCTTTATCTAGTTGTGCAAGCTTTGGCATTGGTGAGAGGAGAAGCACTAACATAGGCTTAACCTCCCAACCTCGGACCATACTTATCCCCACACATCCTAACATATTAGAATGGCCCTTCCTACCTCGAGATCGGGCTTAGGATGTTCTTTAGTCCAACCATTTGAGTTACCAGGTGGTTTTGAGTGCCCAATCAGTTATAACTATATAACTGATGTCTACGGACATCAAGTGATCATAGAATAGCACATATGCCTATAAACTACCTTGGCCAAGGATTTTCGTTTGGGTTCAACGACCCGATCACCACCACTTGACTTGACAATAGATTCCATTACAGGGACAACATGAGCTATTAAGTGTTTCATTACTTAGTTATTCATATCTGATTTCGTTCTTGGTTCTTGCAAGTTAACTCCACTTCTTCGCCATTTCAATGGCTTCTTTGCCAGTGCATACTAGGTGCCTGAAAGATTATGATCATTCTGTTTTACTTACACCTCTTCACCATTTCATGGCTTCTTTGCTAGTGAATTCCTTGATGTCTATAAGATTATGAGCATTCAGTTATTATTTACACCTCTTCACCATTTCATGGCTTCATTGCTGGTGAATCCTAAGTGTTAGAGAATCTGAGTATTCTGATCTTTGTTTCAGAAATTATGATAGCATGGTTATTGATGTTGATTCATATAATCATTTAAATTTCTACAACTACCATTCGATTTCATAAATGATGTTACAATCACATAGATAAAACTAAAAGGATCTTCAATGAACTCTATGAAATGCAGAAGAACATCAGCAAGGTATTTTGTGTTAAAACAATGTATAGTCAGCTACAGTCAGACTTATATTTAGAAAAAGAAGAATTATGAAATACAAAGGTATGTATTGTATTAATCATTGTCCTAGCCTTGTAAGGCCAGATGCAGTCGAACTTATACTCAAAAAAGAAAGGAATTATGAAACACAAATGCATGTATTCATGACCTGAGATTGGGCTTGAGGTTAGTCTGGACATGGCTCCTCCCATCCTCGACCAGAACTCCTATTGGCTATTTGTCTCACCTTCTGGTTTGAGACTTGATATGCAGATTGCAAAATGTTGGCGGTGTAAGGGAAAAACATTGTAATATTGGTTGTGTAGTCGGAAAGAATGTTTCAGCTAGAAATGAATGTTCTCAGCTTGAAATGGGAATGTAGCAAACAATGGAAAGAGATGTCGTATGGGTCGGTTCACGGCTTCTCTTAAAAGCTAGCCGTGACTTTTCGGCTTCTATCGATTTCAAGAAGTCCATTCGACTTCCAAAAACATTAATTTGATTTTAAAATGAAAAAAATGAAGAGGGAAAAGAAATAAAGAAAAAAGAGGAGTTGAAGAGTTATAATTTCACTTTATTGTTATTATAATACATTCTTATACACATTCACATAAGTATATCAATGAGGTGACATCATTAAATTATGTTACTTTAATTTATTGGTGTCATTTCATTTTTATATTAATGTGTTCGTATGTAAGTATTTATTATAATGATATGATAAAAATTATTAAACAAATCTCTTGAGGTATGTATAATATTTTAAATTAGTTTATTTTATGGTTTTCCTATATTGTTTCCTTAGTAGCTCATACAGGTCCCATAATGTAACCTGTGGACAAGTCATTGTATTCCTTCCAAGGAAGTCTAAGGTCATACCTACCGATCCTAATGATTGAACCAAATGAACATCCCATTCTGATGATCAGATTTAGCAATGTTTCCCCTCTCTTCAATCTTCTGCTCCAATCACCCATGAAAATACTTTTGCCATAATAATAATTCCATAGCAATTCAAAATAAAACATATTAATCGCTAATTTAAATCAAACAACTGCTAATCAACAATTAGTTCAACATACATAAATAACCAACTCATTTCGCATGATCATGAAAAGAAATAATTTGTTACCGACCATATCATCAACAGTAAGTACAACGTATATAAATAACTAACTCATTTCACAGAATCATGAAAAGAAATAATTCATTAAAACAACAAATATGATCAAAAAAAAATTAGGGCAAAATTTGGGATGTAACGGATAAGTATAGCAAATTTAGCTTTCATATCAATTTCATACTTCCTCTTTTCATTACGATTTGTAGGTAAAGTATTAGGAACTTTATAACCATTAACAACTGAAGCTCAAACGTCAACATTAACAGATAACAAATATGTTTGCATCATTACTTCCCAAAAAGCATAATCTCATCCATCAAAAAGAGGAAACTTTGAAGAACTACCTTGAGCCATAAACCAAAATCTACCCAAAGGTGTTAAACTTGATATAGGGAACCTTGCTCTGATAACACTTGTTGGAATACAAACACCACTGGGGGGGGGGGTGAATCAATGGTTTAAAATACATTTTCAAAATTTGAAACAATTGCAAGTTATAAAGTTTAACCCATGAGCAAGATAGCTAATGAGTAACAAAGTGACACGATATTTTAACGTGGAAAACCCCTTAGAGTAAAAAACCACTTAGAATCTAAAACTTTATTGGCCTCTTGGGAAAATCTTTTAGAGCTACAACTCTGGAAAGCACGAGCACCTTGTTTTAGAAACACCAATTTCAAGGAACACCAATCCCTTTCATCTGAAGCACGAACTTGAAGAATACAAGAAGCACCAACTTCAAAAATGAACAAATGAGATATAAAATCAAAGGATCATCTCTGTTACAACATAAATTACTAGTTTCAACTTCTTGAAAACATAATGCAGGATATAGTTCTATTCTCCTCAAAACATCTAATATTCAAAAAAAAAATTCCAGTAAAAGATCTGATCAAATACTAATATGAATGAATGAAGAAGAAATGTATAACCCTTCTTCTACCTCTGCTAAACTTCTAGAATGAAAATCAAATCACAAATATGAAAATAGAAACATAGAGCATTACCCTCTTATTTGCTGTTAAAAATCTACTTGCAAACTATTCGGCCTACAAGGAATTCCACACAAATCCTGCAACTTTTGTTAAAACCACTTGTTGGATGTTTTAGAGGAATGTATACTCTACTTATAAACCAAGAAAGTCAAAATTTTGGAGGCAGGTACATACCCCAAACTTCCATTAGACCAAAACCGCTCAAAACTGTTAAAATTGTCATAACAATTTGGTAACTATTTCTGATAAACAGACTTTTCCTCTTTCCATACATGTGTTATGCAAAAACTAACAAAGACCTATTTTAGCTAACTCAGAGACCTTTCCAAAAAGGTATGATATTTGGGGTCTATCTGATAAAAAAGCTTGTCAACTTTTTCATAGACCAAAACTGTTCAACACCATCCTGGAAATCTTCTCTTCTAATAAAACATTGTTTTTTATTTACTCATATTCGGGAGTGTCATCCAAATTAATTTCATCAAAGAATTTACACAATTTAGACTTTACCTCTTCATTGTCCGCTCCAACTTCATTTTTATTACCATCCATACCTCCAAAGAGACATGCTTCAATTGCAACCTTAATCTTCTCTTCTTCCTTCTCTTGCATGAGTATCCTTTCTTCTTCTACAATCATTAGATATTTAACTGTCTTGTTTCTTAATGTCTTCAACAAGACACATTGATGTCTTAACTTCTTTTGGGTCTAATCAATTCAAAGCATACTCCTTAATAATTTAGATCTTGTACCAATTGTTTACTTGAAATTATACAAACTTCTGCATTCTATCTACCTTCTCTTGCATTACCTTCAATGGATTCATAATGTACCTTTCCTCATCCTTAATTATACTGTAAGTTTTTACTTTATTATCATGCATAGGGTTTCGATAATATTGCCATGGTCGACCCAAGTGGGTATGGCCGTCATCCATAGGCATCACATCACATATTACCTCATCTTTGCAATTACCAACATGTAAAACTTACTAAGCATTGTTCACTCCCTAGAAGTCAATAGCCCTTTTGCAACAAAAAAGCCTAGTATGGGTTTGTATGCTTCATTTTCTGCAACTTATCTACACTACCATTCCCTATGAAAACAAACCATCTCCAATGTCCTCTTGCTTCGTTGATTGCATTAGCCCATAGTGGCCCTCGTAGACTCAGTCAGTGGTTAGGGGGTCTTAGTTGGCAGAACCGAAGGCAAATTCTGAATTCAAAGGACAAGAGTGTTCAGGATTGCTCCTCGTTTCGGTCAGTTTTGCACACTTACTATTTAACCGCCACAGAGGTAAAAGTTGTTATATTTATTCAATTTTCAGATTGGTTGTATAATGATTTATTGGATTTAAAAGAGTGGCTGTCAGGTTTAAAGTTATGGAATATAACAGATATCCCTTTATGGAATATGTCAGATTCAACATAACAGATACATGACTCGTATATGAAGCTGGCTTGCAATCCAGCGATGAAAATCTTGGCTCTTGTATTTGAAATGGAACCCAGAGATTCTTCATTACACTCCTCTTACACATAAAGGAAAATTTTGATTTAAAAAGGCAAACATGAGATACGTTTTCATAATCTTGAATATTGGTTATTGCTAGAAATAAAGTATGATATTATTTGGCATCTTTGACTGATTAATATTTTATCGTTGCAGCTGCAACAAGAAAGGCGATAGGTTTCTTTAGGAGATGTTAGATTCAGAGGGAGACTTCATAATTAAGAGGGAGTTCTAATGGAATCCCCTTCATTGTTATACATGCTTGTGATGCTCGTTGTATTTGTATGACTTGACTTAAATGGAACTGAGTCTCATTTTGTTATGCCTACTTCTATCCTGTGTGAATAAATGAGATTGTAAAACCAGCTACGATAACTCTTTCACTATGCGAAAGTGAACATCATGTTGAGAGAGTTGTGATGGGAGTTGGATGTCATGTTGAGAGATTCCATGACAGTTCACGCTGAGAGAGTTCATGATTAAAGGCTTAGTTGTAAGTCTTACAAATCTGTCATGTTGAGTGATTCCATGATTATTAACAATGAGTGATTGTTACAAGTTTTCATGTTGAGTGATTCCATGATTATTAATGAGTAATTGTTACAAGTTTTCATGATTCCATTGTTACAAGTTTTCATGTTAAAGTGTTACAGGGTTTCATGTTGAGTTGATTCCATGGATATGATTGATTGTTATAGGTTTTCATGTTGAGTGATTCCATGAATATGAGTATTTGTTGCAGGTTTTATGTTGAGTGATTCCATGAATATGAGTAATTATAACAGGTTTTTGATGAATCTTATAGGATAAATGGGATGAGATTTTATCATTGACATTTTGGTTGCAATCTTGTACAATTGTTCAACTAAAGATCTCTCTCTAGCTAAGAGGGAGTGTTGAAGATGGTAGCTGTGATAAAGATATTTATCCTTGGAAATATGGGCGTTATTACCGTTATTGTCATCTTCAACTGAAAAGGTCACTTAGAGTTTAATTTGTAATATTAAATGTAAATAACATCTGTCATTCACATGCATTGAGGCATGAATATCCAAAGAGTTATAATTAATTATAGTAGTTATGGGAATCTCAAGAGACCTTCGGTTATAATGTGAAGAGTCTCTCCTATTGCTATATATTTGCATCAAGCAAAGGATATTGTACACTCAAATATTTCATTATCAATAAAGATATATTTCTGTTGTGTGGTTGGGTTTTTCCCTTCATTCTTGAAGGTATTTCCCAGAATATTTCTAATGTTTATTGGTTTAGTTTTGCTCCTTATTGCTGTTTATCACCATTGATTTCTAGGCTAAAACTGGACTAACCGCTAGCCTTCCCCTTCAAGATTTGTGACATGGTTTAACCACCTCCTCTATTCTATAAGTCTAGTGGTTGTATCGAGCATTAGAAAGTCGATCTTTTGGTGCAACGGAAACTCTAGCTTGTAACAAGCGGTATCAGAGTTTGGCCACAAGTTCGTATCTCCTCGAGTAATGCTGAGGGGAGAATTATTGGACTAACCACTAGCCTTCCCCTTTAGGATTCGTGACATGGTTTAACCAGCTCCTCTGTCCTATTAGTCTAGTGGTTGTATCAAGCATTAACAGGTCGATCTTTTGGTGCAACGACAACTCTAGCTTGTAACACAAGCTACCTTCTTGAATCCTTGCTAACTTTTCTTCCACTTTGACCACATATTGGTAAGCTCATTCTACTATCCTTATCATTACCAAAATAAGTTCATCTTGAATTGAAACACATAATCCATTCACATACCTTGCCATCTTCTCCCCATCATCTTAACATTTTTAGCCTGTATACCAAGCCTATTAACTTCTTTGTTGTACTACATGATAAACTCCTTTAAATCTGGTTTTTGCCACTTCTTGAATGATAATCAACTAGCAACAATTTCAATTTCAATTTAATTACCAGTTTTCTTTCAATTTCAATTCGATTACTATTTCATCCCATGATCTTTCTTTTCTTCTTTCCTTGCATTTGTCTTTCAATTTATAGTTGATCCCACCATAGGGATGAATGCCAATTTCAGCCTCATACATGCATATTTCAACTCCTTGCTATCTTCAACAGGTTCAAAATATATATACTTGTCCATCTCCAAATCATGTCAATGAGTACTGGATTCAAACTACTATATAGCTTGGTGAATCCATTCTTGACTTAATACCCGAATTTGACAACACTAGTAACTATCTTATCAATCATCAACTCCTTTTCAAACCTTAGTTCCTCAACTTCATCTTTTCTGACATCTTCTATATCCACTCATCTTTGTTGTGCCATTTCCATAGCTTCTAATTGTGTTGTTATTTCTCTCAACATCTCTCCAACCATTATGTCATCCCCTTAGTGTGTTCGTCAACCACCACACCATCTATATGCCATCTATTCAAGTTATTTGTCGTTGCAGGTTTGCGCTCACCTATTCTACCCACAACAAATTTCATTTTAAAATACCATAACAAGAACCCCACTATGACTACTGATGTAGCTCAACAAGAGAGACCCCTTAGATGGAGCCTTCAAAAATTTCCTAAACCTTATTATCAAGAACTCATCAAGAGGGAAGTTTTGTAATTTTGGAAGTAAGAAATCAGTAACTAGCAAAACAGGGAAATACCACTATTTCACAAATAACATATTAATGGGGAGCAAAACCGCGACATTTTGCTATTTGGCAAGATACTTTGCAAAGGCCTTGCAAAATCGCAATTACACAAACATGGTCATGGAAGCCTGTGAAGTGGCGAAATTTCTCAAAATCGCAACTAATAAGCTAGAGAGCTTAGACTAAGCGAATTTTTTAGCAGCAAAGTTATGGATTGTAGTTTTGGAACCCATCGGGTAAGAGGCATGCAAAAGAGAAAAATGGTGCTCTGTCATAACATCTTGAAAAGTACAAACTTGCAATTTAATGTCTGATCAGATGTGACAATTTTAGAGCACAAATGAATGTGAACATGTGTGGAATGTCTTTAAAGGGAAATTCAAACTTAAAGAGCATTAAATACATATGTTATATTACACGAGCATGCTAGGTTGATATTGAAGAGCACACGATCATACTGAGAGGGGGGGCGAATCAGTATAATAACAACTTTTACAATTTTAAACTTTAATCCAAACAATTAACTTCAATGCTGAAATGAACAATTATGCACATGTACGCAATAACACAAGATTTACGTGGCAACCCAACGTGGGAGAAAACCAAGGCAAATAATTTACTTTTATACGTAAACTTAATCTTTTACAGATTGGTTTGTAGGCTCCAACCTACTAGAGGCCACAACCTCTATGTTTATGAGCACCGACTCACTGGAAGCTCCAACTGTTACATCCCAAATTTTTTATCTTTTAAAATAATGTCATAGCCGTTGTAATCATTGGTTAGATACTCCTAATATCATGATCTAGTGAACTGGAAGTTGTGATTTACCAATTTGATTCATGTGAAAATGACTTGTTATTTGATTTATGTTATTTTGACAAAAAAGAATGTTTATATTTTAATATAAGGATTAGTGGCGATTAGCCATTGTGACAGTTATCAGTTATTTTGTTTTATTGATATTTTAATTTAAATGGAGGAACACATTATTGTGGAAAATGCAATTTGGTTGTAGGAGCAGACGAACTGGGGGAAGCATTGTCAAACGGGATTCAAGGAATGGGGCACCAATTTAGTCCATCATCAGACTATCAAGTATGGTCTCTAACTACCTTGATGAAGGATTTAGCGACTAGGCAACAAAGTATACTTTGGATAGTCATGAGCTACTTGGTCAATTTTATAACAAGAGAAATAATAATAAACCTTTAATATCATGAAAGAATTATTACCTCTTTTTCTTTTATGAGACTGTGGATGTGGTCAACATTTTAGACTTCTCATATATATATATATGATGCCACCATGATACTCTAATAATGTCTATGACTTGCACTTACATGTATATATAAGTATATGCATGCGTATCTAGAGAGAATATAATGATAAAAAGAAATTATATCTACTCTCAAAATTACATATGCATATAGATATATGGATATGTAGGTACAATCCTAGAAAAAAAAATCAAAAGCATGATGACATAATATTATATATATATATATATATATATATATATATATATATAAACATTATATTGTTTAAGATTATGGAGAAAATATATACTTCTTTATGTTTCCAAAACATGAGCGTTGCCACCCTTTAGCGGCATTATTCTTTTTTAAAAATTGAATTTAAGGTATTCTTGTAACTGCAAATCGAGCTCCTTCGTGTAACCGCAGTGGGAATCTATATTTCCAGTCACCGCAACTGAGAGAGCACTCTCTCTCGCGCATTCTCTCACTTTCCTTATTGCATACAATTATCTCTAACCAAATTCTTCTTATCTCTCATCTAATAACAGATGCAGAATATCGTAACAGTAATGAAATATTGAGCCGCTCGGGTGAAGCCATATCTTACATAGTGGTTGCTACCGCACCAATGACTTGCCTTGCTTCTCTCTGTATCCAGGTCATGCATTTTTCTCAAATTCTTCGCATTATGTGTAATGTCTTACAATTCAAGAAAGCTCCTTTTATTCAAATGCAATGTTAGCATTGAGCACAATTATCATCTGAGAAGCTTTAG
Source organism: Cupressus sempervirens (assembly GCA_028749045.1). NCBI lineage: Eukaryota > Viridiplantae > Streptophyta > Pinopsida > Cupressales > Cupressaceae > Cupressus > Cupressus sempervirens. The sequence goes on from CM053783.1 coordinate 451,978,436, forward strand.
CTTTGCTCCTCATTCTTTTTTTTATCATATTATGATAAGTTCATATTCATAAACATCAAGTACATGGCCGTAAGGATGAAGTGCCATAATTTTGGGAAAAGGAATGCCTAGCCAATGAAATCATATAGTACTTTTATGTTGTGTAAAATCTGCCTTGAAATATCTTTGGTTTTTCTCTACTAATTGTATGTACCAGTTGTGATCGATTTTCAAAATGGTTTCACAAACATTTCTGATTTAAAAGAATCTCATGATTATCAGCAATCTTCTAAGATGCACCCAAGGCCCTAAGATGCACCCAAGGCCGAAAGAGCCAAGTGTAAATGGGTGAAGAGGAGAGGAATCTTGCAAGGAAAAAGGAAAAGAAAACTAATATTCAATGTCTTAAATATATGATCAATTAAAGAAAGAGATTGCATAAGTCCAAGTCAGCTCATGATTGTCCAAGATGTAATCAGTTGTCGAGTCTAGCGGTGGTGATCGAGTTGTTTAATACCCACCTAAATCCTTTGCCAAGGTAGTATAGAGGTATGCTTTCCATAAATGATCACTAGAGGTCAAGAATGCTAGCTAACAGAGGAAAGGTTGACGGAGTAATTCCTTAGCCTTGTCTATTGCTTAGCCGACATTTTAACAACGGTATGCTCAGGATGGTAGGACTATGGTGCCCCTATCCATCCCAGGGTAGGGAGGACCTTTCTCATAAGAGATTGTGTGGGGATATGTTAAGGTCCACAATTGGGAGGTTAAGCCTATGTCAATGCTTCTCCTCTTTGTCAGATACCAAGGCTTACACAACACACTATTAGTTAGTTCAGTTAACTCAATATGTATCATAAATCTTTTACTTGTACGTACCTTTATATTACTTGTAATGCATAGTCGTAGATATGGTTGAATTCATTTGTATCTTTTAAGATGAAATTAGTTATGGAAGTTAATTTAGTTGTCTTTCATATGAAATGGATATAGTCGTTATTTAATTTAGATTTATAGGTATCATGTATTGTTTCTCAACTGCTTCATGTCATTCCGTTATGATAATTTGGTTATAATCCTAGAATTTGTACTTTATTTTCAGCTTACTAAAAATGGATGTTACACCAACTCCCACACTTCGCAGGCTCCGACCTATTGGAAGCACCAACCTCCGTTGTGTTCTTTGTGAGAACCAACCCAATACACTTAAACTTATTTTCCACCTTGGCGATGTTTCTTCCTCAACTGATGATGGATACATTATAAATCTCTTCATTGAATCTGTTATACATTACCCTCTTATCTCTTCCTTCTTATATATATATATATATATTTTTTTTTTTTTTTTTAATATTCAATTCTTGTTCTCAAATTAATATATATATCAGATATAAATCTGCATAAATATTTATATATTCTGCACCTTCTTTTAAGTTTCTTCATTTTAATTCTTCATTCCTCATACTTCACCGCTCTCCTTTCATCTTATTATTTATGCAATAAATATATGAATCAGATTAAAAATCTGATTAAATATTTCTTCTTTTTCTCTTTTATATTTTTCTTCTCATTCTTACTTCACACCTTTCTTTGAGCATGACTCAAGTCACATTTATATCTTAAACATTATAAGATATGACTTTCCAAATATAAAGTGGCATGTCCTTTAGAAATAAATTACACCTTTTCTTAGTCATAATCGCACATTTGCATTTAACAAATCTTTCTCAACATTATTGATTTTTTAATATTAATATACCTTCCTTTCAGTCAGTGGTGGAAGTCTTCAATTGAGTTTATTTAAACATTTAAATCTTTTTCTCACGATACCATCTGATGGTGTATATTGTTCAATGATTTCCAGCACACAAATTTCTTATTTTATTTTAAGCAGAATCTGATATTCAAAACTCCATATCGATGATCTTGTTTTACTTTAACCCGTTTCTCCTGTCTTTCAAAAATAAAACTCGCAGGCTGTATATCTGCTTGAGTTGTGGTGACATTTTGTGAATTCTGCATCTGTCTATCACACATTCAAACCGTTTCAAGTCCTGACAGCACTTCAATAATGACATGGCTTGATATGGTCGGTTTTATTCGATAGTTTATATAAATCTCTTTGCCCTCACTTCTCCTTGCTGAAATAATATTGCTGCTGTAGAATATTATGGATTTTACCACTACCATGTCCTCCTCTCTTTGTTCTCCAGCGATCTGCAAATCTATATTCCACTGCTAGATTTACTTTCAATGCCCAACTTAGGCAATACCCCAACTGGATAATACTTCAATGACAGCTGCTCTTTGCATGCATAGGATGGAGCATATTATGACTACTGAATATCATTTTGTCCATATATCTTTCAGTCCCCGATGGCTCTCTAGAATAGGATAAGATAATGCTGCAGCATATACAGTGTCCCATAGTCTCATACATAGGGATCATTACATTGCCTTATATATTCCAGACATCCGTTGTGGTTTGTCTCACTCTTTGCCAATTCTTCCAACATCGTTTTGAAGGCTTCTTCATATGGCTGGATTGCTTGAACGTTATTTAAAATCTTATTACTGTCTGACATATTTTGGATTCTTTATAAATTTCCCCCATGTTGTTTGTATATTGCTCTTGAATTAATTAATCTTTGGTATACGATGGCTTTTCAATAAACTCCAGTGGCATATAATCTTCCTGCAGCTTATGAAATATAAACCCTTCAATAATCTCCAGATATTGCAGCTGTATTAAAAAATATGCTTCTTATAAAACTTCAGCTTTATATTGCTTGAGTCCTTATCATGGTTTCTCTATCTTTCATCCTCACAATCTTAGACAGACTTGGACCATATTCTGTGATGCACATTAGAGGAATGCTTCTTTTAGATTTATGTTATTTCTGCACTAAGTATTGAAATCGTTATCTTTGAAAGCTGAGCTCTATTTAAATGATATCCCTGTATAATATTTTTATATGTATGTTCATCCTGGTTGGCAGACACAATATTATTTGGGAACTCCCGTAATGAAATGGTTGTCCATGCTTAGTTATGATCTCCAACTCTCCATAATACATTCATACAATATCTGATATTAATGTCTGCAAAATATTAATTCATCTATTGTATCGGGTTGCATATCTCTACTGTTACACTTCGGTTTCTTTCTTGCTTTTTAATTAACAATCACTGCACACCAGTTCAACACATGTATTTGCCAACCTGAATATTATAATTGTTGCTGCTTAGAGATTCTTTGTTTTAGATGCATACTAATGATAACTTGGTAAGCACAGACATGTGGTCAATATGTTGCCCAACATTTAATGCTTTACTGTGAATATTAAAGGTTCAGTCTCCATGTATTTTATCATAAAATATAACCATTAGATACTTTACTTCATATTTATGTCATTCTCAGTATATTGTATAGAACCTTGGTCAAAGTATTTCTTTCACGCATATATATATCCAACTCCATAGGCCTCTTGTTGATACTTCATAATTTCCATCTCAATTTTGACATTTATTATACTGATGAAAATTCAATTAAAGTATCTTGAACTAAATGTAATAATATCAATGACAATCTCAACAGAGCATCTTTGACATCAATGACAATACTTTCAACAGATAGCACTGTGGAAAATCTTGTAGCGCACAGATCGGAGATCTACCATCATTACGTCATGTTTTCAGATGGTGAAGTTGCAAAATGGGATTCATCACCCTTACCAATATCCCGAGTGAGATATTTACTAATGAGGGCTTGGCATCTAACAATAAAATTCCAACTCTCTAAACCTTTTGGGAGAGTCTTCATCCTAAAAATGGAAAAGAGATCAGCAACATTAAGATACTTGTTATGCATAATTTTAGCCCATTTGTTATTTCTTTCAACAAAGAGGCGCCATATCAGTTTGGCCCCTAGTGCTTCGTTTTGCCAATATAAGTTTTTAATGCCTAAACCTCCAGAATCCTTTGGTTTACAAATGTTTTCCCATCTCATGAGGGCAAGTTTTTTGGTGTCCTCACAATCACTCCAGAGGAAGCTTCTAAGTATTGCCTCAAGCTTCTTGTTGATATGCTTAGATAGAGGAAGGCAAGATAATAGATAAATTGGGATAGTGGACAGAACTGATTTAGTCTTGGTGATTTTGCCAACTCTTGAAAGCCATTTATCTTTCCAACTGCCTATCCTAGTCTCTAATCTATCCGAAATATTCTGCCATACCTTATTGGATTTGCTAGCTTTTTCTAACTCAATACCAAGATATTTGTTTGGAAAAATTGATTTCAAGATACTTGCATTTAGTAAAATGTCCTCTTGGATCAACACTGTCGTTGAAATATTAAATTTGATACAGACACTTGATTATCAAAGTTCTCATGCTACATGTTCTTTGTCTAATTAGTCTTCTTTGGCTGAACTTAAATACAATTAGACTAGCGTTTTGTATTTGAAGTTCTATGTCCGATGGTTGATAGTAGCACACATTGTCTCCATAGAGTTTGATGCTATGGTTTGATGATAACAAATTAATAAGTTGGGCGTTGTTTGCCCGAAATTGGATAAGGAACTGGTCTTGTCTATTTCATTAAAATTGGTATCCTATTGTAGTTGGTGAAATTCATTCCTATATTCATTTGTATATCAATGAACCATTCACATTCATAATTTTTATTTTCAAGCACACTAAAGCATTTTGACACAATTCGATTTCTCTTGAGAACCACTTGCCATTCCAAGAAGAATCACCCAAGTTTTCTATAAGAAAGTCTACAATAAAAAGCATTGAACCAATCCTCAAGGTTAAGGTGTAAGTCCACCCACCTAGGTTTTGCAGAGCCTAAAGAGCAAGGGAATTTGTTCTTTGAGGATCATTCCCATTCGTTGTCCAAAATAGTGTTGGACATCCCAGCATTGAGTAGGCAAGCTCACAGGATTTTAAACCAACAATTTGAGGCACCAACACACTCAATGGGTATCATTCATTGCAACTAATGAACCACTCTAGAACATTTAGAAATCCATCATAAAAGAACTTTTGATACTGCAGTAAAATTAAAACAAGCATTGTCATTTCTTGCAGAAAAACTAGCAAAATTTATTGAACTGAAGTAGAGAACATTTCTACAATTTGCCATAAGCTATAGGCAGCATGAAGTCAAAAACTAGCTTCCTCAAACTAGATATTGTCTCGAGTACTTTCATGACTATAGGCAAATTGCAAATTAGCATATAAATAATAAAACCTCCAAGTCGGCATTACACCTTCATTAACAAGCATTTATTTCCATTGGCATCACAAAACATGAGTGCAAGAATGTTTTCTCTTCTATTGTTGCTCTATGATCTTCAATATACACCAACTTGAACTCTCTATCCTTTCTCCTTCCTTGGTATATTTTTTCTTGCTCAATTTCTCCTCATTTTGGGATTCTAAACTACTAGACAACCCTCCCTTACAATGTGGCATTCAGTAGCCAGTAACTCTTCACGATGATTTCATTGTAACTCCTCTCCTTCCACTCAATTGCCAAGTGTCTCGAAAAAAGTATAGTCCGGAGTAGGGGCATTTGAAATTTGAATTTGGAACACAAGATGGCAATACTTTTCTCACTAATATGGTTGAGTGTTTGATATTTGCTTCCTTCAATTTGACTTCAAATTTCAAATTTTTGAGCATTTTAAACTCGTCAACTTAAAAATTTAAGCTTCTGATTTTCAACTTAACAATTTTATTATTTCAATGAATAAGAGTTGTGCAAAAAGCACCTGGAAATAGCACCTCCAAGAAGACGAAATAAACACAACAAAACGAATCAATAGAAAAATCTAATCTTTTTGTGTGATGCAAGATTACCAATGAGAATGGATGTACCTACATCACAACCCTTGGTGCAAAGCAATTTTGTTAATGTCAAAGAATCATATTGTTACACTCCTAATTTAAGAGCACATACATTGAAGCACATTCATTTATCTTGAGTACAGTAGAGGCTTCTTGGGTGTATACCTTCTCATCACTCAATCAGAGGTTTTCAGGAATTAGAATATTTGTCTTTTGCTGATACTATCTTTTATTCCAATCTTGCATGCATTGAATACCTACAATGAACTAAATCTTGAACATAATTCTGAAAAAAATCAGACCCGAATTTAAGGCTGAACGAGAACAAACTAGTCATAGCGACTGAATCTAATCACTACTCTCTTTTTCAACTACTAAGACATATGTAACTGTTCCCTTTGTCCAATCTTTGACCATTACTCTCTCACGCCAATTACTTCCCTCCAGATCTTTATTTCCAATGACTTTTTCCTTCTCCCCTTTTAAGGGTTTTTATAATACAATTTTGCATTTATATAATTGTCATTTATCAAACAAAAACGAGTCACAGTTAATTTTATAAAGAAACTAAACTTCCTTTCATTCTATTAGAAAATGATAGCAAGAAATGGTGCTCCGAATAATCAAAATTTCTTAGATGATTCAGCGTAGATATTAGAGCCATGAAGCATTCAATTATGACATTTGAAAAGAAAATAATAACCTTTCATGGTAGCATCACAAAACTATAATAAAATATTACATGAAATCATTTTCCATAAAAACACCAACATTACGAATAGTCAAATAACTGACATACCTCATCCTCCCAAAATAAGATCACATTTTTTGGGAAAAGTGGTGCCAAATAATATAGTACCTGCAATTGAATATCAAAAGAATCAGAGCATAGTTCAAGTGTCTTTGTAAGCTGGATTCATAATACCCAATACCACAGTCAAACTTTCATTAATCAGCTGTTATTTGAAAACATTACTTGAACACCAAATATACCTTGGATTGAAAAGTGAGTCTTCTCAATTCAAAAGTTCAACTTTTCTATCTCGTGGGAGATATTTAATTTCCAAAGTAGTTATGTTCTATCTTTATAAATCCAAAATTAATTTATTGTATAATCCAAACATGACCTTAAATAATGATCCTGTTTAGCTTCAAAAGTTGTGTATGAAACACAATTATAATAAATAACGTCCTTAAAGAAAGTTGGTATTGCTATGGCTAGGAAGCTCTATATTATGATTTTTTTAGTAGCAATAGAAATTTCCATGAAATGTATTTCATCAGATTTGAATTTTATTCATCCCCAACACTGATGTTTCAAAACAATATTTTAATATCAACTGTGCATTCGATTGAAGAGTTAATACTTCTCAATTCAACAGTTCACTTTTTTATCCCATGTGATATATTTCTCAAAGGATGAAGTTATGTTCTATTTTCAAAATGTCAATTTCACTCATTCAAGTATTGCTACAGTCCAAACAGGACCTTAAATAATGATCTCGCTTAGCTTCAGAAGTTGTACAATACAGAAATGAATAGATAAAATCCTTAAGGCACTTTGTTGTTGTTATGCTTGGGATGTTCTATATTGTGAATCTTGTTGAATCGTAACCAAATCCTCATGAAAAATATTTTAACTTTTCAAGTTATATAATCCAATAGAATACATGCATCTCAAAATATGTTTGATTTATATTTACTTAACTCCTCCAAGCAGCAATAATTTTATCAATGCACCAAGGCCCCTCTTGTGCGTTTTTTACACCACCTACACATGGAGAGATAATTAACAAACCACAGTTTCTAAAGAAAAAGGCCAAGTCCTACATTCCTCTAATTAGCTAAAACACAAAAGATATGGCTTGTTGGGTGGATATTTTGCAAAAGACAATTTTGTTAAAATCCAATTGCAAAATAGATATACCAGCCACATCGTATGACACAAAGTCTCTCCTACCTTTAAGGAAAGGCTCCCCCTTCTCACCGTTCCTTGGATCAACTCAAGGTAAGCAAGAAGTTGAGAGATTTTGTAAGGGGTCTTACCAATATTCTTTCCTCCTATCTTTTAGGAAAGAATCCACTTACCCATACAACAAGTAATGGGCAAGATGAAATCTCTAACTATATTTCTATCTAATAGCTAGAAACAATGATACCGATACCAAACACCAAATCAAAGGCTAGTTGAAAGTGTATCGGTTTGGCTCTAATGCCTACTTTAATCTATTCTATTAGAATAACCTCTACAATTGGGGCGCAAAGACTTTCAGAAGTAAGGAATCCTAACTAATTTTGTGAATTGTGATGGCAATACAAGCTACAGTCAAAGCTTCTAGTTTATGTATCACCACAATCACTCCTAGTCAAAGCTTCGGCTCTGATCGTTGCTTAACTCACTATGCTCTATTATTTATACATATAAAAACAACATAAATCAAAGATAAAAAACACAAATTATAGTCAAAGCTTGTAATTTGTACTATCACAATTGCTCTCAATCAAAGTTTAAGCTTCAATTGCTTCTTTGTATTCACTTTTTTTCAAAACAATACTATACAATCAAAGTTATGCTTGCACAATTTTATCAAAGGTTTCTTGCATACAATAAAAGATAATTTTTACAATGAAAGGACCACTTCTTATATTGAAAAAGAAGTGCGAAAAAAGCGGAAAAAGTGGGGGCAACTTAACCACTTTGACCCGATAAAACTAGGTGAGAAGAATTATTGGATTACATGTCATGAGGACATGCAATCGTATTAGATGCAATTCATCTTCTCCAACTACGAAGATGAAATGCTCAAAAATAAAAAATAAAAAGGCCAAGAAAGTTAAATCAACCCTTGAGATTATCAAGGAAAGTCTTATATTTGGCAATACAATCATGAACTATATGAAGATCTAGGATCTCCATTGTCTTTGAAATGGCTTCAACTCTGAGTGCATTTGCCTGTGTTGATTTTACAACTTTGTAATTCTTTGCAAGAGAGTCCCACAAGTGTTTTGCTACAGACTTGTATGTAGCGAACCTGCTAAGCGCATCTGATCTGAACTCTTCAGAATCAAAATCAGCATTGACTATGTCGGTGTACCTTGAGGTCATTTCTTCTTCAATGAACAGGTTATCATATTTGGTAAGGACCTTGCATCCCATCTATTATAGATCGCTCATGATCTCCATTTCCACTGTTTGAAGGCCTTCTAAGGCTCCATGTAGCTTTGTCAAAATCTTTCCCAATATCAGCTCCTTATGACCCATGAGTCCCTAATATTTGTAGAACATATCAGGGACTAGAATAATGTCACATGAAATCAAGGCATCCAAATCAACGTCTTCCATTTCATCCTAAATACCCATTATTTCAAGGTATTGGTTAGTTGAAGGAAGTGAATGTCATGAAGTATCTCCTCAACACCTCTAATACGATCAAGGACTTTGAGCACATCTTTGATTGAGTGAACTCTTGAGATAACTTCTTTGAACAAAGCCTTTTCTGCCTTGGCTCCTTGATTCACCTAAGTTGCCTGAGATGTAATGACTACAAGCTACAAGGATTGTTGGTGGATGACCTCGTAAACACAAGCAACCTCCAGCTTCAGTTGATTCTTCTTTTCCCAAAGCTCATGATTCCTTTTTGACAAGTTTCAGAATGCATCTTGGGCATCTTGTAAACAACCCAGCCATGACTATTTACCAAGTTCAATTTTGGTGAACTTGTAATCTGAGTGGTTAAGCTCCTTAGTTGGTTTGTCTACCAAAGGCTCTGCAATCCCAACATATTTGGTCTTTACAAAATGAACAACGATTCTCGAAATGACTTTATCCATTGAGGGTTTAGATTTATTCTTCTTGACAGAGAGATTATCAAGGGGTAGTACGACCTGCCTTCTTTTCATGGTAATTTTTCCCAACCATGCAAGTAGATTGAAACCTTCATCTATTGATGCTGGAACAGTGGCAACAACAAACATTGATCCTAATTGTATTTATGTCATTACCATGCATGCTTCCATTTGGATAGAAGGAACCATGGGTGTCCTTTGAGATGACACTATCATGAACATCTCGAACCCTACAACAAAGGTATCAAGTCGGCAAACTTGACCTTCTATGAGAGTTGGAAAATCATCAAATATATTTCCCAAGTTCTCACATTGCTCTATTGTGAGGATAGGAGGAGCTGTAACAGCAATGGTGACTGTTGACATGTTCACTTCCAAGATAGAAATGGTAGGCGTGACTACAATGTAGAATGAATCCACATCATTGTCTATGACATCAAAAAAAGGTTCCTCCTGAGTAGAGGGCTCCTTGTTATTTGTTGGTCATACGGGAGATATGATCATTATCTCTCCCTCTTCCTCTTCGTCTTCTTCATCAAATTCTTCCTCTGATTCTTGAGCTTGCATGGGTGCTTAAGAAGAATCTAAAGGTGGTTTTCATCATTTTCCTCCTTTGAGCTTAAACTTTAAGAGCTTGAGCTAACTATGAAGAGGATAAACCATCCTTTGTTTTAATGTCCACGTGATATCTCCTTCCAACCGACCCAAAGTGATTGCAATCTACCCTGAGCTTTGAATGCACTCTCTTGAGGCCTTCGATTTTCAACCACTTGTTAGTATTCAATAAGGGCCTGTTTGATTGCTAGAATATGATTTAGGAATTGGATTTTGAAATCTTTGATTTAGGATTCTGGAACTTGAAATCTAGATTACAGTTTCTGGAATTTGTTTTGGGACTGTTTGGTTCAAACTTAAAAATATTTGATATTCGGAATTTGTTATTTCAAGCCCGTTTAGTTCAAAATACGAATATATGGTTCAAAAAATGAGTATAAAAGTTATAGTGAGAAAGGCGATCCATATCTCCAATTTTTCAAGGACCTATTCATGATGCTTCCAACTCCGCACATGCCAAAAATGTCAATGTTCATTGCAAAATAAAAAATCAAGAAAAAGTTAAAAGAAAGATGAAAGAATTTAGATATGTGCAATACTGATTATTTTATTTTATTCAAACATATGAGCAAGTAATAGCGGAAAACTTTTCCCCACTTAAAAACATTAAATTTCAAAAATTTGTGCAAAAATAGGTGCCCCCAAATGGGCATCCAAATGTCAAACCCAATTAAATTTTACTTCAGTTGAAATCCTCATTTTCAAAAAATGAGATTTAAAATGAAAATTAAAACGGGAATTCCAAATAACAAGTATTTTGAAGAATTTGGAATTCTTGTTTTGGGGGTCAAATGGCGATACCGGATTTTACTTTTTCCCAATTCCAATTCCGATTGTGCGGACACAAACAATGGATTAGAAATTTTTTAGAATTTTGAATGCCATTTCCATTCTAATTCCAGCTACCAAACGGCACCTAAGATAGATTGGAATCTGTCAAAGATAGAATTTCCTTCCTTTGGTTGCCACTAAATAGGGAAAGGGCTAAGTTTGTCAAACTAAGCATTGTGATACATTGGATCCAGGATCATCCCATCATCTTCAATCTCAAAGCCTTCTGGGATCTTAACCATGTTGAGGTTGATGATTTGCTGCAATGTAATCCTAGAGAAGTCTTTTTTCACGATGTCTATCTCCGTGCGCAAGTCAATCCACACATCCTCCATGCAGTGAACATGGGTGAATGCCCTTTTGATCTTCGAATGCATCCCTCGGTAGTCAAAGTCAAACCTAGCCCTCAACTTATTGAGAGTAATAAGATAAAATTCAGCTTCCATAGCTTTTTCTTTATACACTGAATTGAGCATTTATTAACCAATTTGGAGGGGTTTGGCAATGGTAATGTTGAATCCTGGCCTATGCTGACTATGTTGGTATGATTGTACCTCCATGAGTGGTTTGGCCAACTCCATTAGAATGATCCTATCAGTACAAAATCTTAATAAGGTAAACAGTTCTTGCCAATAACCAACTCTCAAATAGGTGAAAGTTGGAAATTGCAAGAAAATGCAACCAAACTGAATTACCCTTTCTCAAGCTTCATCTAAAACTCTTTTGACTACTAACCAAAGTAACAAGAATCGGAATCGGATCGGAATCGGCAAGGCCGAATCAAATCGTGAATCGGCCATGAATCGGAATCGAATCGGCCATGAATCGGAAAATTTAAAAAACCCTTGAAATTTAGTGAGTAACTTATTTCATAAACCCTTTATCGCTGATTCGATTCACCGATTCACAAAAAATCGTTTGGCTTGAATCGAATCGCCAAATCGCGTGAATCGCATGAATCGCCGTGATTCTTGGAACTATGCTACTAACTTTTTGTCAAACTAACACTTGAAATGTTGAAAGAACACATCTTAAACCCTTTTGTAATGATACTTGCTTTGTGTCAATATAATCTGGTCATAGTACTTCCAAATGGGAACTAGACACCAATCTCCCATGGCTATAGCAATGTAAACCAAATGTTACATCCCAAATTTTTTATCTTTTAAAATAATCATATAGCCATTGTAATGGTTAGTTAAAAACTCTCGGATGTCATGATCTTGTGAAATGGAAGTTGTGATTAACCAGATTGATTCATGTGAAAATGACTTGTTACTTGATTATTGTTATTTTCGACTAAAATTGAATGCTTATATTTTAAGAGAAATGTTAATGGTGGTTAGTCATTGCGACAATTATCATATAGTGTTTTCTTGATATTCCAATTTAAATTTAGGAAAATGTTATTATTGTGGAAATATGTGTCTCTAGTTCCAAGATCAGACAAAGGGCGGAAGCATTGCTAAACCAGATTTAAGTAATGGAGCACCAATTTAGTCCATTGTCAAACCATCAAATATGCTTCTTCTTCTAACTACTTTGGTGAAGGATTTAACGGCTAGGCAACTGAGAACACTTTGGACACTCATGAGCTACTTGGTCGGTTCTTGAAACAAGAGAAAACATTAAACGTTTAATATCATGAGACGAGCTATTACCTCTCTTTTATTTTGGGACAGTGGAAGTGGTCAACAATTGTAACTTTATATATATATATGCAGTCACCATGATATTCTGTTAATATCTATACTTTGCACTTCCAAGTATATATACATATATGCGTGTGTACCTAGAGAGAATATAATGATAAAAAGGAATTATACACAATCTCAAAATTACACACATATAGATATATGTATTTGTGTACAATTATAGGTAAAACTCCAATAGCATGATGACAATATATATATAATACATTAGATATACAAATCATGAGAAAATATAATCTTTATGGTTTAATTTTGGCTCCATATCGATAAGCGCTTGTCACCTTCATATTTGCTTTATTTTCTTTTACAAATTTGAAAGTTATGAGAAGTATCTTGTAACCAATATTTGGCTTTGATCGAGATTCCTTCTTGTAACTGATGAAGCCACAAGAGACATTATTTACTCTCCCCGCAGCTAGTGTCAAGCATTTGAAAAATCATTTCTTTCCTCATGTGATTGCTCTAAACCGAAACTCCTCTCTCTCCACTGCATTTTCTGAGAACAACGTTACTTGGAGGATCATATTTCAATACCTCAATTTCAGTATCAGCCACGCTTGACAATATTTTCATGTTGAAATCATATTGCCAGACCATGGCATTAAATTTGAAGTTACAATCTCAGGTCAAGAAATCATTCGACCAAACATATTTCTTATTTGATATGTGTGCCTCTTACATTGCATTCTCTCAGATAAATTCTGCAAGGAATGATAGAATATTATGTTAAATGCATTCACGATCTTGAATAAGTATTGTAGCGATACCAAGGCTCGAGAATATTAATAACTCTAATAGAACATCAGCTTTGTTTTCCATTTTATGTAAAAAAAAAAATCATACTTGTCAGGTGCTAGTACAGACTCGTAGAGTCAAAACTAAAGTGGCTCCATTATGTCTGTTAATCAATTATGCATACAATGCTTAATACTAGGAAGCTAGTATAAGAATATTTCTTCATATTTCACAAAGGATATATCTGACTTATATAGTGGTATTATCCATATAGCCGTTGAGATAAGAATCAGAATTGTGTACATAAGTTTTGATTGATAAAGAGTACATAAACACCGGCCTATCTCCCAGGATGCACCCAAGACTAATAGGGTCGAGTATAAATGGGCAAAGAGGAGAGGTATCCCTACAAGAATAAACTGAGAATCAGAAACCAAAGAGAATGAACATCTAAAAAAGGAAACTGTTAGGTCCAAGTTAGCTCATGATTGTCCAAAGTATATTCACTTGTCAAGTTGAATGGCGGTGATCAGGTTGTTTGCCCATCTAAATCTTTGGCCAAGGTAGATTAGAGGCATGTTTGCCACAATTGATCACTAGAGGTCAAGAGTGCTAACTAACAAAGGGAAGGTTGATGAAAGTATTCCACAGCCTTGTCTGCTGCTTAGCCGACACTCTAACACCAGAATGCTTGGGTGATAGACTATGGTGCCCAAAGCCTAACCCGAGATAGGGAGGGCCTTTCTCGTAAGAGATTATGAGGGGATATGTTAAGATCCATAACTGGGAGGTTAAGCCTATGTCAATGCTTCTCCTCTTTACCAAATGTCGAGGCTTGCACAATACATTGACAGTTATTACGTTTCATCTATGAATTCTTAATCTCTTACTTGTACATACTTTTTATGTTACTTTGAAATGCATAATTCTAGATATGATTAGATTATTAGTTTCTTTCAAAGTGTAAATGTATAAGTTGATTATGGAAGTTATATTAGTTGCCTTTCATATGAAATGGATATAGTCATTGCTTAAATTCTGATTATTTATCTTTGTGTAATGAATTCAGTTGATAGTTTTCCTTTCTATATGATTAATGGATTTCAACTACTTTATGTCATTCCGTTATGATATTTGGTTATAATCTTAGAATATGTTCTCTATTTTCAGCCTAGTATAAATGGTATCTTACAACAAGTATGAATTCATGTAGAACGGTGTTGATGTTCCCACATGAATCAATTGTTCACACAATGATGTGCTTATAAGATTTCCCCACTCAATGAGTTACCTTGTTCTCAAAGATTTGAAGGACGAACTTATACATTCAAGGTTCCACTTAGCAGAGTAAGTGGATTTATCAAGTCATTAACTTTTGGGTAGAAGTCAGATCTGTGTATTGTTTTAGGCTATCTAGAGAAATTGGATCTCTCATTCTCCAACCAGCTTTCATTTGTATGCCTCTAATAAATTAATTTGCTCTTATTCCACACTCAGAGATACATTTTTTTAGACAAATCCACGCATTTTGAATTCTAAGGGAATTTAGTCATTTGATTCATCACATCTAGATCAAGGTTGATAATGACCTTGCCATCCGCATTCTTAAATGTTTTTGATTTAGGGCTGAAACGTCGAGCACATCCCAAGACAAACTCAAATTCCAGGGCAGCCATGGGAGAAGTGGACACCAGTTGAATATTACTCCTTTTGATGCATTTCATTTCCTTGTTAGCAGGAGCTTCGGTTCTCTACAAGAAATCAGCCATGTCTACATGCCCAATCTCCATATTTGATACTTGATCTAGAGGAGAGGAAACAAGCGATGTAGTTGTCCAAGCCAACTCATTGTAATGGTATTTCGTCTTCCCTTTGGATTTTGATGGAGCAGATATGTCTTGTGCTACAATATGGAAATTCCAAAGAATAAATACATCGTCTGAAGCGACTGGATAAATGAAGGCGTTCGACTTTGATTGGCAATGGCAGATCTATGAAGAACAAGGTGTTCAAAGTATTGATTAGATACTCCTGGAACACGTGATGGCTGGAAATGAACCAGAAAGCATATGTATTTGGACAAAAAGGACCAAAATTGGATTTAGAAGGATGGATTGCATGTGGGCAAAGATGGGCTTTTGTTTGTATGGCCAAGAATGCAAGTTGGATGTATATGAAGGTGTGCAAAATGACAATTTTGGTATTTAAAAGTGTGACCATTTCCCAAAATCAGGTTCTAGAGGTAATTACATGTGGTAAAAATGAATCATCTTTGCTTGAGATAAACATGTAATCAGGTTTGGAGGATGTAATTGTATGTGTTGGAAAATGGATGAAGTATTGATTGGCATGGAAGATGAAAGCATGTATATGCACTCGCATTCTTAGGTGGGAATCCTCAACTTTCTTCCAAAAAGAAATCAAAACAAGCACCAAATAAACAAGAAAAACTAAGAACAAAACAAAAGCATACCTCTTGCTATATACTTAGACATGACAAACTTCAAGATATCCCTTTACATGCAATTTTCATTTTTGGAGTTTGGAAGAGTTTTTACATTTGCAAATGAGAGGACTTCAAACTTATTTAAAGACTATGCAAACGACATGGACTACATTTGAGCAAATGGATAAAAACGAGCCAAAGGATGCAATAATGTAGCAAAACAAGTAAGAAATACAAGAAAAGTTGAAACCTTCTACTTACTTGGAGCTCAATGAGCAAAAAATTAAGGATAGAGAAATTTAGATAAACAAGTCTTCTCCAAAATTGGGTTCTCCAAGTGCAAATGCATGCAACAACTGAAAGCCTTCGACAAATGCAAAGTTGTAAATCATGATCTCCAAGTACAAATGTATGGACGTTTTTGCATGTAGATGCCAAAATGTAATCTCACAACTCTTTTAGATGCAAAACACTTTTGGGAAATGCATGTTCTTGGACGTTTTTGGGGAAAAACTTGGCCTTGGAATTCAAATACATGAGATGTTTTTGCTTGAAATGGTCAAAAAATGTGGACTTTGAAAGCATTTACATGCATTCATTTGCTAAAACGCACCCTCCAAATGCAAACGCATGGGCAAAAATGGATGTCTTTGAGTGTTTAAGGAAAAAAGCATAACCTTTTGCTGCCTTTACATGAGACGTTTGGACATGTAATGGTCAAAATCGTGGACTTGAATGGTGTTTAAATGCATCTAAATGCTAAATCGCACTCTACGGATTTATATGCATGTTTCATTTCTTTCTCAAACTCCACCGTTTTTGCTTGGAGAGCCAAATCAGACCTAAACATGCAAAGATATGTAGCATTTTTGCTTGAAAGAGTGATTTACATGCAAATCGTGGTCTTCAAACTCAAACACATAAAGCATGGACACATGTATTTGTGTTTTTCATTGCAAATTGCACTCTAGAGGAGTGATTGCATGCAGATTGAGAATTTGTTGTTGTTATTCGGAAATCTTTGGCTGTTTCAATAATTTATATCTATGAATATATGAAATTGAAATTTGAAATCTCATTTGATTCATTTAATGCTATATTCTACGATGATTTGATGAATGATCATTGATTCTACGATGATTAATACATGTCATTATGTTGCTATGGTGAAAGTTACAATGTTATATAGTTCATGAATATATTTGAAATCTCAGATTTCAAAATATATAAATATATATATATTCCTCCCCTGCCATCCCCTGGTCCAGAAAAAAAAGGCCCTGAAAACTCGTTTCCCTACTGCCCCATCCCAGAAACTTGGTATAACATAGGTTGAAGTGATGCTGTAAAGGAAAGACAACTACAGCTGTCCTGTAACAGCAGTAGAGACATACAGCCACATGTTTCTCCCCTAATTTATGCTGTATTTAGTGAATCTGGGCTCTCTTATTACTTATTCGCATAACAGATGATACCTACATGTTGATGAAACAATGAATTCTTATGTTTTCTGGTGGCTACTATAGAAGATCAATACCTGCTTCTCAATGCTATGTCGAAACTATTCTTAATGTATATCCTTACAAATATGTAGCCTAATTCAAACTTGTATTGGCAAAGTATATGCATTATAAATCCTATCAATTAGGCACATTCCAGAATAAACTTATTACAATTCATATCAGGCATTATGCTACAGAATTATCTTATTGCAAGTTCATTGCACTCTATAGTGTTGAGTTCATTTGCCACAATTTATTTCAAAAATCATAGAGGAGTTGATGTTCATAACTCCTTAAAAGAAATACAATAGTCTGTTCCTTATATAACATCTTGGATATTACAAATTGAAGCCAAGCAGTGGAGTATCAAGAGTCACCACTTAGAATCCCACCGTAGATATCATTTAGAGGATTTTGAGTTCAACCTCTGCAATGAGAACCCAACACTTGAACCACTTGATCTCAAGTCTTAACCTCTCTGACTTCAAAGAAACATTTGAGAATATATATAATCTTATTAACAATCTAAGCTTGAATTCAGAGATAGAATAACCATATAAAATAAACTAAAGGATTCCAAGAAACTATTTGCCGCCGCAAAGAATTGTCACAAACAGTCATTGTCCTAAACTGAAATTCAGCAAAAACTGATACATCATAATCAACATCATGCAAGAGGAGTTTTCAAAAATCAACCGTTAGGATGCGAGCAGCAAGTTGGTCCCTTGCCAATGGGTTGTGCAATAGCACAACCAAGCGGGCGAAAACCTCCTGCAATACATTTTTTTTTAAATAATTTTTAAAATGACGAAAAGGAAAAACCTGAATAGTTAACATCAGAAGCTAGAAAGAAATTATCTTTTCTGCAGTAGTTACACAAATAATAAGCTTAGAATTTACCTCGGCAGTTGGCAAATCTGTGTGTGATTTTATTTCATTAAGCAATGGATTTCCATAAGCAGTCCTATGTCTTGCTAACTCCGAAATACATCTGCAAATCTGGATCAAATAACAAGATAGTCATACAGCTACGAAAAAACAAAGAATTGCTTTACAGTTGAAACCAAGAGTCATTTATTACTATCAGTCCTTGCCAGTTCATTGTCAGCACAAATTCCAGTGACAAAAAAAGACAAAAATACCTAAAACTGGACCCTACAAGACAAAAAGGCAAGAATTCTATTCACATATAACTATTGTTAGCGGCAGTTTTGCCAACTAGACTAAATTGTGTTTTTGTTCTTAACATGGTAATAAAATGCATAAAATTCTTAGGTAGTAGTTGGTTGATGATGGTTGGCACTCTTAAGCAACCATCAAAGGCTTTATATTTCAAGTTTGTGACGGGAACAAGGACATTATGATTGCACAAACATTAAATTGCAAATAAAGGTATATCCTTCTGCCATTCTTATGTGTTATATCTGAATTGCTATGTTAAAAATATTACATTCATATTTATTTTTTAACTCTATGAGTATTAAAACATAAACCCCGTAGGAAGTAAACATTTTGGTGTTGTTGCCTGTTCACACCTAGAGTCCTGACAAGGAGGGATGCTGGAATAATGGGCCTGCTTGTTCGACCAACAAGCATTAGTAACCGACAGTGACATTGAGGACAAGACGGGAAAAAACCTGCAAGGATCAGTTAAAAAGAGACCTATTCTATACATGGGAAGTTTTGGTCGATCAATATGTGCAGAGGGAAGTTTGGGTTAGAGCAGTTCTTGAAGCCATGGTTCATGACAAACTCACAATGCGACCAACACTGTACAATCTTCTTGGAAGTATTCCAAGGTTGTTGGCTCACAATCTACTTAAAATGCAAGTGTAATGTCAGAGAAGGCGAGGGGAGAAAGGTTGCCAACAAATACTACATAGGACGAAGGAAGAACAGCATATTGATCGACATTGTACTGCTAGAAATTAATGCCCCTACGAAGAAACAAGGCCTGACATACCTCATATAACCAAGAAGAGGGAAGAGCAGTATGGAGATCTCTCCACCTGAGAGAGAAAAGAGAAAAGACAACAGCTATGGGAAATCGTCAAAAAAGTTGGAGAGACCAGTAAAAGAAAAAAGTCATAGTCGTTAGAGGGCAGGACCACATACACAAAGTGAGTTGGAAGAGGTTGCCACGAACCTAACACACCTAGACAATGAAGCAAGTGAAGATTTTGTCAACTACACAAGCAATCAAGCAGCGCAACCTCCAAACCAAGATTGCCAAAAAAATTTAAATTACCTTACACTATATCTAGAACCTGTCTCTCGGAGAAGAACAAAGAATAAAGGGACCAGAGTTGAAGACTCAAGGGAGGAGAGAGTACAAACACAAGGGAAGCTACCAATGTGTAGATGATGCAAGTGGACATGTAGAAGACTCACGTATGGTTGAGAGTGCAAGAGTCAAGGCAAATATGTTAAAGGCTTTCCAAAAAAATTCCCAACTGCTACTGTTGTAGTTCTCAAGCTCGCCAAGCACCATCCCTTGTTCGCCAGTTGGAACTTCACTAGCAACAATCATAGTGCACTGTAGGTTCTTCAAGATGTGGTTCAACACACAATTATTGGGAAAAGTATTGTGCCTGAGAAGAATCAACAATCACTGGCTATGATAACATGTTTCTATATAGTTCACTGCAGCTATGTTACATTCCAGGCCATTCAATTGCAGGTTTAGAATCATTCGTGATGGTTATGACTCATGCTAGAAAATTATGCAATGGTATTTCTTCCAAAAATGAGTTTGTAGTTGGAAAACGCTGCTCAAGACCAACTCTCTTCACCACGAATCACGACAGCAACTACAAGAATACTATCCATCATATTCTCCAACCACCCTGAATTCCACGGTTGCTAGTTTGATTTCTGGCCAATTCGCCTAAAGAACATATTGTTGCAACCCACGAATAACATTTACGACAATATCAATCCTTGGCTTAGAAACACGACGTGGATACGACACAAAAGGAGGCCATAGTAGTATTCTAATTCCCAAATTCACACATCTAATACATAGTCCAATATATATATGGGCTGCAAACTTTAGAACAAATCCGATAACTTATATCCTGCAGTATCTTTGTCACTTGATCAAATTTCCATAATTCATTTGGAACTTATGTATCAACTTTGACTAAACTACTAATTGCCCTTAACCAATCACCATCTAATGCGTTATGGAGAAGTTTCTCACCTTAAGATAATAGATCTTCGAATAATTGTGCCTAAAATTAAAGAGCCCGGATATGTTAAATTTATCATAACAATACAAGTACAGGGTGGAAGTTCTTGAATAATAATCAGAATTATACAGAAAGCTCCACTAGAGTTTCAGCCGAAACATTTTCCTCAACATTCTAACTGCAATAATCCCAGCCAACAAAATGTTAATTTTGATAACAGAACTTTCTGTAAAAATGTTTCTGATAATATATTTGATTATACCCAACAGGATGGCAGGTTCGATGCTCTCATACCATTGTAATATCCTACTAGATATTTTACCAAAACTTTCTCACAAATAATTTTCAGAAAAGGACATATATCATTTTGCAAATAAAACCAGCAAATGCCCATTAAAATACTCAGTTTATAACAACTTAAGATTTTCTATTGTATTATAATAACCAGCAATACAATAAAATGACCAGATATCTAATCTTAATAAAGTGACAATAGTCTTACTGGAAACTACGAAAAAACCTATTAGTTCAGCATGAACTCCGCTCAAATCTACTGGAATGATGAATCGGATCTGTATCCAATCCACCCCACATGGCCTGATGATTTCTATCCTCAGGTCTGACTAGGAAGCTGTAAGCTCTCCCAATGTTTCTCCAAGATAAACTCAAAACCAAGTCCAAAATAATAAACCAAGCATGCTCCAAATGAACTCCTCATTCTTTGTATAAGGACCCAACATGTGACTATTAAGCTTCCCCAATCATGTCCTTGTGTTCTTTCCACTTCGTCTCTTATTAATCCCCATTTTATAATATTAAATTGACTTTAAGAATTCTGCGCTCAGCCCTCCAAAACTGTGTGTGTATAAATATATATGGGTTGGCCTGTTAATTCTCTAATGTCCCAAAAACATTTTGGGACATTAAAAAAATTGCATCCAGTAAAATTGGCAGATATTTCTAAAGTCTTGACATGATTTAAACCTGCGTCCAAGTACAGAATGTTTTGTTTGCACGTAAGATAAAGTGGGCACATTTTTTAAATTTCTATCAAACAAAATATGCACCTACTTATGAAGATTTCATAATTAATTGATATTTAAGAAAGAAAATGTAATCAGCTGATCAGCTTATGTCTACTCATACCATCATATTCAAAAGACTATTCTACAGTAAGAAATGATCCCTCATTATTCCTATGAACGCACAAAAAATTAGATTCCTAAAATATTGAAAGAAGCAATGCTGTCAAAGTAAAAATGCTGCCAAAGAAGCCATCTACAAAAAGAGCTCATGAAAGCCTAGATGTTTGGAAAAGGCAACAAGAAGACCCATAATTATGCATTAGCAGAAAAAATTCTCAGATGCTTCTAAACTATCAAATAGAAATGAAAACTCAAAGTGAGATTAACAAACTCAAGAACATAAAGCCAAGGTCAATTTGGTATCCTTGTCACTGCTATATGACAAAGAAGACCATCATAGATGATTAGTTTCCATAATGAAAAATATTGGGAGTCCAACCCAAAAAAGACCATCATAGATGATAAGTTACTTAATGAAAAATATTGCAAGTCAAACCCTCTTAATTAATGCTCACTAGGCCAACTCTCAACAATGACCCCGAACTTCAGACCCATAAAGAGCAATAGGCCTAATGCTTCAATTAAAGAGAATAATCTAGAATTAGATAACTGAAAAGGCAGATGAACACAAAGGTGCTCCAAGAAAGAAAGGTAGTCTTATAACTTGCAAAGATGAAAAAAAAAGTAGGTTCCTAGTTGAGAGGTGGGTTAGAGACCTAAACCCCATATATATGTACATAAATGAGGCAAACGGAACTGATTTGTATAAAATATAGAGGAAATAAATATGAGAAAAAGAAGCACTGTTGTCAAATAAAAATACTGCCAAAGAAGCCACATGCAAAAAGAGCTCATGAAAACCAAGAAGGTTGAAAAGGGCAATAAAAGACCCATAATTATACACAAGCAGAGCTCTTAATTAATGTTCACTTGGCCTAATCTCAACAATGACCCCAAACTACAGATTCATAAAGAACAATCAGCCTAATGCTTCAGTTAAAGAGAAAATCTTGAAATGGATAGCTTAAGGTAGATGAACACAAAGGTGTTCCAAGAAAGAGAGGGAATCATATAACTTGCAAAGACACAAGAAAGATAGGCTTCCAGTTGAGAGAGGACCCAGTGACCTAAACCCCATATAATGTATGTATAAATGAGGCAAAGCAAACTGTTTCATTTTAAAATATAGAGGAAAACAATATAACAAACAGAAGCAGCCCCGCTACCGCATATTAAACAAATGAGCACAAGAATAATGACTAAAGATCAAAAATGTTATGTCTTCTATGAAAAATGAAAGTATAAGTGCAGAGTTTCAGACTTTATTTTAATCAACCACAATTTTAACAGATAAAATGCTAACCTGTTATTCCCTAGGACAAATGTTACTACAAATATGGGCATTCCAAATTTTTGTTCACCTTTTTATGCAATTAATCAAATTTGTCATTGGCAACATGAAACAAGAAATATTTTGTCAAAACGAATACAAATTTCCACCTTCGTGATACAAAATAAAATGTTATGAAGCATATTTTGCTGATTAATTCCAACATTGCAGGTTGTAAATGATAATCCTCGTGTAGCTCATTTACATGCTTTTTTCAAAGAAGTCACCTTTTAAACCTTGATTCAATGCAATGAACCTTGTTGAGGAAATAACTTAGTTAGGATGATGCTGGACAACTTCAGAACTATGATGGCATCCTATTTCTCTCGTCCTTTTTGCTACTACACATTTCAACATATAAAAACATGGAAATTCCTAAAGGCCTTGCGTTAATAGCTTTTCTTCAAGGCCAACCACTGCAACTTCCTCACTGCTTCAACATTCTCAAGAACCATACAAAAGTGTAACGTCCCCAAATTGGGATTAGAGAAAATTAAGTCAAATGCATAACATTTTTTAAGTGAATTAAATGGCTTAAGGCAGATTATTTTAAGTCATTCAAATATTAAATAGGAGGAAAAGGAGGACATAATGTGACAAAAGGGGAAGAAGATGAGAAGACAAGAGGAAGGAGTTGAAGGCCCGCAGCTTGAGCATTAAATGAGGAGAAGCTTCAGTCATTTTGATATGCTTGGATTTTGGAGTTTGTTTCAGATTTCTCTTGGAGAAAGGGGAAGCTTTGACTTTTAGTTTCCACAACCTGAGGACGGAAACCTTGAAGGTCTTCTCGTCAGATCAGACATCAACCCAGTTCAACATTCGTGGTGAATTCACATCAGAATTCATATTGAAGTTACAGGTTCTTTTCTGTGTTCTCAATCTGACTGTAATATTGTTTCTAAGATTAGATTATACGCATGTTGTATTGCTGGTTTATAATATAA
Source organism: Cupressus sempervirens (assembly GCA_028749045.1). NCBI lineage: Eukaryota > Viridiplantae > Streptophyta > Pinopsida > Cupressales > Cupressaceae > Cupressus > Cupressus sempervirens. The sequence continues at coordinate 452,002,567 of CM053783.1, forward strand.
TAGCAAATCTGAACTTATGTTAAACTATGTATTTTAATGAGCATCTACGATTTCATTTGTTGGTTTATATTGCTGGTTTTATTTGTACGACTATCTGTTGTCTTCTGAAATTTGTTTTTGAGATAAATTTTGGGAGAATATCCATTCGAGAAATTACAAAAAGCCATAGAAGTTTCCACTCTGGTTATGATTCTACTTTTTCAGAAAATGCTTGGAAAGGAAAAGCTATCAGTTAAGTATATACCATTCTTTTAGAATTCATGTTGCAATTATGATAATCATAATACACATATAACCTTGAGAGTATTATTATGTCAACTTATCATGGTTTTCTTTCCAGTGCTTTCATTATTCAAATGATTAGTAAAGGTCCTCACTGATTTAAGATGTTAATGCAAATATTGAAAGAAAGAAGCGAATTCAAAATTTGAGGGTCAACCACTAGGGTGGTTTCCATCCGAGGATGGCCTTCTATGTGGAACAGTTTATAGATATACAACATGGGGTCACTGTGCATCCTTCATACCTTTCTCAGGCGTTGGACACACGGATTCTACATGTCCTTGGGGTCTTTAAGGCTGGACTCTTGTCGTCTCCATATTCAAACAAACCACTAGATTGATAGAGGATCGAACCTCTCAGCCCTGTGACATGGGAGAGGATGAGACAGAGAAGTTGTACTTTCCGTTGCCCCATCTACTATGAGGTTAGAGGGAGGTTTTGTTGCCTACTCTAATAGTGTGGATCTCTCTCATCCTTTATCAAATACACTGATCAACAGTGTCTTGCACTTTATCTTCAAGATGTCACGAGGCTTCAAGACAAACCTTTCAGCTTCTGTCCCTTTTGAGAGATGCCATGGGTCAGCTCACACCTCCTTCACCTTGGTCTCTCCAGATTGGTATACCAAGTGGTCGCTTGGTCTTCCTATTACTAGGCACAGTAGGTCCATGAGGACTCGCAAGAATTACACATGACAGCACCCCTCCACTCCCAGTGCTTACCGGAGATGGCCAGGAGCCTCCTCTCACCCCAGACTATATCGTTTTGTTCTGGACATCTTCTTGACGGCAAGGAGCGACTAGCTTGTTGCTAGCTGCCACCTCTGCTCTTGCTTGGTCTTTCTTCTTCTTTTTCCCTGGGCACTGTATGGTATTTCCATTGTTGGCTCGTTTTTCTTGGTGTGTACTCGCAGTCCCTTAGACCCTCTTTGTGGTCTCTTGTTGGACACATTAATAAATTTATCTGATCTTATTTATCATTTAAATCACACCTCTAAAAAAATTCCATTTTCTCTTGTGATGATTAATACTAGCACAAATTTTGGGATTAAATAATATAAGAAACATTTTTTTTAACTTTCATATTAAGATGGAGGAAAATGTCATGATTAGAAACAAACAAAAATAACAAGATCCAATACATAAACAGAAAAGAATATCAAGATGAAAATCTCAAAAATGATTGGCACGAATCAGATATTTAAATTCTCCACTCACCGTAGCAACAGCAGCAGTGTAATTAGAAGGAATAATCATCTTCAATAAAAATGGCCAAAGAATTACCTGCTCATAAAATGAAAGAAAAAGTTATAAGGTATGGTATAGTTGTACTCCCTACACAGTTGTTGATAGATTCCTCAAGTCAAACTCAACATATTCCAGCAACTAAAGTATGTATTTTGAATCCACAACAAATAGTAGAAAATTAATATCTTCACTTATCCCAAAAAATTATATTCATGGTAGTGCCACTCCTTAATGGAAAAACAGGATGGCAGCTAAAATTCTGTAATAAGATGTGCATGATATACCTCCATTTCAGGTATAGTTATCGTAAGTAAAAGCAATCCCTTCTCAGAAACAGTCCTTAATTCAGCTGGAGATACAGTTCCCATTCTCAACTGTCAAAGATGAATTAAAATGAAATTATTAAAAATGGCTTCCTATGTAGGACTGGGTAAATAGAACTCAAAAGAGTAGCGAGTTAGAAAATAATCCTACCTAACAACTGCACATCAACAAGTATAGTATAGAAGGAAGATTGAATTTGATGATGGCAAAAATTTAAATCACAAGTTGTACTGCTAAGATCAATATCTACTTATTTGCCAGACATGATGTTTAAGCACAAACAGAGAATCAAACCTCAGTTTTGGTAGCATGAAAGATATGAAGACCCATTGTTGACTCAAATGCATCATGCTGGTTTCTGTACTGCATAACTTCTTCTTCAGCAATGGCACACTGTAGCACAAGGAACTCGACAAACAACTCCCCACAAGCGCCTTCCACATAGCAGTGAGAGGCCATCACCACAATTAACTGTGTTTTCAAAACAATATCTAAAATCAAATGACAGTTTTAAAGTCTTAATTCATATGGAAATAAATGACTGCTACTTCTACAAATGTTTCACTTTCTTTCATAGACCAATGGTCAACCTATACAAGAGTAAATAAGAACAATAGGAATAGGAAAAAAAAGAAATAGGAATCGGAAAATCAGGAAGAACTTAGAAATTCCCCGAGGCTTGAGAACATTCGATTCTGATTAATCCTATGAAAGCTTCAGAGTGAAGATTAGATCCTAATCACTATAAAACTACTGTTATATGGTCCCTACAATATTTTAGTTCATAAAATGACATCTCGAACAACCATTTCTGTGTCCTCACTATCCATGATGAAACTACCCTTGCATTATCAAGAGGACCCTTTGATATGAGTTTTTACATTTCATAAAACATCCATGGACATAGAAAAGGATAGGAGGTATCCTAGGGCCGGGTGCACATTACAATTTTCTTCTCTCATATAATCTACCACAGCATTGGATGCTAGGAACAGATATTAGGGGGACGACCTTACTTGCTCCTCCAAATCTCCAATTCAACTCCATCAACCCTAACCATTCTATGATTGATATTAGTAAGTCTTGGATTGGATATTTTGAATTACTTGACAGTGAACAATGATGTTCGCTCTTTAAGCCCAAACCATGTGACAGCATCATTATTTTTCATCCTTCACCATGCATTTTAATCTTCTTTATTCCATACTGCCTTCACAGAGAGATCCTATAATGTCCCCTTCTCCACGCTACGCTTTTTGGTGCCTTGTTGGTCTAACTCTATCTTGCCATCCGGATAGGCTAACGACATATATTTTGAGAATGTCGGCCGGTCATAGGAACCTATTTGGTTTCGTTGGGGAGATATTTAAGTGGGGAGCTTCCTATAATTAAGTACACTTGTAATGCCTACCCCTACTTGACTTTTCTATTGTAGTGTCGGATTCTTTTAGGTCAATTTTCTGATTGTGTTTTATGATTATCAGTAATTGGTTACCGGATTGCATTAAATGTATTTCATACTCAGTTGATATATATATGTTCAGTTAGTTATTTTAGTTATTTTCATGATTGTTTCGATGATGATAGATATATGTTCATGTAGTGACTTTCAGTTATTTAATGATGTAGTTACTTACCCCATACTTGTATGTGTATGGTGTGTGTGTATGTTTTCTTTATGTTTGACGTTACTGATGTGGTTGAGGAAGGGAGTCGTAGTCACCTGCTAGTCGGAATCTACACGATCCACCACTTTCTGCCATTGCATGTTTAGGTTAGAATATTGTGTTTGTACATGCGTGGATTTTATGCAAATTGCTGGTACCGGGTATTGACTCCCCTGAATCGCCAGGATAAGTGTACCCTATCACAGTATTTCAATGGTATAAGTGGGGAGATAACTCTTGAGTTTAAATCCTAAACCCTAAGCCAATTGTCCTAAAAAGTAGGACAAGTGTAATGTCCCCGTTTTGGTTGACATCGTGTTGTGTACCGAATCAGTCTATCACGGACTCTCGTAGACTAGTGGTTGTGATGAGAGGGTCATTCTAGCATATATTTGAGGATTGGATGGCTTATTATGCTCTTGGAGATATTATTTTATCATTACTTTTTTATACGCGGCCTACATGTTATAATTTTAAGTTGAGTTGCACTTTTTATTTTATAAAGTTATTTAATTATAAAAGTGCATTATAATGAGTTTTTATAATGGATGCTTCTAGAAGTTCTTAGTAACTTCTTAGAAAAGTGAATAAATAGAGGGTTTGGCCTCTCATTTGCATAGATGGGATTTGATGATTCTACTACATTTTCTCTATGAGCATTTGTGGTACCATCTAGGTCTGCAAATTTTCAATTGGTCTTTGGGAACGATACCTCCCAGTAGATCGCATAACTAAGGAAGTGAAAGACCTTCTGAAGGGTTGCACATTGGAAGTGGTACTCAGCCATTTCATGTCGTTCTTCATTGGTATATTCAATTTGGACAGAGATTTGATTGAGGGTTTGATTTTTTTATAATCAAAAAAAAAAAAAAAACCTGAAAAAGCAGAACTGAAAAAGCAATCTGAAAAAGTAGCTCCGAAAAAAGCAATCCGAAAAAGCAGTTCGAAAAAGCAGATCTGAAAAAGCAGTTCGAAAAAGAAAAACAAAAAAAGCAAATCCGGAAAAAGCAAGTGAAAAAAGCAGAACAGAAAAAGCAAAGCAGGAAGATAGCATTGGAGAAAATTATTACAGCCATCTACAACCAGGTTCCTTTGTTTGCATTGCATTTTAGGTGTTATAAGTTTCAGCCATAGGTGTGCATTATATCAGCATTATCATTTTTGTAATCCATGTAAATACCAAAAAAAAATCTTGGCCATATTTCATGAGCATTGTATTAGAAATTTCATTGCAATTAAGGAGATAATAGTTGCTGGTGTCATTTGAGCAATTCAATATTATTATTTATCAGCTAGTTAGTTTGCATACCAACTATTTGTAAAAATGCCAGTTGGCTGTAGGTGTTCATTTCATTCATGATCAGCTTATTAGTTTGTATGCCAATTGTTTGACAAAATATCAATTGGTTGTAGGTTCTCTTTTTGGCATAAATAATGTTATAATTTTTGCATCTCAAGTGTTTGTCAAAATTACTAGTTTCTGTAGCTGCATATTGCAAGTAGTTTCAGTCACGTATATGCATTGAATATTGTCAGAATAAGTTGCACATTCATGTTAGGTCATTGTTTAGTCAATTCAGAATCTTCTTGCAAGCATTCTTCTTAATGTTAAGTGAAGGAAAGAGCCATAAAAGAATACTGAATTTTATATCAGTCATATGACCCTTGTATGTGAAGTGTTTGACAAAATTCTTTGAACCTTCAATCAGCATTTTAAGGTCTGATTTGAGTAGGGTCATTACAACAAGTATCTAAGTTAGTTTCACCTTTCCAAATTCATCAACTGACATGAATTTGTGACTGACCCTGGAGTTTGACTTTGTTCTTTGACTTTCAATTGAATTGTCATATTTGGTTTTGTAGGTCTATTGTGATTTTATGTCTTAATTAAATCAAATTAAAAAATAATTTAATGATTTAATTTAATAGAAATTTAATTTAAAATTTTGATATTTAATTAATTGAGAAATTAATTAAATAAAAAGAATTAAATTTAAGAGATGTTATATTACCAGAGGCTGAGGAGTTCTATTTTGTGATGTTATGATGATGTTTTGATCACGATCTTTTATACTCAACCATGGTAATGTGTCTTGTATGCTCTATGAGGTGTTTTGATCTATTGATCGTTATTGTTTTCTAGTGTTTGTGTGTGAAACTGAGGTGAATGGTGTGACCTATCTGATATAGCCTTTGAGTCTTCCATTAGTTGTATTTGGATTGCTTTCCAGTCGCTTGTATAAGACTAAGGTGTTTGTATGATTTGTTCCTGGTGATGTCATGTTATAACGTGGATTGGTTTATATGTACTTTCTTGGATCAGTCCTGTTAGGACGATCGTTTTAGTGATGTTTGTATTCTAAACAATGATATTTCAATGCTTGTCAATTGCTTGTTTAAGCACTAATATATGGTATGTGGCCTTTTGAGATCTTTTTTATTTTACTGAGCTTAGGGTAGGTTATCTATATGTCATGTTGGGAAGTGGCTTGCAATGGAGGCCGAGGCCCTAAAGAGGCTAACGGGCAACCCATTTTAGGTTATTTAATAAGTGATAACATTTCATTAAATGAGTTTAAAATGAATTAATAAGAGTCATTGTTTTTCCTCGCTCATGCCTCGAGTGCTAGTACAGGCTAGGATGAGAGTAGAGAGGACACTTGGTTGCGACCATGCTTCATTAGTATGCCTTGTCAGTACGAAAGGACACTAGTGCCACATAGAGTCACTATGGGGCCGGAGGATTAAAAGACTAGCAAAGTAATGTTAGAGTTGGTTCGTGTGATGACACTTGCCCACATGCATAATAGATCTCCTACATGTCTGTGTTGCCTCTGGGATTAGTTGATACATGTGTCTTGGTACCCTTGAAATAGTTTGCCTTCAGGTGATTCCTTGAACCTAGATGTTGGTTTTGACTTTTAAGTTTGTTATCCTATTTGGGACTTGAGTTTATCTCCTCAGTGTGGTGGGAGTGGACCTTTTTGGATTCTACGAGGTCGGGTGGTAGTGTTCTTATACCATTGAGATCTGACCGTTGGATGGCGGCGTTGGATGCGTTTGTGCAAATCTTCCTTTCTATCTATTCCTATATTTCTATGATGGATGGTTATACTTAGTGTATTGTATTTAATTTCATAGATCTGACAAGATGATGTAATTTATTTCATGATGTATATTATTTCAGCCTCTCATACCCTCTGACTTGTACAGTGGATGATTGTGCATTATGATTATTGTCAAGTGGCATCATATATAATTGTATATTATTTAAATGGTATTTGTACTTGTAGTTATTCTTTAATATGGATATATTGGTTTTAGTATTAATTAAAATTAAATGTGATTCAACGTCATAGGACCCTCAAAAACCTATTTATGTGTAGTTAATGGATGAGTGTATGTTATTGCTTCCGCTATTCTATTACTATTGTGTATGTTATCTTTAAAAAAAATGTTTGTCAAACCTAGTAAAACTTTAGGTTAACTCCTTTGGGTTCCCTGATGGGGCATTACAACACTTTATTTTATAAAGTTACCATATGACTTAAAGTCATTTTATAATAGATGTAACTTAAGTGACTAAAAAACGAAAATGACTTTTATCCCACATTGCCTAGTTGTGGGTATCTCCCCTCATATCGAGGTTATAAAAGCAAAGAGCTACATTGGGATTCACACCATGAAAAGTGATATTATTCAAAATATAAGCAGGTTTCTTAAATGTGACTGGTTTTCTTAAGGATGAAACCCCTTGAGAAGATCTGAGAGGCTGGACATAACCCCAATATCTCATGGACGTAGCACACTAATCCAGGCATGGGCATTGCAGTACAGTGCATATAATTCAGTCAAATCTACCATCAGCAGCATGAAAGAATAAGTGAACATTTAGTTATCATTAGTGAGGAGCAGCCACAAGTCTAGATACCTGATAGAGGCAGGAAAGAGGGTTTGAGCATATCATTCATAGATCTGCCTTATGGGACAGCAAAGCACCATTAGATGGATACTGGATATAGGATCAACAAGACATCCTCCGGTCTCTTTGGGAGAATATCCTACAGGCTCAGAATACGCTGATCGCCATCGGACAGAGCAGAGATTTGAGCTAGGCGACATGGTTTACCTTTGTCTCCAACCTTATAAGCCAAGTTCCTTGAAGAAGAGTGGATCTGAGAAGCTTCGGCCTAGATTTTATTATCCCTATCGCATTACCAAGAGGGTGGGAGAGGTTGCTTATGAGTTGGAATTGTCAGATGACAATAGAATCCATAATGTGTTTCACGTATCTTATCTCAAGAAAGTGATTGGTCAGCATGTAGTACCTTTCGTTGGATTACCCCCACTTGATGAAGAGTGGAAACTAGTTTTGGTTCCAGCCAAGGTGATTGAGATTAAGGAAAGGAAGTTGCATAACCAATCCATCAGGAAGTACTTAGTTCATTGAAAGATTTGCCATATGAAGATGCCACTTGGGAGGGTGAATCAATCCTACAACATCCGGCACTGAGATTGCTTGAGAGCAACCAATCCCGGGAAGGGAGGATTGTAATGTCCCCTTCTTCGCGCTATGCTTTCTGGCGTCTTGTTGGTCTATCTTTCCATCTAGATAGGCTAACGGCATTTATTCTGAGGATGTCAGCCAGTCACAAGATCCTATTTGGTTTCATTGGGAGATATTTAAGTGGGGAGCTTCCTATAGTTAAGTCACTTTATTTTATAAAGTTACCTTATGACTTAAAAGTCATTTTATAATAGATGCAACTTAAGTGACTAAAAGACGAAAATGACTTTTATCCCACATTGCCTAGTTGTGGGTATCTCCCCTCATATTGAGGTTATAAAAGCAAAGAGCTACATTGGGATTCACACCATGAAATGTGATATTATTCAAAATAGTAGGTTGCTTAAATGTGACTGGTTTTTTTAAGGATGAAACCCCTTCAGAAGATTTGAGACGCTGGACATAGCCCTAGTATCTTGTGGACGTGGCACACTAATCCAGGTATGGGCATTGCAGTACAGTACATATATTTCAGTCAAACCTACCATCAGTAGCATGAAAGAATAAGTGACCATTTAGTTGTCATTAGTAAGGAGCTGCCACAAGTCTAGCTACCTGATACAGGCAGGAGAGAGAAGTCTATTATAGCAGACACAGCCAGGAGAGTTACTGTATACACATACGCGCGGGACTTCAAGGTTCATCCACTGAAAGAGAGAGAGAGAGAGCCCAGCAGCAGATGTGAGTATGGGAAGGACATCAACGTTGATACTTCCAGACTTATATTCTTTAAAGAGCAGACTTAGGAGGAACCATATAAACTGCTAGCTCACCACAGGTGCATCCAGGTTCCATAGTTATGTTTTTTTTTGTATTATATTCATGAATAGTAGTGTTAATGTTCAGAATTCAAAATATGGAGGTATGACTCAGTCAATACTTAACTCTGCACATTTGTACTAGGCCAGATGTGTTTCGTGAATGATACAATTTCAGAACTCTTTCCTTCCGAGTTTTCATAGTGCATTTGTTCTTTCTTAATCATATTGCTGCATTGTTGGAATTCAGATCCTTACAGATCCTTCAATCAGTCGATTATATATAAATGTGATTCAATGATTTTATCCATTTCTGGTTTACCCCTATTGCTTTTTCCTTAGCTTTCGTCATCGTATGTAATGTAAATCATTAAACAGCCAGTTTGTACTGCCCAATATTGATCATTTGTGAAAATTGGGAGGGTGTAAAAAATTTGGTAAAATGTTGAGTTAGAATCAACTCAAGAAATATGGCAGTTTAGAGGGAGAAGTCCCAAAATGCTTTTAAATTTGCAGTATGCTTCTTCTTCCACTTATTGTGACAAAATTTAGCCTTGACCAACCGATCAAAGATCAGAATGATATCTTCAGTTAAAACATTTAATTGTCAATTTTAGTCCTTTTTCCTGCATTGAGTATCCACCTTTAGCTAAACCTTTATTGCTATGTTACCAGTTCCGGTTTGGGTTCGGGTACAAGAACCCAGTATGTGGGTACATGAAAAAAACTAGGGTCTTCGCTCCATGTGTGTGTGTCTGTATGCATTATATATACAAAAAAAAGAGAAATACACAGAATTCTAAAACTAAACATTGCATAGGATTATACTCGATCGTTGATCAATGCCAAATACCAAATGCCAAAGATAAATCATAAATATTAAATGTCAATTGACAGTTGAAAAATATTTGAGCAAGCATAGACGTATCCAGCAGATACCCACAAACGTACCCATACTAGGTGTGTGCCCAAACCCGGTAAGGGCCTGACATTACAAACACAGAAATGCAGCCTTTTATTATGAGTGCAAGCAATTATGTTTGATTTAGTGTATGCCACATGGATTCATGTTAGCTGCTGCAAATGATATTTGGAAATACATCCACAATCAACCAATTGTGGGTTACATTTTGGCACTTCATCAATGTTCCTTTTGATGGTCCCAAATGATGTTGTATGCCATCTGATTTTGGGGACTTTAAGTCCCATTTATACTTATTCCATTGTTGAGGAAAAGTGTCTATGACTAAATTTAACTTATTACAAATATATTGACTAGAAGGCATATAGAAGAATAAGTAAAACTTATAAACTTAAAACGTGATGAACAAGTGACAATATAGACTAATGATACTGAACTTGAACATATGCCACTTTAGATGCGAAATTATTACAGATGTTGGTAATTTGATATTTTTGCAAACTAAGAAATCTACCAAACCCAGATCATTTGTCCGATTAACTTGGCCTAGTTATCAACACATTACAATGAAGCAAAGCTGCCAAGTCGTAATAACATTGTGAGGGTTTCAATTCAAGTAACTCTCTATTAAATTAATATGGTATGATTAATTTATGGTCTACTAAGTTCAAAGGATCATAATTGGAAAAATCGACAAAGCCAAACACTCAAGGCCTGAAAATAGATCGGGAAAAACTCAACCAATTTTTGGCAAAAAACTCAAGAACTTACAAAATTGATTGAATTCAATTATAAATGATTTTTTTTTTGCAAAATTCAATGAGAACATACATTTCAATGAGTGAATAAATAAGAACACAAAAGAAACAAGCTTAATCTAGATATGTTTAAACACAAAGTGGGTACAAAATCAAACTCCCGTGAGGAATGTTGATGGCTGAAAGCAAAATAGTAAATAATTTACGTAAAACTAAAAGCATATACATCATTATAGCTACATCTTCCTTTTCCCATCTATAGTAAAAACTAAGGGAGTGGTAGGACTAGAGAGTCTAATCCTAGAAATCTGCAATGGGCATAGACAGCCATATATTTGGCATATATTATTTGTAGATACATTATTGATTTTGATTATTATGGACAGCTGATTAAAGTGTTGAGCTTATCTGTTATTGTTTATTATTTTGTATTTTAGTTGGACTTCTCTGTCATTTCATGTATGAAACTTGGAGCCTTTGAGCATTTTGCTATATGTTTTAAGGTTGTAGCTTTACTCGGATTGGTTAGATCTTAGACACATTATTGTTATTGGTAAATCATCATTTCCTATATATACTTATCCATGTTAAATAATATTATTGTATATAATAGTACATTATATATATATATATATATATATATATATATATATATATATATATATATTATTGTTATACATATTATTATTATTTATGATAATATAACATTATTAAATGATGATTACATCATAGAGACATTTCTCTTCATGAGACATGTCTCCTCTCATAATTATATGAGATCCAAATCTGCATTTGGAACACATCAATTACAATGGCCACGATAGCACATTTGCAGAAAAGGATCCTTATTTCGCAAGGCTGCCAATAAATAACCATTAAAATATTGAATTGAGAAGACTTGGAGGCTATGTTGAAAACCAATAAACTTACAATAAGGAAAAAACATCGAACAATGACTAGTAGAGTTCTTACAATCGTAACTTACCATCATTATTGAGAAAAAGAAGCATCATCGAAGACAAAATAAAATGAGTGGACAAATAATGTTCTTCCAGCCATATAAGAGAACATGGTTCATACTTTAACTTCGTAAGTTACCGCACTCACAGGGAAGAAGAAACAACACCTGGATGGAATGTTATTTTCATTATCAAATTCCATTTGATAATTCACAATAAATAGAGTTGTCAATACCAACTCATTCTCTTACTGTGAATGCCATGAGTCTTGACCCTATTTGGGAAGAATTCGTATTTTATTAAAAAATGAAATGGTTTAAAATATTACCATGGAAGAGAACCGTGTTAGGCTATCAATTTTTAATAAACTGTTGAACATTAGCGTTTGGGTAACAATTCACTACATAGACATTGGTGTAGATTTCATACAAAGTCTACCGAAAGAAAGAAAAACTAAAAATCAATGCATAGGAGTGAATAGACTTAGCAAAAGGGATTAAGGATAGATATTATCAAGCCAATTTTGGGCACAACTGGTGATCACTTATAGGTCCATTGAGTCACTCTATGTTGAGTGGAGAGATCATATATCTGAAATGAGATAAGATACTTATACGATGTTATGCCTTAGTGTGAAGTTCCTTACTCATAGGGCGTGATCTTGTTGCATTCTTAACTAGACAATACCAACGCCATCTCCCACATCGCCTTCATGCACACTGTTTGAGTTGTGATTCTTTGAGGACTTTCTCACTATGTAGAAGAGTGTATAGAGTCATATCCGTAACCAGATCAGACACAGGGCCAAGGTTTAGCACTAACCAACTTCAAACCACAGCTAGGTATCTCTGGTGGCTCATTTCAGTCTACAACCATTACAATATTGACTCAATATATGGTGGCATGGAAAAGTAAAAGAACAGGGGTGGAGGAGAAGAAGAAGATACCAACAAAGTACATTACAATGGAAAAACCACACAAGTAAGCAAGGATATCGTTACTTCCTTGGCATAGACCTAACTCAACAACATAAAATACACAAGTTATTGAAAGGACACTTGACAAGCCGAGGCATGGAAATCGCAGACCAGCTAGGAATCACTAGGGACTTAAAAGTGTGAATTCATCGACAAAGTTTTGAGATGCTTCTTTTTGGGTAAATACAACTACTAATGCAGTGACAGAAATCTAGGAAAATGGGCATCACGTTTAGACAATGTCGAATATGTTGAAATGAGAGACACTATACGTACATTGAGCCATTTGAGGATGAGATAATCCCCCGAAGTTTTGTGTCAATACAAGACTCAACAAGGTTGTTATAGAAGATATCAATTTGGATCATCCCAATATTATTATATAGCACATCATCTCTAACCATCAACAGTGATTTTGTTCCTATCATTCTTGACTAAAATATATTAATCACAAATGCCTTAGATATGGACAAAATGATCATTCATTTGGCTGCTTTCTATTCATTCCCTGAAGAAATAATTTGCTAAACCCTTGAACAGTGTTGTCAAGCATCTAAAATATATGGTGGAAGCATACTGAGGGAGGCAAGACCATCAAGAAAGCTTACTATCAAATTTCGGAATGAAACAAAAGCTATTTTATTAAATGAATAGAAGTCTGGATGCACACAAAAGCAATAATGCATCAAAATGATCATTGGCAAGAGGAGGATCATACTGGACAGATTTCATGCAAGGGAGTTAAGTATGGATCGTAATACAAATAACTAAGAGACACTCAATGATATCTTGCCGAAGTTCATGAGATCAGGACCCCCTTGAAAACTATTGATCATTAAAAATAATATAACGTGATATTAAGAAATTACCAAAACGCAAGAATTAAAATTACAAGGAGTATAGAAAAGACTCTTACAATAAAGAGGATTATATAAGCATGGATCCAACATGAGATGTCTATAGAGGACTTCATAGAACTAAGAATGAGGTATTTCCGTAAATAGAATTTGTGATAGAAGAAGAGAAGGTTTACACATAGGAGGATTGAAAGGTAAGAAAAAAAGGGCTATTTAGAAAAGAGAAACTAAAGGGAAATTCAATCACATGCCCAAACATTATGATTGAAAAAGATGCTAATAGGGAGCTTACAATTGTCCATGATCTCATGCCAACAATTCAAGGAAGAAAAGACAAGGAAATGATCTCTAATGTTCCTAAAAATAAAGAGATAATTATACCTTCATTTGCTTCTATAATCACCATTGAAATGTTTTATGAGGATTATCATTATGAGATTGCTCTCCATCTCAAGAATCATTATCTAGGATAATCTCTCTAGTGATTTTAAAAATTGAAAAGGATTTCATGTTTCTCCTTCGTCTGTAGAAGTATATATGGCATCCACATCCACTTACAAGTAAATGGTTGTGGAAGTGTAACACTTGTCGTGACAAGGAATCAAAAGATACATTGCGTTTTGGATCTAATCACATTGAACATGGTAACTATAGGACCTGACTTCCCAGGATCATTGTTCAAAGGGAGAATTTCGAGGTGCAATCCCTTGTAAATGGTATTTTCTCTATGAGGAGAAGTTCTAAGTGAAATTCCTTGTAATGCATTATTCTCTGTACGAGAGAATTGAGGTGAAAGCCTTTGTACCACCATCTGACTTGGTTCATGGTGGTTACTATTTCACATATGATAAAGGTGACAATCTTTCTTTGACATATATAAATAGAAGGTAACCATTGTAAGGTGGTGATCTTATAAATGGTAGACCTATTATCACGGAAAACTTCATTAAGTTGTTGTCACAAACTGCTAAAAGTCATGATAACGAATGTATCATGACAGACTTCATTAATTTGTTGTCACAAAGTGCTGAAAATCATGATAATGAACGTATTATGATCAGACTTCATTAAGTTGTCGTCCCAGAGTACCAAAGATCATAATACTTGTCATGATAGAGTTCATGACATTGTGGTTTTTGTTAATCTAATCGACTTAATTGTCCCAGAGAGCCAAAAATCAGATGACTTATTCTCTTGATAGACATCTCTTATTTGATGTCAGTAAATATAATATTATTAAATGCTGATTACATCATAGAGACATGTCTCCTCTCATATTTATATGAGATCCAAAACTACATTTGGAACACATCAATTACAGTGGTCATGATAGTACATTTGCAGATAACGATCCTTGTTTCTCAACAATATGTATGTCATATTTTGACAATCGAAGTATTTGAATTTTGTTAGTTTGCTATGTATATAAATGTTAGGATATGCACATTTCAATTCTCTCTATATATAAAATTTCCCCTATTGTTTTAATAGTTGTCCCCTATCGTCCCCTAAAAAATGGCTCTAAAACGCACATGTACTAAAAAAGCATCCTCATCTCGGAAACTCCATGGAGCATAGGTATATACTCATAGATCCTTGACATTAATGTGTGATTGATTTTTTAATTGCAATTATGTGCTAAAATTTGTAAATAAATTATATTGTGGGAATTGTCATGTCGAGCAAAAATCAGGTATACCCCCAAAGGGGGGCATTATATTTGTCCTCAGGTGTTCCTTGGTGGGGAATCACACTTCATAAATGTAGTATTTTACCATAGTACCACAATCCCTAAAAAAAAAGTATTTGATTTTCAAAATAGCAATATCCAGAGATATTTAAGAAAGAACAAGGTAATTTATTAAGTTATGTGAAATATATGAATTTCCATTATAATGCCCACTTATTTTAGTCAAGCATTTGCAAAAATAAAATAAAAAACTGTTTAATTTAGTTGTCTTTCTATTAATTTAGTTGCCTTTCTACACAATTATTAAGAAAATTAAGAAAATCAACGCTTTCACTAGATATTCTCCAACTTTTGTTGTTTGTATAGTATTTGAATCATCAATCATAATTTTTACAACGTCAACAAGGAGATTCTATTAAGAAATATATAGCATTCCAGTTTAGAACAGAGCATGTGAATAAAGAAAGATGATGAACATACCCTCGATATCTAACATGATAAATTCAAAAAACATATAATACATTTTGTTTCATTCCAGTCCATCTACATTTTTTCAAACAGATTATCAAGCAAATTTTCATAGCTAAGAATACTACCTCTGCAAGAGACTTCCGAACACTGAAGTCCTGCTCAGTCAACAATGATTTTACAGCTTCAATGAGAACTAGTCTCCTTTCATACCAAGCTTCAGACAACCTCCATGGTTACAAACAATTGTGATTAAGGTAGGATTCATCAACACAAACTCATTAGTAAACATTAGAAATTTAGAATCCACTGTCTATCAAGACATGGTACAAAGAAGTCAAACCTAGGTAATAGATGCTTTAGAACACAAAGTGCGCCAAGCTTAAAAGGATCTTCATTAGAATGTATTTTCTGTGGCAGAAAAACTAATTAAATAAGTTCCAAACAAGACTTGAATTTAAATCGTCATTTTAATGGAGAAGGAATGTATTTATGCAGAAGTACATATCTGATATTAGGTGTCTGGTTACATCCATGTCAGTTACTACAACAATAAACTAAAATTTCAAAACCTAATGCCTCAAGTTACTCGGTATGCTTACGCACACTAATAAGGAAATCAAAAATGTCATCATGGTACAGCATCCCAATAGTAAGAAAGCAGCGTAGCATCTCATTGTAATTCTGCAAACAAAACATTTTTCCCATTCAATAATCAAACTAACTACCAATAGCCATTATAACTATGCTGAAAATAAGTCCATAGTAACAAACAATATATTCTGTTGAAGGTCAATGATTTCCAAACATTTAGGAAGTGTATCATAAATTGAGAATTAAGAAAACACATGAACATTTGAGAACCCTTTAAAGTGGGCATCTTGTATGCTCAACTCCATAACAATAACTTAATTAGCTGCAGTTTGCACCAATAGCATCTTGTATATAAGTTTACCAATAATAAAGATAATTCTGATTATTATGTAAGAAAGCACCATAGCATTTTCTTGTAATTTTGTAACACAAACTCCCATTTATGAACAAATACATAAAAATAAGTGTAATAATGATTTGCAATGGCAGGGTCCAGATGGAGAGTGAAGATGAATTTTGATGGGGCCTTTAAAGGGAATCCAAGAAATAGTGGTGCACACTATATGCTTTGCAATCAAGGAAGCTTTATCAGAGGTATTACAACACTTGTGTGGGAGAATACTAATAACTACGAAAGACAGGTAGCTTTGAGAGCAGGTATTATGGTCACTTATGCAACTGGTTAGAAGGTTATTGAAGTGGTAGAGGATTCAATAATAATGGTAAATGTGGTATTCAAAGGGCTCTGTTCTAATTGGAAGCTATATTTAATTCTTCAAGAGACCAAGAATCCTACTCATTCAAGATGGTTCATTATAGAGTTCAAAATGAGGTTTTGGATTATATGGCAAGTCAAGCAGTCTTTCAGATTTTTTTCAGAGGTTGAAAGAAAAGCCATTAACAGTTGAGATAATTTCAAAAGTATAGTTAAGAAAGATCTATCTTGAGCTTTCCAAGCCCTTCATGTGTAAATTATTCAACATTGGGACTTAGTAAACAATTATAAAGGCTTTAATCTTTTGTGGCAGTTAGTACGAGGTGGCTCATGGAGAGTTATGGATAAGCATAAGACAATTATGCTAGGAAATTGCTTTGTTTTCAAATTGCTATTTTGGGGTAATGGATTTCAGGTAAATGCAACTTTGGGATTAGTGTGTTTAGCTGTAGTTAATCTTGTAGTTGTGCAGTGATGGCATGTTTGTAAGATGGCATGTGAAATGTTAGATTCTGTGGGAAGCAAAAAACAAGCCTTCATGTTGGCCAAAGATCACATGAAACTTTAATCGATAGATGACTGAAAATCAAAATAGGGGAATGCAAATAGAATTTCAAAAGAGAGAAAATAGAGACATGCAGTAAGAGAATTTTGAGAATACTCTTGCCACTCTCATCCGTAAAGATCCTGAACTGCCTCTACTCGTTGAGCTTATAAATGAAAGTGTTCTTTTGTTTTTTTTTAATGTTTTTTTTGTATTTTTCGCAATATGTGGGTATATATGCTTCTTGGAAGTAATATATATATGCAGTGGCTAATGCAATGAAATGCCAAACAACAACTCACAAATAAACAACAACTTCCTACCAACTCTGAATGATGCACATTTAACTACAGCTGGAAATTGAATTTGCGTTGTCTTTAATTACAGATGGCACCTGGTAAAATGCAGTCTATGAAATTGAAGTTTAGCACAAATCCTCCCAGCTCGTACTATCAGCTTCATAAGATTGTCAACAATCACTGTCAACCCCTAAACGTCCGAGGAATAGGCAGAATTATGTATCTGCAGCCAGCCACATCAAATGCAGCCCACAGGCTCTGCTGCATGAGCTTCAACCACCAATCGTGGCCCTCTAACTTGATACTGCAGGCCAGTAAAATTGAACACAGGCCCTCCTATTGCAATCACAGCCTGTCTATGGATGAACGTGGGCTTCTAAATGATGAACGCAGGTCTTTGTAATGTGATCGCAGGTATGAATAAACACCAAATCGCTGCTACAAGTGTAGTCTGCAGCCTCTCAAAATGTACAATGATTTCACCCAGAGAAAATTGCAGGTATACTTAATTTCAATAGCAGCCAGTAAACCCTCTCCAAGTCAGTCGATTTCCTTAGCATTAATCAACTTCTAGGGCACAGTGAAAACGGTAGAGAAGTAATGGCAAATTGCTATACCACAGCAGCAAGTTACAACACAATTTCAAGAGTGATTCTCAGAACTCAAATCCTAAGCAACAGCAAAAGCAAATGATATTCAATAGATATAGATACCCATTCCCAAAATGAAAGTCATATTTATAATATCATTTGTGCAACTTAGCTTCAGCATTACACCTTTCACTAAAGAGCCTTCAACTTCACAACATCATCTTATAACATATAATATGATAAAGAGGATTAATTATTACAAATCTCATAACTAATGCAATAAATATGACTCCGCCATTAAGCAACTCCATCCTGTACATAAGACTGAATAAATGACAACCAACACTATGTCGACTCTGCACTACCAAAAATAGCAACTAGTCAAAAATAGACTTAGTATAGATAGCAAGTCTACAACTAAGACCCCCAAAACCTACTATCAACTCATGAGGGTCGCAATGATGAGGTGACCAACCCCGGCTCCAAGAACCTGCTAAATTGGGGACATTACATCATCAAACAAGATACTAAGCTTGTGGAGGAGCAAGAAGAGTGATATATAATGATATATATATAAAAACCAAGAGCATATACATCCAAGAGGTGCATCAACTCAACTACCCATAAAAGGTAGGAAGCTTTACATACACAGTAAATGCCACAAAACATATGGCATAACTTTCTTTGGTAAAGACAATATATTGGTTATGAGAGATGGCACATGAAGCCAAAAGAGGGTGTCTAACCCAACCACCCCAAAACCTACTTAGGTAAAGACAAAATAGTAGTTATGGAAGGTGGCATAAAAATACAAGTGAGGGTGTGTAACTCAACTACACTGTACGAAAGAGTGACACATATAATTGATGCATTCTTCTGTGAGTCCTCATACCAACCAAATCTTATAAACCTAAGCCAGCTTAAATAATGTGTAGGGAATAATAAATACCTCCAAGTTTCAACAATAGAGAAAAAAACCTAGATTAACAGCCAGCCTTGAGCATAGCTTAGGTGGGTGAAAAAGATGGGTCCAGCCAAATGGCCAAACTTGTACATTTTGTGTTATGAATCCCTGGGGCATCTGATTTGGCTCTATATATTTGCAAATTGAATTTGTTAAAATCCCTTTTCCAGTTTTCAACTCTAAACCCTACCCACCTGAATCAAGTCTGCTATCACGCAACCATAGGGTATTAAGAAAGATTGTTGTTTTCTGCACTCCGGATGACAGAAAATTCCAGTAAGTCACTGCTGAAAACCTTATGAAACAAGCACAAATTGTCAGAAAGAATGAAGGTTTGATGACAGCAAACAATAGATGCCTTGATGAGGGTTTGTCAACTGCTGTATAAGATGAAAAATCTTCTGAAAAGACTGTGGTGCACTTTTAAATTGTCTTGTCTTTCTTGACTGAACATTTGCAGCTAATTTGCTGAAAATCCTAGATGCCTGAGCATTGATTGAAAATGCTGTTATCAAATCACAAAATTTTACATAACTTTGATCTCAGTATGTGCCTCATATAACCTACTTTTGACCTTCAGCAACAAAATAGAAAACATGCTTTAGTATGTGCCACTTGAACTTTTTGACTCTAACTAGAAGAGTGCACACTTTGGGAACTTTGGCACTCATACTTTGGAAAATTGGCAACAAGTTTCACTTGAGTTGTCTCTCATTTTTTGGTACATACTCAAAGTTGATGTATTAGCAAAAGTTACATTCTTAAGTTGTATCTGTCACTTTCTGGTACTCAAAACATTTTAGCAAATTTAAAGAAGTGACTTAAGAAGAGGGAATGGGTGCACAACTAAAAGCTATCTTCAATGGAAGTGACAGTAAAACAGCACTGAGAGGCTGTATTGCCTAAGGCTTCTATGAGCGTTGATGTGGGCAATATAAGTTGTGAAGGAGTCAGTGCATTTCTGAAAGTTCCAACCCACAAACATTACATCATTTAGGATGTTGCTGGCAATTACAAGTGGTGATGTTCTCTACGCCTCCTCCATGAACCAATTCACATCAACAGCAGAACCTTGTTCTTAGTTACCTAGGTCAGTGTCTAAACAAGACAACTCAATTCTATTTGTTTTATTAAACACTTCTTCTTTAGCCGCCACTTGAAGTCATCTCTACAAGTTTTCAGTACCTCAACATTTTTTGCAAATTGAAAAAAACAAGACTTGCTTGAGTTGTCTCGTCTACTTTTTGATACTTCATCCTTATGGAAAATTAGCAGAAGTGATTCACATGAGTCATCTCTGTTGCTTTTTCATGCCTAATACAAATTTTGACCATCTCTCAAATCCAACCTTTGATACATTGGAAAGTACCTTTTATTGGTTATGAAACAACACTGATTAAAAATCTACAAGCGCATCTAAGAACATCACAACAGGGCTGTGTAAAGGCAGCTAGTTCGTAGATCTCATTTCCCAAAATCTAACCTCAACACTTTCCTACAGTCCAAGAGAGATGTTGAGTTAAAAGCTCCATGTGTTGTTTTAGTAATTTGGTAGTTGAAGCAAATGAAACCTTCCAAATAAAAGAGATTGGCTAGTCAAATTAATGTGAAGTTTATTTTGAACTAATCATGAAAATTCTAATAGAGTTAAATTAGTTTTGGAATTCCTAAGCCTCTTTCAATAGCTAGGCTCTTGTTGGAAAGAGTGAAATTTCAGATGCCAACTCCATTCACATAGTTAGGAGTAAGGACAACAGACCGTTTAAGTTATCAAGGTGAACATAAATTGTGTATTAGCGCCTCCATATTTAATTTGGCTAAATTTCATTAAAATGGAAGAAATTTTTTATGGAAATGGCAAAATTGATCACTGTAGCAGAAATCATGAAAAAAAAAAATCACTTAGTTATTTGTTTGCAGGGTATGCTGATCCAAGTCAGCTCAGATTGTCAGTTTTTGTTAATCGGGAACAAATTTTAACGCATGCTTTAATTAAGATTTTTAATTTTTGGTGATATCAAGATAGAATTGCAATTTCTGATAATAAAAAAAGTATTTAGTTGCAGCACCAGTATCCCTTCAAAATAATACTGTTTTTCTAAAAATATTATGCCTCATTTTTACATACATCATTCAGATTTCAGGACAAGATTTAGTGGCAGCATGAGAGTTTCACAAAGGAACATAATATTCGATTGAACTCCAATTAATGCATTCACTGCCTTAGCCATTTGCATCCAAGCAATCTACGCTAGGCCATTAAAGCTCATTTCTATTTACTTTATTCAAAACTGAGATGGTAAAGATTTCTAACATTGAACCCTTGTCATTACAGTTTTCAACATTAGACCCTAAACATCAAAGATTTAAAATGTTGAACTTTAATCCTAGATCCCAACCATTAGATTATTTAAGCTTAAATCATAATAGTAGGTTCCCAAGCTTTTAATTTTGAATTTTTACATTTTTAATATTTAAATTTGAAGTTCAATTTAACATTAGCATTTAATCTAAATGGACGACTAAGTTTAAACCCAAACGACCAACCATAATTACCACTATTACCGCAAAACATGTTTCCACCCTAAATGCATGAGTATCAGAGACAGAAACTCCTTAGGGAAGTGGGGAGGAATGGCCAGAAATATTTCCAAGTTGTCCCGATCACGCAAAAATTTCATAAACCCTTCCAGAAGTGCAGAAACAACCAATGCAGGTTTCAGAAACTCTTGACCATCCTGCGAACAACTGGGGATTGACAGTCTTTTTCAGCAGCAAGAAGCATAAAGCAATTTAATTTCAAATATATTTGCAAATTATTGTTATGTAACATGGGCCCCACACCTCAAGGCAACCCTAAAAATGAATAAATATATTATTACTGTGCTCATTCTCATTCATTTGAATCATTTCTTTTTCTTTTTCAAGAGAAAGAAAGGAGGGTTTGAAGAAGAGAAGAAAAAGAGGCAACAACTGGGCTTCGAGGAGCATTTGGAGGCGTTGGAGAATTGAAATTAAGTCCATGCTTTCATATTTGGTTTTGTCTTTCATTTTTTCCAATAGTTTCAAGAAAAACAAGTCTGATTTTTCTTTTATTTTCCCTTAGATTTCAGTACTTTGAGCTTGTATTACACTCATTAAACATCAGCAATAGCAGTAGTAGTGATGGTAGTGATGAGGAAATGGCAAGAGGAAGAAGTTCCAATTGGGGGTGGTAGTGTTAGTATTGGAGGTAGGGTTAAAAGGCCATTCTAACCCCAGAAACCTCTACTTTGCCTTGTTTATCCAATCGATGTAAAAAGAAACATTCAAGTGGAAGTAAGGTGTATATTTGTCATATATATAAAAGTGAAATTAGAGGGAGCTACACAAGGGTGTGGTCTAATTCTTGGATATAATAGGCAAAATAGTTAAATATTGCAAATTTCTGAAGGAGAATGCAGGTTAAGGTGCTACAGAATACACATGGGGCTGAATAGAAATCCAAATGTCTACCCTTCATAATGCCTCATCCCTCATAGCCATCTACTCATCACTCTACATCATCTAGTGGTAGTGTCATTCATAGTATGGAAGCCAAAAAGAATGGAAAAGGAAAGAGAAAGGATAGTGATAGTGAGCAGTCAGATTCCCAAATTTGTTCAATGTATGGGCATTGGAGTTTACAAAGACATCCATTGCTGACTTTTTTATGCCCATGCCATCCCATTGCATGTAATGTCCCCTGCTTGGCTATTTGGTGTTATAGACATTCAATTGCATGAGGGTTCTTTTTAATATCCGGATATGTACAAATTTACTAAATCAAGCTTTGAATTGGTTGAACAATTGAAAGTCTATTCTTCCATGATATAAATTCAAAAGAGGGGTTTGATAGAGCAACAATTATGATCAATGATTCTGTATTAAACTACATAACTTCTGAGAATTCCAAAATCATGTTTCTCTTTATATTAGGAATGAATATATGCCACTGTATCTGAAATGTCTTACCATCAGAATAGTTTTCTCATATCTTAATATGATAGATTAGTCTGCAGCTATAAATTCTGCTATATATATGATAGATTAGTCTGCAGCTATAAATTCTGCTATATATATATATATCTGAGTATTCTTCTCTTGGGGTTTTTTTTTTTCTCTCTGCTGATTCCCTGATGCTCTTACTGACTAAGTTTAATTCCTTAATATATTTGTATTGCTGGAGGGGGGAGACAGGAGATGTGTCCCGTGTTGTTTCCATGATTGCAACCTTTCATATGTTAAGCAGATCATAATATGTATTTCATGAATTTTTTAACCCTATTAACTAATTTCATATTTGATCCTTTTAGAGTTTTAGATTATTATTATTATTTATATTTTACAAATTATTATTTATTATTATTTATGTTATAATCATGTTATATTTATATTAAACTGTTATTGATCAATATTATATTATTAATGTTAATGTTTGACTATATTATATTTTTTATCTATCTTTATATATTAATATAATACTATTAGATTAATATTATTCTTCTTTAATATATACTACTGTATTATATCAATTATATTATTTCTTTATATATATCTGATAAACTATATTATAGTTACCCATTTTTTTTATTTAGTATTTTTTATTTAATAATAATTATATATTATTATTAAATTCTCTTTTAATAAATATATAGTAAATTATATGTTAATTTTTATTATAAAATTTATTTCATAATTATAATTATATCTTATTATTTATTTGTTTATTCAATTAACTTATTATTTTAAACTCCATTACGAAATAAAGGGGACTTACATTTCATGTGGACCATTCTTCAAACAAATGATCAAAAACAAAACTAACATTGGTCTCTCTTGTGTACCCACTAGAGATCATAAACTACACAAAAATCGAAGGTGATTTTGGTGATGGAGAATATGAGGCGTACTTGGACGAAGCCAAGTTGTTCCATTGTGATGGATGGGTGGATCGGTATTAGTCACCGGAAACTTATCAACATCATGGTCACATCAACAGCTGGCTATTATTTTCTTAGAACCATTGATTGTTCAAGGAAATGCAAGGATGCGGATGCAGATTTTCAATTTAGCATTCTGAGAGAGGCCATAGACGAGTTTGGGCCCCAAATATTGTTCAGGTGATCACTAATTCAGCACCTCTGTGCAAATTAGTTGGTTTGATGGTGGAGGGTTTTTACAAGCACATCATTTGGACTCCATGTTGTGTTCATGCATTAGAAAATTGAATTTAGGTGAAGGAAGTAGTGACACAGCATGGAGATATTAGATATTCAAATGTTCATTTGCAACCATCACACACCTCCCTCTCTTGAAGACATATTCAAACAAGGAATTTCTCAAACTTGTAGAGACAAGTTATATCAGTTGCTACATTTTATTAGAGAGGATGATTGAGGTGCGTGATGCTCTATATATGATGGTAGTGCATTCACAACGGAATAAATGGCCTACAGCAAAAACTCTTAAAGGAAAAGCGATCAAATAGAGGATAATTGATGACAATCGGTGGTCCAATATGACATAAGACATTGTTGATTCTCATATTTAACTAAATTAGAAATTGCTTTCAATTTTCGGATTTTTAGATTTTGGATTTTAATTAAGAAAAAAATCTAATTTTCAGTCATTTAATTTTTTAAAAATTAAAATCCTGATTTTGACATTTGTTCTTATGCTTATTGCAGCTATATCCACTTCATCGTCTCTCTTGTTGTAAATATCATCAGATATGCTAATATGGACTCTCTTGACCTTGCAAAGATATATGAGACTATTGACAGCGTGATTTAGAAGATAGAGATGAACTTGGCTAAGGATAATCAATTGGACTTATATGGCAGCATTTGCATTAAATCCAAAATGACATGAGCCCAGGCCTAGAAGGTGCACTCCCAGTGAGGATATTGAGGTGAGACGTGAGTTTATGAGGACTCTTCAAAAGATGTATTCACCTAGCATTCCAGTAGACTTCGGAAGCAATGGGTTGCCTTGAAAAACCTTAATGGTCCAAACTTTAGCACACCAAAGGCAAAGATGGATAGAGCAATAATGGCACAGAAAAGCCCCATTGGATAGTGACAATGGCATGGGTCGAATGACACTAGAGTTGAGGACACCTGTCATTTGTCTCCTCTCATAGGTTGGCAATTCCGCTATTGTAAAGAGGAATAGGTCTACATAGGTCTTTGTCCACTCCATAAAGAGAAATAGGCTTAACACTACACAGGCAGAGAAGTTAGTGATTGTGCATAGTGCTTTGACTTACGGATCATCATAATCCAGAGCAAAGACAAACTTCAACTTTATCATAGGACACTAATCCTGAAGATGCCACCCAGGTTGATGAGGATGACACACTGCAGGGATTGCTTGGCATTCCATTAGACAATGCAAGCTTTGAGGCTCAAGCTCATAGTGGCAGTAACACGGGTATAGATCAAGATTAGGGGCAGCAACATTCTATCTTTGTTTTCATTTTGACTTTTGAGACTTCGACTCTTCTACCATTCTATGATACATTGATGCAATGATAATTGAATCTTGATAAATGATATGATACTTTAAGTCTCTAACTATTCATTTTGTTAAAACTTGCAGCCTTTGCACATTTTGATAAATGATATGATACTTTTCATTGATTCAATGAATTATATCTATAAATGTCCGAAATTGAAATTGGAACTATCGTTTGATTCACCTGATGCTATGTTCAATAAAGATTTGATGAAAGATCATTAGTTTTAGATTTATAAATTCTATTATGTTGCTATGATGAATGTTTCAATGTCATAGCATTCATGAATATGATAAAAATTTCAGATTTCATGATATAGATAGATATATAGACATCCCTGTTGTTCCCTTCTCTTGGAAAAAAATTCATCTCAGAAGTCAGTTTCCCTCTCCCCCCATCCCGAGATATTAGTACACCCTAACTCTAATCCTAACTGATTCTTTTTAATTAGTACACACCCTAACTCTAACTCTACATCACAGTGGACATTTACAATATTTTCTTTAACATACCTCAGCCATCAAAACCAATTTAAGGAAATGTGCATATGTACAAAATTACAAATGCACTCAATCAAACTCAAGCCAATATTCTTAATCATGTAGCATATGTAAGAATTGTGTTCTTGATAGGCCAGATTTTGCTCAAGGATCATTTCAAAAAACCTCTTAACTTTTAAATCTTTTTCATTCCTCAAGCAGAAAATCAACATTCAATGAGAGAATACCAAATTTAATGTAATTTACATAGCACTTTAAATAGAAAAATATATCTTTTTCGGCATTCCAAACATATATACATTGTGTAACGAATAAAAATTTTAATTTAGGTATAATACCTTTAAAGCCCATCCAAATTCAGAGCGATTTGTGTTATTACAACTAGTAGAGGCCAGAGGAAGAAGAGTATTCACAACAACAATGAGCTCCTGCAACATAAAAGTGGCTCGTAAGGAACTAAAATTCACAGAACAAACACATAGTTCTTAGACACTAATGCAGTCTCTTCCTTTACGGTATTTTGTACAATCAAAGTACCTCAATCACATTAGCCTGCATTAGTCCACTTTGAATGCATCAAACAAAATTCTTAAGAGAAAGAACAGCACAGGATTATTAATACCTTCTGAATGGACAAGTGTGTAGCCTAGAGAAATTAGTAAGCAACAAGATGCTTCGGTAGAAACTAAGAGATATAAAAAGGAATCGTAGAAAGATGTTAAGAAAATGACCTTAGAAATCAAATCAAAGACCAACCTATCAAAAATAATACTAATTCAAATGCAAAAAAAAGAGTGCTTATCGTATATTTCAGCACCTCTAATCAAGGGATGGTACATTGCAACAAAAGGTAGAGCAGTCAGCTGTACAAGATTCACCTGTATAGAATACAATAGGTTTAAGTCATTCCCATGATTTCTCCTTCAGCATCTGAGAAATAATGGTAGTGCCATGTCCCTTTTTAACTTATTGGAAGACCTTTAGCCTGTTTACATAATTTACCATATGCCAAATATGGTGTAAGGGAAATAATTTAATAATTTTACTTAAGTTGTCCAAAAGTAACTTTAAGTTAAATTTATTATAAGACTACATATTTTTTATTAAATCTAGAAAGGTTTCTTTTTTAAAAGAGACAAAAGGTGCTTAGGAATGGGGTCCAAAAGTAATAGTATTTTATACGTTCTTCTCACACATTATTAAATGAGTTTGAAAGGTTATATATAAATTGAAGATCAAAATAGGCATTCTATCTTATTCTCAAAACATCAGTTTCTTGAGATTAAAATTGTTCATCTTTCTGCCCTTGGATGCAATACATTTGGCAAAATGGATTTGAGGATAAAGACCCTCCAATTCATGAATAAATCCATTCAGGGATTGTCAATGAGTTAAAAAGTGAGATTTTCCCAATTTGGTATTATGGAATCTAGATTGTTTCCAGCTTGAGATATTATTATAAATTTACATGCGAATCTGAGTGCCATTATTTTGAGTATTCTTGCTGACCATACCATTGAGAAGTTGTAAAAGTTACAAATCAGGGTTCGTGAATTTGAAAGTTCAAAAAATATTTTAGTCTTGTGGTCATTCCAGCCGCCTAATATTGCAACTGCTGTGACCTGGATGTGGCATATTTTGAAAGTTTTCTGATTCTGACCAACAGCTAATCATGTTCCAGTGGTTGTTGCTGCATTTGGACTATTTCTATGTGTTGAAATCACTATTCTGATACTCAGAAAACATTGTCAAAACTTGGCAGACTCTGGCACTCGGTTGACATTGAAGCTCGGTCCATACAGATCACTTTGAGTAGTAGGAACTCAGTCAGCACAGTATGACTCGGTGAACATTGAGAAACTCGGTGGATACTGAATTACTCAGTTGACACTGCATGGCTCGGTCAACACTGAATTGGCTTTGTTAACATTGCGAGCTTGGTAGACACCAAAGAGCTCAGTCAACACTGTAGCGTGACTGATTAGCTCGGTAGCAACTAAAACACTTGGTTAACACTGCTAAAAGCATGGTAAGCTTGGGAGCAATGAAACCAATTGACTAAGTGTTAAGTCGCTAATAGACAAATGATTTGACTATAAGGTCAACACAATCTACATATTTGGCTGCAGTAATGTTATTTCTGGATGCTGCAACTGTGAAAAACAATGCTGGCGTAAATATATTTTTCTAGATTGGTGTGCCAACCTATACCATATGCTTTCACTCTTGAATCAAATTATTTATCACTGTATTAATGCCTATTTGTTCACTAAATTTTGTAAATTTATTTATATGCATTGCTGTTAGTCCCATTTCTACATAATGTTTCCAATTTGTTTCTGCTGAGGATTCAAGGAAGATTGATAACATTTTTCCGGTTCTATTTTCTCACACTGTTATATAATGTTTCGTGTAATTTACCACCAGAAATAATTAAGACTAATAAAAGATTTCATGTTTCTCAGTTTGAAGGCTATACAGCAAAGACATTTGTTTGATATAATACTGGATGATCCTCTGCCAATTTGAGATTAGACTCGCAAGTCTGGAAGGCATGCGATGAAGACATTAGACATACCATTAGTCCTCCAAGACATCAAGAGAATAATTTTACACCTTGAAGAGCTTTGTCCAAAACAAGCAACCATTTAAAAATGAAGTCACTTCTGTACTAAATGAAACTGTGTCAAGACAATAATTATATTTATTGTTAAGTGAATGTATAAATATGCAAATTGCATCCCTTTCATTACTGCATTTTACATTGTAATGAATCACTCTTTCATTTTTATTGCTTTTAGGATTGATTTCCTTATTTCAACGATTCCATAAATTAATTAAAGTTTCTGCTAAATAGAGACACTCCTTTTTGTTTATATATAACCGCAATTTTGTCTTTTATATATTATTAATGTCTGAACCAATCCAAACTTAGCACTTCTCTATATGTTGATTTGTACTATTAATGTCTTAGCACCTGGGTGCTTGAAGAAGTTGCCATATGTTCATAATTATCCTTTTACTGGGGAAATGACATCAACATAAATTTATGTTAATTTTCAAATTATTCTTAGATCAGTGCTCATTATATATTGTTTGTTCTATGAACTGATCATAAAGTCACTGCCACAAAACAGATCTCTTGCCCCCTTGATCATGGATGGAGATCAATGCAGCATTATGGTAATAGATATTTCAAGATCACTTGCATACTAATACTCTTAGACATTATTTCTTACCGCAAACTGAATAAATGTCATATATATAGATGGATTGCTGGATTTCATATTTGTCCCGATTGCTGTTCTTTATATGATCACTGTTTAGTACCATCTTCTTATATTAATTGATAATCTCCTCTTAATTTAGAAGTCAAAATCACTGCTTTCCTTATCAGACATCAGCACTTTAATATGGCAAATTATATTATTATTTGTCTTCAAAACATGGTTGGCATAATGACATCAAATCAAAAAGATATCAACTATAATCAAATCATTGTGACATCTTTAATCAAATGACATGAATGACAGTTTATCAACAGTTTGTGTTCAAACTTTAAGTATTTATAAAATCAGTTACTCTGAAATACTATCGAAAGAGGAAGGAATTCATGGTTTATGGAATTATAATACTTCTTATGCATCTGCACTTTGAAGAATATTGATCTGCTGACATAAATTTCTATTTGAAGAATATTGATCTGCTAACATAAATTCCTATAAGAAAATTTAACTTAAAAGTTGAAGAAAGCAAACTTGGATTAAAGCTGCTAAAAAATAATTCAAGCAAGCCACAGATGAAAGAAATCAATAGAATTTTCAAATTTCTAAACAAACAATTTGTTCAAATCTGTACTAGAGATCACAAACCAGAACTGTTCCAAATGTAGGAAGCTAAATTAATACAAAGAGACTGCCATGTTTACGAGACAGGATTACCTCAAAATCCAGCAGAGGTGGCCCACTATCAGACATAAGACTTGCATCAAGAAGATTATGTAGGCTGCAGGTAACTATAAATGCATTCTCCACTTTCTTATACCTAGTAATGAAACAAATAAAAATCGTAAGCTAGTACCCACACAATCAGTAATCAGATTAAAATCCTAAAAACTGTGCAAAACATTATATTAAGCATGGAAATCAGAAGAAACATTGTGAAACTAAAACGAAATTGTTTATGAATTTATGCGACACGTGAATTTTTGTTTGTCCCAATGGGAAACAAACCAAAAATCTTTATCCTTCATCTCTATCATAACCAACACTTTCCCTTCATATTTTCAAATAACAAGAAAAAAAATGTCTTAAATAACCAATAATATGACCAGATTCTTACAGTCCTAATATTGCTGGCAGAAATCTCGGTAATGCTGCTTTTATCTGTGCCCTAGTAATAAGACCCACCATATTTCCCAATGCTTCAATTGTTGATAATCGAACCTGTTAGACAAGTCATACAATATAGGCATAGTAAACTGCATCAGTCTTCATATATGAATCTGTTAATTCTCTATTATTAAAAACCAGAAAGTAAGCATGGACATAAATAAAGCATATTAATAATTATAGAAAGAGAATCCTAAGGGCCATAGGAAAAGTTAGCTGTATTTTTATGTAAATATAAGAAGCAATATAATGTATGCAATAGTATTTAAGTCAAGTCTTTACAATGGAACATTGAAGTTACATGGAAACAAAGAAGTATTATCATAATGTACATTTACAAAAACGAATTTAGACACAATAGTTCCTTAACGATAGAAAAGAAAGTTAAGGGTTTTTGCAAAACTGAGGAATCGCTCTGCAAGTTCCTTCTGAGCACGTGCGTGGTGTTCCAGGTGCGCCCCCGAGACTTTCAGGGGCTCCACACCTTTTCTTTCACCTTTTCGTTCTCCTCTTCCCTATTCTTTTATTTTTTATTTTATTTCCTGTAAGATTCCACCCCTTAATCTGATTGAAAAAATCAATTTCTGACTCTTAGAATTTTAACAAACAGTTGATGTACAATCTGGATGCTGAACATGCTAATACTACTGAAGTATTCTTTCTAAGGTTATTATCCAAATTTATTTTAAGAAATGGCTACCCACGCATCTACTTAATGTCTCCAATGAATTTGCACTATTGGTGGCTCGAGAACCATTAGTTTGAATTGAAAATATGTAGTCTCGAATTCAACAATGACAGAATATATTAATTCTGATATGCAGGAAAACAATCGACAGAATACCTTACTCATATAGGAAGATATGGAAGATATCATAATACACAGGCAACTTGATTATAAAAACTGATGAGATGTATACACACCCGATTACACCAACAGGAATCTGCCATTATTGGGAGTCAGGCATACTAGCGGTTACCACATCATGTTCCCTGTTAAGTCCGCAGCTAATTGTTCTCTATATTGGTTCCAGCGCTGCACAACAGCACTACCCGACTTGCAACCCATATATGCTCTGCCCTGTAGACGTCCCGTGTTGGAGTCAATGGAACTCACAGCTAGCTAAGCAGGAATCACGGGACTGTGGCAGTTCATTTCCCACATAGCTCTAAGGTAACTATTCTCCAACACAATCCTGCTATATGTTCACGACCCTGGAAGTAGGCCAGCTATCAGCACAATCCCCACTCACACAATGTCACAGTAATACTTGGATGGTATCTCTGCTATGCTGTTGGAGGGTGGACAGTCTTCCCTATCTGTCGGCCCAACTTCTATCTGTTGCTGCTACCCATACATCAAAGACTCAGCTCAGGAAACCATTAACTTCAACTACTTATGCTCTGCTATCTGCCGTAAATCTCAAGAAGACTTCATACTGCCTCCCACGTGCTATCACTAATTCTAGTCTGAATACTCAAGGTGAGATACTGGGGCTACGTCCCGCCTCTCGATTATCTTTAAGGGGTTTCGTCCTTAAGAAAACCAGTCACCATTAAGCAACCGAGATTGTCTTCAAGATATAGAAATATTTCATGGTGTGAATCCCAATGTAGCTCCTTGCTTTTATAACCTCGATGTGAGGGGAAAAGCAAACAATTAGGCAATGTGGGATAAAAGCCAACTTCATTTTTAGTCACTTAAGTTACTTTTGTCATAAAGTAACTTATAAATCAAATTTATTAAATAAAGTGACTCAACTATAGGAGTCCCACACTTAAATATTTCCCCAACGATACCAGATAGAATCCTGTGACTGGTTGGCATTCTCAAATTAAATCCTGTTAGCCTATCTGGGTGGAAAGATAGACCAACAAGGCGCCACAAGGCCTAGCGCGGAGAAGCGGACATTGCATCTCTAATGTTTTTCCTGTCTCTATTGCGTGTATGGTCTTTTCTGCTCTTTTGTGTATCTTTCCTCTGTGCATTTCCTCCCTTGAGCTACTTACCTGTCCTCGTTTCTGGTGTCCAGTACTTAAGACCTAGTCTTCTTTAATGCGGAAAGATAGAAATGCCCTCGGATGATCTAGGATGTATGGTTGAGAAGACAGCTTTGCAGGATAGTGGTAATAAAGATAGCAATGAAAAAGATTTCAGCAAGAATGAAGCTCCTAAACAAGGATCAAAGATAACAGTTTTGGGTGAGGAAAATATTCGTATAAAACAGTTCTTACAAAGGAATCTCAAGCAGTGTGTGTCCTCCTATTTTTGGGTTTGATGGAGTGTTCTTGGTAGCAACACTGGAAGTCGGAGGATTTTTGGAGGAAACTTCCAGTGGAACTAGAGGTGGTGGCGGAGTCAGCCCTTCAAACCCCAGAATAGGAGGAGACAGCAAGTCCTCCCCCCCCCCACCTTCATCTCTCCCGTAATAATGACATGAAAACTACAATTAAA
Source organism: Cupressus sempervirens (assembly GCA_028749045.1). Classification (NCBI taxonomy): domain Eukaryota; kingdom Viridiplantae; phylum Streptophyta; class Pinopsida; order Cupressales; family Cupressaceae; genus Cupressus; species Cupressus sempervirens. Next base: position 452,035,633 of record CM053783.1, read on the forward strand.
AATGAGAAAACAAGACGAAGGAATGTTGCTATTTTTTCACTTCTATTGATTTTGAATTTTTACCTTCAAGATGTTGAAGTTTGTAGCTGTGAAAGAGATTTTCATCTCTGATTTTATGTGATAGAAATATTTTTGATAAGACCGTTACAGTCATCTTCAGCTGAAAGAGATATTTGTGATTATATTTATTGAATTGCATAGTATCATTGTAAATGTATTTGCACTACTAAAGATAAGAAATCTTTCAATCACAAAACTGTTAAGGTTCTGTAGATCTTGCTTTGTATTTATTGACTTCGATACTTGCAAGAATGAATTCACTAGATATAAATAATCTATGATAGGGTATGTGGATGAATGGTCATGACCATTCACCCTTATATCTTAACATAGATTAGTTAACTATAACAATTGCTAATGCAAATTGACTAACATTACACCAGTTCATTATTGTGTATAACTCATACATAATACTTGCATGAACGATAATGCCAAATAATAATACTTGATAATCAACATTTACAGTCAAACCAATAATCATATGAACATATGAACTTTTATCAATGAAGTATATATATAAGTGCATCAGTTGTATTCAGAAAACAATATCAAAATAGCATTGAACTTTTGTATTGACAATCTGTATATATACATATCAATATGTAAGTCATATTGATATGTATATATGCATATAGTTCAGACTTGTTATTCACAGTGTTTGTCTGACCGAAGCTACATACTTTAACAATATTTAAGTTAATATTATACAAAAAGACATGTCACACGTCATGCCAAGAGGCGTGCGTATGGAAGTGTGCAGTGTTAAATATATGAAAATATGAATGGTCTTATTTTTGGGACTCAAAGAGACCTTTGTGTGAAAGATGAAGAGTCTCATGCAATCTATTTATATGATTAATTGGTCTATTGTACATTAATGAAGTGAAAGCCTTGTACTATGAACAAGTCTTTATCAATAAAAGAGATATTTTTCTAGTGTGGCTGGGTTTTTCCTACTTGAATACTTTCAGAAATAGAACAGTTCAGAATGATTAATATATTATTGACATCTCTTTATACAAGTCAGACTTAAGGAAGATCATCTTCAGCAGGCACAATAGAAAGTATAATCTAAAGTTTGATCACACAAATTTGCAGAAACTTTACACTATTTATATGATTGCTTGGTATATTATAAATTAATGAAGTGAAAGCCTTGTACTATGAACTATTCTTGACCAATAAAAGAGATATTTTTCTAGTGTGTCTGGGTTTTTCCATTAAAGTGGAAGGGTATTCCTAGGATAAATGTTTTGTGTCTTTTGTAATTGTTTACACTCTTTTATTGTTGTTTATCTATATTTCTGGGTCTAAACATTAACATGGTATCAGAACAGGTTGGATAAACACAACAAAAGAGTTGTGTATCTTTTCATATTGCCTAAGAATACTCTTTCTTAACCTTCCTAAATCATACTTTAACTCTAGTTGTATGTTCGAGTATGTGATAAAATTTTTACTTATATGTCTTTTGGGTGTCTCAACATTTAAGGACAATAATGATCGGTGGGCATTTCTACGAAGGATGAGATAGCAAATATCAAATACATTTGGTAGATAAGTATTCTATTATCTTTCATTTAAACTATTGCGATTCATAAAAGATTGAAGTATATGCATTTCTTCTAATGTATCTAGAAAAGTTTCTTTATTCATATCATAATTATAAAAGCCGTTTCTTTTAACGGAATTCTTGTGGCATCAATGATATAAGTTTTAGATATTTCTATGTAGAGTATCGTCATTGTTTCATAATGGAGTTATACTTGCGATTTTGTCTCCATCTGCAAAGGTTGCGTTATGAGTGGATAACTAGGTGGTTGACTATTCAATAAGTTAGGGAAAATCATACACTTTTGTATGAATTCTAACACTTGTATGTAATGAAGCTCAAACCCCTTTTGCTATATTACTCGATCATACCATTCCTTTGAAAATCAGACCTCTTACAACGAAATTTTGTTAGAGAAGAAACCATTTCTTGTCATACAACTCACAATGCTTGGTATACAAATCATAGTCAATTTATATGTTCACGTCAAAAGATGAGCTCGTAACTAATAAGGTGAGCTAATGGGAGAATGTAGAACACCATCACAAGCGTGAGAGCCATACAATTGTAGGAGCGATAACCAGTAAGAGGCATGTGTTGGTATATCAAGGTGTGGTGTTGTGTTGTTCATGGGCACCAAAGAGTTCATCATGAGTGCCATGGAGACAACGGGTGTTTCCTCTGCAATTGCTCAAATAGAATATTCAATAAGGGCGGTAATCAAGTTCATAATGGGACGTCCAAATGAGGGACAGGGGTTCAAACTATTGTGGTAGGTGGATGGGTAAAAACATCCAGAGATCACAGAAAGGGATTGGTTTTTCTCGAAGTGAATGATGGGTCTTTTTGTGAGAATCTTCCGGTGGTGGCAAATAAGGAGGAATTTTCCTCTGGATCAGCTTACACCAACAAGTACCTATGTAATGGTTGAAGGTGAGATGATAAGCCACATGAAGGGAAAAAGTCAAAGGTAGACTTAAAACTTACGAAGCTTTTAGAATTGGGTACCGTGGATCCCAAGAAGTACCCAATTGCCACGCCTTGTCCATGGAGCATCTGTGGAGTAATGTACACCTCAAGGTCAGAACAAACTCAAGATTAACCACAACATTGAAGGTTGTGGTGTTCCTTCGGAAGCTTTGCAGAGGTGTTGTGAATAAGCCAACAGGTAAATTTTGAGGAAGATTAGATGATGAGGAGATAAGTATTATTGTTTTGATGTCATGAGTATTAGAGGAACAAGACATAATCTCTTATGTGAGTATATTTGTGTGGATGTTGAGATTAGACCACAAAGAGATAAGGGTATTTATGATTATATCTCTAGAATATTGATTTTTTAATAGTGATTGCTTCTAGCATTGATAGTTATGAGTTATTACTATCTCTCATGGTTACAGGGTGCAACAAAGAAGCAATGAGATGAATATTGCCTTGGTGATACATATTTAGAGGGAGACTATTCAGCTTTAGCGGGAGATTACGTGAAAAAGGAAGAAGTCCAACCCTTTGCAATTTTATACAATAGTCAATCATCTTATTGCGGTGTTAAAGTTGTCTCTATTATCTTGATTATTAGTGCATTCTTCTCTGGGAGAAGTTTGAGGTGAAATCCCTCGTTCCACTCTCTACGAGTAGGTACGGTGGACCCCCCTCTGCCAGTAGGCATGGTGGAAATGTATTTTTCTCTAGGAAAAGTTTGAGGGGAATGCCCTTGTTCCATCCTCTACGTATGGTGGACCACCCTCTGCAAGTAGGCATTGTGGAAATGCATCTTTCTTTGGAAGAAGTTTTGAAATAAAAATCTATGTTCTACCCTCTGCAAGCAGGCATGGTGAAAGTCATGTGTGACTTCATTTTATGTGCTTATGAAGTAACTATGGTGGATTATGTTATGCTAAGATAACATATGCTATGTGAACTTATCATCTTTGGTTGCAGCTATGTGTGTGTTCCTCCCTAAAGATCTCTCTCTTGCTAAGAGGGAGTGTTGAAGTTTGTAGCTACAGTATGTTTGTTATAACCATTATGGTCATCTTCAGCTGAAAGAGATATTTATGATTATATTTAAATTAATATTATGCAAAAAGATGTGTCACACATCATGCCAAGAGGCATGCGTATGGAAGTATGAAGTGTTAAATATGTGGAAATATGAAGGGTCTTGTTTTTGGGACTCAAATAGACCTTTGTGTGAAAGATGAAGAGTCTCATGCAATCTTTTTATATGATTGTTTGGTCTATTGTACATTAATGAAGCAAAAGCCTTGTACTATGAACAAGTCTAGATCAATAAAAGAGATTTTTTACTGGTGTGGCTGGGTTTTTCCCTTCAAGTGGAAAGGTTTTCCCAGGATAAATGTTTTGTATCTTTGTGGTTTGTTTATGCTCTTTTATTGTTGTTTATCTATATTTTTGGGTCTAGATATTAACACGAAGATATTTTGATGAATGGATGAAAAATGTATGTGGATCCAAACTTGGGATTCAAACAAGTTTCTGTAGAATGCTATGTAAAGGATTCTTTGTTATTTTTTTCCAAAATCATGCTATGCAAGAAAAGATCCTCAACAAGTCTTTTTGGAATGTAGATAAGACAGTGTTTAGAGCCTTCCCATGGTCAGCTGATGGTAAAATTGAATAAGTTATGGCTAGGTCTTCCCCACATTGATTGGAAATTCTTGATCTCCAGCCAGAGTTTTGGCCTTTTCGTCCCCTTATGCTTAAAAAACTAGGCTCAGTCCTTCAAATTGAGGAATCTAAGGTCATCCTGCCACATCTCAATCCTAGAGTTCTCATTGCCCTAGCTTGAAGTGGATGTACCTAAGAGGTTAACCCTGGAGCTTAAGGGTTCTCTTTTTATGTTGGAAGTTAATTTGTTAGGTAATCTTAATGCTTGCTTCCATTGCAAGAAGAATGGTTATAATAAAAAGAATTGCCCTATTTTTAGTCCTAGTAAGTTCAGACCAAAATCTCCAATTTGTGATACCAGTAATTTTAATCCTACTGTGACTGGCAAGGCTAACATGGCCCCCCCTCACTCTTTCCTTAATGTGGACAATTCTCTTGCCTCCCCTTCCATTCCTCCTGTAGAATTCAACATTCCTACAAGAGACTCTTTTGTTTCTCTTTCCAATCCCCTGTTTGAAGAGGAATATGAAGTCATTCCTAACAGTGATACCTCTAAAGGGCAGACGAACTTGGTCTCTCATCGTCATGGTTCTAAGGATAACCCCAACAGTGATCCCCCTTGAAAGAAGAATGCTGAACAGAGAGCTTTGGAATCTATCAATGACAAAGCAGAAAGAATTAGAATGGAAAACAGTAGACCATCTACTGCACCCCAGAGATACAGCAGTCTGATCAAGAGCCTGATCATGGACAAGGAAGTTGATAAAGAACCTGCAAATCTTGATAAAGAGACTCCCCGCAAAATAATGAAGAAAATGTTTTGATGGTAGGAAGAGGAATCTGACAGAAATAAAATTGATGATAATACCACAATCATGAACACCGAGACCTCAAATGAGGAAGGGTTCATTGTGGTAAAGACTAAAAAGAGGGAGAGAAAAAGAAAAATCTTTGATAGAAACTCGCTATCTAATAGCAACAGCCTGAATAACAGAGCCAAAAGACCAGAAGTCCCAGAATACTTTAACAGACTTTGTGGTATTCAAACTCCCCAAAATAAATCTTGATGTTTGCAGTTGCAAGCTGGAATGTCAGGGGTTTAGTAAGGCCTGACAGAAAATATTTAGTTAGAGATTGGAGGAATGAACTGCAAGATCTTGATTCCATTTTCTTACAAGAAATCAAGCTAGTGTCACTCTTATACAGTTCTGAAGTTCATTTGGAATCAAGCTAACCACTTCTCCTCTTCCCATGAGAAAGGCAAAGGAGTAGCTATTTTGTTTCATCCTAAATGGGAAAATTGCATTTTGGATCATGGCTCCTCTCCCTGTCATAGTGCTGTTTGGATCACTATGTCCATGAACAATAAAATCATTGGTATCTACAACATTGATGCTCCAAACATCTACTGTGAAAGGGCAGCCCTATGGGATTGGTTGGCTATGTCACTTCCAAAGGCTTACTGGATTATTGCAGGAGACTTCAATATGATTGAACAAGGTGAAGATAAAAGTGGAGGTATTAAAAATGCATGGAGAGGTAATGAATGCTACTTTTGGGCCAGAATCAAAAGGAAGTTGAATCTAGTGGATCCTATCAGCAAAAAGAAGAGTTTATTTTCTGATATATGGTTTACATGGACCAATAATCAGAGTGGCAAAAACAAAGTATTCTGCAGATTTGATAGAGTTTATGCAGGCTCATCCTTTTTTTTCCTTACCCTCGAGCAATAGTAGCTCTCCCATTGATGTTTCTCCAGCCTCTATTTCAGATCACTCTCCTATTTGTCTTTTTTGTTGCTCTTGATGGTCTTAATGATTCTACCCCCATTCAAGAGTGAAAGGCCTGTTTAAACTTAATGTTGATCTTCTCAACAACTCAGATACTTCTGAAGCTATTCAAATGGCTACACACATCTCAAAAATGTGGAACTTATCCACCAAACTGTGGAAAAATCTATTTCAGATTATAGGGAAGAAAAAAGCCATGGATAGAAAAATGGAGGAATCTCTGGTACAGAAAAGGATGAACAAACTGGAGCTCAATTTACAACAGCAGGGGGAAGATTACAATCTTTTAAATCAATTATCTGCTACCAAAATGGACCTTAGAAGAATTCAGAATTATAGATGTCAAGGGCAAAGAATTAGAGCAAGGGCTAACTGGATTCATGAAGGGGATAAGGGATCCAGATACTTCTTCAATCTTATTACAACCAAACAAAAAAGTAAACTGATTGAAGGCATCCAGGGAGATATGGGCTTTACAAAGGATCCACAAGAGATAAAACATATCTTTTCAAAATACTATCAGAACCTGTTTTCCTCTGGATTTAATAATAATCAGGAAAAAACACTTGCAAAATGCTTGAAGCTAGTTCCTAATAAAGTATCAGAAGAGTGGAAGAAACATCTAAGTAAGGAAATCTCAGTTGAGGAAATCAAAGCATACATCAGAGATATGGCTAATGACAAAGCACCCGGTGTTGATGGCCTTCCAGCAGATTTTTATAAGAAAAACATTGATTGGATTTCCAAAGAATTGTTTGATCTGTATAATGAGGCTTACTCCAAAGGTACTCTGGGAGAACATATTAATAGAGAGGTCATTAAGCTTATTCCCGAGAAAGAGGATAAATTGGAGACCACTTACTCTTCTTAACCTCTCTTACAAAATCATTGCTAAACTCCCAACCAAAAGATTTGCAGATCTCCTCAGTGAAATTGTAATAGAGACACAAACAGAGTTTATAAAAGGAAGATATATTCTTGAAAACTTGATAACCAGTTGGGAAGCTCTTCATTGGGCTAAGGAAAGTCGACAAGAGGCAGCCATTGTGCTACTGGATATTGAAAAATCATAATGATAGAATCAAATGGTCATTTGTAATAGGAATGCTGACAACCTTTGGTATCCCTACCTACTTTTGTAATTGGATTAAGGTACTCTTTCAAGACTCGTCCAATATCCTTGATATCAATGGAGATCTCTGAACCGATCCCCCTTCAAAGAACAATCAGACAAGGCTTCCCTATTGCACCCTCTCTCTATGTTCTTGCCGCAGATGCATTATCCTCCATCTTGAGAGTCTCCTCTCTTGGTCCTCTTCTTAAAGGTATCCCTCTCCCTAACCATGAGAACTTGCCCAATACACAATTTGTTAATAATACAGCTCTCTCCATTGAGATTAAGGAGGAAAACTTTGATAATATGGTTAACAGACTTCAAGTCTTTTGCCTAGCCTCAGGTGCTAAGATTGCTCCTCATTAATCAGCAGTCATTGGATGGTCAGATTCACCCCCAACCTGGTTTAATCAAAAAGGTTGGACTTGGGCTGGCCCTAATTATCAGGTACCTCAGAATCCCTTTCTCTGTCTCTCCCTCCATCAAAGAGATGTGGAATTTGATATACCAAATAATTGAGGAGAAACATCAAAAGCGGCAGTCTCATCTTCTATCATTAGTTGGAAGAGCTTAAATTGTTCAGAAAGTTTTAGCATCTCACTCAATCTATTATGCTTCAGCATGGATATTTAATAGTTATCAAATTGAAAAGCTCAATAAAATCTTGAGGGATTTCTAGTGGTCAGATGGCAAAGGTAACATAAAGAGAGATGTCGTAAATTGGACATGCATCTTGGGAGGGATTAGGCCTGAGAGACCTAAAAACCCATGGTATTGCTCTAGCATCCAAATGGATTCTTAAAGCAATTAAAGGGAATGAACCTTGGAAGATACTCATTAGAAACAACATTCTGAGGTCTACCATTAGAAGGGAAAAGATGGAAAGAGCTACCCCTTTCAGAAATCATTTTTGGGGATTTTGATGTCAAAGTCTTTGGATCCAATGGCTTTGCCTCTATTTGGAAAGCTTGGTCTCAAGTCAAATGACTGTTATGTTTCAAAGATGCAGTAGATGGTCCCCCTTGCTCTACTATCATTGATAGATCCATTCAGTTGGGAGTAAATCTTAATGATAAACCCCTAGCCTTAACTCAGAGGTTCTCAGCTAAAGCCTGGTGCGAGAAGGGTATTACTGTTGTGGGAGATCTGTTGATTGAAAATAGACCGGGGGCTTGGGAAGAACTTAAAGTTAAGTTCAATCTCCCTAACACTAATAAGAAGACTTACATTCTCATCAGTAAGGCAGTGGTAAACTGGTTAATATTACAGATATGTTTGCTAAGATTAAATGGAAAGATGGATCTTCTTTTGTTGACTGTAACAGAAATAAATATACAATATGATCAGAAAGGGCAGCTCTATTTTCAATGTATTAAATAAAAACTGGGGCCTTAATTCGCCGGACTCCAAATGGCAATTTATTCTTGACTTTATGTGGCATCAAGTCACTGAACCAAAAAAAGTTAATTTTAGATGGATCCTCCTGTTAAAAAAACTTGTTACCAATAATCTCTGTCAGCTTGGTATTCTTCCCATCTCCTGTTCTTTGTGTTGTGTACCTGAGACTATTGAGCGTATTTTTTTTTAATGCAAGTTTGCTATTAAAATTTGGTCCACCTTTTTTGGCAGACCCATAGACTGGAGCAAACTCCTAATTTTTTCTTGGATTGAGATTCCTGCTAGCTTTGTCAATATTTTTGATAGAAAACTCAACTAGTTTTGGTCTATCTTTTCTAATATAGTTTTATGGTTCATCGGGAAGAGGAGGAATGAAGAGATTTTTCGGGGATCCAAACAGGACCTTACTGGGTTTTCTATGAAACTCACCTATTTACTTATCATTTCTCAGGTATCTGCCATTTTTGAGATCCCAAAGAGCAGATTTATTATCCTTTTGCAGGAAAAAGCGTTACTAATCTACAAAGCGGATATCAAGTCTACTCACTACTTCAACACATAGTGACATGCTTGATAAAAAAGAAAGGGAGGCATTCAAGTGGTTTCTAATTAAAGAGAATGTCAAGGAAGCAGAGAAAAATGAGATACAAATGAACCAGATCCCAGATATTCCCAATTGGAGAGCCACTGTTGAGCTGCCCCATCTTGATTCACTAGTTGATGCAGATGAAGCAGATTGCAGCAATGTCATTAGATCTAGAGCTTAGTTTTAGTCCACGGGGTAGAATTTTTGTTTGAAGATGCTTATTTTGTACGTAGAAGCTTCATTTGATAAACTTCTATTTATAGTGGCAGGTGAATATTTACAACAGAAATAAACTCTAACTGCTGAATGTCTATGTTCACCGCATATGGTTAACAGGATTAAATGTAAAACATAATACAAAGATGCTTAGGAACAAGAAAAATCTTTCATTAATGCTCAATGCTTTGGCTACATCATGGACAATTCAAGACAACAAAGGCGTACTACAGTATGTGATTAATGCCTCATATTTCCAAATGTAGTGTATATATAGGACTCGAAGAGGTGCGACCCAATCGTCGTGTCGTAACGGAACACCCTTTGATACATACCACTAACTAACTAATAATTTATTATTCCCGATGGCAATTTACATATTTGCCGACAACATCATCCCCCCAAAAGAAAAGGTTGTCTTGCAACGACTTACAAAATTAGAGACAACTACTAAATACATCAAAAAATATAGACTAAGAGGGAGGAGGGTGCGTCTCTGGAATGTCCAATATCCACTGCAGTTCATATACTTGGTCAGTGCGAATGCGTAAATCTTTCTTTGTCCTCAAATTGACCTCCACAGCTTCCTTCAGCAAAAGTGTTGCCTCCATAGTCTGTGCTTCCTTCTATGCATAGCCCACCCAACTTGTTGTCACTTTAGCTTTGGCCTCTGCTAACTCCCTTTCGACACTTTCCTTAACCTATAAGAGCACTGCTCACTCAGCTGCCCTATTCGCTTGTTGCTCAGCCAATTGATTGGCTAACTCCTCTCAAAACTGTGCCTCGACCTCTGTAATATCCCCATTTCAAAGGCTAAATTTAATAAGATATATTAAACTATAATAAAATTTAATATTAAATATAATATTTCAATAAGATATCAAATTGATACAATATTGTATTATGACAATGACAATATAAAAATAATATATTTATAATATTGATAATAAAAGAAATTATAAAATAATCTTTAATTATATTATAATATAATCTACACTAAATGAATAATAAATATATTTGTCAACATTAATGAAAGATTGACAATAATTATAATCTACATTTAAATGAAAAATATTCAAACATTTAATAATATCATTATATACACGATTAATATCAAAATATTATAATATGAAATCCGAAGGTCACAAATTCAGAAAGTGGCATGACAATCAAATCATACAACATATATGTATGTTACAGGGAGGATAGGAAGGGAGGACAAGAGGGGCATCAAGAACTAATTGATTTTCCTATTCACCAATCGTAATGGCCAAGGAAGGCATACACGGCAGAATATTTGACCAGAAGATATCGCCTCAAGATTGATACAAATTCAAGAGAAATCCTTATTAGAGTTGAGTAATCAAAACCAGATTATTTATAGCGACAGACCCCTATAATCATTTGTCAACACAGAGATAGGAGAAATAATTTCGGTGAGCAAATGGAACACTTGTAAAGGCAAGAGAATATCATTTCTAATTGCGTCAACTCGGAAGATAGCTAAAAGTAATCCTGTGCAGTCTGAAGATTATAAAGGTCACAGAGGCCACTGGGAGAGTGTAAACTAAAATTATCAAAACCATATATAGAGCACACTATAAAGGCGTAAGAAAAGGCAAGCAGATTGGTAGTCGATTTCATCCACTACAACACCCAAGACACATAGATATATTCCCGAGATTTAGATAGCGCATCTCCCAATCTCCACGTGAGCATCAATTGCAGTCAGCTATAGTTAAACGTTATTCTGTTAATCTTTACTGTGTAGATTATTCTTTAGACTATGCTCAACTTCTGAGTGTCTTCAGATACAACTATCTTCCATAAGGAATAAGAGGACTATATATGCATCAATTCACGAGAAGAGATAACAATACATTCACTTGCACCATATCAAGCATAACCAAGGAGGTTCCACTACAGATAATACATGGATTAATACCAATTAAGCTGGCATATAATTGACTACAAAATTAGACCCATGTACAATACCCCTTTATAATATTATTAATTAACTTATAAAACCTGAATGTTTTAGAAGTTATCATTCATCGTTATAAATTAATCAATAAAATCTCTTAAAAGTGGATTTTTTAAAGAGATTTTATTGGGATAATTATTCGAATAGGGGACATTACGATCTCTCTGGACCTCTCATTCGCCATTCTATTGTCTTCCGCAAATCGTTGAGCATAGTAGGCGCCTTTATACACCTCTACTATCTTGCAAGTCAGCCTCTCTATCCTACTACTGCCTAGTCCCAACTCTAGTTTGGTGGCCCACTCTATCATCGTCTCTGGAATCTCAATTGCCGGCCACCCTCGCACCTCAAAACAAGAACGAAAGCGGCCGGGTCATCGCGTCCAAATATAGGCTAGGACAAGCTGTAACTCCTCATTTGAGTCATAATGTATTCTGTATTCTGACCAATTACCCAACCCTTCTCCAACACAATCTCCATAGCCTTAATGTAAGACATCATCCTTTCAATATCCGAACCATATTCTATTTTATCCTCTTCTGCTTGCTCAACATCTACCTCCATTCCTCTTGTCACCATTATTTCCACATCCGGTGCAACCTCATCATCTAGCACATCCTCGGACTATGGATTCCCCACAACCTGTAGTGTTGCAATCGCTAGCATCTGAGTTAAAACATCTTCCCTTCTCGGGGACTGAATAGAGGCTCCTACTTCTGTAGGAGTAAGTTGAAACTACTATTGTAAAAACTTACTAGCACTATCCATCATCGGTGAGATGTTTGCTACCTCTGGTGGTGCCATAGACACTAGGTTTGTCAATAAGGCAGAAGCAATAGTTATTATGGCCTCGAAACCAGTCACCTCCAACCTGACCAAGGGTTCTGGTTATGTACTCTTCTGTCACTAACATGTCCATCTCTTCACCCTATGGATGCAAATATGTTGCTCCTTCTATAGGAACTACATTAACTACATCTGTGTCAGCCTGAACAACCTCTGCTATCTGGCTCTCCTTCTCAGGAATGTCTACTGAGGATGTTGCTTCTACGATTTCCATCCCCATTGCCTCGGGAGAAGCTACCTCAGTTGTTACCACTATCTTTGTCAACCCTTCCTCTACCTCTATAGGAGTTGCATGTGTAGTCGCCACTATTGTGGTCTCGGGAACTATGGAAACCCTCGTAGTTGTCACCATGGTGGCCTCATAGCAATCAACGCTTTCATCTTTCTGAATGGCAAAATGGAAGGCAATGTAGTGGGAGGAACTAAGTGTGTAGAAGTGGGTAGCAAACGGGGTGTGAAGAATGCCCGAGGTGCCGACACAGCCTCTGTCTCATCATCCTCATCCTGTTTTACTAGAGTGTTGTCTCCCTGAAAAGAACTCTCGCTACTATCTGTGGTATCCTCCTTGCCGTTGTTTGTGTCGCCATGGGCATCTAACTCCTGTCTCACCCTCTTCTAACCAGCCGTTGTTCCACCAGTATCCAAATGTCACTAGTAAAATATTAGCAACTCTCCTGCTGCCAACTTGTGGTACCTCTAACACGTCAGCGAGAATCTAGTGAAGTGCAGCTTCCAAGAATAACCCAATTGTGTGGTGCAACATATAGAAAGTATGATGTTGCAACATTATAAACTCATACATTCTATCTGACAACAAGGATGCTCGGTCATAAACAAAGCCTCTTGTGATACCATTCATAAAAAGTATTTGGGTAGAGGGAACTCTGAGGCCTGACTTGCCCCTATTAGTCGACTCTTCAACACATCGAGGATGTAGCACGACGGACCTTCACTGATAAACACACATCTCATTCCCCTACTTCTTGTGCCCTTTCCAATAGAGTCAAATTCCGCAAGGATGAGTTCTCGAGCAACCAACTTGATCAAATATTTCTTTTGTTCCTATGAAAGTTTGTGATTCTTTATCTCTATTTTGCGTCTACCCTATCCTGGAATGCCAAAAACCCTAGTAAAATCTAGGGCCATAAAGGAAACGATGATAGGATGCCTCCTATACTGAAAGGAGTTGCTCTTCTTGTGGCTATCATATGCTTCAATCATCACCCGAAGGATATGCTCAAATAGGCAAATAGAGAATACCGGCACCTGAATGGCCCAATGTACCTATGCTTGTTGTAATATCTACTTTACTAGATCCATCTCAGGAGTCTCTTACCACCATCATTGACATTCAAGCCCGTTCAGTCCCTCAAATTGCATTGTAAGATGTGTGATGGCTTTTTTCTAGGAAGGCTGTTGAATCCTTGGACGGGCCTTCTTCTTGTTACTGGAAGATGCTTTTGGCATTTGGTCTACAAATTGAACGCGTGAAGCTAAAACTCTTGCATTCTTGTCTATGCTTGAACTGTAGGCTTCCAGTTGATCTTTCCAATGTGCTAACTGCATATTGTAATTGCCTCTTGTTTCGTCTTTATGGGAAAGGAAAAACTATTGGGCATCAATCCTTTCCCCTTCAAACACTGCTCTCATTGTCTCCATGGCATCTTGACCTAATTATACTTCCACATGGGGTTGTCTTTCAACTTCTCCACCTACAGAGCTCTTTTGTCCACAAAAATCCCCTTGCGATATCCTCAAGTCATGAATTTGCTTGTGTCAACGAGTTGCAATTTCTACTTTGATGACCTTTTGTGCTATCCACCGACATTCATTCGTCATTCAACAACCTTCTCCACTATTCCATTATGTTTTCTTGACCTTTCTATATGTTTCGCGGGGGAGAGTGCAAGAATTGTTTGCTATTACAAGCTCTTTTATCCTATTGGTAATTTGTGTCCTAATGTCGGTCTCCCAATGACTTCCGCAAAGACTTATTTGTTATCTATGGGGTCTTCTTGTTGTTCGCAGGCTTTCTTATATCATCCGTGCTTGAAAATTTTCCACAGGCTCCCAACTTTATCCATGGAAATCGTGTCTAATCTCTCTTGCATGGCATGTTATCCGCAAGCTTCAAACTTGTCCATGGGGGGTATAACATGCCAAGTCCTCAGTCTTAAAGCGTACACTGTGTAATCATCGAGCTTCAAATGTGCGTTACCCAACACCAAATCTTCCAAACAAACAGTTTACAGAGGCTTCTAGATGGCTTGGCTTCCTTTTGTGATCAACGACAGCTTGTGGTTAACTTGGGTAAGACTCGAGTCATGATCTTCAATTGTTTAAAGACTTCCCATCTTCACTTTTTTTTCCAGGGTCAGGAGATTGAGATCACTATATCTTATACGTATTTGGGGGTTAAGTTTTTCAGACCACGGTTCGGTATGAGACCAGCTATTCAGCCCAGAGTTAATAAGGGTATGGGTTCTCTTGCTTTGCTTGAGAAACAGTGTTGTAGGCATCACTTCCAGTTGGACTCTCCTGTGAGGCCAACTATTCTTTATGGGCCTATGGTTTGAGGCCCATCTCTTCTTGGTTCTGATTGGGCCTCAATTGAGCAGGTTCAGACTTTATTTTTGAGGCGCGTCATTAGATGTCACAGGTTCACTCCTCATAGTGTTGTTCTTGCTGAGTTCAGCACTCATCCTTTTAGTCTCGCGACCATTTTTTATTTGGTTTGGTTCCTCCATCACCTTCATGGTTTTGTGGATCGTGTTGGTGATTGTGATAGGTACTCATATTTGACTTATTGTTCGTCTATTTCTACTGCGAGTGCAGAGTTTGGTTCTCGTGCACAAAGTTGGTATGCACAGGCCTCTTCTTTGCTCGGTTCGATTGGGATTGATATTGGCCGCCTCCCCCCTTTTCAGTTATCACTGGATGCCTTGACTCATCTTCTCCCTTCTCGACAGGAGTTGAATGAGCATGTCAGAGTTGACATTTATAGATAGTACATTGCCACTACCTAGGTTAACCCTCTTGGTGGGTTACGCCCAAAAATGTCCTTTTACGTGAAGCACTTTTTGGAGATGTCTGATGGAATTATTGTTCGTCCTAGCTACCTTTCCCAGTTGTGGTCTCATGCCCTATGTATCTCTTTGGGATCTTTCAGAGTTGGTTCTCACCGTCTTTGGCTTAAGACTGACCATCATATTGTCAGTGAAGAGCAAATTTGCATGCTTTGTACTTTAGGTGAGGTGGAGACGGAGACTCACTTCATTTTCCGTTGCCCTATATATTATATGATCAAAGGGAGATTTTTCTATCTATTCTGGGAGTGCTTCTCTCTTTATGATTTTTTCAACTACTATGATCAGCATTGTCTTGCACTTTATCTTCGAGAGGCCACTATGCTCTATGATAGCACAATCCAATCACTACTTCTGCATCGGCACTCATCTACTCAGCTCATTACTGCCTTCTTCACACCATTATCTCTTTTGCGTGGTGTGAAAAGACCTTCTAGCTCCACTAGATCTACCAGTCATTCCAGATGCGTCAAATCCCATACCGGCTATTTGCACCAGCAACACTCCTCTACGAGTGGCTAGAGACAAAGCAAGGCCTCTACTCATCGGCAAGCATATCATTCAGTGATTGATTTCTTTTTGCCTAGAAAGGACTCCAAGTCTCTCTTTGCCTCCTCTCTGTCTCTTTGTTTGCTATCCCTTGTTGTTTGTATTTATTTTCGGACACCTTTGTGTGCTCCTGCTACTGTCAGCCTCATTGTTGGACATTAATATCATTATCTTATCTTATCTGGCTCGCGTGCACAATCTTTCCATGTCGTTTGTGGCAGTTTGTTCCATCTGCAACCTTATGTTTCTCTGGGGGCAATGTCATGTCATGAGGTCACTCCGCGGACACTTGTTGTTTTGTCCGTGGATTACACACCCGCGGACTCTACTAGAGTTGTCCACGGGTGACATCTACGGCTTCTCTTTTTTTTTAAATTAATTGTGTATTTATTTACTAAATTATCTGTGTTTTGGGGCAATCTTGTCATCATGCCTTTGGTAATAGACTTTCAACTTCGAGACATTAACCGCATCCGTAATTTCTTTGCCATCGAGTGCCCATAGCTTCATGGCCCCATTAAATGCAACTTTTCAAACCTAATAGGGACCTAGCCATTTCACTTTGAATTTGCCAAGCTTAGTTTCATTTCACTGGTTAAACTTCAATACCAACTGACCTATTGTAAATTCATCCATCAGAGATATTTGTTGTGCCAGAGTTTTCTCTGTTGTTGCGCCACATTCGTTGCTCATTGTGCGATTGCCCTTTTCTCGCCCAATTTGTTCAGGGCATAAAGTCTCTCCATTAGGCTTTCCATGTTGCCAAGTTTTTTATCAATTGCTATCTACAATAGGAAACTTGAATTCGATAGGTACCACTGCGTCTTGTCCATACATGAGTTGAAAAGTCATCTACCCAATGGTCACCTTATTGGAAGTTCGGTAGGCCCACAACTCTGAAGGCAATTTCTCTTCCCAGTCTTCGCCTTCAACTCCACAAGACTTATAAATGACTCCCACCAAAATTTTATTGGTTGTCTCTGCCTAGCCGCTCGCTTGAGGATAGTATGACTCGACAGCGTTTGGAAGATTTTGAATTCAATGGTTAGGAGTTTAACAATATGATTGACAAAATGACCACCCTTGTCACTCGTCAATTGAATGGGCCTGCCATACCTTGTTATTATTCGTAAATGAGTTTTGCAGTACTTAGTGTTGAATTATATAGCAATGCACATTCTTCAACCCATTTTGTTAAGTACTCAGTGGCCACTACAATCTACCAAGATCGTTGGGCACAACTAGCCTTTAGGAGTCCAACAAAATCTAATACCCATCTTTCCAATAGCTCATGGGCATGGGAAGGGTTGACTGGTATAAAGTCTCAATTAAGAGGTTTTCCTGCTCCTTGGCAAGTATCACATCCGACAAACCATTCTCTTGCATTATTGCACAAGGTTGGCCACCATAACCCTACTCAAAGTATATTCCTTGCTGTTGTGTCGAGACCCAAAAGTCCCCCTACCGGTCCTTTCTGGGCTTCCCGAAGCATACTTGGTACTTCTTCCTCCATCACGCATCGCCTCAACACTTGGTCTAGACCTATTTTATATAAAGGTTGTTTATCAGTTGGGAAGTCCTGCTCCTGAGGACCAACTTCCTTCAATCCCCTGGGGGAATCTTGGGGGGAAACTAAGCTATAGATAGATACTCAACTATAACGACAATATGAAACAAATGTGTGTCTGGGAAGTCATCATTTACCCCAAAAGGCAGCTCGCCAGACATGATTCGTGATAGTTGGTCGGCGATCACATTACTACGTTGTGGTCGTACGATAATCTTGAATGTGAACTCTTGGAGTAAGAGAAGCCATCGGTTTATTGACCAGGTACAAGCGGGCCTAGTGGTCCACATAAAAGGTGAGTGGCATCACTAATAAGTAGTGCCTGAATTTTTGGACAGAATAGACCATTCCCAGGCCTCTCGTTCTATAGTGCCATAATTCTTGTCCGCATTCAACAACCTACTTGCAAAATATATTGGGTGATCCAATCCATGGGCTCCTTCCTCAGCCAAAGTGGCCCCAATGGCATAATTTCAGGCGCCGACATGCACATGAAATTCCTTATCCCAATTAGAGAATGCCAGAATAGGAGCACCCAACAACCTTGATTTCAATTCCTCAAAGGCTTCTCCTCATTCCTTCTCCCAAACGTACGGTTCCCCCTTCCTCGTAAGCTTGTCCATTTGAAATGAGACTTGTGCAAAAAATTGATAAACCATCAGTAATATGCAATGTGGCCAAGGAAGGATTTGATGCCAGTCACATTCATGTGGGCCTCCATATCTACTATCACCCGCACTTTATCGAAATTTCTTTTCAGTCCTACCTGGCATACTATGCGTCCGAGTAACTTTCCTTGTGGCACCATAAACTGACACTTCTTTGGGTTCAATGCTAAGCAAGCTTGGCAACACCATTCCATACACTCCTCCAAGGCAGCAATATGCTTGTCCTTTCCGCTAACTATGGACTAGTCGTCAAGGAATGCTTTAAAGTTTCCTGTGGAAATCTTGTCGAAGATATGCGAATGATGTATTGGAAGGTCGATAGCGCATTACAAAGGCCAAAGGACATACTATTGTATGCATATACACCATCCTCCACTACGATGGTTGTTTTCAATTTGTCTTCCTCCGTAATGGATATCTTGTCATATCCGAAAAACCCATCCATAAATGAATAAGTCTCATGGCCTGCTACCTCCTCCAGGATGTTGTTAGTGAATGGTATGGAGAACGAGTCCAATTGTTACTGCATAAGACATTGAAAATCGACACAAATACGGATTTGGTTCCCATCCTTCTTTAAGGAGATCACAATCGATGAAACCCACTCGCTCGTCTCCACATGAAAGATAATACTTGCCTCCAACATTCATTCAATTTCAACTTCTACCCTTGCAACATAATTCTTGTTCATCCTTTATGTCCTTTTCCGCACAAGTTGGGCTCCGAAAACTAGAGAAATTCGGTGTATGAAAAACTATAGAGGTACACCCTTCAAATCCTTGTAGGTCCAAGCAAATACATCTTTGCACTCTGTAAAATTTTGAAAACCACCATCTTTAATACCGAATTCCAATAATCCCACATTAGGATATTTTTGGGCTCTCCTTGTCTCTGAGATTTATCTCCTTCAAATTTGCCTCCTTGTATCTTATAGGTTCATCTTTGCAGAACTGATGGGCAAGACTCTCCTCGACTCGTGCCTTGCCTTCCTTATATTCATTGAATTCCCAAGGAAACTCGTTCGGATCTTCCTCAATCTTGAGCACAATACATGACGAAGGAAATTGTTTGTAATCATTCATTTGCCAATGGAACATGCCAACCACTGAATCTGTATCATCCTCCAACTCTAATAGCCCTTCGTCATTGGACTCCATACTACTTTTCCCTTCGTCTCCTCTGTTGTCATTGGATTCTAAATCTAAGGAAGATGTCATTTCTTCTCCCACCATTTGTGTTTTGAGGTCCATCACAAACTTTCTTCCCCCTCTTCCAATTATGATTTGCCTTTGCCATCACCGGCCACCCTCTCCCAAGGATGGCATCATATCCCTTCCATTTGAGAGGGATGATAACGAAGTCCAGTGTGAAGGATTGTGTCCCGATTGTTAGTTGTTGCGCCATTAACATTCCAAGGAATTTGAGGCCATGTTGGTCAACCCCAATAAGTTGAAGGTTGGCAAGCAAAGTGACGGCTTGTCAAGACTCTTCCAAGTCTCTTCAAGTAGGACATTTACCCCTGACCCACTGCCAAAAATTGTGTTCGTCGGCACGGTGCCCAAAAGACCCATTTCCACTATTGTCCGATTTGTCCACTATTGAGGGTAAGTATCATTGGGTCCGCTGCAAAACCGCCAGGAATCTCCATGCGTCCCAATGTACCTATTGGGATGGTTGTGTTGTTAAACAAGGCTGCTTTAAAATGAGGCATTGTTTCCAATAGGTCTTGGACTTTCACCACTATCTCTAATTACATCATCTGCCTCAATATATTTTGTTTTGTTATGGCTCGAGTAGAAGAACTAGGGGTATCTCTTTAGGCCTGTAGTTCCTTCTCAATCTTGGCCTTCGCGTTGAGCACTCTCTATTTCTTTGTACAAGGGTCAGGATACGTGGCCTTCTTTGCTTGTGCTCATGTAATTGCCAAGATGTCTTCCTCTAGATTTTGTGTTTCCACATCAATGAGACTGCAACCAGGCTTCAGGCAGTTAGCCTCCTCGTGGTCTCGTAGTCCACACCACTTATATAGTTTATGTGGATTTTTCTCCTAGCGATCCCGGGCAAAGTGTCCCCATTGGTTATAATTTCTACATTGTATCATTGGCATTCCTTTTGCATCATACTTGATCCGTGGGCGATTGTTGTTATCAATTTTACCTCTGCCTCCCCATCGGTTATTTCTGTAGCCATCGGATGATGTAGTATTATTATTATTCTATTGACCGCTGGTTCCAAATGTGAAAGGTTGCTCAACACTTGTTGGTTTCTGACCCTCAAATTATAGGGATAATCTTTGGTGGAATGTCCCGCAATCTGGCAAATGTCACAAAAGGATTTCTTCGGACAAGACTCTTTCATGTGTCCGGCTTCCTTGCAGTCTGTACACCACACCTCATCCTCCTCAATTTTACTTGATCCTCCTTTCGTTGCCTTAAGTTCCTTCATCATCCTCTGAAGGTCTTTTTGTAAGGCATGGACTTTCTAATTTGATTCTTCCTCACTACTTTCCTCTGAGGAACCATCGTCTGAGGACTTACTTTTCTACGAAAATTATATTCACTTTCAAGGTCCATTGCATGGTTATATGCATTTCTGTATGATGTGGGTGGTACGATCTTCATCTTTTTCCAGAGGGAAGTTTTGAGTCCAACGAACCGCCACTTCCTCAATTCGTCAGTTGGGGCAGATTCCATTTTCCCCATTAATTCTTTTTAGTCGTCGCCCATAGGCTCTGACTCACTCATTCTTCCCCTATTTTGTGTTGTAGATCTCAGCATGGATCTTATTATCATCCCTTAGCAGTTTGAAATTTGTTTGGAACGCTTTCTTCACGTTTGCCCATGTTGTCAAACCAGCTTTGTTCACATCAAAATACCAGTCAATGGCTCCTTCCTTTAATGTGGCAGGAAACTATTTGATCCAATCGTCCTCATTAGTGACCCCATTAGCAGTCCAAATTGTTTCACATGTACGGCAGTGTCGTACTGGGTCCTCTTTTGCTTGGCCCATAAACTTTAGCAGTTTTTCTTTATTCCTAGCCATGACTGTTGGTTGTCACCCATTGTATTACTAATGGTGTTGTTGACTACGTTGGTGCATTACATTAAGCACCCGCGTTACACTGTGGTGTGATAGGTGTGGAAAAGAGGTTTGTTTAACTATCAAACTATACTTGTTTGTACAGCGTGTGAGGGGCAAACTGGTCACCCCATGCTTGTGCTCCTTCAACACCTAGAGCTGTGCTAGTTCCTTCTTCACTTCTGTCTGGATTCTCTACCCGTGGCGTACACAAATTTACATTTCCTTGACCAGATTCAACCTTTTTCGTGTCTCTTAGAGTAAATCCTTTGTACTTCTTCGCCAAGGATAGTTAGGCGAAGCGTGCTCTCTATTCAGTCCACCTCCTATGGCATCGCGGTCACCCTCTGTGACTCCACCGTACCCGTCAGTGAGTTGCCTAAGCATTTTTCGTCATTCAACTTGTTGTGCGAGTATCAACGCCTGATGGGCAGCGTGGACATCATCATCATTTTCTTCTCTTCTATTTCTATTCTTATTCAATTGATTTGGCATGAATTCCTAGAAACACATTATAAATAACAAGAACACCTTTAATTATATATAGTCTCTGTACATCATCACAAGTCGTTGATTCGACCGTTACAGAGTTTTAGTGTTCATTTCACACACACATGTTGTCGATAAATGTATCATGTAGCCGACGGGTAGAGTAGTATCCGAACGGGCGCATGACGCTTGAGTCACACCTTCGGAAAGGTATATGTACATGTCCGAGATGGACTTTGGAATCATCATTGTAATCAGAAATCATTGTAGTCATTGTAATCTGCAAATGCATACATGAATAAAGTACATGTTCGGAATTGAATCGTGTTATACTTGTGTTGAACTTCTTACCCTATGCGGTAAACATTTGGCGTCGTTGCCAGACGTACCTGGAATGAAGGAATGATATGAAGATTGATGCCGAATTTGCCAAACAAAGATCGGAATAAGGTGAAAGATAAGAATGAACTAAGTACAGCAAAAGAAATTTTAATCTTAACACGCAAGCAGAACGCAGACAGAGACTTCAGCAGATTGCCGAGGGGCATCGAAGGGGTGAAGAGGCACAGATGGAGGGAGTGCACTCACCTAGTAGGCTGAGGAGTGCCGAGGAATTGCTGGAAGAAACTCGACAACGCTTGAATTTGGTGGAGGAAACAATAGAAGAATTCCTTAACCTGTATACGCCGAGGGGAGAGTGTCCGAATGGAAGGGAAGCAACTCGCACGGCTCGGAGTGCCGAGGGAGCACGAGCGTGGAGGGATCTCTTCGTTCCTGACACACCGGACGAACGGATACAGGCGGAGAATAGAACATCACTTGAAGACCTATCACCAGACAATGCGGTTGTTGGGAACAAAATTGTTGTCCAGAACAGCGCGGGAGTCCAGAACAGCGCAGGAGCTCAGAACAGCGCGGGTACACAAGTACCTCAGAATCAAAGACAAGTAACGATGACTGGCCCTAAAGAAAAGTTACCCAAGTTTCACGGTGATGGTTTAGCAGACCCTATCAGACATTGTAAAACGTGTGAAACCATATGGACGGCAAATGGTGTGACGGATGAGGATGATTGGGTAAGACAATTTCCAGCGACCCTACGGGGTGTGGCAATAGACTGGTTTTCTGACACTAGTCCTCAGAAACTTAATACATGGGAGAATGTTAAAAAAGAATTTATCGCAGAATTCAAATTACTCCGAGATGATAATGAAATAGTGGCAGAAATCTACAGCACCAAACAAGGAAAAAATGAGACAGTTCAAACCTATGCCAAGCGACTGAAGGAATTGATCGGAAAGATGGAGAGTCAACCAGCAGATGGGTTGAAGAAACGGTGGTTCATGGAGGGGCTACGGCCGGTTCTTAAAAAGAAAATGAAGATTGTACCACCGGCATCGTACACCGATGCGTATACTCGCGCTATGGATTTGGAAAGTGAACAGAAGACGAGTAAGAAGAAAAAGCATAAGTCCTCTGATTCAGATGATTCATCCTCGAAGAGCAGTAGTAGTGATGAGGAATCAAACAAGAAGGTAAAAGCGCTACAGAAAGACATGCTACGGATGATGAAAGAATTCAAAAATTTGAAAAAGAATCCAGATACAGTAAAAGGAGAACTGTGGTGTACAAATTGCAAGAAGGACGGACATACGAAGCGTTCATGCCCGAAGAAGCAGTTTTGTGACATCTGCCAAGTGGCGGGGCATTTCCTAAAAGAGTGCCCATTTAACTTGAAAGCAAAAGGACACCAACAGGTGTTACTCACGCAGGCAGCGTCGAACAATAGCAATAACGCGGGCAATGATGCAACTTCAGGTGGATATAGAAATAATAATAGACGCAGAAGGGGCGGAAGCAATAACAACAACAATGGAGGCTGAAGTAGAATACAATATGATGCAAGTACAAGGCCGATGATACAATGTCAGGCATGTAATCTTTGGGGTCACTTTGCGAGGGATTGTACTACGAAAGAGGCGCCCCAGCTACTGTGCAGATGATGTGGTCCAGGGGACCATGAAGATTCAAAATGTCCTAAACAAAGTGTAAATTTATTAAGTATTGAAACAAGTAACGAGAACGTGTTGGCGATCACACGGAAGCAGGCGAGGAAGGCAAAATATCTGAATGCGGAAGAAGAAAAGGAGAGGTTACAGAAAGCCCGAGCGGAGATAGAAAAGAAGATGATAGCAGCGAAGTCACAAATAAAAGACACTACTATAATTCCGAAAAGAAACTTGGTAGAACAAAGTATGGTGAAACAGATAATGCAAATGGAGTTGCCAGTTAAATTAAATGATCTTTTTACATACGGCTATTATAAATATGACACCGTCCCCAAGAGTAACGGAGGAAGCAAAGGATAGTATGGAAACAACCACAGCAGCAGCAACAGATCCGATGTTACTAGCACTTACAACAGGTAGACATCCAGCAGTGGTGGAGATGGGCATTCTGGGTATGGTGCTAACAGATACAATAGTAGACAAAGGATCGAGAGTGAAATTGATGCTGGAAGATATCTGGAAAAAACTTGGACAACCAACACTATGGCCACCCACCTTTCAGTTACTTACAGCAGATCAACATGGAATAAAACCCTTGGGCACTTTGATGGCGCAGTAGGTAACAATTGGGACACAACCATTTTTGCTAGATTTTGTAGTCATTCCATTAAAGAGAAGAGGGTATGACGCCATCCTAGGACGAGGGCGGTTGATGCAAGCTAAGGTAAAGCATGATTGGAAAAGGAACACCCTGTCAATGGAGAAGGGAGGTAGGAGATTTATAATCGATTTGCATACACAGATGGTAGGAGAAGAAGTCGCGTCGTCGAACTCAGAAGGCGATGGCGAGAGTGACAACGAAGGGAAAAGAAGGATGGAACCAGATGATGAAGGGGTATTGAGACTAGAAGGAGGCTCAACTGATGACGACTTAGACTTCGTGAATGGACTGTTGCATTGGCAAATGGAAGACTATGAGGTCTTTCCGAGCTGCAATATGTTGAGTGTCGAGGAGGGAAAAGAAGGCCAGGAGTTTCCGAAGGAGTACAGTGAACTAAAGGAGGGGGAAGCGCAGGTGGATGAAACACCTGCCCATACGTTCAATAAAGATAAACTAATAAAATATGAAGAGCCGACAGTGAAAGCAATGAACTTGGGTGATGAGGAGAATCCGAAGAACATTCTTGTAGGAGACGACTGGAACCCAATATTAAAGGCAGCAGCATTAAGAATATTTATGGAATACAAGGATGTTTTTGCTTGGACGTATAAGGACTTGAAAGGAGTACCACCAGAACTATGTGTCCATCGGATACCATTAGTCAAAGGCGCAATACCAGTACGGAAGAGACCATACCGAATGAACAAAAACTATGCAGCGCGGGTCACAGAAGAGATTGACAGGATGCTAGAGGCGGGTATCATCTTTAAAGTGCAAAGAAGTGAGTGGGTATCACCGATCGTGATATCCTTGAAAAAGGATACGACACAGATAAGAATATGTGTGGATTTTCAATGTCTGAATGCCGTGACAATTAAAGACCCGTTTCCAATACCGTTTACAGATAGCATTTTGGAGGAAGTAGCGGGGCATGAAATTTATTCATTTATGGACGGATTTTCAAGATATAATCAGATATCCATCGCTGAGGATAAATTAAAAACGACATTCATTGTCGAAGATGGAGTATATGCATATAACAAGATGTCGTTCGGGTTATGTAATGCTCCAGCTACTTTCCAAAGGATTATCCTGTATATATTTGATAAGATGTCTATTGGAAATTTTAAGGCATTTTTCGATGATTGGTCAATTTTTAGCACAGAAGACAAACACATAATGGCGTTAGGAGAGTGTATGGAGAGGTGCAGGCGAGCAAGATTAGCATTGAACCCGAAGAAGTGCAGGTTCATGGTGCCGCAGGGGAAGCTGCTTGGGCATATAGTTTGTAAAGAAGGACTAAAGACAGATCCAGACAAGGTCCGTGTGCTCTTAGAGATGCCACCCTCGACGGATGTGTCAAAAGTGAAGTTATTTTTGGGGCACATCGGTTATTATCGAAGATTTATCAAAAATTATGCAAAATTTTCTTATCCACTGGACAAAATCACCTTCAAGGGTGAACCTTACAGATGGGAGGCTGAGCAAAACGAAGCCTTTGACGGATTGAAGACAAGGTTGGCTACAGCTCCGATTTTGGCCTATCCGAATTGGGATAAAGAATTTAATGTCCATGCAGATGCCTCAAATTATGCCATCGGAGCAACACTGGCGCAGACTGGCGATCACAGGTTGGACCATCCAGTGTACTTTGCAAGCAGATTGTTGTCAAAAGCGGAGAGAAATTACAGTACCACAGAGCAAGAAGCGTTGGGGATGGTATATGCAGTACAAAAGTTTAGACACTACTTGTTGGCCACTCCATTTGTGTTCTATGTAGATCATCAAGCGTTACTCTACTTGGTCAATAAGCCGATTATTCAAGGAAAAATAAGCCGATGGTTGTTATTATTACAGGAGTTCACATTTAAGATCGTGGTACGACCAGGGAAGAGTCATGTGAGTGCAGATCACCTATCAAGAATAAAATTGGGGGAGCCACCTGAAGGAGTTAATGATGATTTTTCATATGCGCAACTTTTTCACGTTACAGTACTACCAACCTGGTACACATGCATTGGAGAATATCTATCGACGAGGCAGTTTCCAAGCGACATGTCACCAAACGAAAGACGAAAATTGGTACTGAGAAGCTGGAGATTTTAGTTAATTAATGGCCTACTGTATAAAATGGGACCAGATCCGATTCTAAGACGGTGTGTCCTCGAGGAGGAAATTCCGAAAGTACTGATGGAAGCACACGAAGGCCCAACGGGAGGACACATGGGGTCGGATACTACTGCGCGGAAGATACTTTTGGCAGGACTATGGTGGCCGACTGTATACAATGATGCCAGGGAATGGGTCGTTGAGTCTGATACATGCCAACGGGTTGGGAAACCATTGAAGAGAGATTTTATGCCTTTGAATCCCTTGCATGCACAGGAACTATTTGAGAGGTGGGGACTAGATTTTATCGGACCACTGAAGGTGAGCAAAACAAAGTGCCGATACATCGTGGTAGCAACGGAGTACTTAACTAAATGGGTGGAGGCACACGCGTTACCAGACAATTTTGCAGTCAGCACAGCAAAATTTTTATATGAACAAATTATTACAAAGTACGGAATCCCATCCAGTTGACGAGTGATCGTGGGGGACATTTTGTTAACCATGTAATTAGAGTACTCACTACTGATTTCAAAATTTACCATTCATTGTCGAGCCCGTACTACCCAAGAGCTAACGGACAGGCAGAAGCAACAAACAAGATTCTGGTAGGAGTGATTTATAAATCCTGTGCAGTTGAGGGAGAAGACTGGGAAGAGAAGTTACCATTTGCTTTATGGGCCTACCGCACTTCGTATAAAGTAACTACAGGACATACCCCGTTTCAGCTAATGTACGGACAGGAGGCAGTGGTGCCAACAGAATTTATGGTACCAAGTTTAAGGATAGCAATAGAGAATAAACTAGGTGACATCGAGAGCTTACGGGAGAGATTGTACAATCTGAACAAACTCGATGAGCGGCAGTTACAGGCGCAGTGGACCATCGAAGTTACACAAACAAGGAGGAAGGCGTGGCATGACAAGCACCTAAAATTGAACAACTTTCAACCCGGTCAATTAGTACTTAAGTATAATGGACGAAATGAAATAAGGCCGGGAAAATTTAAAGTCAAATGGGTTGGACCCTACAAGATACGGGAAGTTGGATATAACGGAGCAATTAAATTGTGGACACTAGACGAAAAAGAAATAAAAGATGCCGTAAATGGATCAAAGTTGAAAATATATAGGGAAAGTAAGGATCCTCCGTGCGCAAGGAACTGAACAAAGAAAAGATGTCTGTAAATAATGTAAATAATGTACATATGTATAATATGAAAGCCGAATATAGTTAAAATATCAAGTGATAAACTGTAAGAGTATGAAGTGATAAAATGAAAGATGAAGCATAAAACATATTGAAATTCTGGAGGAACAAAAGCTTGTAGTACGACCATAGAAAACATCATCAGATGAAAAGTAGGCAGAAACTGGAGCAAAATAACAAAATGATAATAAAAGGAGGAAATTTTAATAAAGCCGGTAGTACGACTATTGAAAAGGAGTATTTAATGACCGTACGGCCTTCCTTTATGACCGTACGGACTTGAGCTTTGAAATGCAAAGTTAAAAATATATAATACTATACTATCTTAAAATAATAAAGTTGTAAATTATGGAGAAGACCGTACGGCTGCCATAAATTATGAAAAGAGAGGACGTACGGGTATTTGAAGAAGACTAGGAAAGACCGTACGGCCCCCTTGGTAGACTATAAAAGACCGTACGGCCCTTGGAAACTATTAAACAGGCACAGGGAAGCTAAGGGAAGACCGTATGGCTTGAGAAACATACAAGGAAGTCAAATAGAAGACCGTACAGCCCTAGGAGATACAGAAAAGTCGAAAGAAAGACCGTACGGTTTGAGAGGAGACAGGAAAGTTGAAGGAAAGACCATACGGCGTGAGCCAAGACTCTGTACGAACTTGAAAGGAATTGAATAGAATATTGATACCGTACGGGACAAGGCCGTACTGTGATAAGGCACTATAATATTACCGTACGATGGTTGAAGGACAATGTGTTTAAAACATTATTTAATCACATGAAGAATAAAATGTTTCAAACAATGCAGAGTCGCGTTGTTGGTTGAGGAAGACACCAAAACCGCACGTGGGAAGAAGGGAAGTCTGTCCGTACGGCCCTTCGTATGTCCGTACAATCCTTCTTTGTAAAAAGGTGACAGTACGGCCTTCCCTCACGACCGTACGGCCTTCATAATTAAAAAATGGAACGATGAGAACAAAGAAGATATGGCTGCAAGTTGAAGAATGTATTCAATCTAAGTACGAGAGCAAAACACTCAGCAGCGGATACCTTTAGTAGATGGTTAAATAATACCCAGGATGATTACGGCAGAAGGTGCACATACAAATGCCAGGGAGAGCGACCGTACGGACTCAAGCTGGGTGAAGAAAAAGACATATTGAAAAGGCGATACTTAAAGATTGAAATATACAACAAAACCCAGTATTTTAAGACCAGAACTTCCGTACAACAGTAATATTGATACCGTACTGTAATGTTCCCTTTTTAGCATTCATAGCATGTTGTTGTCGTTGGCCTATTTCCCCACTGTCCCGTAGGCTAACCAGGACATTAAAGGGACTTAGAGGCCATTTGGCCTAGATAGTTTCAGTTGCAGGTCTTTCTAATGGGTTCTGAGGCAACTTCGGGCATACTTACTATTTATAGTAAGTCATCTTGGACATGGTCGGACATCCAATTGCAGCAGTATGTCAATGGTAATTGTTTAAAATCGACAAGAAGACTTGTTTATCATTAATAAGATTTGTTATGCATTGATAAAGCTATTTTATAAAGTTAAATTTAAATATTTAACTTTATTAATGCATAGACTATAGTTTGTGGGAAATATTTAAATTAAAAGAGTCCCCTTTATTTTATAACACATTGGAGACATAAGTTACATAAAGGGAGTTATGTTTTATCCCACATTGAGAAAACGAAGAATGGAGCTCTTGTGAGAACACTATAAAAGAAATGGAAGAGCTTCTTTTACGCAGGCTTGGAAATATCAAAGAAATTGGAGAATTTTTTGGAGATTATATCTCAATAGTTTGAAGGACGAAATCCCTTTAAGCTAGAAATCTTGACGCCATTGAAAGATATGGTCTTGAGATTCAACATGATAGCAGTCTGAAAAAAGCAGATACGAAAAAGCAGCCCGAAAAAAGCGGAACCGAAAAAGCAGGCGGAAAAAGCAATCCGTAAAAGCAGTTCAAAAAGCGGGGCTGAAAAAGCGGGTACAAAAAAGCAGGCCGAAAAAGCAGTTCGAAAAAAGAAAAGTAGAAAGGGCAGCATAGAAGGAAATTATTTCAGCCATCTACAACCAGGTTCTTTTGTTAGTATTGTTTTTAGGGTGTTATAAGCTTTCAGCTGTAAGTGTGCATTATACCAGCATTATCATTTTGTAATCCATGTAAATGCCAAAGTCTTGGCCATATTTCATGAGCATTGTAATTTTCATTGCAATTAACAAGATAATAGTCGTTGGTGTCATTTAAGCAATTTAATATCATTATTTATCAGCTAGTTAGTTTGCATACCAACTGTTTGTAAAAATGTCAGTTGGATGTAGGTGTTCATTTCTCATGCTTAGATCATATATATGCACTGAATATTGCCAAATTTAGTAGCACAATGATGTTAGGTCATTTGTGTAGTCCATTGTAGTCTTCTAGCACAAGATTTTCATTGATGCAAATTGTAAAAAGGTCAATTGAAGCTAGCTGAAATACTATATCAGTCATACGTCCCTTGCATGTGAATTGTTTGATGAAATTCCTTGAGCTTTCATCATCATTTTTGAGGGCAGATTTGAGGAGGGTTATTACAGTGGTATCAGAGCTTGCTTGCAAAGTGTTTGACGAAATGTTAAACAACTGAACTATAAAAAATTTTGGTGTTTGAAGAAGTTATAACCTATTGGGGTTATTACACGTACGGCTAAGCAGGAGATCAAGACTGTACGGCTTGGGCAGACAAAAGAAAAATGTCCGTACGGCCATAGGAATAGGAAGCAGGATTCGAAAAAGCCGTACAGTACGGAAGCCAGAAAAAATTGTGGAAAGTAACTGCCATAACGGTGTGACATTTATTCACAAACGACAAAAGGGTAACAATATGGAGTCAGCTGGAAAGAGGGCTTGGAAGAGAAAACTAGATGAAGACATGAACAAAAATGCGATGACACTATCGTCGAAAATTCGTGTAGCAGGAGGGATGTATACAGGAACCACTAGTTTAGGCGCAAGTAAGAAAGCAAAGCAAACCAGGCAGCAAGGAGAAATTCCTACAATACAGAGTATCACATTCGAAGGGTTAAATGGTGCAGAGTGTTGGAAATGGTGGCAGTAGACCCTAGACAACCACCAGGTGAAGGCTAGTATCCGAAGAGCACAGATTGACTGGGTAGTGCAAATGCCTGTATTTTGCATCAGAGACTACGAAGGGTTCTTGCGCATTATGATTGAAACATATGACAGGTTCTCCAGAAGCAGTACATTTGAATATCTTGGTTACAAGTTAACGGTATCATTCAGACCGGTAGATTTTACACGAGTATTTGGCATACCTAGTCATGCTCAGGGTTGGAGAAAAATAGAAAGCAAGCTGAAGAAGTTAAGCCAGGAAGTGAAGATGAAATTGATACAGCTTGTGTGCGGAGACCTGTCACAGGTAGAACAGGAGACTCTTTCAGTCACGTCCAAAGGCAGAGGACTAAAGAAATCTAATATCCAGGAGGGGCATTGGCATTGTTTGATGGACATAGTTAAAAGTCGTCTCACAGGTTTGAGCCGTGCTTCAGATATCTAGTTTCCACACGTAACCATGATGAACGGAATCTTGCACGGCAGAGTTTATGACTGGGCAGCACTATTGGCTGAGCGGATGTCAGAGTTTATGACACTACAGCACAAAACGTTCTATATGCCACATTATGCTATTGGTCTGTTTTTGGATGCGACGACGCGGCTGATCCCGAATGATGCCCTGGAGGCAAAACCGAGACCACTCGCGCCTGGTGAACCACCTATAATGCAGTGGAAGCACTTGGATACTCTCGGCACCAAAACAATAGGGCAGAAGCGACCAAGGCCGGATGGTGGCGACACAGATAGTGGCCGAGAGGAAACATCTTCAGAGGAGAACGGGTCTGAGGGGGAAGAAGAAGATGACGAAGAGGTAGGAGTAATCACGGCTACACCCTTGAGATTTCCACGACCTATGCTTTCGACTACGACACACTTGGTTCCGGTGGGTATACACGGTATCCCAGGGTTTGAACAGATCAGACAGCCGATAGTGATGACACCAGTCTCAGTTACGACACAGCCCACCATAGAGACACGAGTTGTAGCAAAGTCACATCCAACACCGACGGAGATAGTAGCCTCGGTGGCACCGATGGAACCGGCTCATGAGACTCTACCAGATACAGGAGAGACTTTTGTACCTGAGGTGTTGGAGGTACCCGTAGGTGAGGAATTGGGGGCATCAAGTGTCCTACTGGATGTAGCAGGATCTGATGCGGTGGTTGTAGAAGACACGGCACTGTTGGCATCACCTAAGCAGGATAGCGAGAGAGAGGACTGGACACAAAGGGTGAGTGCTTTTTTGAGTACAAAGTTTCACCGAACTCCAGCACCTCGAGTGACATACTTGCCGACACCCACGCGGGAAGCAATTTGGGAGAACCCACTATAGGAGGTTGTGCAGGCACAGAATGAGGGAGTAACGCGTAGCGCTATTGAGCATATGGCAGATGAAGTAGAGAAGGCTATGGGTACACAGCAGAAGCACCCACTAGTGCAGGAGGCAACAAGGACAGAAGCAATTTTTCTTGATGATGTTGCAGCTCTAGCATCTCGGGCTCGCCAGGTTATAGATTCGGCAAAGATGCAGGCGTTGGAGTCAGTAGGGAAGGAGCTAGAGGGAGTCATATCCTTCATGAGGATGGGATGCCCAGCTGCCTTTACCGTTTGTTTTCGAGAGAGGGGATGGCCCGATGTGGAAACCACAAAAATGCGACAGGATTGGTCCATGACAAGGGAACCTGAGAAGGAGGGCCGGATTGAGGTACTGATTCAGGAGATCGTGAGGTTATACAGGGAGATATATTACACCCTCCGGAGGAGTCAGGCGGACCAGCTAGCAGCTGAGCGAGCTCGGGAGGAGTCAATTGCCAAGTTTGCTTCGGAGAGGGCAGCCTGGGAGTCGGAGCGGGTGGCCTGGCAATCCGAAAGGACAGCCCTGTTAGCAGCAAAAGAACAGTTAGCAGCAGCAAATGAACAATTAAGGACAGAAAAAGAGAAGATGGCAGCAGAGAAAGAGAAGGAATTGGGAGAGGTCGGAGAGATGATGCAGTCAACCTTAGAGCTCCAGTTGGAAGCAGAAGCAGAGCTGAAGATCAGGAAAGAACAGGTTTACAAGCTAAGGGCAGAGGTGAACGAGTTGCGGACGCGGACGGCCACTAAGCCAGGGACGCATCCCTCTGTCTAGTACTTATGCACTGATGCATTTTGTTAGTAAAATTTTGTTAAGGAATCTTGTTGTATTGTCGTCCGGAGACGACCTTTCTTTTGGGGGGGGATGATGTTGTCGGTAAATGTATCATGTAGCCGACGGGTAGAGTAGTATCCGAACGGGCGCGTGACGCTTGAGTCACCCCTTCGGAAAGGTATATGTACACGTCCGAGATGGACTTTGGAATCATCATTATAATCGGAAATCATTGTAGTCATTGTAATCTGCAAATGCATACATGAATAAAGTACCTGTTCGGAATTGAATCGTGTTATACTTGTGTTGAACTTCTTACCCTATGCGGTAAACAACACACTCCATTTACATTCACACAGCTGAAGGCTCATGGATTGGAGCTTCGGCAGTTTTCATTGCGATCCTCTGATTCATGATAGTTACATTCTTGAAAGTTCCAAAGAATTTGTTGCCTACATTGTTCTCTCTCAACTTCCTCCCTTCATCATGCTTGTGCAAGGAACGCTTGCACAAATAGTCGAGGGAACAAGAGCAAAAGTCAGTTGGCAGCAGGGTTGACATTCAGAGCATTCCAAACTCTATCCTCCGGAACTTCCTCCCATATGGCTTCTCTACGAACAAACATTTCAATCGTCACACGAAAAAGTATATGGAAGTTCTCCGCCAAAGTTTGCTCACTCCCATACAACTCCATCAGACCATCTTCATTAATTTGGATGTTCTGTGGTGCAGGTGTTCCCATTTATGCCATCCACTACATTGCACTTTCACGATTCAAATTGGTAATGGCACCAAATGTTCACCATGTGCGGAAAATAGGATTAAATGTAAAACATAACATAGGGATGCTTAAGAACAAGACGAATCTTTCATTAATGCTCAATGCTTTGGTTACATCATGGACAATACAAGACAACAAAGATGTACAACAATATGTGATTAATGCCTCATATCTCCAAATGGAGTGTACATATAGGAATCAACCGTCATGTCGAAACGGATCACCCTTTGGTACATACCACTAACTAACTAATAGTTTATTATTCCCGATGGCAATTTACATATTTGTCAACAATAGTCTACAAGAGAGATACTTTAGCTTCTCAGTTCCTTTTGATAACTGATATCTGTTTGTAGCATTTTGCTCAATATTTAATTGAAAAATATGAATTAAACACTGGATCCATGGTCCCTATGTAAGGAAAGAAAACCTGGAAATTTCAAAATAATGTGTTGAGGGACCACTCTACACGCTCGAGGTATGGAACATTGAGTGGTTGTTCTTAAAACCATTTATAGTGGGATAGCTAGAAATACAGATAACAATCAGATTTTATATATGTATATTCCTTTTATTCCACTTTACTCTTCATCCACCAATTATTTTTTCTATTTCACTCTCTTATTTGCAAATGACATGTCCTCGTGTTTATTTCTTTTCAGAAGTCGTAGTCCTTTAAATTGTATATATATATATCTCTTTTAACATTGGCTTTATTAATTATTGATGATAACAGCACTTGGTAAAATGTCGCACCTTTTATTTACTATCAATTTTGATTAATTTCTTTTTATTATTTTAATCGCATCACTTGTTTATGCTTTCCTATATTAAGATCACTGCCTTCTAAAATGGTCGCTTGTTGACTGATCAATCCAACAGCATTTTGCTCCTCAATGCTAACTAGGATTGACACGATGCCTTTCATTAATATCAATGGTAACTTGTCTATTGAATAGTCAAAACAAACTTTAACAAATTGTTTCTATTTCACTGCTGATAAACTCCCATTTTAATCTAACTTAGATTAGAAACCACTGAATGTAAGATGTTGATCAGCGTATGAAATCACGGGTCTTTGTTGCTTGATTTGGATACTATTGTATTGTTCCTGTTGACCCATCATCCTCCCACCATGTGGATTGCTGTTGTCTTTTAATTGCTGTTGTCACTGCAAATCCTTATTCTCTTTATATTTGCCTATATCGTCGTTCCCATGAGAATAGTTTCTCTAAACTAGTGACTCCAGTTTCTGTAATGTTCAGGTCGGAAAAGTATTACATATCAACAAAGGAAGATAGAAAAATTGCATCTTCATTGGCCACTGTATGGTCTTCATAGTGTTAATCATTGTCTCCATCATTAGTTTTCTCTATGTATTTGTCATTTTAGTCTTATTGGCTCATCAATCTAGTATTTGTTATGCCAAGGTCCATCCAATCACATCAGAACTTCTCTTTGATCAAGCCATATGTCTACACCGTTTTCAACAATCTCAACTGCAGAACTTTGACATTGATGACAATACTTTTATCAAAAACAAACTACTAATCTACCAAGGAAAAAAAGGGTTCCCATTTGCAATGGAGCATGTGCTTTTGCAACACAATAGAGTCCTTTTTAGAAGGTGTTTAGGAACAAGCTCAGGCGTCTTTTTGGAAAAAGAAATTACATATTTATGTGTTTTTCAAGTTTGGAAATTTTGCCTAGTTTTGAGTGATTTGTGTTGTTGAAAAGATTTGGGTCTACTGAGTTGTTGCTGAGTCCAAGTTTTTCAACTATGATTTGCTCAGACTTGCATTCATATGGTATTAAACCAAGCTGGTATTGGTGTTCAAATTCTATTTGAAGGAAGTATCCATCGCTTGTGAGCCTAAGAGCACATTTTTAGTAATTGATTTGCAAACAACTGCTAATGTGAGAAAGTGTATAGTGTGTGAGAAGCTCTAAGAAATGTAATCTCTTGATTAAGGGTAGAGTTATCTTTGATTTCTTTATTTCCAAAGTCAAGACTTTAAAAAGAAGTAACAAACTGTGAAATAGATTATAAAGAAATGTTTTCATTAAGGATAAACAGTAATGGCAACATGATAACTGGATAAGATAAATTTTAGGCTAAAATCTTGAAAATTTATATGTGATTAATAAGCTACAACAGGAGAAATCAATGCTGTCAGTGGTGATACAGGTAAAAAGTATTCCTAGGCATGCATGGAGTGCTAAAAACAGTATTTAAGTAAATGGCTTGTTACCCAGGGGCACAGTTGAATAGGAAAGCAAATTGATGAAGGTAGCAGAGAATAAAATGGAAATTCTAACCTTAAGCTCACGAGAATTGGCCCAAACTCTTAGTAACAAATCAAATGCAGAATGTAGAAAAGCCCTGTTGAAATCAGCAATTGCTTTGTAAGATAAGAAAATTACTAAGAGAACCGCTAAAGTTCTGATGAATAGAAGCAACAATAGCCATTAACATGAAAGATGGACATACAGAACATCATGATCAAATTCAGGAGCTGAAGGAACATCTAAACGGTATTGCCAAGCCGCTTGACTCCAGCATTTGATTGCTGAGGAACATAATACAAAATTATTAAAAATACTAATTAACAACAAACCATTATGTATGAATGAATTTGAAGGTTGAACTGAAATGATGATATGTAAACTACATGCAAGATATACGCTTCATCACAGTGTAACATTACTGAACTCCATTCACGATCTTAGAAATTAAAAGTATAAGATACAGTTCTTACCATTTGCAAAAATGGAGCGCTGAGCATCCTTTATATTTCCAAGTACAGGCAAAACTCGTGAAAGAACGTCCTTCAAATGTGGGGTAAACTTCAAAGCTAGAAATAAAAAGACATGGAGAGAAGGATAAGACAACCACAATAACATGCCACAAATAAACCACCTCAACCACATTAGAAATGCAATCTCTGGATCAATAAAGTTATATCAATGGTTAAAAACTATTTCGCCACCTTCTGCAGATGCAAATTCTGCAAGTGTTTGTACCATAGCCGAAATAGCAATAGCACTGCCTCCTAGATGAAGAAACACTTCTTCCATCATCTATGGAAAAACATAAATCACTTATATTAGTTATGCAACAATAAATTCCAAATTTCAATTCTATGTAAAACTAAATTTTGACATTTCAGATTATTCAGTTCAATTTCACATCAAAACAGAAACTATGATAACAGAAGTGCTTCATTTTGAACATCATTTTGAACAAGCCCTGATATAAAAATAAATATTAGCATTGTAAGCTTGTGACACACTGGATAAGAAATGAGCATTGTAGGTTCATAACCCTCCTGTTTTGGATAAAGAATATTTGTAGAAACCAAACCAGTTTATGCCCAGTCATGCAGAAACACTTAATATAATGTTCGGAAGTAGCATTCCATACTCAATTACAAGCTACAAAAATTGACTTCATTGGCATTGGTTAAATTTTTAGGGGACTTGTTGTTGCCAATTGCAGAGATTCTGCCATTCAATTAAACAATAATTCAATTTAGGAAAATACAAAAGTCAAACATGCTCTTGTAAATAATGTTAATCATAAAGAAATATTTTGCTCATAAAAGCATCAACATGAGATCAATTCAAGCTTTTCCAAGCACGACAATGAAACTTATATCTGCTACACTTAAGAAACCACACTAGAAACCACCTACGGAAGACCTAGAGTCATGTAATGCCCTCATTTTTTGTTTTTCTAGCATTACAGTTTGCTCTGGCCTTCTTGCTGAGTTTCCATCTAATAAGAGGGGTTATTCGGTGTTGCTAGAGAGCTCAATTAACACTTTCCAAAGAAAATTCCAACTTTTGGTGAGAGTGTCTCTTTCAATCTTATGAGACTAGAATTCAGCTCAGACTTGGCACGCTGATTTTTTCCTCAGACTCAGCACCCAAACTCAGCAAACTAAAAAATTCAAGAAAGTAAGATATTCTTAAGAATTTAAAGCTTGTTTCATGCATCCTTTACTAAATAAACTTCAAAGACAATAATCTTGTCCCAAGTTCCATGCCTCTCCATGAATCATGCAGGTATTCCGACTTACGGAGTCAAGCAGACCTTGTATATATAATTTCAAGAGTTTTATCATTTTGTAAAGTCATTGTTGAGTCATTGCCAAGTTGTAGGTAAGTCGTGAGTCAAGTCAGCCATGCCAAGTCTTAAGTCTGGGAGCTTTTATCTCATTAAATAGAAGCTACTTTGAACACGTATACAAGTATACTTTGATGATTGATCACACAAGTATAACATCATATTTTAGCCAAAGAAAATAACAAAAAATATATAAATTGTCTCAAATGTCTACAAAACTCATAGAATGTGATAACTATAGCATCAAAAGTTACAAACAAATATTAAAACAAAAGCTACAAGTTTATTGCTTAGGCCTCAAAGGAGCCCATATCTCTTGACACCCTAATCCTCCTACATGTTCATTTAAGATAGGTCCTATGATTTTGTAGCCACATATCTATTTGTGTCTCGGAATCCAACATGTTACACCAAAGGATAAAAAGTAATAAAAATCATAGGGAATTAGAGGTGTGGAGTTGCCGTATTTTCTTGAACAATTTTAGAAGCAGCTACAAGGGTCTTGTCTCATTCTTTGGGTGTTTAAGGTCATCAAGTTGAAGTTTGTCCAAAACTAAAAGAAAATGAGAAGATGGAGTGTTATAGATTGCGTGTGGAGGTGGAAATAGGGGCTCAGGAAATGACAATGTTGCCACCAGCTCTTGCAAGTGCACAATCATGTATACCTACATCATCTACGATTGTTAGTAGTCATGTTGGCACAAGAGGAAAGAGGAAGATATGTGGTGGTGAAAAGGGAGGGTGAGTTGAAGCTAATTTTAATGTGCAAGCAAGAGAATCTAGAGAATGACGACATTGGGTTGTGAACTTAGAAAGGGGACATTAAATATGTTTAAATTTTTTAGATTTTAAAGTTAGAAATTATATTTTACTCAAGAGTTTTTTTAACTTAAGTATTTAAAATTTGAAAATAAATTTTTTAAGTTATATTATATATATTGAACTTTAATTAAAAAATTATTAAGGTAAATCTCTTTTGAATTATCAAGGTTTTTTAAATAAGAAAAGTTCTTTTAATAGTTTTTTGTTTTAAAAAAATTGAAGCTAGGGTTTTTTGTCTCATTTTTTTCTCGTTTTTACTTGTAATTATTGTGAAAAACTTCACAGCAAATTTCGCTCAACAAACAAGAACCACAGTGAGTGTCGAGTTGCTCAGCACCTTAAGTAGTCAAGTGACAGGCAATGTCGACTTGCTCGGCAACAATGGGACCCAAGTGACTCGGTCACCAAAGGAAAGAGCTTGGCAATCAAACTCAGCCAACACTACATCGAGTGAACTCGATTGACAAGGGAACGGAGTGAGCTCGGTCAACTCGGCCAAGAAGGGACCAAGTGAGCTCAGTAAGAGTAGAGATCGAGTAAGCTTGGTAGCACAAGGAAGGGACTTCGTGGACTCAATTGTAACTCGGCAGAACATATGCAGACTGAGTTAGCACAAGGAGAGCTCGGCTAACAAAGGAACCAAGCGAGTTAATCACAAACTTGTTGTCTAGTCTTTTCCACCATTAAAACACAGAGATAATAACAAAGAGTTGCACAAATATAAACCCAATATGGAATAGATAGAAATAGAGACAATAATAGGCCAAATAACTGGATCGACTAATATGCCTGCTTGCTTGCTTTCTATTCATAAATTGATTCAACTATTACAAATCTAGGAGCATATGGCTTCAACCAAAATCAAAATACTTTAACCTACAACTTCTATTTGCAATATAAACTTACAGCACTACAAGGCTGCATACAATAACGCCTAGAGCAATCATTGCTTCACAAGACAAACAAAACGAACTTACAGAGAACAAAAGTATTGATCCTGTGCTATTGCAGCTTTGATCCTCTTCTTGTTCCTTCTGTTCTTTAAACGCAATGTTCTCTGCTCTGATATTCTCTGTCCTTCCTGCTTCTACTATGTTGCTTCTCCTCTTCGAATTAGTGAGCATATTTGCCTTTTGACTTGTCTCAAAAAATTTCCCTCTCTTTTCCAGATTCAAATTCACCTACCAAGTTTAATGTGTTAGACAAGCAGGTGGGCGGTTGGCTCATAGGGCAACCAACAGATTTCAACACTCCCCCTTTGTCCCAAGCCAACAAAAAACGAAAAATCACTCCTAATCCAAATCAACTACACCAAGAGACCTTCTTAGACCTACATAAGTTGCTATGTCAAATGGCTTAGTAAATATGTCTGCTAGTTGTTGCTCAGACTTACAAAATTCCATCTTAATTTCTCCATTCTCCACTAGCTCTCTAATGAAGTGATCTATGATATCAATGTGCTTGTTTCTCCCATGGAAGACTGAATACTTTGACAGTGCAATTGAGGAAATGTTGTCACAAAAGATTGTGGTTCCATCCTCTTGCTTTTCATTCAAATATGCCAAGATTCTCCTTAACCAAATAGCTTGACATGTTGCTACATTCGTTGCTATGTATTCAGCCTCTATTGTAGATTTCAATAGGTTTCTTATTGGATGCCCATGAAATTGCGCCCAAGCCCATATGAAACATGTACCCAAAAGTGCTCTTCCTATCATCTAGACTTCCAATCCAATCATTGTCAGTGTACCCAACCAACTTGAAATCATTATCAACAGTGTACAAAATACTGAATCCCTTGGATACTCTTTCCCGCTTGCCAATGGGAGTCCTATGGTGTTTCCATAATCTGGAAATCAAACTTACTGCATGCATAATGTCAGGCCCAGTTGCTGTCAAGTACATTAAGCTTCCAACCATACTCTTGTATAATGTTGGATTCACACTTTTGCTGCAATCTTCCTTGCTCAACTTCAAACCTACTACTGTTGGTGTTGGGGCTTCTTAATGTTCTGCATTTTGAATCTCTCCAAAATCTGATTTGCATACTTTTCTTGAGAAATGAAGATATCATCATGCATATGTTTTACTTCTATGCCTAGAAAATACTTCAAGAGACCTGGGTCTGCCATTTCAAATTCATTCTTCATGGCCTCTTTGAACTCACCAATTAGGAAATTATCATTTCCAGTGAAGATTAAGTCATCTACATACAAGACAACAACCAAAACCTTACCATTTGTTGCCTTGATGTAGAGAGTGGGCTCACCATCAGTTTTGTTAAAGCCACTGCTCATCAAATATGGGTCAATTCTGCTATACCATGCCTGTGAAGCTTGCTTGAGCCCATAAAGAGCTTTCTTCAATCTATACACCTTGTGTTCTTCACCCAAAACTTCATAACCAGATGGTGGCTCCACATATACTTCTTTCAATACACCATTCAAGAAGGCGGACTTCACATCCATTTGATATACCTTCCATTTGTGTTGGGCTACAATTGCTATGGCAGCACACACGGTTTCCATTCTTGCAACTGGGGCATATGTCTCATCATAATCTCTACCATATTGCCGCTTGTACCCCTTGACCACAAAACGTGCCTTATGCCTATCTATTTTTCCTTCAACATTGCACTTGGTCTTGTAAACCCATTTAACTCCAATTACTTGTTTCTTGGGAGGCAAAGTAGTTAACTCTCATATTTCATTTCTTTCAATAGTAGCTATTTCCTCATCCATGGCATTACACCATTTCTCTTCTTTCATAGCTTCTTCAAAATAGATTGGATCACTATGAAAAAATAATGCAAAATTAACACTCTCATCAGAACCTTCATCATACCTTTCTTCTTGGTATATCTCCCTTAGACTCTTACTCTTTCTTAGCAATAGGGAGGCGAGAATGGGATCTAAATTTTCAATATTGCTACTGCTAATGTTTTGCATGCCAGCTCAGGGCTTTCTTAAACTGTTTGGAGCCGAAATTCTGCATGTTTGAGGTTGCTTGCCTTTCTGCCTTTGTCTGCAGCTATCCATGTTTGTTGCTCCATCATCTTGCTGATCACCAATTTTTTCTTCTTCATCAATGGTCAGCACTTTACTTGAAGTGCTTGAAGATTTTGTAATGTCCCCACTTTAACAGTTGACCAAGTGTGTGTGTGTTAGCCTAGTTCTACATCGTCCTAAGGGCTAACAAAGGGTTTAACGGGATCTTAGAGTGTTTTGGCCTAATCATCTCTAGTTTGGGCCAAAACGGAGTTGATTTACTCAGTCTTAGGCATACTATTTTTAGTCAGTCAGTAGGACGTGGGGGAGGCTAGTTTTGGTGATTGGATTTAATACTCCTTGGCGAGAGGTGTCCGACGAGCTATCACTCATGTTGTTCGGAGTCCAATAACTAATATATTTTTATGCCTAGAGTATTATTAAAGTAACATTTAATTTAATTGTAAAATATTGAAGTGTTACTTTAATATTAAAACTCTATGGGAATGTGTGCAAATCAAAAGGGGCGCCTAAGGGAGACATAAGTGATTATTTTAATATGTTTTATATTGCACATCTTTTATCCCACAATGCTCATGAGAGTGGAATCGACCCTTGGGGAAAGAATGAAAGGGAGTGTTAGTGGCTTCATTCGGCAGGTGGAATATGAGAAGAAGATTGATATGTGAGTTGCAGATCCATTCTTGGCATTAGAGGACGTCTATCCTCTCTTATGACATTCTAGACGTCATTCCCTTGGGGTTTGGCCTTTGAAATCCACTACTATCAGTTTCATTATCAGGCAGATTGGGTGTGTTTCTAGCTATAGGCAGATTTGATGTTTTGCTAATATCTTCTTCTTTACTCATCGGACGCTTATGTTACTTTGAGGGAACAATTTTTTGAGGATATTGGACTATTTGGAAGATAAAATACCGTAGCAAAATTGTTCACGGGGGTACTGTTCATGCGGCACTATTCATGTCACTGTAGCAGTGGGTGTAAATAACATTTGTTGGAGCATTATGTCAACAATAGTGGAGCAATTAGTGAGTTGATAATCTGCCATGTATTTCATTTTATTTAATTCTGAAAATGAACCTTAACAGCTGTAATACAATTTTCAATCTGCATATCATTGTACTTTCTTTTGTTCATGTTGAATGATTTTCAATTCCATACAGGCAAACAATATAAATGTCTCATTTCAAAAGTCATAAGGGGTTAAATTAGTAAACGGAGGAATAAGGAGTTGGATGCAAACTGTTTGACAAAATTCCTATCAACAGTTCAATTTTTGGGCATTTCTAGGGTGCTCATTACAGATTCATCTGCTGACCCATCCCATGACTGATTTTCAAGAAACTTCACATCTCTTGAAATGATGATCTTCTTGGTGATTGAATAATAACCTATAAGCCTTTGATTCCAAGCTATAACCTATGAAGATGCACTTCACGCCTTTGTCATCCAACTTTTGGCTTTGCTCTTTCGGCACATGTGCATATGCTACACATCCGAATAGCCTCAAGTGTTCAATTGTCCATCTACGTCTTGACCATGCCTCAAAAGGAATCTTGTCACAAACTGACTTTGTAGGACACCATTTTATCAACTATATTGTTGTTGCTATAGCTTCTCCCCAATATTTAGTGGGGAGTCTCTTTGCTTTCATCAAGTTCCTTGCCATCTCAACAATGGTCCTATTCTTCCTCTCAGCCACTCCATTTTGCTGCGGAGTATAACTAGTTGTAAGCTCCTTCTTGATGTCATTCTTCCTACAAAAAAATTACAAACATATTGGAGGTATACTCCCCTCCTCTATACAACCTAAGGACTTTTACATAGTGTCCACATTCATTTTCAGCCAGGGCTTTAAATTCAACAAATTTATCAAATGTTTCAAATTTGCTTTTTAAGAAATACGCCCATGTCCTACGATTGAAATCATCTATGAATTCATAAAATAAGTACTCCCCCCAATGGAAGTGGTTTGCATAGGGCCAACTAAATCAGAGTGCACCAACTCTAATGGTGCCCTTGCCCTTCTAGAATTATCAAAATTAAAAGGAAGCCTATGTTACTTACCCAAAATAAAAGCCTCACACTTGTCACATGAATCTACAATGCTTGGCAAACCATCTACCATTCTTTTCTTAGACAACAAATTTAAACCAGCAAAGCCAAGATGTCCATACCTGAGATGCCATAGCTTGGAGGGGTCTTCAATCATGCTCCTAAGAGTTGATTGTTGATGTATTGATGTACATGCATGCTTGGGAGGTGCAACACTGACTTGAGAAGAGAAATATGTCTCCGTCTTCAAGGGAAAAATCCGGTTCTTTGTCATTTGGACTGTTGCAAGTATTCTCTTACTCCCATGCTTTTCATGAATGATACACTTGTTATTTTCCATCAACACCTTGTAACCATTTTGAATGAGTTGTCCAATACTCATCAAATTGTGCTTCATACCCAGGGCAAAATATACATTTTGTATCTCCATCTTCTCACCTTTCCTGGTGCAGACCATGATAGATCCTTTGCCCACAATGGGAATGGTTCCATTGTTTCCCATCTTAATTTCAGACTTGAAATTTCTATCAATGAAAGAGAATAAACTTTCATTACCACTCATGTGGTTGCCGCAACCGCTGTCCAAGTACCATACCTCAGGGTTTCCTTCTTCACCAATGTTACACATGATGAAAGCTGTGTGATTGTTTGCATTTCCCATCTTCACATCAGTCACATTTGCATTCTGTCTTGACTGATCACCTTGCTTCTTCCAGCATTCACTTGCATAATGCCCAAACTTATGACAGTAGTAGCATTATACATTGTTCTTATTGGAGTTGTAATTCTTCTTACCTCCTCTAGAGTTGTTTTGAGAGTTGCTTGCTCC
This sequence comes from Cupressus sempervirens, assembly GCA_028749045.1. NCBI lineage: Eukaryota > Viridiplantae > Streptophyta > Pinopsida > Cupressales > Cupressaceae > Cupressus > Cupressus sempervirens. The sequence goes on from CM053783.1 coordinate 452,080,117, forward strand.
CTCTTGATTGCTTGCTCATCCTAAGCTTTCTGCACCAGCATTCCTTTGACCATTTCTTCCACGACCTCTACTTCTTGAGCCTCCATTGGAGCCATTTCTTCCGCTCCCCCTACCTCTTGAATTTTCTTGAGCCTTGAAAGATTGCTCTTGGGATGATGTAGTTGACCTATTAATCCGGTGCTCATGGGTTTGAAAAGTTCCCATCAACTCATCCATTGTCAATGTGGTGAGGTCCTTTGCTTCCTCAATGGTCATCACAAGATTGTCATACTTATAAGGTAGACTCCTCAATATCTTCATCACAATCCTTTGCTCTTCATACTCTTCTCCATTTGATTTGAGTTGGTTTATCAAAGTAGAGATTCTTGAGCTGAAATTTACAATAGGTTCATTATCCTTCATTTGAAGGTTCTCAAACTCCCTTTTGATCATCTGTAGCTTCACTACTCGAACTTTATTAGTTCCTTTGAAGTTTGTCTCAAGAATATCCCATGCTTCCTTTGAAAATTAGCTGCTGCTATCTTAGGGAAGATTGTCTCTGTCATGGCTGCCTCAATCAAACTTAAGGCTTTTGCATCCTTTCTTCTCAACTCCTTCAACTGAATTTTCTGAGGATTGGTAAGGACCGCATACTGTGTTGGGTTGGTTATATTATTAAACCCATTCATCACAAACTCCCACAAATCATTTGCAACCATGATGGTTCTCATTTTCTTTGCCCAAGTGTCATAATTATGTCCATTAAAGGACGGTGGTTGCTACCATGTCTTTCCTGCATCTCCTGCCATGTCAAATACCCAAAAAAACAAATGTCCAAACTCATGAGGATGTGAGGCCTCAAAGATTTGATACCATGCAAAAAATTTCACAGCAAATTTCACTCAGCAAACAAGAACCACAGTGAGTGCCAAGTTGCTTGGCACCTTAAGTAGCCGAGTGACAGGCAATGCCGAGTTGCTCAGCAGCAATGGGAACCGAGTGACTCGGTCACCAAAGAAAAGAGCTCAGCAATCAAACTCAACCAACACTAAACCAAGTGAACTCAGTTGACAAGGAAACCAAGTGAGCTCAGTCAACTCGGCCAGGAAGGGACCAAGTGAGCTCGATAAGAGTAGAAACTGAGTAAGCTCAATAGCACAGGGAAGGGACTCGGTGGACTCAGTTGTAACTCAGTAGACACAACACAAACATATGCACACTGAGTTAGCACAAAGAGAACTCAATTGACAAAGGAACCGAGCGGGTTGATCATAGACTTGTTGTCTAGTGTTTTCCATCATTAAAACACAGAGATAATAACAGAGAGTTGCACAGATACTAAACCCAATATGGAATAGATAGAAATAGAGACAACAATAGGCCAAATAACTGGATTGACTAATACGCCTACTTGCTTGCTTTCTATTCATGGATTGATTCAACTATTACAAATCTGGGAGCATATGGCTTCAACCAGAATAAAATACTTTAACCTACAACTTCTATTTGCAATATGAAAACAAGGCTGCTTACAATAACGACTGGAGCAATCACTGCTTCACAAGACACAAAACGAACTTACAGAGAACAAAAGAACTGATCCTGTGTTGTTGCAACTCTGATCCTCTTCTTGTTCCTTTTGTTCTCTAAATGCAATTTTCTCTAAACGCAATGTTCTCTTCTCTTATTATTCTCTATACATCCTACTTCTATTCTGTTGCTTCTCCTCTTCAAATAAGTAAGCATATTTGCATTTTGACTTGTGTCAAAAACTTCCCCTCTCTTTTCCAGATTCAAATTCGCCTACTGAGTTTAATGTGTCAGATGGGGAGGTGGATAGTTGGCTCGCGGGGAAACTGACAAATTTCAACGATTATGTCTAAGTTGTTTCTAAATATTAAATTAAATAGTTCTATTTATCATTCATGGAAAATGCATATTTCCTTTATTTTTCGTTTCAAACACCTTATAGATATTACTATTGATAAAACCTCAAAGCCTACTTCAACCACTCCTCAAGCCAACCAAGATAGATGTAAGGCTCAAAATGAGGAAGCTCTTGGTTTAATCAGTATTTCATTGATTCCTAATTTGTACATTGTCATTGATTATTGTGCTAAAGCCTATGGAGCTTGGGAAATTTTAAAAACATGTGATAATTCAAATGAATCCTAAAAAATTCAGCTTCAAGATCAACTAAAAAACCTCAAGTCTACATGTTTTAAAACCATGGATGACTTCCTATTAAAGTTTGATTTTTTAAATAGTCAATTAAGAGGTTTAGGAGTGCAACTTGCAGATCTTCATTCTTAAAAACTGTCTTCCATGACAATTTCAGCAATTTATTATTAATATTCATGCTCAGCTTGTCATTCCTAGTTTAGCTACTCAATTAACTTATGATATTTTTCATCATTTGTTACGTCAAAAGGAAGCTAAATTAGTTCAATTTGGTACTCTTAAAAGTAAGGAACATGTTTTTATGTCTAAAAATCAAAATCATAATAATAATTTTAGATTCAATAACAATCATAATCATTATTCTAGAAATAAAATTCAATCTAAATCCTATAATAAAAATTCTACTGATACTCAAAAAGATAATTCTTCAAAGTGGCCCCATTGCATGTGTTAAGTTTTGCCCAAAATTTAAGGTAAATAGCAATAAGGAAGAGGCAAAATAGATACAAGAGATACACAAGATTATCTTGGAAAACCCTTCAACTTGATGGGAAAAACCCAGCCACACAACAAAAGTCTCACTTTATTGATAGCAAAAATGTTCAAGTACAATGTTTTTGCTTGATACAATATATATAGAATATACACCAATGAGGGTCTCTTCAATTTCCAAATATAAAACTCTTCAAATTTCCTTACGCATGCCTTTTCGCATGATACATGACACATGTCTCTTTATATAATATTATCTTAAATATTATCACAAACATTCCTTTCACCTGAAGATGACCAAAGCAGTCATATTTCTATTTCATGAAATCAGAGATAAAGACCTCTATCGCAGCTACAATCATCAACACTCCCTCTTAGCAAGAGAGAGATCTTTAGTAAGGTAGGCACATAGAGCTGGAGCCAAAGATGATATTGATAAATTCACATCACATAACACAAGTTATCTCAACATAACATAATTCACCATAGCTACTTTATAAGCACATAAAGTTAAAGTCGTGGAGTCACACACGTAACTTTCACCATGCCTACTTGCAGTGGGTGGTCCAAGAACTATTACCTTAAACTTCTCCCAAAAAAGAATGCATTTCCACCAAGCCTTAGTACAGAGGGTAGACCAAGGGATTTCACCTCAAACTTCTAGAGTAGAATGCATTTCCACCATGCCTCAACGCAGAGGGTGGATCCACCATACCTTCTCGTAGAGGGTGGAACAAGGGATTTCACCTCGAACTTCTCTCATGGAGAAGAACTCATTGACAAAGGATTTCACCTTGAACTTCTCTCACAAAGAACTCATTCACAAGGGATTTCACTTCAAATTTCTCTCATAGAGAAGAACTCATTCAAAACTGAATTCTCTCTTAACAGAGACTCCCTCTTAGCAGGGACAACTTTGTAAACCATAATAACCAAGTTATTGCCAATGCTAAAATGGACAATGATAAATTCAAATTTTATGAGTTTGCCCATTCAAAATATTCCTTGCAGATTTAGAGAAGTATAAGGAGGGATCTAAAATAAGCCTAGAGAAGGGAGAAGAAATATAAGAAGAGGATATGTAAATCTCAATGGGTTGTACCGATTTGAAAGGTAGTAAAGACATATTTGATTAGTAAGAGATGAGTGAAGATGAAACAAGAAGTAAAAGGGTAATAATTGTTGTCAAAAAGATTTATCCTTATATGAGCAAAGAGTGTGACATTTCATAAGGACATTAACAAATGAAAGGGTATCAAGCCCTACACTGAAAGGAAATAGTGAGAAGACATGTCCAATTAAAGAAGAAATCAAAAAAAAAGGGAAATAAATTTGAGAATAAAATATTATTCTCAAATGCAACAATAAAAAGTAGTGTTAATACCTCATAGATAGGTAAGTCCTGCAGTGGAATGGACCATGCTACATTATACAAAGGCAAGGAAATGTGTTGTTGTGGAATGGGCCATTCTACATCATAAAAAAGTAAAAGTCCTATGGTGGAATGGGCATGAGCTACATCATACAATCAAGAGCTACAAAGGCGAGAATCTTGTGGTAGAATGGGCATGAGCTACAAAGGCAAGTCTTGTGGTAGAATGGACATGAGCTACATAATACAGAGGCACTGTTTGTAAAGTATAGTCTATATGGAAGAATTATTGTGAGAATACATAACTCATGTTCTGAGGAAGACCTACATCAAATTTTGATGAGAGGAAGCAGAAAAGGATGATTACTAATAGAGAATCTCCAAGGAGGTCTAGTCTGAGGAAACAGCAGCATTTGGATGTATTGAGGACAGAGACGGATCATCTGAGGGCATAAAACTCATAAAATTCAATTTTGTTTCCCAGAATTACATGAAGCTGCAAGAGGAGAATATTGGTTTGAAGTCAGAAGCCGATGACCCTCGAGCTGCAGTAACTGAAAATGGCAATGGAATGGGCATGGGTTCTGAATGGCCACGATTTGAGCTCCTCAAATGGCCTCATGGATCCCAATCCTGTGGGTGATAACAAGAGGTACTTTCACCCTACTTCCGCTTCTGAACCCTTAACAGCCACAGAAATTTACCAGTAGTTCTCATTCCAGATATTTCTATTTGCAATCAGCCCACATTTTCTGCTGCATATCTTTATGTTTTTAGAATGTTCTAGGTATTAGTGGATCAGATATGAGCAGGAGGGATCCAATGAAAAAATAACCGAAGCTATGATAGGGACAAAAACTGTGAACCCACATAAAAAACAATACAAACAATGAGATCAAACCTATACCAAGTGGGATCTCAGAAACCAGTAATAGGGAAAAAAACATGTGACCAGTATAGAGACTGCAAAGAAGAAGAAAAAAACTATAACAAACACAAGATCAAGGTTTCAAGCACCAATCCAGAGAAGATCTCAGCAAGGCTGGAAGAAACACCATGAAATCCAGTCAAAGTGAACAGACTAATGGAAATCTATAGCCTGATTAAGAATTATAGGGCTGATACAATAAACCCAATTCATAAAACTATGCAAAGATGCTGCAGATATATCAATCTGCAAGAGAGATCCAACCTTAAATCTTAAACCAAACTCATAAAAGCACTGGAAACTTGTGAAGCAAAGCAAGTCAGAAAACTTATGGCATACAAGAGAATAATGGCCAACTGAGAAAAGAATATTGTTGAAGAGAAACAAAAGTATTAAACAGGGATAAGAAGCAGCCCCATTACAACTCATAATAATGAATCGTCAATCTGTGAATTCATAATGATGAAACCCCAAGATGAAAAGATGTAAATATTAATTTATTTAATTAGTTGGGGGAGTAGGGTCATTATCAAGTTCTGAATATGGTAAACCTCTGTCAAGGGTGAAATTAACCATCTTGTCAGCCATGTTGTTATTTACCCTATAGTATTGTTGGTTTCATGATAGCGGAAGGATTGGATTTGGATTTACTAAACACAGGACTTACTAGTGGTGACAGCTTGTACAGTTATCATGGAGTCACCCATTATCTTGAGATAGTTAAAATTCAAAGAAAAAGCCAATTCCAAGACTTGCGTTAATGCCATGAATTCAGCATAATTGTTTTTCCCGATGCCAATGCTAGCACAAGCAAGCTTAACAATTGACCCAAGAGCAGGCCTGATTACAATGCCAAACCCACATTCCCCAAGGTTCCCACATGAACCTCAATAAAATTCAATTGAAACATATGGTCAGACAGAGTTTCCCATTCCAACACACCATGCTTGTCTAAAGATTGATCAGAAGGTACTGATCTAGGAACAGGAAATTTATCCGATAACAGCCAGGAATTCAAATATTGCTATCCCAACAAGAAAAGACCCTCTCGGTACCACTAGTCTTGTAAAGATAACTAAGAGCCACTTCAGAAGTATTTTTCTCGATACCATCAAAAAGTTCAGAAGAATCACAACAATGTTTCTTGAAAAACCTGTTATTCATTTCCAGCCAAATGTTCCAAAGAACAAGAGAAAGACTAATATCCCATAGACATGCAAATGTACACGACCGAAACAACAAAGGCCAACTCTGGAAGCGCAGTAGTAAAGAAGAACAGAGTGATGAATACCCTACCTAGTTTTTAAGCAGTCAATACCGGCACTGATAAGCAAGAGGACACTTCAAGAATAAATGATCAGATGACTCTAGAAATTAGCCACAGAAAACACAAGGAAAAACAGCAGCAATTCCTAATTCATCCAATCGCATGCGAGTGAGAACCTAATCCTGAATGGAAAGCCAAGCAAAGGTCCCCCTATCTTAGGAAGGCATGCGAACAACAATAACAATTTCTCAGGCCAATCAGAAGCACTACTCTTAGGCATTAATGAGTTATACCCATCCTTGACAGTATAATTCCCAGATTTTCACTTAGTCCAAATCAACCCATCATCCTTATAGAAGAATAATACCATCCTATTTCGTAACTCCATGACAAATTTATCTTTAACTTGCTGAGGGAAAAAAATCAATACTTTTCAATCTACAGAGGGAATGAGATCAGACCAGTCCAAACACCACTAATCCCTAAACTTATTTCCCCATTAATTCTTTAAAATCCCAAAAAAAGATGAAAACTCAGTAATTAAAGAAACAGGCAGGTGACTATTCCAAGACTCATCGCAAAAACGAGCTCAAAATCCATCACAAACTAGCCAAGACAAATGAGGAAGAATAACATCTCGACATGAACTAACAAAATTCCAGATCTTAGAGCCTATAGGCAGGTTTGAAGCTGTGAAAATCCTCTCAGTATCAGGAGCGTCCAGATATTCAGCCCTCATAAGCTTACACCATTTAAGAGGGGAATTTATATATTTTATATATCGTTTTTACACCTAAGGCTCTGTTTTGGAGATCAAAATTCTTAACCCCCGCCGCTCAACATTCTTTGGAAAGACATAACTTATCAAAGGCTAACAAGGGAATGTTATCCTTTTTATGACATTCTCAGCCCACAAAAAAGACCTTCATATGCCCTTCAGTTCAATTTTCACCTTACTACGCATATTGAGGACAGACATCAAGTAAACAGGAAAAGCATTCAAGATGGACATAGTCATCAACAATTTCCAAGATAATGTGAACCATTTATGCTTCCAAGACAAGATTCGATTAGAAATGGAAGTCAATATCTTGCCCTGGGACTCATGTTTCTCATCCCCTTGAGAATTGTGGATTCCCAAATATTTACAAGGAAAGGACCCAACTCAAAGCCACAAAACTTGACCAGAACCCTCCTAACCAAAGGGGATACATTGGTCAAGAAGATCTTGGACTTACTTTGATTCACAAGTAGGCCATGTTGAAGTTTGTAGTTGCAATAGAGATCTTTATCTCTGCTCTTATAAAATGGAAATATGTTTGTTATGACCCTTATGGTCACCTTCAGCTGAAAGAGACATTTGTGAGAATATTTAAGTCAATATTATGTGTCATACGTCATGCGAAGAGACATGCGCATGGAAATATGAAGGGTCTTGTATTTGGAATTCGAATAGACCTTTGTGTGTAAGACAAAGGGTCTGAATTCAATCTATTTATGTGATTGCTCAGTATATTGTAAGCAATCAAGTGAATGCCTTGTACTACAGACATTTTTCAATCAATGAAAGAGATATTTTGCTGCTGTGGTTGGGTTTTTCCCTTCAAATGGAAGGGTTTTCCCATGATAAATATTTTGTGTCTTTTGTGTATTGTTTATCCTCTGCCATCGCTGTTTATCTTATTTTTGGGTCAGATCTTTAACATGGTATCAGAGCGGGTCAAATAACAACAAATAAGAGAATGATAAATTTTGTAATCTAGACTCTGTGTATGTGCTTGGGATCCTTAGACTACATGGATTTTTTGTGTTTCTATCATCTTTGTTAGTTCTGTCCAGAAATGTTGTGTGAGCATAATATTATCTTTGGGAAGCTGAGCATTTGTAAATTCAAGATTTCTTTGACACTTGTTAAAAGATTATGTTATTAGTTAGGATCGGAACAAGTATCATTCCATTCCCATACTACCTATTCAGACCCTATTTTTATTCATATATGCTTAATGTCCATGTCTGCTAATGAGAACATTGCTATTGGCATCACAACCTTGGAGTCTACAAATAGTGATTTTCAAAAGGAGGGGCAGAGACAATGTGGGATGGGAACGGCAAAGGGCAATATAGAAATTCTAGTGGGTAATGGTAGAACAAGAGACTCGGGGATTTTTCTCAATAGATAACAAGGGCATCTTTAAAATGGAGTCTCTGATCAGGGGCATCTTTAAAATGGAGCATCTGATCAAGGGCATCTTAGGGATGGAGTCTCCAAGCCCTTGTTCTACCCTCTATGAGAAAGTATAATGGATCATCCACTGTGATAAGGAATGGTGAAAGTCATGCATTTTGTTGTCCTGCATTTGTCACCACAAAATGTTGGTAACAGCGTGAAACTTTTTCAAGCTAGTTTCGCATATCTATAAGCTTGAATTTGGTATTCAATTGTTCAATGTTGATCAATCGATCAATTTCAATTTATATATCAAATTGTTTTACTGACAATTTTCGTCAAGTCCTTTTTGTTTTGCTTTCTGTCGAGCCTTTGCTTGATTTTTGAGGCCTTCATCATCCTTTTCTTTGCTTTTGAGTTTGTCTTTGTTGATTTTTAGTCCTTTGGTTTTGCTCATGTCATGGCTTTCAGTTTTCCCTTCGATTTGATCTATCTTAGAGCTCAATCTGTCATATCCCCTTCTCAATTTTAGTTCCGGGCAACAGAATTAATCTATCTCCACATCCGGATAGATTAATATCGATTTCAGGCAGGATGCTCTTCAGTCACAATGGGGTATTTAATTTAATTTATTCCAAAACTTTATTAAAAGGTACAGAGCTAAGTGACTTTAATGTTTTAAAGTTATTTACTTTATAAACAGCTTTAAGTGACTACAGGACGAAAATGACTCTTAATCCCACATTGCTTGTACATGGTACTTTCCCTCATTCCGAGGCTATATATGCACGAGTTTGCATTGGGATTAACAAAGAAGAAATCTATGAAACAAAATATATCAAGTTCTCATTGGTTTGATGTGAATGGTCTAAGGTTTGAGGACGAAAACCCTCAAGTCCAAAAACTAAGGAGCTAGACGATACCCCATGCTTCCTTAAAATTGCAGTTGAATAGTTGTGGGCAAGAATCGGCAAATTTTGGGTTTCCAGTTCAGGCATTAAGTAAGTGTTATTAACATTTTGTTTTGGGAGTCTGTATACAATCTGTTTGCTTCTTCAGGCAGTCGTTTGGGTAGCTTATGCATTGTTAAGGATTTGAGGATTATATACGGCAGCCAAATTCAAAAGAGTTTACATTGTATTACTTATTCCTTGGTTAATACATCCGGAAGAAGGCTACATTCAGGTAGGTTGCTTCACGGGTGACCTAGGTTATCAAGTACCAGCAGGCCATAGACATATGGCTGGAAATTTAATCAACTGCCGATACCTAACTACCATCAAACTAGTCCAAACTATACTAAGTCAGGCTCTATCCCACGCAAGGGCAAGCAAGAGTTAATCAAAAAAACTGAGATCACGAGTCGAGATACAGCATAGTTCAGTGACCACATGAGCGCAAATACATTTAGTTAAACATCAAGCCTGTACAGTCACTAACGGAAGCAAAAGCAGTAGCACCATCTTCAGCAGGAAAGGAAGTGAGTCGTTCTCAGGCTCTCTGTTGCGTACAAAGCACTGAACGAGTTATTAATAATGTCATTCCGTCTTGAACAGCCAACTGGAGAATCGTGAGAGGAGATGGGTGCCTTCAGTGTGAAGTATGCACGTTTATGCTGTTGATATTTGAGGGCATTATTTATCACGTGAAACTCAGTAGGGTATTTCGCACAACAAACAGGGAAAATATTAAGTCGACGAGAGCATATTGTGAGCTGCGGCAGGTGAAATGGGAGTTAAGGTTTTTACTCACGACCGGTAACAGCTATGTTGGACACTCTTTCAGTATCTGAGCTGGACAATAGAGGGTGAAGCGGGTGTATACAGCAGAGACCCAGTGATCTACTGTCAGCATTCATTGCACAATTTCCAGTGTCAGGTCTGTACACAATTCTTCCCCTTGGAATTATTTTGGTTAAACTAATTCTGAGAATAATTGTCACTACGGGAATTAATATTCAGTGTGATAAGCTCTGAGCTTAGATTTATGTTAAATCTCCTTAAGACGTTGACTGTCGAATTTACTGGTTTTACATTTTGATTTTAAAATAATAATAAAATACTATATCAGTCCCAGTGCAGTAACATTGTCAGTAATTTGAATGTCATATTTCCAAGCTAGAAGAGTAGTTAGATGATTGTGGCAACTGTTTGACGTAATGTTACTGGTTATTCCATAGTCTGTCTGAACTTTAAATAAACACGCATGAGCAGAGTGGTGAATTCTTTGGTCGTAACAGGAGACTGTAAACTGCTTGTTATAATTACCACTACCAATACACAACAACATTGGCTAAATTTTAATATCAGAATGTTATAGAATTCATTAGTACTGTTGTAGGAAATTGCTCAGAATATTACACAATCAGAGTTGTCAGTCAAGAGTTATGGTTGTTTTAGTGCCTTAAAAGTGGATCTTTTTGGTGCAACAACACGAATTAAAAATATCATGTTATATTTTCAATTTGACATTCTCTTTTTGAAAAATATATAGTTTATGTTTGTTTAAGTAACATTTTTTATGAAATTAAGTTGATTAAATGACTTTAATTTATCAAAAGTGGACTTTTTATATGCAATTACATGTAAAATCCATCAAAAGTGGACATTTTATATGTCACTCCATATAAAGTTCAACTTGGAAACATAAGTGAACCTTTTTGATGTCATTACATCAAAAGGCAAGTTTTTATGTCTTTGCATCCAAAATGTGAGATATAACTTAAAACATGCATTGCCCTCCAAAAGATGTGATTTTGATCACTTGCATATTTTAAAACGTGTCATTCACTCCAAAAGGTCTGATTTGCCTTGTTGCAAGTTTTTAAAATGTGTTTATCACCCCAAAAGGTGCAATTTTAACCAGAGGAATGTTTTAAAATGTGTATTGCCTTCTCAAAGGTCTGATTTTGAAAGAATGCATGCATTTGCTCTCTAAGAACCCGATTTTGCTCATTGTGAGAGATTTTCTTGATGGATTTGCATGAGATGTTCTCCATTAAAGGTGTTTTTGCTTGGCAATAAGTTTTCTTGCATCAAGAATGGATTTACCGTGGTGAAAATCATTTTTGAAAGCTCTATCATAGGGCACATTTTTAGAGATAACTCCAAATAAATCCATTTTTTATCAATGATTTTGCTCCAATATGAATCGATTTGGTGTTTTATGGTGATTGCATTGCATTATGATACACATTTTGACCTTTAAACTCCAAATCGATTTGATCATGCTCCTTGATGAAACATGTTTTTCACCAAAACCGTCCCATGAGCATGCATATGCAAAACGTTGGATCCTGGAGCATTATTAGGGCACATTTTGGCATCTTCCACCAAATACTCCTTGTTTTCTGCCCTCTCTCATTTGAATTTGCAAGAGTTTGAAAGATTCAAACATTTTCAACATTGGAGCATCTTTTTCCTTCATTTTTGACACTTAATCTTCATGTAAGTGGACTAATTCTTTCTTGCTATTTAATTTGTGCTTATCTTGCTGATTTTATGCACATTTTTGCTTGATGATTGCCACTTATTGAAATCAATGCCATGGAAAGTGCATTTTTCCTTTAAAAATGAAGAAATTGTTCATTTTCTTGTTTTTGGTTTTTCCTCAATTTCCAAATTCAAATTTGTGTTTAAGTGCATTGCATCTTAACATGTTTGAGTCACTTTCCAAAGGTACGTTTTTCTTTTTGTTAATGTTTGGTAGCTTCAATTGGATAAACTATGAGACTGAAGTGCACACATATATATGAGATATATTATTAAATAATCATTTGTTATTAGATAAAAATGGATAGACATGTCTCATGAGGAGACATGTCTCTCCATGTCTCTTCATTAATATAAATATGAGTGATATCGCTGCCATTGGAAAACATATACTTTACCAACAATGCAATTACATTTGTAGCGACCCTTAGAAACATTAACATGGTATCAGAGCCAATGCAAATGTAAGAAATCCCTACTTAATATATAGAAGTTTTCCAAGGATGGGAAGATTGAACAGGACAACGAAAAAGTAGAAAGACGGGGAAACAATATAAAACTGTGCATGATCAAAGTATGAATCCAAACCAGTATTCATCACTAATGCAATACATCAGGGTCGCATTGTAGACGGGGAACCAAATCGTTGGTAATTTGATTGTGTGCAGTAGGAATGCTGCCACTAAAACACACAAGGGCACCATTATTCCATGTCTGCAGAAACCCTTGATCCATTATACATAGCGTCCTTGATTATAAGGAATGGAATAAGGTTGGAAGTGACAAAGACCCCACCATTGAAGCTCAGTCTCCTAATGAACGCCCTGATACATTATCGTATGATATAATTAGTAAAGTTACGGACATCCACGGCCCAAACATAGTCTTCCATATGGGGAATATTCCATGGAGATGCTACCTCTTCAAAAACGTATTAAAGTCCATCGATACTTTTAGAAGCCCCAATAAGTATGGTGACAAATGATCCACTCAGCATCTCAACAGCTCAAAGGTGATAGCATCCAACTTGGGTTGTAGTTACTCCTCAACGCATCCAACTTCGGGGATAGTTACTCCTCTCGGTATAAGGGAAAGCCATGAGCATTGGAGTAAATAGAGATCAGACCCCACAAACAAGCTAGGAAAGTGTGGAACTTATAAAGGACAATCGATAAGAGACAAGGAGAAAGGTAAAGTAAATTTGATTTACATTGTTATCATTATGGTATAAGATAATTTATATTTTATATTTCTTTCTACATTAGCATCATCGTATCTTCATTTTTATTATATATGAAATTTTTGATAAATATTAAATTTATAAAAATGTGCCAAGGTATTCATAAGATATAGAAATATTCTTTCATTATTATTCTTATTGAATGGTATAATAGTGATCATCATTATATATATAATGATCAATTATTGAATAATTATGACAATTTTATTACTATAAGAGCTATGTGCCTTGATTTTTTTTGAGGATGTCTTGAAAGAGAGGGAGAAAATAGAAGATATATTTTAGTCAACCTTTGGTGATCTCGGACATTGACTCAGAAGGAGTAGATTATGTTGAAAAGGAATCTCCAAAGATTAATTCATTGCAAATAGTTACGAGGACTGTGATTCATGAATATTGTTCATAACTATATGGGCCTACTCCCTATGTACGTCATTAGGAAGTGACGACTTCCAAATGATCATCACTTATATTTGCAGAAGTTACTGAAAGGTGATAATTTTTCAAATAACTTAATCTATTATGATGGATATCTTGCAATGTCTATGCAGATCATGATAGATTTTACTTCGTATAGTGGATGTTCATATGGTAAGCATTATGAGAATGCGCTTGCACATACCTTATGAACATTTTGAGTACATGGTGAATGTCATGCAAATCGATGTTCAAGAGGCAATTACATAGAGTATTTGGTGAATATCAAATGAGTTGACATTCTTGAGACCATTACTCACAGTACTTGGTGAATATCTTGCTCCTCAACATTCAGGTGGCCATTGCTCAAAAAGTACGTGGTGAATGTCAAAAGAGTTGACATTCTAGAGGCCACTACTCCCAAAATATTTATATTACATTGAGGTAATATATGGTCATGTGTTTAGCCTCCCTAGCTAACAGGGAATGTTAATGTTTGGTACCTTCAATTGGATAAACTATGAGACTAAAGTGCGCATATATATACATATATATATATATATGAGATATATTATTAAATAATCATTTGTTATTAGATAATAATGGATAGACATGTCTCATGAGGAGACATGTCTCTTCATTAATATAAATATGAGCGATATCGCTGCCATTGGAAAACACATACTTTACCAACAATGCAATTACATTTGTAGCGATCCTCAAAAACATCAACACTTTTGAGTTTTTGTGCTTTGTGCTTGCTTGTCAATTTTCTCCATTTTGGAGAAGTCACAAGTTCTTTCCCAAGAAGTTGTTGCTTCACTTCATGCAAAAGCATCATCATGTTTCACTTCCATCTTCCTTGTCACAACGCTTCGCATTTCATCCAACAAATGCAATTACATATTTTCGATCTCATTCACCATCCGCACATGCATGTAATCCCATTTTCTGATTCCATTTTCACTCATCTCACTTTCTATGTCCACTCGCATGACACGATTGCACAAAAAACCTTACGTGTAATTGCATCTAAAAGATTCGATTTTGATTAAAAGTCAATTTTTGAAAAGTCAAAAAGATGTCATTTTCATCTTTCATGTAATTTGACTACATCTTTTCACCAAAAGTGACTATAAAACTCATTATCCCTTTTTCATTTTCCACTTCCATCTCTCCATATGCATTTACACCTTCATGAGCAAATACATATTTCTGCATTTTTCCATGCTTTTCACCTCATCCTCCATTCACACTTGCATGTAAAGTGTATTCACCATCCACATTTGCTGCTCATCTCACGTTCCATCTCTTGTTACATGTTGCACTTACATGTACTCATTTTTCATGCAATAATGCTTTGAAAACCCTAAGTTACATTCCAAATCAGCAATCTTCATTTGCATGCATTCCCATGCATTCCACCTTCACACATTTTCATTTCATTCCATCTTCCAATTTCCACCTTCATAACACTTCATTCTGCATTCCGTTCATTTCATTTCCATTCACTACATATATATGATGATTTCTTTTTGAGATCATTTCATCGGATCTAAAAAGTCTCCAATCTGTTTTCGAACACTTGTTGTTGATCACAAATCAACTTGTATGGCAATTCCTTCTGACAATGTGTTTATGTTTTGGAATTTTTGTGTTGCAGCGCAAACGCAAGAGATGCCCTCATCATCAAAACCCAAAGGAAAGATGAAATATCACAACGATAAAGAGTTAGCTCATGCAACTCCATCATCAATTGCAACTGTTCTTGACAATGTAATAGACATGATCGGTCATGTGGACATGGCCGATTTTATGCGAAGAGTTGAAAACCCTGTTAGTCATGAGATGAAGCGCATCAAAAGAAGTAACATTCATTTGGTGCCTGCATTTCCTATGGCAGCCATGAAAACTAATTTTGTTCTTGGATGTGCATGGCATTTTACTCCAAAGACAGACTATCAAGGACACTGACAGCAAGGTTGTCATTAGCCTTGATCCAAAGGTCATTGAGCAAATCTTTAAAGTGCCACATAAATCAGAATGTGCAAATCCAACCAAGGAGTCATCTTTGGCATGCTGGAATGGGCAAGAGGGTGATTATCAGAAGTATGTCAACCTATACTAGTTAGACAATAAAAGGAATAACTTTTCCAAATGGCCAAAGACCGTTCATCGGTCTAATTTTAAACAAGAGTACAAGAATCTCATCATCCTTCTCAGCAGAATTTGCAGTTTCAAAGATTCTACTGATTTCGAGTCATGGATGTACAAGTTCATCTTTCAAATCATGGAAAAAAAAGAACGCATCTTTTGGAGAGAGCTAATCAGCACTGCAATTTGCCAACAAATACTCAATGTGGGAACTTCAGTATCCTTCTACATGAACTCTTACCATGTTTACATTGTTGTTGCCGTGGGATCTTTCTCTGGTCTCTCAACCAAGGGTGATTGTCTTCAGGTTCCTATTTGGGATTACTGTGACCAAATTACTCTAGCAAACTGTAAATTTCATTACAGAATAGTCCAAGATGCCTTATTTCGGCATTTTCGATGCTTGTTCAATAAACAGTTATCTATCAAGAGAATATTGAATGCAACATGGGAAAAGGTGAGTAAATACAGTTGTATTCTCATACAGTTTCCAACTTTTACATACTTGAGAGTTGGGCATTTCAAAAGTGAGTCATATACATTACCTAGGTATGCTACCGATTGAATCATCTTGATGGAGCTAGCTAGATAGCTCATGGACGTGCAGAGTGATCAGCATGCTATGCATAGGCCTGGTTTCGATATTACCTCAGCTAAACCCTTAGCTATTGGCAACTATTCAATCAATTTTGTGCCCAAAGCAAAGAATATGGAAGCAGAGTTGTAGTTGATCACCTTGAAGAAGTTCAAGGCCAGATTCTACTTTGATTTTTGAAGGATGAATTCTCATATGAAAAGAGCTTATACACATGTTCATCGCATCGAGGACATCTGGATTGATATGAGAACAGAGCTTAACATTATGAAAATGGACTACTGCGGATTAACCCTGTAGCAGATAATCTATCTTAACATGTTGGAAATCCTTTCAAATTTCCAAGTTGAAGATGATGGCAACATCCTTGATCCGGAGTTTCATCAAGCCGACTTTGATAAGAAGTGGCCTTTTCCTATTCAGTGGCAACAAATGGAGGATACATCTATCATGGATGGATTTCAATCCATCTTGGTAAACACTAAAGGCCTAAAAAAGAGTAAATCCTAAGATGGGTTTGGATTGTGAAAGCTTTGGCCCTCCTAGCAGGAAGTCACAGCTAGAGATTACAGGGAAAGATGGTGCCTTGTCTTTTGATGCTAAGGTTTCTCTCAAGTTCAAATTAAAGGATGGAAAAGGTTCTAAGTCACCTCAAATCTCTAAACCAATTCAAAAATCAAAGGAAGAATCAGAAGAGGAATTGGAGACAGAATCGGATAAAGAAGGGGAAGTCATGATCATATATCCACCAAAGCCTGCACAAGCTCGTGCACCGTCTATATATGAAGAGCCTTTTCTGCATGAAGTAGATGACAATGTGGATTCATTCTCCATTGTTTTCACTTCTATTCCAGTCTCGGAAGTTAATAAAATGGCCCTTCCTATTTCTTTTGTTGCTCCTGTCATTCTTGCAAATGAACCTATGAGCATTTGGCAAATGTATTTGAAGATTTTCCAACTCTCACAAGTGGTCAAGTTTCCCAACTCGATACATCTTTGACGGGTTTTGAGCTTTTCATGACAGAGTCCTCTCAACATGTTCCTATGCCTTCAGCTATGCAGACTAAATCTTGTTCTGTTACAACGAAAATACAATTTGAATCAATGCCAATGGTCTCCACTGTATCTGCTTCTATGGATGAAGGTTTCAACTTGCCTGCATAGTTGAGCAAAATCACAACAAAGAGAAGAAAAATAGCCATACCACCAAATAATCTACCTGTTAAGAAGACCAAATCCAAATCTTTGAAAGATAAGATTGTATGGCTATTTGAAGTTTTAAATATATTCATCACAGCAACATAGTTTCAAATTATAAATTCCATTCATCAAATAACAATTCGTCAATGATCATAGAGCATAGCAATCAGCATCTAATCGAATCATCATAAAAAATTCTAAATAGCATCATTTTCAATCATCATCTAAGTACTTAAAATACCATTAGTACATAATGAATTGAATCAAATAAGAGAATGAAAGACATCAACTCTCAATAAAATGGAAACATTGAAAAGATAAAGACTCAAACTTTAAAGTTTTAAACTTTTACTCAACTATAGTCTATCAATGATCATATTGATATATAATCATTCCATCAATCTATCAAGTATCAATGATCATATAATGTCAAGACAAAACACTCCAAAGTCTGAAACATCAAAGTAAAAATGTAAACAAAGATACCATGGCAGCTGCCCCTAATAATCATATCAAAGTCACTATCACTATCATCACAACCCTCAAAATGAAAACAAAGATACTATGACAGCTGCCCCTAATCATTCATTTTATAAAAAAATTGACTTCCACAAGTCCAAGCCTACAAATGATTGGAAAATCATTTTTTTAATGGTCTTTTTGAGTTCAATAAATTTTATAGGGAACTTTTTATGCAGTCCCCAGGACGTTAGGAAACAGAAAAACAATCCCCAAAACAATCAATGTGGTTCAGAAACTTGTTGACCGTTTCCGAAGTTTCGGACACATTTCCTATTTTCTTCTCTAGGCGGGGGACGTCCTGCCATCCCCCTACCCCTAAAACCATCTCTGTTTCCAAAACTTCGGGCTTAGGGTTGGAAATGCATCCCTGGGTAATATAGATCTACACTTAGTGTCAGAACAATGCATTCGCTAATTAATACCAAAACAACTAATTCACTTTGTTACCAGAGATATAACTATATGCATCTGCAATAAAGATAGTGCTCCGATTTGCCAAATCCGAGCAAAGTATTACATGCAACAACGGAATAGGGTGAGGGTTAAAATCCCACCGAAATTGCACGAGCCAAATAGGGAAGATCTTTCACTTCCGAAATGGCTAACGACAGATAATCCCAACTGGAATTCACAGTACAAAGAAATAATCCAAAATGCCTCCTAAAAACTACCTACAAGCCGTGCTTAAATACCCGTCGAGAAAACTTTTCGAGGGTGTACAAAGATAGCCAACAGCAACACAAACTACGAAAATGAAAAAAATGGGTCCAAAATATATTAAATCAATCGGCCCATTAACAATAATTTGATACATAATTTATTTTAAAACAGAAATATTACAGTCCTCCCGTCCCAAATTTTGCTCGTCCTCAAACAATTGCAATGTTGGGTGCCGGAGAATGTGCTTGCCCTCCCATGTCGCATAGTCCAATGGCAAGTGTTTCCAATGCACCAAATATTCCTTCACTATGCGGTTCCGCAGAGTCTTCTCACATACTTTGATGATCTCGGTTGGTTCCAATATGAGTTTTCCTTCTTCATTGAGTGGTGGAAGGTCTGTGGCTATCATGAGGTTCTTACCTACGGCCTTCTTCAAACATGAAACATGAAAAACGTTATGTATATAGCTTCCCTCCCGAAGTTCCAGCTCGTATGTGACTTCACCAACACAACGAACTACACGATAGGGGCCATAAAATCATGACTTCAATTTTTCATTTCCCTTTTTCCTTCAATGAGGATTGTCGATACGGCTAGAGCTAGAGATAGACGAAGTCCCCTACTTCGAAACTCCTCTCCATTCTGTGTTTGTTGACGTACATCTTCTGTTGATTTTGTGCCCGTTGTAAGTTTTCCTTCAAGCATCTCAGTATGTCATGTCCCTCCTGAAGCCAGTCCCTCACCCTTGGTGCGCAGCTGTCACCCAGAACTGTTTCGATGAAGGAAAGGGGTTCGTAACCTTACAGAGCTTTGAATGGTGTCATTCCGATGGACATGTGGTACATGGTATTGTAGTAATATTCCCCTAGATGTATCCATTTGACCCACGCTCGTGCCGAAACGTAGTTCCAATGGTAACCTTCAAGCCACTTGTTCACAATCTTCGTTTGTTTGTCTGTCTGCAGGTGGTAAATAATACTTGGTGACAATTTTGTCCCTGCCATCTGAAACAATTTTGTCTAGAAGATACTAATGAATCACCCATCCCGATCACCAATAATGTTTCACGGTAACCCGTGCAGACAAAAGACTTCTCTCTAAAAAACAGATCAGCAACTTGTGCGGCCTAAAGATCTGAGGAGATGGCGAAGAGATGTGCATATTTTGTCAACATGTCAACCACCACGAAAATACAATCCTTTCCGTTTACCTTGGGAAGCTCTGTTATGAAATCCATTGAGATACTTTCTCACTTATGTTCTAGAATTGGCAGAGGTTGTAGTAACTCGACAGGTAGAGTATGTTTGGATTTGTTCTATTGGCAGACTGCACACTCTCTTACATACTACAACACATCCCCTTTAAGTCCTTTCCATGAAAACCTCTCCGAGAGACTTCTATAAGTTTTGAGGAAACCCAAGTGTCCTACCAAGGGTGAGTCATGTACTTCCTTCAAGATATTCTGCTTCAATTTGGATTCTGGCACCAAAAATATCCAATTCTTATAGTAGATAATGTCATCCACCACTTTGTACCGATCATCTTGGGTGTTGGCATCCATTAGCTCGTAGGCAAATGTGTTTTTGGAATATTCTACCAACCAATGTGCCTTCAATCAGTTAAAATCTGGTTTAGTGAGCAAATGGTTGGTTTCCTGGACAAGGCATCCGCAACCACATTGTTCTTTCCTTTCACATATTCAATGTCAAAATCAAAAGCTTGAACCTTGCTTACCCTTTTTTTGCCTCTCATTCAAGTCTCGTTGCTCCAAAAAAATCTCAAACTGTTGTGATCCGTACAGATGACAAACTTGGCACCCATCAAATACTGCCGAAACTTGGTTAGTGCATATACGATGGCCAACATCTCTTTGTCGTAGATGGAATATAGGCGTTCCGTTTGTGTAAGCTTCCTGCTCTCATAAGCTATGGGGTGTCTATTCTGCATTAGTACCGTGCCAATGCCTTCTCCGGATGCGTTGCACTCCAAAATGGATGGTCAAGTGAAATCAAGTAATGCAAGTATGAGACAAGTGCTCATTGCCTCTTTCAGTTTAGCAAAAGTGAGTTGTGCCTTTTCATTCCACTAGAAAGACCCCTTCCTTATGAGATCCGTTAAGGGTGCACTGAGCTAAGAGAATCCTTTAAAGAACCTCTAATAATAACTGCACAATCCAAAAAATCCTTGCAATTCGGAGAGTGATTTTGGGGGAGGCCAATCAAGGATAGCCTGAATCTTCTCCTGATGAATTTGAACTCCATATTCACTAACAACATGCCCCAAGTACAATATTTTTGTCATACTGAATTTACACTTGGATTGCTTAGCGAACAAAGACTGTTCCTCCATGATCCTTAGGACTTCCTCCAGATGCTTTAGGTGCTCCTCCCATGTCCGACTATAAATAAGATCATCAAAAAATACCAATAAGTACTTACGCAATTGTTTGTTGAAAATGTGATTCATGCATAATTGAAATGCAGCAGGTGCATTTGTCAATCCGAATGGCACTAGAAACTCCTAATGCCCATAGTGACAATGAAAAGTCCTCTTTTCTACGCTTCCTCCCTCATGCGGATCTGATGGTATCTAGAATGGAGATCTATTTTCGAAGAATAGACTGTGCCATGTAATTCATCCAGCAATTCATCTATCCTAGGAATGGGATATCTATTCTTTATTGTTTTTTTGTTTAACGCAAGGTAGTCCACACATATGCGCATCATCCTGTCCTTCTTCTTAACCAATACCACCGACTACGCGAAAGGGCTAGAACTGGGATGGATCCATCCTTTCTTTAGTAGTTCCTGGATTGTCTTTTCAATCTCATCTTTGAACTTCTTAGGATGGTGGTACAATGTGGTTATGACCGGTTTGGCTCTATGTTCAAACCCTTGATGCGATGGTATGCTGGCAGAAATGTTTATAAAAACTTTATCGTGGTTGCTCAAAATCTTTTGGAGATTGTCATCCTGGAGAGGTGTCTGTTGCCCTTTTATAGGTTTTGTTGAAACAAAACAATGTATGGCCCAAGCAACGTCATCACGCCAAAAAATTGCCTCCATCTGATGCACAAAAACTTCCTTCGGACCCTCATTTTCCATTTTGCGAAGAGCAGCCTTCTTCCCATCGATAACGAAACTGAAATCCATCCATTTGAAACTTTGGGTGTATTCATCAAGCGTCTTCATCCACCGTATGCTTAGAATAACCTCCATATCATCAAGGTCCATTATGAAAAAAATCCTAGATCACCGTGTGATTCGCCATTGTGATACTTAGCTGAGGAACAAGGTGTGTGCACAGCAGAAGAGTCCCTCCGACAACCTTAACCTGAAATCCTGCATGCGTCTCCGTAGGTAGACCTCTTCGTTTCACCAAAGATGAGTTTATGAAATTTAGAGTGGCTCCGCTATCCAGCATCACCGTAACCCTTTGTCCTTAAAGGGTACCTCGTACACAAAAAACTATGCACCTCAGGCTACCAAAGCTGCAATTCTTTCCCTACAGTTCAAACTAACCATGGTGGTGTCATCGTGATGTTGATTGTCTTCGGCAAGCGTTTCTTCCTATTCATCCTCATCATTGGACACAACCTCGATGTAGTGTATTTTTCCTTTTCTAAGGCATCTCTGGCCAGGCTCCCACAGCCCCTTGCAATTGAAACATAATCTCTTCCTTCAAAGTTCTTGTCTAGTAGCTTCATCCAATGACGGCTTCCTAGGCAGAGGTTTATTATCTTTGTCCCTCAGAAACACCGACGGTTTGGGGTGTGAGTAACATCAAGAGGATGGCGTCGACGATGATGCCATCCATGCCCTCCGATAGGGTGGCAAGATTGAACCCTTTTACCCAACCTTTTAGTGGTTCTATTAGTCCGTCCATAAAGAGCATTATCCGTCTTCTTTCAGAAATGTTCGTGACCTAAACAGAGAGTTTCTGAAATTCCGCAATGTATTGGTCAACCGATCCAACTTGTCTCAGCCATGTGAAATCTTTGAAATTGAGTTCCAAATCTTTCCCATCAAATCACTCTATCAATCTCTAAGTGAATTTCGTACAAGTAATTATTTGATCATGCCCTAGTGTGATGGTGTCGTGATGCCACCATTCATTTGTAACTTCCTCCAAGTGCAGCGCCACAAATTTGATTGCTTCTTCTGGCATAGGATTCAGCTGGAAGTAAGTATCGCCCTTCATTACCCATGCTTGTGCAGATATGGATCTGAATCCATCAAATGGAGACAAATTTACTTTACTCAACTTTCTTTTGAGATCATCGTTAAAGTATCCTCAGTTTCCGCCTCCCGAATATCTCATTTTCAAATCCGCATAATCTTTGTAGAATATATCCTCCTCAAAATTTACATTCTTCTAGTCTTCTCTTAGTTGTTCTTGCATCTCTTCAAAAGTTGGTTGTTTCACTCTGTGTGGTGCCTCCATCCATGGGGGAAAAGATGGTATGGAAGGTTGAAAGCGTGATGGATGAGGGTTTGATTTACCCAACACCAAGTCCATGCTCTGACCATTCTGTTCTTCGGATATTTTATTGTTTGCCAACTTCTTGAGAGTCTCTTCCATGAGTCGCTGAGTATCAGTGATCTGTGTTTGATTCCTGGCAAGTTCTCTAAGTAGTGCCACGAGTTCAGCAGCTGTTGGTTCCGGTTCGGCAGCCATTCTATCAACGGAAGGCATCCTTCTTCTCTTTCGGCTATAAACTCTCATTCACTGTCTACAGGCTAGCAGAATCGAAGCTCTGATACCACTGTAATGTTCCAATTCTGGATAATCACAAACTTTCATTGTATCCTAATCCTGTTCCACTCAAGTGGTCGGATAGTCTGATACGGAAAGGGTAAGTGTCTCTAATGGTCATACACTACCTTTGAAAGGGTCATACAGTACAAATTGGTCGTACAAAAGGTACAGAGGTGGTTGTACAGTATCTATGCTGAGGTCGTACAGTTAGTGGAAGAGGTGAACAGTGGGCATGTATATGTGTCATACGATGGACATGTGCAATGAAGAGTGTGGCCGCATGGGAAGACTTGTAGTCGTACGACAGGCACGAAGTCAATCCGCACAGTGAAGATGGCTACTAACTTGGCCGTACGATATGGTTAGTAGGCCATATGGTGAAGGGGAATAAATCACTATGTTGATTTGAGGGTCGTACGGTAGATGCCGCTAGGAATCATAGATAGGTAGTGAGTCGTACGGAATATGGAATGGATCTACACTTAATGCTAGAACAATGCATTCGCTAATTAATACCAAAACAACTGATTTAATTTGTTACCAGAGATATAAGTATACGCATCTGCAATAAAGATAGTGCTCCAATTTGCCAGATCCAAGCGAAGTATTACATGCAACAACAGAATAGGGTGAGGGTTGAAATTCCCACCAAAACTACACGAGCCAAATAGGGAAGATCTTTCACTTCTGAAATGGCTAATGACAGAAAATCCCGACTGGAATTCGTAGTACAAAGAAATAATCCAAAATGCCTCCTAAAAACTACCTACGAGTCGTGCTTAAATACTGGTCGAGAAAACTTTCCAAGGGTGTACAAAGATAACTGACGACAATACAAACTACGAAAACAAAATAAAAATGGGTTCGAGATACATTAAATCAATTGGCCCATTAACAATAGTTTGATACATAATTTATTTTATAACAGAAATATTACATTTTTCCCTTCAAATGGAAGGGTTTTCCCACGATAAATCATTTTGTCGTTTGTTTATTGTTTATGCTTTGTTATTGTTGTTTATCTAATTTTTAGGTCAGATCTTTAACCTCGTATCAAAGCGGGTCAAATAACAACAAATAAGAGAATGATAAATTTTGTAATCTAGACTCTGCGTAAGTGCTTGGGATCCTTAGACTATATGGATTTTTTGCATTGCTGTCATCTCTGTCAATTATATCTAGAAATGTTGTGTGAGCATAATATTATCTTTGGGAAGATGAGCATTTGTAAATTCAAGATTTCTTTGACAATTGTTAAAAGCTTATGTTATTAGTAGGTGTTAGAAAAAATGGGATCGGAACAAGTATCTTTCCATTCCCATACTACCTATTCAGACCCTATCTAGACAACCTTGGTATCATGGCAAATTTGCAAGGCTTAGAACATCCAAAATGTAGAAAACAAAGCAAAAAAAGACAAAGAAACTCCTTAGTTGAACTTAGCGCAGCTACAAGTATGGCTGGTAAAGACAAAAAGATTAACGATCTTTTGAATGCAGGGAGGGGAAGTTCCTTTCCCATGGAGTCATGAAGCTAACAAATGGAATGTTAGGGGCCTAAATGCCCCTAACAAAAAGTGCTCACTCAAGCGCAATTTAACATTATTTGAATCAGGTATAGTATTAATACAAGGATGGAAACTTAACAAAGATGAAGGAGAAAATTTTAGTAGAAAGCTAGGCTCTTGGAAAATAGAACTAGTTGATTTAGTAGGGGCCTCGGGTGGGATTGGTATTATATGGGACCCAAGAAGGGTAGATTTGACTCCACTTGTATCCAACAATAATTGGATGGGGGGGAGAGTTAAAATTTTCAAAAGCAAAACTCAATTCCTTCTTATTAGTGTGTATGGGCCAACACCAACAACAAATTAGAAAAAGAATTGGAATGAGACTAGAAATTATTTAGAGTTTAATACCAAAAAAATGTTTTCATTCTGGGAGGTTTTAATGCAATTCTAGATTCAGGAGAAAAAGCAGGTGGATCCATGACCATTAACCAGGTTATAGTAGATTTGAAAGCATGGTTTGCAAATGATAACCTTATTGACATTCCAACATCTAACGTGTTCTTTACATGGAATAATAGAGGAGCTAGCTTTTGTAATATAGCAGAAAGATTTTACATATTTATATTTAAAGGAAATTGAAGATCTTTTAATCATCCTTTCAATAAAGTCATTCTCCCTAATGTAGGATCTAATCATTGTCCGGCTGAACTAGAAATAGGTGAATCACAAAAACCATCAAGAAATACATTTAAGTGTGGAAAAATGTGGAAGAAATCCTTAATAATATATATCAATGGTGGTATCAAGAGCAATTTAAAGGATCAACAATATTTTTTCATAGCCAAATTGAAATCATTAAAAGAAAAAAATAAATAAATGGAATAAAGATCAATTTAATAACATATTTAAAGAAAAAAAAGAAATGAAGAAGAAATGAAAAACTTAAATGAAGAAATCATTGAAGTAGGAATGGATAATAAAAAATATATCAAAGAAAAAGAAAGTCTAGCTAAACAGGAAAATATCCTTGCAAAAAAAGAAATATTCTGGAAACAAAAATCAAGAGAAACATGGTTGTTAGAAGGTGATAGAAATACAAAAGAAAATCATAATAGTACTATTAATAGGAGAAATATTAATAGAATAACCAAAATCAAGGATAATTCGGGAAGGGTAATTGAAAACCCAAGTGAGATAGCGGAAACCTTTGTGAATAATTATACAAATATCCTTAATAATTTTGAATCATCAAATTTAATAGCTCAAAATAAGATGTTAGGATCTATTCTGAAAATAATATCTCTAGAAGATGATAAGAACCTAAATAAGAACTTTACCAAAGAAGAAGTTATAGATGCCCTTTTTCAACTTAATCCTGATAAGCCTTCGGGCCTTAATGGCTTTCAAGCCTTTTTCTTTCAAAAACGTTGGAATATTTTTGGTGACGACCTTACGAAGGCTATTAAGGCAACTAGGAATTCTAGATCCCATTTAACTAAAATTAATAATACATTCCTCCCTATAATTCCAAAGAAAACTGAACATGTGGATCCAAGAGATTTTAGGCCCATAGCCTTATGTACTACAATCTACAAAATACTTTCAAAAGCACTAGCCAACAGACTCAAAAAAGTACTAACAATGCTCATATCAAAGGAACAGACAAGTTTTGTTCCTAATAGGTCAATTCTCGATGGTATTACTCATATCCAAGAATTAATTCATTCTATACAAATTAATAAGAAATCTTATATGTTAATGAAGCAATATATCAAAAAAACCTACAATAAAGTGGATTGGAGATCCTTATGTAAAATACTCAAAGCTTTTGGATTCTCTCATCGATGGATCAACATAATATATAACTACATTTCGACACCAAAAATCTATGTTCTCATAAATAGTACCCCTAAAGGTTTTTTTAGCATAAATAGAGGAATAAAACAAGGAGATCCTATATCACCTTTTTTCTTCATTATTATGACATAAGCTTTTGGCAAACCTATAAGAAAGGCTCAAATTGAAAGGAAAATTAAAGGAATCACAATAATTGAGGAGGTCCCTAAAATAACACATTAACAATTTGCAGATGATACAATTCTACCGAGAGAAATCACTTTGGAAGAAGCTCAAAATTTTAAGCAAATAATAAATAGTTATATGGAAGCATCAGGTCAAAAAGTAAATGCTAACAAATCAAAGAATTTCTTTATTAATACCAAAGAGGAAGTGGAGAGAGAAAATTGTAGAATAATAAAATTCAGAAAAGGAACCCTACCATGCAAATACCTTGGTATTCAACTTGAAAAGGCATTCGAGACAGAAAAGCTCGAGATACGATTTTAGGAAAAATGGAAAAAAAAATAGGAAGTTGGAAAGGGCAATGGTTAACAAGCTGGTAGAATGACTATGATCAAAGCAGTACTGGCCATCCCCAAATATCATGTCATATCTTCCCCTACCCAAAGGTGTAAAAAAGAAATTAGACTCTAAACTTAAAAACTTCTTCTGGCAAGGTTTTGGAGATAAAGAAAAAACAAGCTTTGATAAAATGGGAAAAAATATGTAGACCTAAAGAATTTGGAGGCCTAGACATAAAAAATTTGAGTTGGCAAAATGAGGCTCTAAGGGAAAAACTTATTTGGAGAATGTTTAAAGAAAATTATAGTAAATGAGCAAAAAATTTATATCATATTTATTTAAACAAGAATAATCCTTTGTCTTTGTGGAGAACTAAAAATCCTCCAAAAGCTTCAAGAATTTGGAACTTTATGTTGAACTGCCGTCCATTATTAGCTAATAACTTAACTTAGGATACCGGTTTAGGGCAAGATGCTTTATTTGGGGAAGATTCATGGGATGGGCTCCCTTCTCCATATAGTGTAAATCTACCTATAACATCAAAAACACTCATTGAGCTCTGTGGGGTAAGAATGTGAGTGAATATAAGATTAAAATTAACAACAATCAGTATGGAGGATGGCAATGGAAAACCCTAGATGAAACTCCACTTTCATTATAGGAAATGTACATTTTTAATCAATTTTTAAAAAGTAGATAGGCAAAACATAAAAGATAGGAAAGATGAAAAGATAATAAATTCTCAACAGTAGGATAAGATTGACATCCCTCTAAATCTATGTTAGAATCCAGCATGTCTTGCAAAAGCATCTTCAAGAAAGAATTATAACAGCAAATAGGTTTACCAAGATGGATTTTAAAGGATCGTCTAGATGCTCACTTTGAGAAAAAGAATTGGAAACTTTTGAACATTTGCTTTATGATTGTCCCTTTGCTAAGAATTGTTGGTATTGGTTATATAAGAAATTAGATTGGCAAACCACATTCCCTGAGAAACTATTAAATTTTTTTAAAAGTTGTCTGCATGGTTGTTCCAACGTTTATAGTAATTTATTGAAAATATCCCCTTCCATACTCCTATGTGAATTATGGAAAGAAAGGAATAGAAGAATTTTTTATAATGAAACAATGGATCTAACATCCTTTTCTAATAAATTGGAGGCTTGTATTATTGAGGTAGCTAGCAATAATCTCATAAACTCTTATAAAGAAAGGTTCCTTTTCAAACTAGGATGCAAATATGCATAAAAATCGGTTTAAAAAAATTAATCCACCAATGATATACACAAAATCTAACAAGATAGCCAGGAAATAATGTAAATGGGAATCCTCCTGCAAGATGGTCAAAGTTAAATTTTGAAGGGGCCTCTTAGAGGTAATCCAAGACCAGTAGGCTTAGGATGTATTACTTGTTCAGATAATGGATCATACGTTTAGCAGTAATGTCTACTAACTTAGCCAAATTAGAGGCCCTGATAGAAGGCTTAACTCTAAGTAGAGAGATAGGTATTAACAAATTAGTTATTAAAGGAGACTCACAAATTATCCTAAATGTGTTAAGAAAAAAAGAGACCCCAAACTGGATCCTTAATTCTAAACTTGAATATGCCCTAGCCATCGTGGATCACTTTGAAGAAACAATCATAAAACATATTTATAGGGAAGGTAACAGAGAACCAGATAATCTCGCTAACAAAGGAGCACATGGAAAAGAGATTCTAATAAGACAAGCTAATATGACAAGTATAAGTTAGATACATGTTCTTGAAGAGAAATTGGTTTAGGACTTTTACTGTCAAAATAAACATGTTAAATTGACTGATATCATGGAAGTTTAATGTTAACGAGTGATATATTTTCAGTTTTTCAAAACTTTTCCTTACATATTATTTGAATTTAAAATTAAAGTTAATAGGAGATAAGTTTCATTTTTTATTATGAAGCATACTTCTATTCGTTCTAACAACTTGATCGTAGCCAAGTTTAATTTTCAGGTTATATTCACAAGGAATTATCAAAACCAAAGTTATAAATTCGGAAATCAAAAATAGGTGCTAAAATTTGTTAAATTACTCTGAGATATTTATGTAAAGGCTACACCAAGGATACCTATCCATCTCTGATCTTTGGTGCCCAATTGAGATGGTTTTTTAATCTAAACACAATCTAGGGCCTCATGGCCTTTTACCTATCAAAAAAAAATCCTGAATCTTATTCATCAAGGCCTGATCATTTGCAATGGGCAAATTTTTATTTAAATGAGTACCCTGATCTGAGGCCATATTAAGTCATGGACCTTCCTGATGGACATTCTAACATAAGGCCATACCTCCCTATCCAACATTATTTTGTGCCTTCACATTACTAGTTTCAATTGAAATATTCTGTTTGAGGATGCCATCAAAATTATTAACAGCATTTGGAAGACAATGAGACATGCAACATAATGCCTAAGAGAGGGAGACAATTGACAAGGCTGAGCAGAATCCAACGAATTAAGAGGATTATTTGCAAATTCAACTGAAGTAGATGAAATCTGATTAGGATCCTTACATATGTCTCATTAACAGTATTCATATCAATCAATACTGGAAGAGAAATAGAATGAAGCATCCAAAATATAAAAGTCATCCAAGTCATCCATGTAATCAAAGTCAGTAGTCAAAGCATCAAAAGGGTTTAAAGGAAGAATAGGCAAGCTCTGGTTAAGAATAAAAAGGTTATCATCAACGAAATTAACCACTGCATCCCTAGCCAATGATTCCCCTACATTATTATGTTTACTTGCCAAGTTACGGTTTTGAGCAGCAAATTGGTTATCAGAACCCACACCCCTCATGCCCAGGAGGAGGAAAATAGTGATTCCCTCCAAGATTTAATAACACATCTGCACTACCAGTGTTTGTAACACAGGCTTCATTATGGGGTGAAAGATGTTTAAGTTGCTCAGAATCAGCGTCAGGAACATAATGACCATTCTGCAAGAGGATATTTTACATATCTTGCCAGGAGAGATTTAACAAATTCAGACATCTATTAGGCAAACACATAAATAATGCTAACCTCATCACACTGTACAACAAACCATAGCCACGAAAGAAAAGGTGCATTATCCAGAACCATTCTTTGGTGAAGATAAAATCTTCTTGAATTATTACAAAACCACAATTAGAGTTCCATATTCATGGTTAGATTCTATAACTTTCAAAATTAACAGGAAGATTGATCATACCAGATCAGGTAGGCGTGTGCCTATTGCAACAAGTAGACTAGATGCAGCCCGTTGCCAATCAGTATCCAAGTCCTGGGATTGACAGATGAACAAAATTCTTGAACCATAGAAAAAACAAAAATACACTTCAGAAGAATTGAAATAAGGCTAATATTAATTGTTTTGAACAACAAAAATAGAACAAAATTCATGAAAGTCAACATTTCATTAATTAGTGTTGCATTCCTTTGAATGGAGACAGAATGCTCATTCTCTTGCTAAAATCAGATAGGTTTCAATGAAAAGCACAAGACCAGATCAAATCATATTAACTTGTTCATTTTGGATGGATTTCAATGAGAAAAAAGAGACCAATGACCAAATCATAAAAAGAATGGCCTCGCAATTGAGAAAAAGAAGACCGGTGATCAAATCATTAAAAGAATGACCTCACAATGGATGAGCAAAATCCAAGTACCTTTTATACTTTACCAAAGTCAAGAAACAATATAAAGTCAATGTTCCACATAGTAACCAATGTAACTCTGCCTAGAAGTAGAAAGTTCAAATTACATGTCATTGCATTTTTTTTTTATTTTTTGTCGCGACAAAGGTTCTCCAGAATACTGTAAATCTAGAAAAAAGAATTTACACAAATTTGGCTTCTACTCTCAAGTCCGAACAGTTTAAGCTTTGAAACTGTTAGTCTAATGCAATGATACAAATGAGATAACTTTAGCTTGAGCTAGATGGCATAAAAATGCAACGAAACAAAATTAGCTTAAGTTCTAGTATTGAATTACAATTTGTTAGATGTCTATATATTGAGAACTCCATGTTATATGTAGAACATAATCCTCCAATCCATGCAATTGATTATTTATTAAGTATGCTTGTTTAAGATATTAGATAAAACAAGGTCACAGAAGAATAGTAGCCAATAACCTTAGAAACTGTCATCTCTGATGAGGCAACCTTTGCTAATTTTGTCATAAGAGCCATGTCAATTTCTTCCTCATTCATTACACGAACAGTGAATGCCATGATTTGGAAAACACCTGTAATATGACTTCCACCCTGACCAAAACGCTGTAATTTCAAAAACGGTAGTGAACATACTTGGCAGAGTGAATTATAGAAAACATGAAATTACAGAGAGGGAAAAGAAGAAAGTTAGTGAAAGTCACCAACCTTTCTTCCACCACCTCGAAACACTGCAGTACAGCAATCAAGGATGGCTATTGAATTGCTGCAATTGAAGCAATGTTAGTATTATTTCGCGAATGCTTGAATAACTAACATGTCTCTGAACAGCCAATTTGGAACTTACAAGGGGGCATTATCCTGCAAAGCATTCATTGCAGCTTTTCTGACCATTGCAGATTCATCTCCTAGAGCTCCAACGAGCACCTGTATAACCTCTGAATGCAAGAAAGAGACTTATGAGGTTTGTTAACAAACTTGCACTGAAAAAAATGAAAATTAATACACAGAATATCAGTCAATATTTGATATTAGCATCAGAAAGCAGGAAATTCTAGTTGCTAAAATTTCAATCAAAATGCATATCAAATTTATGCAGTACTTGGCTATGTTCAAAGCAAAAAAGACGGAAAAGAGAGATTCCTCTGGAATGTCAAGATCTCATTGCTGTAAAACACAAACTAGTGTGAGCCATTGAACACGTTGATAATATGGCCTCCCATTCAGTTCTTCCAAAATATGCTTGTAAGATGTACAAAAATGTTTAAAACACATAGCCATGGCTTTTTGGGAATGCATAAAAATCCTTGAAATAGAACGCATCAGACAAAAACCATTATTGCCACCCAGTTCTCACTGCCGTATAGATAACGGCTCATGGAAAGTATGGTCCCTCAATTTTATTTTCACTGTAAAAACTGTCCACCGTTTATGTTAAAATTTAAAAACAAAACAAAATTTGATTAAAATCATTACTCTTCATACTTTATAGCAGAGTTCCTAGACTCGCCAGAACTCACAAAAACTAGGCAAGTTCCAGGCCAGTTGTCCTTCGGCAAGGCTTGGGGACCTGAACTTGAACTCAACCGAGTCTGAGGTAAAACTCACCCAGCTTGCTGACTTGCCAATCTCGCTATGACCCAGCGAGTCCCAATGATAGACTTGGCCAGCGATGTCAATGATATTTGCAAAAAAAGAAAACATAAAATTATAAAAGTTTTATGTTTTTTTGTTCTATTTGTTCTTTGCAACCCTAAAAGGGACATCATTTCATTCTATCGGCAAGAAAAGAGAAGAGTGAGTTAAGAAGGAAAACAAGAGATCATAGAAATGCAACCAGCAAGAAGGAAGAACTAAAAATCTTCAATAAATCACATTCAGACAGCATAACACTTGCATTTGAAGCATTAAAATAGTCAATACCAGCAATTGCAAAAAGTTCTCGTCTCAATTCAAGTTTGTTGTAAGAGAAAAGAGTGAAATTTATGGAATTCTTTTGGGTTTTATTTTTGTATTTTCTAAACAACAAGATTCATAATATTTTTGTTAACTTTCCAACTCTTGAAGTTGAATCTTTTTCCTTTCAAATTCAAGTTTCAAACTTCAATGAAAGAACAATCAGCAAGCCCTACATTTGTTTAAGAAGGATTTTTAAATATGTATTTACAACTATTTCTAAAACGAAATCTAGGGTTTCCTGATTGTACCTTCTTTGAATATTGAAGTTTGCCCTTGAATTTGAAAAGAAAAGCATCAAGATTTAGGAAATGGAAAGTTTTAAAAATCCTACATTTTGTGGACAAACACTTTTTTTGTATTAGTTTGGAAAACACAATGCCAAAGTGTTAATTTTTTTTGTAATATTATCTTATTGCAGCAGCCTTGATGTTTTAGAAACCATTTTTTTTTTCCCAATATTTACTCCTACTATTCACCTAAAGGTTGAGGCTTTGACATATGCTGAATATTTCCCTGGTAGGACAAAAAGAAAAGTTAAACGTAACTATTGTTTTCATCTCTCTAATTTTGTTTCTCTCTTCCGTAGATTTACTTGTGTTCCTAATGGTCACTCCTCTTCAATGTTTTCATATTCTCTCTTTGTTCAATATGGAAACTTTCTCTTTCTCTCTTCAGACTGTTTCATTTCTCTCTTTGTTCATTATCGAAACATTCAAAGGTATACTTGTATATATAAATCACTTATGATCTTTGTTTAATTAACACATTCATTATTTTACCATAATATGATATCAAAGCAATTTTTTTGGAAAATAATAATTTCATTATTGAAATTTTCTAATTTATTTTTCGACATAGGTTTTGAATATCTATAATTTCTTCATGAAATTTTTAGACTCGTAGATTTTCAAAACCTTTGCTTGGATATGTTCAATCTATTGGAATTTCATTTTTTTATAACTTGGCGGGTGTATTTTTTTTTTTTTTTTTGGCTTTTTTTTTAAAGCAAAACAGCATCATTAGCTCATTTTTTTTGGTTTGCAACTATTCTTCATTGTTGGGCATCATTTTTTCAAACCCATGCACCTCTTCATCTGCAAATCATGGTTTTTTGACATTATGGTTTGTCTCTAGCACCCGTGTCTGCTTCTATCCCTCCGCAATAAATGCACTCTGCCTGCACTATTTGTGATTTCTCAATTCCTTTTTTTTCTGCAGACGTTTTTGCATTCCGCCCACATTTTGAAGGTCAAAGTTCTAAGTCTACAAAAGAAGAATTGTAGAAGATCAAAGTTGAGATCACAAAGGACTCATTAACAAAAATATGAAATGATTCTTTAATAAGGTCTCCTATCTCAAGACAAGCCCTTATGAACATGCTTACTAATCTTTCTTCTATGGTTATTGTTTCTCTTGCAATTAGTTTTGACAAGGCAATCAACTGAAGACTGTTTGCAAGAAATGGTTTCAGACTTATGGATAGGAACTCTTCTGCTCCTTTGAGGAACTATACTGTTATAAATATAATAACTTTGGTGACAATGTAAAAGTTTGCAGAAGTGGTATGGCAGATTTCTCTAAGCAGAACAAGAAGGTTGGAAAAGAGGACCAAGCAAAGGAAGTCGCTAAGCTTTAAAGGAAGGAGAAAGAAGTTTTAGTGGAATCCTTAATTGTGCAAATAATCTTCATGCACAAAATCAAAAAAACAAAAGGTATATTAATAGTGGTTGTCTAAGCAAATGACTGGAGAAAGAGCAAGTTTCTCACTCTCCAAAGGACTACTAAAGATAAGATATGGTGATAATGCATCTGCAAATGTCAAAGGTAAAGGTACACTTATTTTGGATGATTATCAGACCAAAGTTAAGAATGTTTTATATGTAGAAGGTCTGAAACATAATCTATTAAATGTGAATCAAATGGATGATCAAGAGCACACTTCAGTTTTCAACTCAGATTGTTCTGAAATCAATAAAGAAACAGTAAACATATTGTTCATGCAAGCAGGGCTGCTACCAATCTGTATCTTGATGATATCAAAAGTGAAAATGTTAAATCGGGTAGATGAAGGTTGGCCATGGCATAGGAAGTTGGAAGTGAATTCAGTTATGAAGATCGGTATTAATAATTGATGTCAAAGGAAAGTAGTGAGTCGGGGGGGGGCAGCATTATTTCAAAACAGATTGATTTCGGATGGAGTTACCATCAATGACAAAGGGGAAGATTGTTAAATATTTTGTCATTGATGTCAAAGCTAGCAAGCAATTTTCTTAATTGGTGATAATTATATATTGTGCATCATTGGGTGAATAAATATAAACTGTCAGATGTGGTAATTTAGTGAGGCGATGAATGGCAACTGTAGGTGTTTTTATACTCTGATAATTTCAAATTTTGACTCTTGGCAACTGATTAGTGATTATGGTATTATTCTTGGTTTATGGCATTTATTCCTGGTCTGTGGCATCTAAAGGTGTCCTTATAGTCTGACAACTTCAGAATTTGATTCTTGGCAGCTGCAAGTGTTCTGACAGCAACAGAATATGATATTTGGTGGTTATATTTGAAACTGATTCATTAATTCATTCATCCTTTCATGGGTTTTGAATTCTAAAAAGATTCGATAAATACTTCAGTAACCCTTTCCTTAGTCAGAGATTATTGAGTCACGCATGCACGCCAAGTGCTGAAAATGTTTTCTGTTTTGTATTCCTTCTATTGGCCTGGAATAATGTTTGGTTCCTTTTCAACATGTTGGAGATAAGTGGTAAAGAACTGTTTCAAGGGATGGAGTACAAATTTTCACATAATGATCCAAGTGACTAGAGTATCATGAAAAATGTTAAGAACTCTCTGTGCATTTGAATTTATGTGAAAACTCAAACTGGTGCTTCAGCTGAACAAAGTTGGTGCTTCAAGGAGGGTTGGTGCTCTCTATGAGTTGGTGATCACTTATGTCATCCAGGTCGGTGGCCATTTGTTTAATGAAAGCTTTTTATCTGCTATTCAATGATTTTCTTAATTTGTGGCAATTAAATTTTATCTATGCATTATTTGGTAAAATAATATCAACTGTTGGACATGGTAGTTTCGTGAGGCGATATGGTATTAGTCTTGGTGTATGGCAGCTGTAAGTGTCTATATATTCTGACACTTTCAAGCTTTAATTCTTGGCTGCATATTTTAGTATTAGTGTTGGTGTATGGCGGCTATTCTTGGTGCATGGCAGCTTCAGGTGTCTTTATACTCTGACAGCTTCAGAATTTGATTCTTGGCAGCTGCAGGTGTTCTAATAGCATAAGAATATGATTCTGGACCAATTTATTTGAAATTGATTCATTGATATATTCATCCTATTTTTGGGGCAACGGTTGTGTAATGTTTAGTATTAAAAAGGAGAATCATTTTGAATTCTGATAAGATAATATAAGATAAGATAAATTTATTTATGTCCTACAAGAGGCCACCAAAAGGGTCTAAGGGACTGAATGCATACAACCAAAGAAGCAGCGGACCACAGGACAACCAAACAGTGTCTGGAAAAGAGCAAGCAAGAAGCAGAGGAAACAAAGGAACCAGCCCCAAGGCAAGGGCTGGGGATCCTTCCTTGGCTGAAAGAAATCCAGCACCGAAGGATTCAGGCCAGGGCGGGTAGGAGCCCCAAACCATCGCTGAGAACTGCTGGCGGAGTGTCGTGAACGAGTAGAAACGCTGCGGGGTCTCACAGATCTGGAGTGACCGGTGGTGGAGGCACTGGATGGCCGCTTCACCCCCTTCAGCAATCCCTTCCTTAGTCAAAGATTCTCGAGTTGAGCATGTATGCTAAGTGCTGGAATGTTTTTCATTTTTTCCTATCTTTTTTTGGCACAATTAATGTTTGGCAGTCCTTTCCAGTGTGCTGGAAATAAGTTGCCAAGAGTTGTTTCAGGGGTTAAAGTGCAATTTTTTGTATGGTGATTAGTGTGATTAGGGTATTATGAAAAATATTAAGTTTCAGTGCATTTGAATTTGTGTAAAAACTGAAGTTGGTGCTTTAGTTGAATGAAGTTGGTGCTTCAAGAAGGATTGGTGCTCACTGATGCAATATGAGTTGGTGCCCATTTGTTTGATGAAAGCTATTAACCTGTCTTGGGTGTTTACCCAAAAGGGATTTCCAAGAGAAATTTTGTGTTTTTGTTTTGATATTTTCTCTCTACTCTAGTTCTCTATTTTAAGTGGTTTCGCACATTTAAAAGTTTATAATATGAATCCAGTCCCCTCCCCCCCATATCAGTATTTTATGTATGCTCTTCAATCCAACATGTTTGACCATGACTATAGGGGCATTTGATTTTTGTCATGGTTCCTAGTTTTGGATACCACTTGATGGTTTCTTGTTTCTAACTTCTCTATTAATTGGAGGCGTGCAATAGTGGATTTGAAGGTTCTTTTGTTGGAACTCTTATGATGTCGAACTAAAATCAAAGGGATAAGTGAATTCTTTTATTGCACTGAATTCTTTGGAATAGAATTGAATTGAATTGTGTTTTAATGAGATCCACAAGACCACCGTCCTAAGGGACCAAAACGCCAGTAATTTCTCCAAGTTGTTCCTTTTGTTGTGGATCCGTATTAGGAAGCTAGCTGCCTTGTGCAACCTTGCCTCTTCAAAAAGTTCCTTCATGCTACTCACCTGTAGGCTATCCCTGTACTCACTACAAATATTTTCATATGCAGCACACTCTTTGATAAAGTGTCATTCCATTTCCACTGATCCTTTGCTGTAAAAGTACAGACTCTCACTTCCCACCCTTCTTGAGGGACCTTCCCTCTATCGATTTCGCATCGTAAATGATGAGAGCTAGTCCTTAACTAGGCAATTAAGATTTTAGCTTTTCTTTTAATCACGGATGCTAAATATCCTTTATCCCCGTGTTCCCATGTGTGATTAAATTCTCTGACATAATAGGCTTTTTTCTACCTATCAGATTTGCCCACATGGCAGTTCTGAATTTCTCAAACACTCATTTCTTTATTTCTATATTGGTGTTTGGACACTCCTGAGGGCTAATGTTCCATTTGTTCAACCACTTGCTATTTTGTTTCTTCCACATTTTTTTCCTACGTTCTTGCTCCTCCTCAGCCACCAATTGAGGCCAGCGATGTTTATCCATATTTCCTGCTTTAAGCCTGAATGATACAAGCTTGAGCTTCTTTGGTTTGAGTGTTTTTCACAAAATAGTTTCCCTGTGTATATATGTTGTCTACATGGTTTGCACTTAACAAGTTTGTTGATTTCTACTTGCTTCTTAATTATTTTATCAATATAAGTTTGTTGGTTTAATCACATTGTAATTGGATTGAACCTCTATAACAGTGTTCCACAAGGATGTGTTCCCTAGGTTTTTTCACCTGCTCCCATCCCCACTATGGTACGGGGACATGGGGATGTCATTTTCTCAACCCCCTCTTGTATCCTTTTCTACGAAATTTGAAAACAGTCCCTAAAACAGTTCTGAGAGCAGTCAGGGGCATGGGGGACAATTAAAAGTCCTGGGATGACAAGGTGTCCACAGGCCATCCCGGGGACTTCTGACCATCCCCTATGGCCCAACCCATTTTTGAATAGACAGTTTTAAATAATAACACATTTTTAAGTTTGAAAAAAAGGCTGGCTGGCCCACAAATACCAAAACCTAATCTAAGCATAAAATAACCAAAAAGAA
Source organism: Cupressus sempervirens (assembly GCA_028749045.1). Lineage (NCBI taxonomy): Eukaryota > Viridiplantae > Streptophyta > Pinopsida > Cupressales > Cupressaceae > Cupressus > Cupressus sempervirens. Next base: position 452,118,769 of record CM053783.1, read on the forward strand.
GAAAAAGAAATTCATTTTCAAATTCACAAAGGTGTCTTATGAGCAGCAAGAGGAGTAGCTGGTCAAGGAGTGAACAATAGTTGAAAGAGGAGGTGTCTTATGAGCAGCAAGAGGAGCAGCTGGTCAAGGAGTGAACAACAGTTGAAAGAGGAGGTTAGAGCATCAAATCTACTTGATCTAGACTCTTAGACATACCATCTACTGATTATGGACAGTTATGGATAGCTGTGTTTATTGCTTAGTAGTTTAGTTATAGTATTTACATTTTAATATTTTATGTCATTCATGCTTGAAACCCGAGCCTTTGAGCATTTTTGGCTATGCATGCTATACATTGACAATGAAAGCATTTATATTTTGTTAATTTCAATTTGCTTATTGATTCACATGTGAAATCTCAATTTAAGTCTAATGAAATGTATTAAGCTTCTAAAATGTCCATGGTGAATGCTTTGTCAAACATATGATGTGAATATTTGAAATTTTTCTTTATGACGGCTATGTTTATTGTTTAGTAGTTTAGTTATAGTATTTACATTTTAATATTTTACATCATTCATGCTTGAAACCGGAGCCTTTGAGCATTTTTGGCTATGTATGCCGTATATTGACAATGAAAGCATTTAAATTTTGTTAATTTGCTTATTGATTCACATGTGAAATCTCAATTTAAGTCTAATGATATGTATTAAGCTTCTAAAATCTCCATGGTGAATCATTTGTCAATGTTATGATGTGCATATTTAAAATTTCTAAACTTCCCCTATTTGTTTAAATAGTCGTCCCCTACTGTCCCCTAAAAATTGGCCATCCCCTGCCATCCCTGTCCCCATAACTTCGTGGCACATAGCTATAGAATTAATAATTTTAATGTTTTGTTTACCTTCTTATTCAATATCTTAAATATGTTTTAAAAAAAGAAGTTTTGAAATTGAAATCCATTTGTCATTTAATAAAATTCATGTTTAACACAAATTGTACCTGAAACCCAAACTGCAATCAAGATACTAGTGAAGATCCACGAATTTGATTTAATTTGTAAACCATAACAATAGCATTTTCAGGTCAGTCATCCACTTTAAGACTCCTAAAACTAGGGTTTGAAGATAATTAAACATGTATAGTTTGCCTGAATCTGACAACCAAATCTCTCAATATTAAATGCATCCCAATTGAGTTCTTACAGTATGTAATTCTATCCCATTCATTTGAACTTAGGGTTAACTCGAATTTAACAGTTAATAGACTGAAACGAAAAATATATCAGCTTAGTGCTGAATTGTTTTAATCTACTATAGAATTTCCAGTACTTTTTCTTGTTTTAACGCTTAAACACAATATCACCGTACTCTCTAGGGTCATTAAAAATGCAATCTTCACACTTAATCTGAGTACTAAAACTCTTTGTTCAACCAAGCTTTTAAAGGAATTCTTACAAAACAAAAGTTTATCATATAAATGAATTCAGAGTTAATAGAATTCAACCAAAAAGCATAGCCTTGACGAGAAATAAATCTACCTAGCCATGAATAATTTTCTAAGAAAATTGGAGGCATTTTCCCTCATTCAATACGTCAAATGCAATTGAAGTGTTTTACAGATAAGTGCAAGCACCGTGCTATGTCAGACTCTCAAAACTAGGGCTTTAACTTTAAGGGCGATCAAAATCGAAAAATTGGGATGAAATACGCCTTCTAATTTCACTATATAATCACAATGCTTCCCTGGTGAATTGCTCAGATCCATCAAAACTTTATGGTAGTTATAACATACGAAAAAAATGCATCCATGTCGGTAAAAACGAATAAAAAAAGGGATGAAGATAAAGGACAAAGAAATACCTGTGCGTGAAGGCACATTACCAGAGCTTGACGAAGCCATGGAAGAATGCACAACACGACGTAATTTGAGACGGCAAAATTTAAGGGCAGTTCATCATCTGTTTCTCCTTGTCAAATGGTTTTCTTCCTTGCTCCAAAAAAACGAGCAGACAGATGCAAATGACTTAAAGTAAGCATACAAGGCTGGCAGGTGCTGAGTAATATGCTTACTCGGCAATTTATTAAGTCCTGCAGATTGTGGTAGATGGTGGACGGTTAGGTACTTCAGTTGGGAAAAGTTTTTTGAGAGGCCTTAAGTTCAAGTTAAATTTATGAATTTTATTGAGCAATTCCCGTGGATTTTCTTAAACCCTCCTCTTCGAAATAACTAAAACGTTGACCACTTGGTTCCATTGAATGTTTACAGCAACCTCAATAGTTAAAAGAAAAATTAAAAAATATGTTTTTTTTTTAAATTTTTTTTTAAATAATGTTGCATGATGTAGCTGTGATGATGAAATGTCTATGAATGAATGCATGTTTATTAATGACATCCAGAGCAGTGAAGATATGATATGATATGATAGATTTTAATGACGTCCACGAGGCTAATGTAGTCTATGGGACCCCTTGTGATCAATGCCAACCACCCTTGAATGAATGTTGAACTCAGTAAACAGAAGGAGAACACTTCACCACCCCAGTTCATCCATCTTTTTTGGTCAAAATGATTAATGGCACCGTTTCTATCAGGGCCCTGTTTCAACAAAGATCAAATTTCATTGCATCTAGATCTATGCTTAGATCAGATTTTCTCTAGATCTTTTTAGAGACTTAATGGCAGTGGTTGTGGAATAACTTCAGAGAAAATATCTCAGTTATGCTTGAGCTATAAAGGCAATTTTTTGTATTTTTTGTAACGGTCGACTCTTCTCTGACTTCTCTGATATTGCTCTGCAATTTCATGTGTAAATTCCCTTTGCCTCTTAACTGTATGACATTATGCCTTCTCTCCTCCAGCCATTGATGTAAAGTGCAAGAACTATTTGCCTCTCATTGGTGTATTGTAGAGATCTGCAATCTTGCATGACTGTATCTCTTTTGGCCTATGAATGGTATATAAGTGAATCCTCTCTTTCCTTGTGTCATTCATTTGGGTTTTGTGATCTGCATATGATGGTTGTTAGATTAAAGCAAGTCTGGATGTGTATATCTTTGGTGTCATGATGGTTCAATAATGCATGTATGGGCAAAGATTGGTTTGAACACTCTATTTTGGTACATCACCTCCCTAGGTTAGAGTGGGTAGATTTGCTTTCATGCATTCCTTCTCCCTTTTCCTCTCCAAGAGTAGTTAGGTGCACCCTAATAGTAAAGGAAGTCGGCCTTCTTTGGAGACTCAACCTTACAGTTCAAGTCCCACAATTTGGAGGTTGTTTCCATGTTTCACAAGGTTGTCCTTAGGTAAAAACTTTGGACATTGGTGCAAACCTTTGTGACAACAGGACCCACACAATCACCACCCTAAGGTAGGAGCGGAACTAATCTAGTTGCAAAGTTTTGGTTAACATGTCTCTCTATTGTTGAAGTTCTCTTCACTTGATCCTCCTCGAATAAGTAGTTCAAATCCCTGTTCTGTAACCAGATTTGATGTCAACCACACTAGATAATTTCTGAATTCCTTTCCATTTCTAATTTTTTGGTATGTATCTTAACCAAAAAACCAACAGTCTACTTTATCTTATCCTCTTCAAATAAACTATGCATGTTGTCCGCCCTTAAGATGACATCATAGAGAGATCGGATGTTGTCGTATGTCATGCATTCTAAGAGAAAATGTCATTCTGTCCAAACCTGCAAAATATGCAAATCCTCTACTCTCAAGTCTCTTAGGGCCTCTTCCATATTGTTATTTAGCCAATATTTTAGCAAATAGGATTTATTTTTCTACCGAAAAATTGTTATTTGATGCTATCTACTTTTTTTGAAATTCCTATCTCTAATTTACCTAATCAAAATTTATTTTATTTACAATTTTGTCCTATTTTCTAACATAAAAGATAATTTTTAGTTTATTAGTTTAAAATTTTGAAAGATTGTTTTTTATTTTTTATTTTTAGGAATTTGATATTTGTTAATTTTTATTCAAGTTACAATATTTGTTTTAATTATATTAAATTTTTATGTTTAAAAATAATTAAATTTAAATATATTTAATTTTCAAATTTAAATATAATAAAAATAATTGAAAATATTTTTTATTTATTATCTTAATTGTTTGAAGATATTATCATTGTTAATTTTATTTTTCATGTTTATTTAATTAAAATAAAAGATAATTATTTCTACCCCAAAGTTTTCACTGCTTATCAACGGTACTCCTTAAAGGCTTCCTTAGTATTTCAAGAGGAATTAGACAAGGTGATCCAAGTTTGCCCTTTCTTTTCATCATAATGGTAGAGAATTTGGTAGGACTATCAAGAAAGCCCAATTGGATGATAAAATCATAAGAGTTTCAACAGCAGAAGATGTCTAAGACATTACACGTCAACAATTTGCAAACGGTACTATCCTACCCAGAAGAAGCTTGGAATTACAAACAGATAATTAAGTCATACATGGAAGCCTTGGGACAAATGGTAAATGTTGAAAAGTTAAAAATATTTTTATTAAACATACCTCTCGAACTAGAAGTTGAAATTTGTCAAATGATGGGGTACAAAAAAGGTACATTCCCATGTAAATAATTAGTTATTCAGTTAGATAAAGGCATCAAAGAGAATAAAATTTGGAAACCAATATTGGAAGAAATTGATAGCAAAATGGAAAACTGGAAAGGTGAATGGTTAACAAAGGCTGGTAGGGCAACAAGAACTAAGTCAGTTCTAATGGCTATCATAGCCTATCAAATGTCATGTCTACCACTTTCTAAAGGCAACAAGTAGAAAATAGATGGGAAATTAAGAAATTACTTTTGGAAAGGATTGGATGAGGAAGCTAACATTAATTAAATGGGACAATATTTATAAACTGGAAGAATTTGGAGGACTTGGAATTAAAAATATAAGTTGGCAAAATGAAGCATTAGGTGTGAAACTAGTATGGAGAATGTATCAAGAAAAAGATAGTAAATGGGCTAAATTTTTGTATTACAAATATCGTGATAGTTCTGACCCTTTATCCCTTTTTCAAACTAGAAACCCACCTAAAGGTTCCAAAAATTGGAATTTATGATGAAATATCGACCCCTAATCACGAAATGTTTAACCTAGGATCTAGGCGATGGAAGAGACATGTTATTTTGGGAAGACTCATGGGATGGACTCCCATCTCCAAATAGCTATAATCTTTCCTCAAGCATTAAAAATACTTTAATAAAAACATGGAGGAAAAGTGTTTGTAATTATCAACAACTAGTAAAAGAAAATAATGAAAAAATGTCCAAGATATTAATCTAACAATTCTAGAACAAGTATATGAATAATTTATTAAAAAGAGGGAAGCGAATCATAAAGAGAGGAGAGATAAACTAATCTAGGGGGCCTCAAAATCTACACAATATAACGTTAAAAAAGGATATGAACTCATTATTAGCTCACAAAAATGGGAAAAGGTAGATATGTTGTTGTCCCTTTGTTGGGTCTAGTATGTTTACTTAAAGCAGGTATTTTTTATGGGCAACACTACAAAAAAGAATTCTAAATAGCAGACGGATTCAACAAAAAGGGTATGGCTATGGCTATGCCAAAAACTCAACTGGTCCACAACCTTCCCAAAATACTTTTTGGAACATCTTAAAAGCTAGTTGAAAATAGAAAATCCAAAATATACAATAACTTATGGAAGATTTCACCCTCTATACTCTTATGGGAGATATGGAAAGAAAGAAACAAGAGGATTTTTTCCAATGAAAATTTAACTTTAGCCTCCCTATTAAACAAAGTAGAAGCCAACATTTCAAAAAATTTAAACAATCATCTTAGAATCTCAATTAAAGAAGAAGGCCCCTTCTCCTATTAGGATGTGGATATGCGGAAAAATTGGAATAAACTCATAAACCCACCATTGACATGCATAAAAAAAAACAAAGAAGCAAGAGTAGACTGTAAATGGGAACCTCCCCCTCTTGGATGGACCAAGCTAAATTTTGATGGGGCATCAAAAGGAAACCCTGGTAAAGTAGGGATAGGTTGCATTCTTCAAGCCTCTAACTCATCTTGGATATTTCAAAGGGAAAAATCTATAGGGCATGAATCTAATAACATAGCAGAATTAGATGCATTGATAGAAGGTCTAAACTTAAGTTTACAATTAAATGTTTATATATATATATATATATATATATATATATATATATATATATATATATAACGGGACTCCCAAATAATTTGAAATGAAGCAAGAAAGAGAAATACACCCAACTGGAAACTTTAAACTAGTGAAAGCCTTAATTATTTTAGATAATTTTGAAGAAACTTGTATTCAGTGTATCTATCGTAAAGGAAACAAGGAAGCTGATAAGTTAGCAAACTTGGGAGTTAATGGGGAAAAACTACATCTAAAAATTTATCAATAATCGGATTAAAGTCATATAATTTTATTAGACCTTCCCACTTAGATACAATATCTTCAAACATAGGTTTATTCACAAGCAAGTTCTTAACTCGTTCTGTTTAGGTGAAAAGGGTTTGAAAGCATTTCTCTTTTGCACTATAATACGACTTCATCTTCTCTTTGTAATGTTCAATGGTAAATATGCCTTCATCATCTCTCTAGATAGGATGGAAGTGGGGGGATATCAGCCAAAGTTCTTTAAGATCTATATTGAATATAAATTCAAGCTACTATGAATTAAATGTAACACCTTGCCAAGGGATCCAAAAGAAATAACCTAAAGTTTTACTAAGTTTGCCAACAAATTTTTTTTTGAACAAGAAAAATAACATACACATCAAATATAAAGTAGCGGAAGCAAAAACATACAATCAACTATAAACATACATAACAGGTTGCATTTCTTAAGAATCCCAAGAAGTTGAATCACATTTAAATTTAACTAATACTAATCTAATTAAATACCACATTCATATGAAAGAATAATTAAAAGTCCAATGTCCATTTAAATAATATACATTTGTTCTGAATGCCACTTGGCAATAAAATTTGGAATGCTCAATCATCCACTATACATATCACAAGGTATGAAAGGCTGAAAGAATATACATTTATAAAAATAGAATTACATTATCCTTCTCGGATTCATGATACAAAGTACAATACAAAAAATGAAACCATCCATCATAAAGATATAAACATCCATCATAAGATATAACCATCCATCATAATGATACAAAGATAGAATGAAAGGAACTGCAGACAAGGAAACTCTAGCCACGGTAGCAACGGACCGATCTTAATGGTAAGAGTAAAAAGCACTACCACCCAACCGCATGGAACCTAAATGGCCCACTCCCACCGCACTGAGGAGATAGTCTCAAGTCTCAAATTGGATATCAAACCAAATATCAAAAGTACTCTCTAAGTCCAAGGAGTCCTAAAAGTAATCTAACTCAAAGGTTCCAAGATAAATTGACATCTAGACCCAGAGGCACACAAAGACACGTAGGAAACCTACTATGTAAGTGGGCAAGTGTCATTGCATGAATCATGCTAGAGTTACCCTAGCAATCTCTCAGGACTTGCATGAGCTCTAAATCTCTGATAAAGAGTTCTCCCTTAATTTGGGGTTCTAATTGTGCAATCACGCAATTTTTGATAAAGAGTTCTCCCTTAATTTGAGCTTTAATTGTGCAATCATCCGAGAGAACTCATTGATCAATTACTATTTATTACTTGTTATCTTTTACCTTTTCATGCACAAACTTTTAGATATTTAATTATAATATCTTCATTAAATTAATTAGCTTTCTCTCTTTAATTTAGTTTATTATATTTTAATTTCATGCATAAGCTTTATGCAATTTAATTCAAATAAATTTTATTAAATAATTGCTCTCTCTTTAACTAATTTATTATATTTTAATTTCATGCATAAGCTTTATGTAATTTTATTAAAATAAACTTTATTAAATTTATGTTTTCTTTCTCTAGTTAATTATGAGATGTTTTAATAATATATTTATTAATTCAACTGATAATATTATTTAGAGTTTATTATTTAAAATAAGACTCTAAAGTAATAATTATTAATTTAAATAAATATAAAACACCAACATTAGAATTATAACTTTATCTTTTTCATGCACGTTCATTAAATTATAAAATAACTTTATTTAATTTTCACTTGACTTCTCTTTTCAATTAATTTATTAAACTTTAATCTCATGCACGCATTATGCAATCTTAAAACTTTTAATAAATTAATATCTTTTTCACTTTTTAATTTATTTTCGAAACGTTAATTGATAAAATATTTATTAACTTATATAATAATAGTATTTAGCATTTATTTAAAAATGAACTCTAAATATATTATTATTAAATTAAATTAATTAATGTATTCTAAAATTTAAACTTATAACTTTTATCTTTATATTTAATTATTTTATTTAATTAATTCTCCAATTAATTAAATATAACTAAATATTATAATTTTTTTCATTAATTTAATTATTTAATTTGACTTAATTAATAGAAAAATCACCAAAGATTTATAAAGCAAAATACAAAAATCCACCATAGAAAAACACATACAAGATCAAATTAAAGGGTCAAAATCATGAATTAAAGTCATTCGACACATTCAGAAGGTAATTGACTCAGATATTTATCCTAATTTTCCAGGACAAATGGCTTAAAGGTTTAGGATTTGGACTTAAGAATTTATCTCCCCTCTCTTACCATTGAGATAATGCAATAAGGTATGCTCATCCTGGCAATTCAGGGAAATAGATACCCGATACTTGCAATCTGCATAAAATTCATGCATGTACAATCACGGTATCCTAAACTAAACAGGCAATGGTAGGAAGTGGTGCATCGTGTAGATCCTGACTAGTAGGTGACTACGACTCCCTTCCTTAACCACATCAAAAATACCATATATAAAGAAAACATACATGCACACCATACACATGCAGTATGGGGTAAGTATCCATAAGAAAACACATATGATAATCCATCTAAATAATCATCATCAATAACTGAAAACACTGTAATAATCATTAGGCTTATACGAGGTATAGAGTACCAAGTAATCTCATCATAAAATCAAGTAAATCTGAAACAATATCTGATAATCTCAAAATAATGCTACTAATCATCAAGCATAAAACTGGCCTAAAAGAGTTTGACAAAAATAACAAAATGTAAACAGGGCAAGCACTACATGAAAACTAGTTTATATAATTACTCATTTCTATTATATAAATGCAAATGTTTTTTAAGTTTCTGTGAATCTTAAGTAATAAACCTGTGACACATATAGAAGTAGAAGTATCAAAATAAGGGCATTCGCGCTTGGAAGAGGCCCTATTTACAAACTTCGCTAGACTATTATGAAATGCTCTTAAATCATGATGAGTAATATAATATTTTCTTTCCAAATAAGATGACATGAATAAGTTAAGAAATGAACATCAAAACCCCTGATTATCAAGAACTGTAAATCCACCCTCAAGTTCAACAATAAATTAATAATGGCTCTTGAAATAATACAATCAACCCTAAGTATGAACTTTAAAACAACATTTTGGTTTTTAAATTAAAAAGTTGTATTACCCCTATTTAGGAGAAACTATGTAATCACTGACTGATAAACTAATAGGTAAATATCCAATTGTTTTCCATCTTCTAAAAACTGAAAATGAATTAATTGTCCAAGTCTTGTCATTACTTTCTTTGGAAACCTTTTTTTCATTAACAAAAACTAACTAATTTAAGCATTATTATCCATGAAATTACTTTCAAAGAGAGTATCAACAAAACTTGAAACAATAAGATAGTACTCAGTAATCATATCTATAATAGATCGGAGCTCTATTATGTTTTCTTCTTGCTTTCGCTCTAACATTTCAGGTGAGTAGAAAGTTGGGTCAAGGTGCAAAAAATACAGTAAGGACCCAAAGGGAACATATATAGAATTCATCAATAAAAGCAAGAGAGCCTCACCAAAAGGACATTTCAGCTAGATCTTTAGAAATACAAGCAAACATTGATAACAATCATCAAAATATATAATTATGAAAGGCTTTTGTACTCAGTCATAATGTTAAAGATGACTGAAATTGTATAAATGAATTGCTATTAAATTTGTAAATTGGGTTATGCCCTTTTTATTATTGTAATAATAAAGGACTTGAGTCTCGAGAAAGAGTGGAGGTTTTCTTCTCGATTCTTTTCTATCAATACCCATTTGAACGGAGACTCTGTAACTCTATAACTTTTGTTAATATTTTATATGTATGTGTGGGTGTGGGTGTGTGTGTATATATATATGAGATAATTATTTATTTATTATTTTAGAATTTTGAAGATATTATCTTTCTTAATATTTAATTAAATTAAAAGAAAAAATTTCATATATATTTTTCAATTTTAATATGAATTGAATTAGTTTGAAAAAATATGTGATTCTCAAATTTTAAAATTTAATGTTTTTATTATACTCAATAATTGATCTATTAAATTTGACATTCACATTATCCATAAAGATTGACATACTAACTACCCTCTCCTTTTATTCCACCTGCTTCTCACAAATCATTCTTTAACAGTGAGATTGGGTATTTTATGTTCATTTTTACATCCAAAAAGGCTTCATCTTTGGATGGCAAATCATGTATGCCATCAAGTATTTAATCAACAATGTTTATATTATTAACTTTGAATTATCATAGCTAACTCTTATATCATCTTCCACTTTCATTTTTATCTAGGCAAAATGAAATTGTTGATGAAATTGAAAATTGTGTTAATAGTATATATTGTAAGGGTTTCCCAGACACTTTTCCTTGTTACAATTCACTCTTTATATAGCATAGAATTTTAATGTAAGAATTATAATATAATGTATTTGTATACATAATTATTATAGTAAATAGTTGTATGGATTCTAATTGCACTTAATACTCCCTATCATTTGATATTTTCCATAGCAAGTCAAATTATGCTATTTCTATCACGATTCAATTGTGTAGTCTTTTGAGTCAAACTCGTTAACCCATGTTTCATGAAAAATGATTCATGAAGAGACATCTTCATTAGAATGAATGGAACACTTAGCAATAATGACATCTAGGTGGTGCTCATAAAGGTGAAGGACCAGGACTTACCAAGAGGACACCTATCCCATTTTTACTCCAACTGAAGCATGCTTAACTATGAAGTTTCCTCAATGGCTAAGCACACTTTTATTGCACCCCATTTGCAAACTTCATGGCTAATAAAATTGTGACCATCATCTAGATACAATGATTGTTAAGTGTTCTATTTAATCTCATGAGAGATGGGTTTTTGTGAACCACTACTCATGAAATATTGGTCAATGAGATTGACTAAAAAAATTATGTAGTTGAATCCTAGTAATAATGTCTTACTTTGACTTACTGTGGAAAATATTTCATACATAAATAGTGAGATCAAGAGGATTCCTAATAAGTGACTCATAAGGCACAACACTTGGTGAAGGTTTTTCAAATGAGATTACAAATATAGTGGGTTAATCATGGAGGAATCTTTGTGGTTAAGTGTTCTCAGGTTGGAGTAGTATTGGGATGGCTGGTCTCTTGGGAATTCTTAGTGCTTCACCTCTATAAGCATCACTTAGATGTAATGCGTGGTAAGTGTTCCATTCATTTTCATGAGTGATAGGTTCTTGTGAACCATTACCGATGGAACATGGATCAATGAGTTTGAGTGAAAATAAATAGAGTTCAGTCTTAATGGTAATATCGTAATTTGACTTGTTGCAAAAGTTATCTCCAAATTATCAATTGGTGATCTCAAGGGAATTTCTTATGAATGGTTGATAAATCACATCTCTTGTTGAAGGTTTTTCCAAGTGGGATTTCAAGTATAGTGGGCTAAAACATGGGAGAAAATTTGCAGCTAAACATACCCAAGTTAGAGTAGTAATGGGATGGGTGACCTCCCAAAAACTCTTGGTGCTTCAAATTTTTGACCATCAGCTAGATGTAATGAGTGATAATCATTTCACTTATTCTCTTGAGAGATATGTTATTGTCAGCCACTCGCATGAAACATTGGTTAATGAATTTAACTCAAAAACTACACAGTTGAATATATTTTTATTTTATTTTTTGATCGGTAAACAATGAAAGCCTTTTATATTATATTATATTAAAAAATATAATTACACATTTCTCTGAATTGGTAGAGAAGAACAAAGAAGAAAACCTCCAATCTTTCCCAGGACCTTAGTCCTTTATATTGAGTTGTCATTTTGCACAGTGCTTAACAACAAGAATCCTTTCAAACTCCTCTCTTAAAAAGCTAATCTCGGATCAAGTCCAAGGTTCTAGGAAATCTTACGACCTATTGGAATCCGCTCATTATAAGAGAAATGTGAGTATTTACGAGGAGACCTTTGTTGGTTTTGACCAATTTTAGATAAGATGTTGAATCTGCTTGCTATCTCAAAACAAATAACCACACAAAAAGAAATATATTTTTCTATTTTTATGTTTATAATAAATGTAGTTTTAACTATGCAACTATATAAATTCCTAAATTAACCAAGTGTTTGTAAAAGCACATAATGAAGAGAAGGTAAAAAGAAGTTTAAGAAAATGACTTGAAAAGTAAATCCCTAATAGACATATCCCACAGAAACAACAATTCTGTGAGTAAAGCCTTTGAAAAGATCAATAGTTAACTAATGAAAATAGGAGTAGCGCTTCCTTAATTCCACTAATACAATCATCAATGGAAATTTAATAGTTGTAAGATGTTTCACTTTTCATCATATCACAAGGCCACGAGAAGCAAGCTCATGTGAGACAAAAAGTTATGCAGGAACAATAAGGTGATCTCTTCTTCAACTAAGTACATTAGCAGAATTCATACCACAACTACAAGATTGCACAATCAAAATAACACAATAAAACTATTGACTCCATTACACTCCATGAACATACATTCAAAAAATATAACACACTTAGGAAAGAATAACTACACTCTGAATGAGAACACCAACAATGTATATTATTGCATCAAAATAATGGCCTGGAATACATATTACATTCCTGAATTTATAAGAAATTATCTCCTCAATTTGTGTTGAGAGTGAGAGATCTCTTTATGCAAACATATGCTTCTAAATTAATAAAAAAAATCTATTTATATACAAACTGACTCTCTAAATGGTGTTAAGTAGCGATCCACCCTTGTTTATATCAATCAATGGTGCATGAGCCTTTACATGTCTTAAAACAAAAAAAAAGTGAGAAAATAAGAAGAAAAAAGCTGTCAGATGATGTAGGAGTCTCTAAAGATGCCAAAAATGGAAGCTCAACCTTCTCTAGATGTTTGTAGGAGTTAAAATGCTGTCAAAATGCATTTTCAGTGCATGAAAAGCTCTAAATTTGGAATTTCCAATTAAATTTTAGTGCACCTCTGACTTTCTCAAAAATTTCAGCATACCTTTGGAGTAACACACTTGGTGCACCTTGCGCACCTTTCATTCTATAATTGTTTCTTGAAAATTAGTTTAATCATTCTCATGAATAATCTTCTTCTTATCACTTTGGAATTTTAATAGTTGAGCCATTTTAAAGTTTCATAAATTATAACAAATATAGTTACCAAATTTAAAATGAATCCCATGTGCATTCTTGGTCAAGTGGCATATGTTGGTTATAGATTGCCTTCATAACCTTGTAACTATCATTGGTATTATATATTGCTGCACTTAAACAGTCATAACTTTTGATCCGTGATGAATCTTTCAAAATGGCTTCGAGAGAATTTAGATAATTAGGTTTCCTCAAACATATCCAAAATTTAGATCAATCCAACAATTGGATTAAAATTTTTGGGCCCCACAACATGACTATTTTTCTAACTGTAGCACATTTGCATTAGCTGATATGTTGATAGACCCGCATATAGTCCATTATAACTTTTGACCTTGGCCAAATTTTGAAGATTACTTCAGTGAAGATTTAGAAAACTTGATTTTCTACAACATATCAAAAACTAAGTAAAATCCAATAGTGGGATAAAAAGTTATGCTTCCCGCAACATGACTGTTAGTTTCTTTTGTTGATAGAAATCTATAGTTACAGGCTGTATTAAAACTATAACAACATATATAGCAATACCTGTGCATGAATCACATGTTGTTTTCCTATTGTATATCTCATTATCTACCACCACCTTCTAACCTTGTATCTTGGACTTTTGAGCAACTTTTAACTTTGAGTTGAACACTGCACTTTGCACTGACGATCTTTGGGATTCTACACTCAAACTTGAACTTTGACTTTGCAGACTCCAACATGAACTTGAAGTTGAAGTTGAACTGACTTGAAACTTCAACTTCAACTTCAACTTCCCCATATATGAATAGGAATGTTGACAAATAGGAGAATGACTGGCCTATTTTTAACATTTTGTGCTAGTGACGGAACTTGAAGTTGAACTTGAACTAGCTAGAAGGTTCAACTTCAACTTCAACACTCGAAAGTACATTATGAAATCGCTGAACTTGAAGTTGAACTATCCCAAAGGTTCAACTTCAACTTCAACTTAGGCACTCCCATGACTTAAACAACTGACTTTAAGGTTGAAGAAAAGTACAAGTGTAACAATTGGCTCTGACTGGGGACATGGACTATAAAGTGCATGAAGAATCCATTAATGTCTGGTTGAGACTAATGTCTAGCCATTGGGAATAGAGTCATCAAAGCATAGAGGATAGAGGAACTTCTTGCAGAGAGGAGGCAAGAATAGGGAGAACACCAAAGCACAAAGCTAACAGCAAGCCAAAAACCAACAAACTAAAACTAAGCACAACCAAAACTTTATGTACAAAGAACTAGGCAAGCAGCCCATACTCATAAGAATGTACCTGATTGCTCATGAAAAACCATTAATTAGTTTGGAAAAATATATGTCAGTGCGGAAAAGTGGCTAGAAAATGAGATGCACTACTCCAATCAACCATTGAGCAACTGATAAAAGATGGATCTGAATATCATGTTTTGTACCAACCCTTGAATCACTATGCTAATTCCAAATAGCCATACAACCCCATAGAATTCTAATTTTTCATGTGCCCTCAATGCCTTATCTCCACATGGCTGCAACATTTTGATTTGACTGACATGATGCTGAAAATTTATTTCACAACTTCCTCTTTTGATTAGATTTTCAGAATGAGAATAACTCTTTAAATCTGATTTTTCTTTGTTATCAACACCAAGTCTATTTTCAAAGTAAACATGTTCTAGAATAGGTTGATCACAATCTTCTAGAATTTCAAGGAAATCTTTATTTTCTCTTTCATGGAAATGAAAAACCTCATATTCTAATAATTCATTACCCATATCAACTTCAAAACCAAATAATTCTTGCATTTTAGTCCTCTCAAGATCTTGAGATGCTTTGGGCTATAGAAATTCTTCACTAATCTCCATGTAACCAAAATAGAAGCATTCACAAGAAGTATGCAAGAAATTTTTAGTTTCAACATTACCACCCTTAAGTTTTTATTGGTCTTGATGATCTGTTACACTTTCTTAATTAAAGTGGTCGGCTGAATATACATCAGAAATATCAAATCTAAAAGATTCTAATTCGAAAAAGAAAACACTTGGCAGCAAGGTCTTACTTTTTTCAACATCAACAATGCCCTCCAGAGGGTCTTCTTTCTCCTGTGGTAATTCAAGATTTGATCTTTCTCCTTGAGAGGTATAATGAAGATGGTAGATTTCATTTTCCCTCCATGTATCAAGATAATAGTTGCCTTGTTGTTCATGTTGATTTATCACATTTTCCCAATTATCACCAATGGCTGGGACAACATTAGATATTTCAAAAGAAAAAGATTCAAGTCTCTGCAAGGGCATAGCTAGTAATGAGCTTTCATGCAGCTGATTATCACTAAGTTCCCCTTCAATGGAAAGCCCAACAAAGCAAGTCATCATATCAGATGACTGAGGAAGATGTTGATCATAAATTTCAACATGCAAACCAAATTCTTCTGCCATATCCAAAGAATCATTTTCAGTGGGTGTAGGTTCATGACGATCTTCATCACTATACTCAACATGTAAATGATATGCTCCAATCGTATCGTGGTGGTTTCTTTCAATCACAGAGGGTACTAGAAAATCTTCTTATTGGAAAACCATCAAATTTTGACAAGAAGAGACAAGAGGTGCTGATTTTATTTTCTTTTTCAGAACGAGCTTCTTCTTAGAAGGCTCATCCTTCACATAATGTTGATGTCCACCAAGGTAGTCTTTCATTTGAAGAGTCCTTGTAGATTTTAGGCCCTTAAGAATCAAGTCATCATCCAACTTGACTGCCTCCTTTTGAGCATCTGCCAAACTTTGCACTGCAAGACACCTTAACCCAAACTAAATATCAACCTCCATTACATCAATAAAGATGCCTAACTGGTTGTTTTCATTAGGCTGGTGAGCTAGAGGAATTTTAGCAACACTCCAGTTAAATCTGTCAACAAACTCCCTTACAGATTCATCCTCTTTCATCTATATTCTAAAAAGATCCATCAACAATTGATAGGAATCAATTGTGAGTTGAAACTCTCAAGGAACTTTTCCTTGATAAACCATTAAGCAACTTTTCCCATAAGGCTTTGAACAAATAGCCTGATGGATACATTTTCTTCCTGCACAGCAAGAATACGACATGCAACAATGACTACTTTAATGTGGTCATTTGGATCCTGAGTCTTATCTCTAAAAAACTTGGGAAGATATTCCCATGATCTTTTAAGCAGGGCTGAATACTAGACCAAGGCAAACGGTCTGATCTGAGCACCACATGGGTGAGTGGCAACCATAGCTATAATAAACACTGGAACTTTAAAATCAAGATTCAACAGGTTTGAAATAAAAAGTTGCCAACCTCCATCCTTAGGGAGGTAACCTTTAGATTTCTAAGAAAAGAAAAGCAGTGGAATTTTCTTTCTTTCCCCAGTAGAGTCACCAAAAATTGTTAGTAAACAACTTTGTACTTCCAAAATTAACTACAAAGAATGACTCAAAATGCCCAAATAGAAGAACAATTGCCACTAACAGTTGGAAATACTATCATGAGATTGATAGCTTTCCTCTGAATTGAGAGGATAGTTCCCTATTAGAAAGATATTCAGAGAATTTAAATAGCTAGTTATGTCTTTTACTAGAAGACACAAAGGCTTTCTAGCATTTACCCATCACTATGAGATAAATACAATTATAAGATTTATAAACTATACAATGAAGAAAGAAAAATGAACAAATAGCCACATGACCACCTATCCAGTCTCTCATATCACAGGGGAAGTGCAAAGAAACATTATTTTATTTTGCAGAAAATGAACGATAATGCAAAACTACACCTAAAACATGAAAGAAATGACTGTATAATCATTTTCAATCCAAGAAAACCATATTCAAACTTTAGAACCTGATATATGAAACTCTCTTTTATTTCAAATGAATAACAAAACAATAACAATATCATTTTATCTCTATCATTACAGTCAAGTTGCAAAAAAATGGAAATAACACTTCTATTCTCCCTCCCTGTTACAATCACTACACATCAAAATGTATTCTCCCTTTCATATAGCTGTAGAACTACCGGTGAAGAGAAGAACCTCCACTACATCTGAATCTTGCAATAAATAACATCTTTGGGTTGTCTTTTGGTTTCTATAACCATTTCTTGAAAATTAGTTTAACCATTCTCATGAATAATCTTCTTCTTATCACTTTGGAATCTTCTTCTTATCACTTTGGAATCTTAATAGTTGAGCCATTTTAAAGTTTCATAAATTATAACAAATCTATTTATCAAATTTAAAATGAATCCCATGTGCATTCTTGGACAGGTGGCATATGCTAGTTACAGATTGCTTTCATAATCTTGTAATTGTCATTGGTAATTTATATATTGCTTCACTTAAACAATCATAACTTTTTATCCGTGATGAATCTTGCAAAACGGCTTGGAGATGATTTAGATAATTAGGTTTTCTTAAACATATCCAAAATTTAGCTCAATCCAATTGTCAAATTAAAAGTTGTGGGCCCTGCAACATGACTATTTTTCTGACTCCAGCACATTTGCATTTGCTGGTATGTTGATAGACCCGCATACAATCCATTATAACATTTGACCTTGGCCAAATTTTGAAGATCACTTCAGTGAAGATTTAGAAAACTTGATTTTTCACAACATATTAAAAACTGAGTAAAATCCAATGGTGGGATAAAAATTTATGCTCCCTGCAACATGACTATTAGTTTCTTTTGCTAATAGAAATTTGTAGTTACAGGCTGTATTAAAACTATAACATATACAACAATACTTGTGCATGAATCACATGTTGTTTTCTTGCTGTATATCCCATTATATACCACCACCTTCTAACCTTGGATCTTGGACTTTTGAGCAACTTATAACTTTGAGTTGAACACTGCACTTTGTGCTGATGATCTTTGGGATTCTGAACTCGAACTTGAACTTTGACTTTGTAGACTCCAACATGAACTTGAAGTTGAAGTTGAACTGACCTGAAACTTCAACTTCCCCATATGTGAATAGGAATTATGATGAATAGGAGAATGACTGGCCTATTTTTAATATTTTGTGCTAGTGACAGAACTTGAAGTTGAACTTGAACTAGTTGGAAGGTTCAACTTCAACTTCAACACTCAAAAGTACATTATGAAATCACTAAACTTGAAGTTGAACTATCCTGAAGGTTCAACTTCAAATTCAACGTAGGCAATCTCATGACTTAAACAATTGACTTTAAGGTTGAAGAAAAATATAAGTGTAACAATGTGCATCTTTGTCAAGTAGTTCAACATCTCTTTCATATACACTAATCTCAGAATCAAAATGTGCCTCAACTACCTGAATGTAGCTTGGTTCTTGAATGCAACTCAATATTCATCATTGAAAATTGCTGTTGGTTTGCAATATAATTTACAACATCTTCTTCAATAGGCATACCTTAATAAAAGTATACAAATGATTTATATTCTTTTGGTTCCTTCATAGGATCAGCCTCATATACTTCTATATATTCATCAAATTTCACATTTACATTTTCCACAACTTTTCTAGTGTTAGTATTTAAACACTTATAAGCTTTACTTCTTATGGAATAACCAAGAAATATACCTTCTTCACTTTTTGCATCTAATTCACCACTTCTAAAATCTTTGAGAATATAACACTTGCTTCCAAGTACCTTAAAATTTTTTACATTGGGTGTGTATCTATACAATAGTTCAAAAGGTGTTGAATGAGTACCTTTCTTGACTTGTACACGGTTTAAGGTATATACAATTGTACTTACAGCTTCTCTCTAGTATTTCAAAGTAACTTTTTTCTCTATCATGAGTGTCCTAGCATAGTCTATTACAAATCTATTCCTCCTTTCAGCAATTCCATTTTGTGGAGGGATTCTAGGAGTAGATGTCTGTCTTTTGATTCTTTTGTCATTGAAAAACATCTCAAACTCATTTGATGTAAATTCTCCTCCTCTGTTAGATATCAAATATTTTTGACTTTTACCTACTTCTTTCTCAACTCTTTCCAAGTACCACGTAAAAATTTAGAAAGCGTTAGATTTCTATTTCAAAAACATAATTGTCATCATTCTAGAATAATCATCAACAAGCAACATAATGTACTTATATCCTTTTTAGTTGCACTTCAATTGGTTCACACAAGTCAATATGAACAATCTCTAATTTTCCTTTAGAGGTATGAGTCTTACTCTTAAAATTTGACTTTGTCATTTTGTCTAACTGACATTGATTGCAAGTTATATTATCAGGCTTTTTCAACTTAGGCAAACCTCTAACTCTTTTAATGTTACTAATACTAACCAAGTCATCAAAACTAACATGACATAACCTCTTGTGCCATAGCCACACATCATCAAATTCTACAACTAAACAAGTAGCATCCTCTATATCAAGGTAGAATTGATTACCTCTGGTTTGATCACCTTTTCCAATCAGTTTTCCATCAGTATTATATATCTTAGCAATTTTGTTCTCAAACTCAACCTTATAGCCCAAATTATTTAGTTATGACACACTCAACAAGTCACAGTTAAGTCCTTCAACACTGTAAGTATTATCACATAAAATATTTTCTGTGAGCTTGATATAACCTTTTCCTTTTATCAGACATGGTGCATCATTACCAAACCTTAAACTATTTCCATCATAATAATTAAAGGTAATGAACTTACTTTTATCTCTTGTCATGTGATGTGAACATCCACTATCAATGGTCCATCTTTCATTCTTGTTCACACAAGACACTAGTGTAGCTGCCTCATCTTCATCAGATTCATCCTTCATTGTAACATACACCACTTCATCATCATAATCTTAAGATCCATCTTTTATTTCCTCTTCAACAATGGAGAAAGACTTCATGTCTTTGCCTTTGTATTCTTTATTGTCTTCATCTCTTCTACTTTTGTACGTTTCACCACCTATATAATTCTTCTTCTTTGGACATCTAGTAGCAATATGACCAACCTTGTTGTAATTGAACCACATGATAGGTATCTTACCTTTAAACTTGCCTTTACCTCTATGAAATCTCCTTGCCAATAGTGCTTCAAGTTGATCTATATCTTCCTCGTTTGTATCACTGTCATTAGACACATTTTAAATTCTTCTTCTCGTTGGGTTCCTTCAATGACAACTTAGCTTTGAAAGGAGATTTAATACTTTTAGGTTTGTAATGATCAAAATTAGAGCTCAAAAGCAGTGAGCCTACCTACTAGACCTTCAAGAGTCAAATCATTCCCTAGTATACATCTTAATTCTTGCATTGCAAAAGCTCTAATAGCATATATGGGCAACAATATTCTCAAAACTTTACTGAGTAAAATATCATCATCTATTTTACCAGTAGCTCCTCTTATTGCATTAACAACATCTTTTATCCTAGAACAATATTGAGCAACATTCTCACTTTCTCTCATTCTCATATCATTGAACTTACCTCTAAGACTTTTAGCTTTGGCTCTTAGAACATTTTTGTCACCTCAATAAATAGTGTGTAGAGAATCCCACATTTTCTTTGCATTGTCACAAAGCTTTATATCATCAAACTTGGCATAGCTTAGGGTAGAGACAATCACCAACATTGCCTAGTTGTGTTCTTTTTTCTTTTTTAGATCTTCAGCAATTAGGGCTCCAACATAATCAATATGCTCAACATCAATGGTAGATTGCGCATGATCTCCAATACTTCCCAGGTGTAGCTTCATCAGAATTTTTCATACAGGAAAGTTATCTCTATTAAGCTTGGGTACTTCTCTTTTTGACATCTTGATCTTTGTGCTTCTAGTACCTTCAAACTAGTCCTCTTAAGCAGATGGCTCTGATACCAATTGTTGGAATTCTTTAGAATAACTAAGAGGGGGTTTAAATCAGTTATCCAAGGTCTAGATATACAATTGAAACTTTTCACAACTTAGTGAACCCATATCCATAAAACATTTTCATCATGCATGCACCCATTAAATTATGCAAGCACTTAAATTTATAGGTTACTGTCAAATCAATTTGTAGAATTGAGCATGAAATATAAGAAATTCAATAACACATTTGACATAATGATTTAACATGGAAATCCAATTGGAAAAAAACAACCAGTAACATGCTACCCATTCTCACTCTTCTGAAGTGATGCCCTATGAAAGGCCAACCCTATTAAATGTTACAATACACACTGTTAAATGTGACCTAGTTAACAGATTTTAATCACCCTGTTACGAGTGAGCCTTGTTAGAGGACTTTAGATCATTCACTTGAAATGTCTCCAAATTAAAAGATTTAGAAATGATTGTTAAGTCAACCTTAATCCAAAGGATTTACCCTAGACTGATACAATGATTAGAGAGTATCAGTAAGGCTTGATTTGATAACAACTTACAACTCACTTGCAAATTATAGATCTCTATTTCAGTCCTCCATTCTACTTGGCTTTCACACTCTTCTACTCTAATAGCTTGTTTACTCATCAAGCATCCATACCCTTAAGCCTAATTGCTTTTTTTGCCAATGTAGTCTCTTCTCTTAGATCATTGAATGAAGAAAATACCCTAGACTCCTTGTCTTCCTTAGGTTCTCGCACATCAACTCTTGCTTTTGATCAGCCATTTCTATAAATAGAGAGTTTAGATACTTTTTTGTTTCAACCTCCATCATCCATTTTAGGGTTAGGTTAGATTAGATAGGATTCAATGAATCTACCCAATCTACCCCTTATTTCATTTCATTCCCTTCTAGAAACCTCTCCTTCAATCCTCTTTGAATTCACCTCAAAATAGTTCATCTTGAATTATGTGCCACCTACTCATCAATCTTATCTTCCACATGGTTTACAAATCCAAGTAAACACATTTGTCAACTCAAATTCATCGAATTCTTGATCTTTCTCATAATGCTAACACTTGGCATTAATTGGCTTCTGATGCTCAGCACACACTATGTTGCTTGGTATCCACTATCAAAACACTCGCAATGAACTAAAGTTTACTAGTGCTCGACATCAACTAAACTTTGCTCGGCTTACACTATTTCACTTGACTTACACTAAAGTTGACTTTGCTCGGCTCCAACTAATTTTTTGCTTGACTTACACTAACTTTGCTCAAGACCCACTGTCCACTCTGTCAAGTTTGTAAGACAAACTTCATTTAACTTGTTCATGTAAACTTACTTAGTGTAACCAACCTTTGTAACCTTAAGTAGATTATCAATGCACTATAATATCACTATCTTAACTAATTCTTGTACTCTTTTTCATATCATGACTCAACCTTTCCTCTAGGTTCTATCATTACCTCATTTGATCAAATCCTCTTCATCAATGATATAAATGATAGTACTTAAATCATATAAGCAATTGTCTTACCAGCAAGTAGCAGGTTTGACGTCAGTGACAAAAGAATGATTGAAATACATTTATCAACCTAGTAGGTTGAAGAAGAGAATGTGTTTAATATCCTTTTTCTCTTGTCACATTATCCCCTTGCTTTCTAGGAATCAAGAACTTCTCCTCTACCCTGCATGCCAATACAAAAGACTCATTTACTGAGCTAGGACAAAACATGCATACCTCATGTTGAATGTGGTCCTTAAGACCACACAAGAATAAATCATTCAAATTCTCCTCTATAATTGTATCCACTCTTAAAGATAGATTTTGGAATTTTTGAATATAATCCTTAACTGATCTTTTTTGTTGAAGCTTAGCAAGTTGGCTAGAGAAGTTTTCTTTTATACTATTGCTATATTGTGCTTGGAGTTCTTTTGTAAAAATTGACCATGATATAGTAAGACCCTTTTTTGTCCTATGAATACAAAGCCAATGATACCGAATGAATTGTTTTGGTTAGAGATATAAGGAAGCCATTGTGACCTTTTATCCATATGGGGTTTTATGTACTTTAAAAAAAAAAATCCATTTGATTTATCCATGTTAGGGGATCCTTGCCATCAAATTTGCGCATATCCACCTTTGGAAAAAAATTCCTAGATTTCTTAGGATTATTGAAATTTGTGTCATTATTAATCGACTTGAAGGTTTCACCTTGATTACTTGAGAGCTCCTTCTTTTTTTCATTCATATAGGTGCTTAACATGCTTCGTATATTTGATATATCTCCTTATAGGTCACACATGTCCCTCTTAACCTCTTCCTTGAACTTAGTTCCTCATTAGGATTACTACCCTCTATTATTTACCAATCTTGATAAGAGGATTTCCCTAGTGTGGTAGCATGATTTTTGCCTCTTGTTGAAGGCCCCATCTTGATGGAAACCAATATTTTTGAAATAAATCACACAAATGAAATGTAAATTCTCTTATTTATTTATTTATTACTGTAACATACTAGGGCCAAGATACTCTTACTAAAAAAAAACCATATTATTTTTAGCAAATTTGTTGCCTTGAGAGTTAATTTTCCTAATTTTGCAATATCTTACTTATTTTTTCTTCAATTTCTCTAAGCTTTGAAATTTAGGCTCCTTTAATATGTACTCAAAAACCAAATACAAGTTATAATCCAATTCAATAGGATGTGAGAGATATGAAGATCACAATAAATTGTGTAGAAATAGTAATTCCACAATACTTTGCTCAAATTTTCTCCAATTCCTCTAAATCTTGGACTATAGATTCTTTAATATGGTCTCAAAAACCCTTTAAAAATATGTGCAAAATTCGCTAGGATCTGAAAGTTATACTCTTCCCAAAATTGCTCCAATGTTGAGAAAAAATCTTGCCTTTATGGTGCCAAGATCATGCTCTAATACAACTTGCAATGAAATAATTTGCATAATAGAAGAAATAATATTATATAAATACTTGATAATAACTAAGAGTAATAGGCCACTTTAAGGGGGCAACCTCCAAATATCTCCAATGAGAACACACTTCACAATTTGATCTTGAAATAAGACCGACAACCTCCTATATATACCTTATTATACTTAGGCTAAATAGGCACAACCCTACATAACACCTAGGCCAACCTACCTACCTAAATAACAATATAATAATGATAACATGACTTAATTAAGGATTAAGATAGCAACAAATTGACTATTCATAACCCTATATACACAAATATTAAGGGCGTAGCATACATGTAATAAGCCATCGATGATTAGGGAACCATCAAAACGCTATAGACAAAAAAAATGGACCATACTAATGGAATCCATCCAAGGGCAGAGCCAAAGCAAAAAAAAACCTCGATAAGAAGAAAGATCAACCTACCTACCAAACAAACAGAAACTACTCAACCCAAAACTAACTACCTAGTAATAGAGAAGATTATAAAGAAATAATATAAAAAAGGGCCTTGGCCCAGAGAAAACTACTCATATTAATGGAGGCCTAGACTTCGTCTACTTTCTTCCAACACACCATGATAATATCCTTCACTTTATCCAAGTCGTGCACCCTGGAACCTGGGGGGAAAATGTAGGCCAATTGCTCTTTGCTTGATTTAAACATATTTGGCAATGTGAACTCCAATTTTTTGAAATCCTCAAAGACCACCCCTAGTTAAATGTAGGCCTCGAACATCTACAGATAATGACATAGACACTCCTTGCTCTACTCTTCTATAATTTCCCTTCAATGTAACAAAAAATTGATACTTTCTTCCATCTTTGGCCAAACCAAGTAGAATTGGATATTGTCTCAAATGTATAGAGATGGCCTCCTAGCAACAATGGCTAACCCTAGACTATCTAGAGGATGAGCCATATATACTTTAGGTAATGAAACCTTTAATTTCTAATCAATACTAAGGCCAACATTCTCTAAACCCTCCAGCAAAATGGGATCAAAGATATTATAACAAAGACAAATGATCTCCCATTTCCCTATATTTTTCCTAGCTAAAAAGCCTATGAAGGAGCCAATGATACAACTATTGGTGTGCTAGGTAAACTCATAATTGAAGGCCTTCTCACCTATAGCCCAACTAATAGAAACCCTAGTCATATCATCTACTGGGTTCAAAAAATTGTTCCATCTCTTGAGCTTAACAGAACCCCAAAATGCCATGGTTTGAACCTCCAGTGCATGACATAGAGAGATTGTCAACTCCATTGAAACTCAATATTAAAGCTACTACTAAAATGAATACACCCAGCGATGACAATATATGCTTATGGCCAAAATAAATAGAAATTAATAGCTAAGGAAAGACCTAGAATGATCTAGGATGGAAAGCAAACACATGTCATACAAATGTAATCATAAACTAACAAGCTAAAAGCTTAGAGAAAAGCATGATTGTAGAATTGTTGGCATAACTACTCTACTGAAGGGTTTATATGATCAAAGTTAGGTTAATCCCTAACTTATTTACTAATCATTTTAATATTAGTATTAATATAAGGTTTGATAAGTTTAAAATAGGGGGAAAAAGAGAGCAAAGTGTTAAAGACTAACACAAGGAAAAAAGTTAAAATAATCAACCCAGGGGCTAAGCCTCAAGCTATGTTGAGGTTTGAAGAGTAAAATCCTCAACTTCAACTCCTTTGTTTGCTAAACAATCTACTTTTGTGTTACCTTCTTGATATATGTGTTGGAACTTCGTTCTTCAAATTGGGACCTATTAAACTAAGGACATTTTCAAGTTTTGAATTCATCACCCAATTTGGAGTTTTACATTTTCTAGTGGCATTAATAATGATTTGGGAGTCTCCTTCTATTATTATTCTTTTTATTCTCATTTTAAAACTTAGTATCAACCCTTCGCTAAGATCTTCTAATTCTACTATATTGTTTGAAGTTATGCCTGATGGTTTAGCTCGTTTAATGATCCATTCTCTAGTGTCTGACCTTATAATACAACCTATTCCTACTTTTCTTGGATTACCTCTTGATGCTTTTTCGAAGTTGATTTTCATCCAACCTTTTGGGGGTGGTTCCCATTTGCACTTTTTTATTTTTTGATCATTTTTCTCATAGACTAATGGTGGGTTAATTAGGAGTGCCCACTTCCTATTTATTTTCGCATCCCATTCTTAAAAGGTCCCTTCAATTTTGATGGATTTTCTTAAATAGTTATTCATAACTTCTGTAATACTTGTTTCTACTTTGTTAAGAGAAGAGTTTACACTAAGTTCTACATTGCTAAAGATATGCTTATTCCTTTCTTTCCATATCTCCCACATTAATATGGTTGGGAATATGTTCCACGGTTTACTGTTAGCCCAAAATTGCCTCCCACCAAAAATCAAATTCAAATAATAATCAATTTTAATGGCCACCTAGGGTTCCCATGAAATGATTTAATGTGAGTCATTTTCTCTATTTCATGTTATGCCCTTAATATTTTAAGTCGTGACCATGCAATTTACATGGTCACGACTGATTGAGCACTAAGGTTAAGGTGGAAAAGGTGCTCTTCACTTTGATTTTGCTTGATCACATGGTTATGTTGACATGCTATGGTTCGACTTGTGATGACATGATAAAGTAGATCTTTGGTGTTCGAGACATATCCTGCACTATTAGATCATTCAGATCTACGACCAATGCATGATTGTCGCAGATTGAGAGATGGCTAAGCCTTGAGTTGCAATTGGGTGATTCCCTTTGTTTCACTTGGTCGCAAAGGTTAGATAGTACTACTAGTTTAAGGTGGTGAGGCAGTGATGACCAAAAAATCATAGTTTCACAAGCAAAAACTGTTATTAAGGGAATGTGGTGACGAAGATGCAATCTTGAGTGATTGAATGTAGGACATAAGGCTTGGACCATTGGAAGGGTGGTATAACTATGAGAAATGCTTGGTCCACATGGAAAAGCTTGATTATTAATCCCAATTGACTAAAATAATGGTCAATTTGGTGGATTGGCGATAACAAAAGCAGTTCCTTGAATGAAGAATCTAATCTTTCTAATCTCCTACAACCACTTTCATTGATCCCTTGGCCGACAAGTGCAAAGAAATACTCCACCATCATTTATTAATCCACTCATTTAGTCAGAGATTAAATAATTGTCACTCCTAACCTCTTAGACATTTGTTTAGTATGGGATTGATCCTCTCATGTGCAGATTTACTCAATGGCTAGATCTTTCAACTTCACGGTAGCTATTCTCTAGAGATCTTATCGTAGTGGTTGAATTTTACCTTGTAATAAAAGTTATCTAAGTTATGCCTACACTATAATGACAAATTTTGAACTCTTTCTTAGCATCAAATCTTCTCTATTTCTTTAGTATTGCCTTGGCATGCTACTATAAATTCCCTATTGCCTATGAGTTGTATGACTTCCTGCCTCATCTCTTTCAACTATTGTCATACTATGTAAATTTGTTTCCTCTCTTTGATGTACTACAAATATCTTTAATCTACACTCTATGTATCTTTTTGACCCATGAGTGGTAAGAAGTGAAGTATCTTCCTTGTGTCACTCATATGGTTGTCTGATCTTTGTGTAGTTTATGGATTAAAGTAGAGTTTGAATTCGTATATCTTTAGACTATCATAATAATAGCACTATGCATGTATGGGAAAATACTAATCTAGATACCCTATTTTGATGCATCACTTCTTTAGAATAGACTAGGTAGTTGCTTTCATGTATTCCTTCTCTCTTTTCTCTTCAAGAATAGTTTAAGTGCATCCTAATAGTAGAGGAAGCTGACCTTTTCTAGAGACTCAACGTTATAGTTTAACTCCCACAACTTGGAGGTTGTTTCCATGTTTCATGAGGTTGTCCTTATGTAAGACTTTGGACAAGGGTGCAAGCTTTTGTGACAACAGTTTTTAGCATGCCCAGTGGGACCATCATATATTTTAATATTCCAAAGTTTATTGGCATTGGGAAAGATTCCTTGTTCATGATGAAGAAATAGTGTTGCCTTTAGTATAAAGATTTAAAGAGGCTCATTGTTCAAAAGTACTTGGTGACTCTAAGCTTCAAAGTGCATCCAGTTTCCAGACCAAAGTTGTTGTGATCCATGCCCAAGAGACACACAAGGGGCATATTCTAGAGGTAAGTTCTAGTATCAAGAGATTTCTCTTTCTAACACAAGAAGAAAAGTTAGAGTATCCTTGTCACCAATTAGGAGTGGTACAGTAGTGCACACCCTTGCAAGATCCATCTCCACTCCTCTTGTTATTAGATCTCAGCCTAGGATACCACCTTCCCATATCAACAAAACACTTGTTTATATAGCTAGAGCTCATGCTTTTGCCACCTTTAATGGTGAGAGTCTGTTCTTGTTGGCCCAAAGGCATGACATACCAGTATCAGCTCTCAAAAGTGTACCTAATTTTACTAGTGAAACCTCCACGTCCCCTATTAATGTATTCAAGAAGTGTCTAATGTTTGTAATATCCATGATGTCTCTGAGGATGATGTAGTGGTCAAAATTATAACTTCATCCTTGAAAGGAAAGGCATTACAATGGTATAGAGTTTTACCTCACAATTCTATTACTAATTGGGATGAGTTAGGGGCAACCCCATGTAAGCATTTTGAGGATAAAAGTGACCACTTGTCACTTTTACAGCAACTAAAAACTATCAAGAGGCCCCCCCATGAATGTATGATTGATTTCAATTATAGAATTCACAAAACATGGGATAAAATACCTACTGTAGTGAAGCCCTCTCCTAGTAATGCATCCTTGTACTACCTCAGAGCTTTGAACAACGATATCACTACCACCTTGCAATCTATGGGGGGAGACATTTTACTGAATGCTTATGAGGTTGCCATAAGAGCTTAAAATATTTGGATATAGGAAGGGAAGTTAGCTCCATGAATCCCAATGCCTTTCTTCTAGGACATGACTAACCATCAGCCCATTATAGCCCCTATTTAAGTTCCCTCTATAAGTTAGCCTCTTGTTGTGGTTCCAATAGCCTCTACATCCTCTAGCGGAGTTGATAGGATTGAGACTATGATGGAAACATTAATATAGAATATAGATAGAAGGATGTTGGATTAGGAAAGGAAGATGGAAGAGAATAGTGCAGTAGTGCAGAGAATGGGAAATGATTTGGTGACCATGAAGAGGCAACAGGCTCAAAATAATAAGCCTCTCCAACTCCAAATTCAAGGTCCCATTCATGGTAGACTTCCAAACTAGAGTCATACCCCCTACAATCACAATAGACCTATTGATCACCCTCACAATCAAAATAGACCTATCGATCACCCCCAATCTTCAAACACCAACTTAAATAGGGCCTTAGTCCCTCAGAACAACCTTGCCCAAGATCAAGATTTTTGCCCTTCTTATAACTACTCCTATGGATACTGCATGTGCCAAAAGGCAGAATCTTACTTGGTCTTAATTGTACTAAAGTGAGTGGTTGCCCAACAACACAATTCTAATCAACCTATTGATACCTTTCAATAGGATGATTGTTCTTTTATTGATCACCTAGTAGAAATGTATGGTAATGTAAACCAGGATTTCTATGCTTACAATACTAGGAGAAGAAAAGAGTTGTAGAAGAGATGGCACCTCAACCTCCTAATCAGCCTTCCACATCAAGTGTGGTGACACATGTACAAGTAGTCACCCAAGAACACAATGTGAATCAGCTTGCTAATGTTTCTCTACAACAAAGATGGGATGAAAGCATAGATAATGTGAACAACCCACAGACTTCCCATCTCAGACTTCTACTTCTAGGGCTCCTACCAGAACATCTAATGCTCCTTTTAGTGTGGTAAAGAAAATGAGGAAGACCAATGCAAAAATTTCCATGTGGGATGTTGTAACTACTGTACCATCACAAAGGAGGTACTACAATAGGAGTTGGAAAGCTCGAACTCAAAGACTAGCCACCTAGCATAGAGAATGCCATGAGTTTGGTACAACCATCAAAGGAGGTAGAAACAAGAAAAAAGATTAGACCTCCCCCATTTTATGTTTCTCCACTTATAAGAGATATGCTAGTTCATAGCTACATGATTGATTCAGGGACTAGTAGTTCAGTAATGCCCAAGTGTGTTGTTGATACCTTAGAAATGAAATATGAACTCATTGTTAGGGATATATTGCAACTTGATGGTAGTGCTATCAAAATTTTGGGGATCATTAGGAATTATGAAATGGCCTTACATGCCTGTCCAGGTTACACTATAGTTTAGGATATATCAATTATTGAAGTCAAGCCACATTTTGCCATTTGTTTGTCAAGGGACTTCACTGCTCAAATAGGTAGTTACATATCTTCCAATTGGTCATATATATTTTTTGAACTAGATATGGAACCAAGGTTTCAATCAAAGTAGATCCATTAGCCCTCCATCATATTGATCCCTATATTGCTAACCTCATCAATATGAATTGTACCATCCTAGAAGTAGATGAGAATGATACAACAAATGAGCCTGCCATTTCCTTATTTGATACACTTAATTCCTTATTTGATACACTTAATTTCCTCTTGGATGAATGGGCTAATGCTTATCAATTTGATTACATATCAGAGACTTTAGAGACTAGCTTGGGCACATATTATATATTAAAAAAGGATGCTCTCATCCCTAACTTGATGAAAACCAAAGAGGATACAAGTGGGATATGGAGCATGTACTTTGACGGATCAAGAAACAAGAATGGGTCAAGAGCTGGTGTAATGTTGATTTCTCCTACATTAGAAAAGTATTATTTCTCATTTAGGTTGTCGTTTAATTGTACTAATAATGTAGTTGAATATGAGGCTTTGATTTAGGGTCTCTTAATTGCTCAAAAAAGAGGAACCCAAGCATTGAGTATATATGGGGATAATGATTTGGTGACCAACTAGGTGAGAAATTAAAATGTCACTAAGAATAATTTGCTCAAGTTTTACAAACATAGCGTATGGGATTTTCTTGAAGATTTTAGTGCATTCAATATTCAAAGCATTCCTAGAAAAGAAAATAGATATGTTGATAGACTTGCGGTAGTGGTTGCATCTCATAATGTCCCAAGAAGCCTCGAAGATGAGAAGAGACAGAGAATTAAGATGGTGGTTAGGCCCATTGTCCCTGATAATGATATCAATGGGCAGGTCTTTGAATCTGATGCACAAATCATGAGTTTCTTGCATAATGAGGCAGAATTCTCAAATAGAAATTAGGTTAGGTTGCATGACCAATATGGAGATCAAATCATCAACCTCAACTCCAACAAATTACCTTAGGGCCTCATTACCTTAGAGAGTAGTTTCAACCCTGATGACTAAGTCAGGGAAAGAGGCATGAATCTTGCTGCAAATAAAGGAGACCATGTACCAGTCTTAATTGCTGATGGAAAGATGCTAAACTTGTGAAAGGTATGTTTTGAAACTGAACAAGGAAATTTTGTTCATCTATGTCAAGAATTCAATGATATATTTGGTTGGATATACGATGATTTGAAAGGATTTCACCCTAGCCTATTTCAACATACTATAGATCTAGTGGATAACGTCAAACTTGTTAGGAAAAAACAAAGGCCAGTAAGCCCCAAGATTAAGCCCCTAATGAGAAATGAGCTCTCCAAATTAATTGAGGTCAATATCATCTTCCCTATCAAGCACTCCTCTTGGGTGGAAAATCTTGTCCCTGTTAGGAAAAAGAATGGAGAGATTAGACTATGTGTAGATTTAGGGATCTTAAGCAAGCCTCCCTTAAAGATCACCATCCCCTCCCTTCTATGGAAAAAATATTGTCTAAAGTCAATGGTTCTGAAAGATTCTCCTTCTTGGATGGATTCTTAGGTTATAATCAGGTGTTGGTTCACTACTAAATGGGGTATCTATGCCTATAGTAAAATGTCATTTGGACTAACAGATGTAGGTGCCACATTTCAAAAATCAATGGAGATGACCTTCAAAAATATGATTGAAAGGTTTGTGTTGCTCTATCTTGATGAT
This sequence comes from Cupressus sempervirens, assembly GCA_028749045.1. NCBI lineage: Eukaryota > Viridiplantae > Streptophyta > Pinopsida > Cupressales > Cupressaceae > Cupressus > Cupressus sempervirens. The sequence continues at coordinate 452,151,198 of CM053783.1, forward strand.
ATCATAGTATACTCAAAGAATGTAGTAGAGCATTTTGTTCACCTTAGGTAGGTATTTATGAAATGTAGAGAGTATGAGGTGTCCCTAAATCCAAGCAAGTGTATCTTCACCACTAATCAAGGAGAATTATTAGAAGTACATTGTATCTAAAGAGGGTTTGACCATTGATCTAGAAAGAACAAAGATAATACTTGCCCTCACTCTACCTAGCCACAAGAACAATTTGCAAAATTTCCTTGGTAGGATAAATTTTGTAAAAGGATTTATTCCTAACCTAGCTACCATGGTGAAACCTCTTACAACTATGCTAAAAAAGAATATGGCCTTCTTATGGACTAGGGAAGGGAAAGAAAGTTTCAAGGAGATCAAGGAAGCCATAGCTTTAGCTCCAACTCTTATTAATCCAAATTTAGATAAGGATTTCATCCTTTATACCTTTGGAGGTTAGTTGAGTATTTCTACTATTTTAGCACAGCTAAATGGAAAAAAATGAAGACTAGCCTATTGCTTTTTTTAGTGAAGGACTCAAAGAGTATGAAATAAATATAGCTATGTGGAAAAGTAGGCCCTTGTAGTCATAAGAACCTTGAAGAAATTCAGACACCTATTGTCTCATAACAAAATTCACTTGTTGGTTCCTCATGATAGTGTAAAGGATTTCTTGTTGAGCAAAGACATGAATGAGAAAAGAGTTGGTTGGATCACCAAGGTAATGGAATATGATGTGGATATTTAGATCACCAAGATGATAAGTGGAAGGGGAATGTGTGAATAGATGATCTCATCTCATGAGATTGAAAAGGAGGTTGTCTTGGTGTTGACAGAATAATAGGAGACAAGAATTGGCAATCCTAAGGGTTGGATGGATGATATGAAGGCCTTCTTGGCTGGGAATGGGTATCCTCAGGGGCTAGATAAAGCTAAGAGAAGACAATTCAAACTATAGTCTATTTCTTACACTATAATTGATGGTATTCTTTTTAGGAAAGATTTCAATGGAGCCCTGCTAAGAAGTGTTGATACAGATCAATTAGAAATGATAGTCAAGAAACTTCATGACAGTCCTAATGGTAGGCATTTTTTAGCAAGGACTACTGCATTAAAAATTATGAGAGCTTGTTACTACCGGCCATCCCTATTCCATGATTTCCACAAACATGTGAGGAGGTGCAAGAAGTCTGCTTTCCTCTTAGGTAAGCAGAGACTTGCAACTCTTCCACTCCACCCCATCCAGGTAGATCAACCTTTTGCCCAGTGGAGATTAAATTTTATTGGTCCCATCATCCTCCTTCTAACTTTGGTCATAAATGGATTTTAGCTACTACAAACTATTTTACAAGGTAGATGGAGGTAGTAGCATTAAGAGATGCCACAAAACCTTCAATCATTAAATTCCTTGATGGGATTGTAACCAAGTTTGGTGCCCCCTTAACCATTATTTAAGATAATGCTAAATCATTCATAGGAGCTCATATTTGTACATGGGCACTTGATCATGGTATTTACTTGAGCACATCATCTAATTATTACCCTTAGGGTAATGGCTTGGCCGAGTCATCTAATAAGAATTTGATCAGGATCATCAAGAGGACTATGGAGGATAACCAAAGGTGTTGACATTAGAAGTTAAGGACCGCCCTTTGGGCTAACAAAATAACACCCAAGAGAACCGTAGGAAATTCTCCCTTCATGTTAGTATATGGTAGAGAAGCTAGGCTTCCTCTCTCATTGGAGTTTCCTACTTTTGAGTTGTCTTATCAGTTGGAATTGATTTACAATGATGCTATGTGTGTTAGAATGGTAGGTCTCATGGAGTTAGAAAAGAAGAGAGGTCAAGAAATCCAAACCTTAGAAATTCACTAGCAATAGATGAAGAAGAGTTTTGATAAAAAGGCTAATGGTAGAAATTTCAAGGAAGGTGGCCTTGTTTTGAAATGTGATGCAAATAGAGAAAAGGCTAAGAGACACTCAAATTTTGATGCCTTGTGGAGTGGCCCCTATGTGATTGCCAATTGTAAACAATCTAATGCCTTTTAATTGATCAAGCCTAATGGAAAATTCTTGCCCATCCCTATTAATGGGATATATATTAAACCCTATTTTTGATGAATATCATTATCTCATGTACATAATCAAAGTAGTTTCACTTTCATGTTCTTTCCTTTTTTCAAAATAGTTCATGAGCACATGTTTTATTTTGTAGAAGAAGGGTTTGGCTCTACAAGTTGTTTTGCGAGTTGTCAAGGAAGAGGACTTGTAATGGCACAAAGTGCATCAAAAGTGGTAAATTGATGAGTTTTATGGTTTCAAAGACTCTATAGCCCAATGAATCTCTTTGATAGTCACTCGTCATATGGTAAGCAGGCTTGTATCCCCCCTAAATTGCCAGAAATGTTAGCCCAAAATTGCCTCCTGCCAAAAAATCAAATTCAAATAATAATCTATTTTAATGGACACCTAGGGTTCTTGTGAAATGATTTAACATGAGTTTTTTTTTTTTTTTTTTCATGTTACACCCTTAATATTTTAATTCATGACCATGCGATTTGCAGGGTTGCAGGTAGTTGAGCACTGACTAAGGTTAAGGCGATGAAGGTGCACTTTGCTTTGATTTTTCCCAATCACATGGTTATGGTGACATGCTATGGTTTGAGTTGCGACAATGCAAAAAAGTAGATCTTTGATGTCCAAAACATATCCTACACCATTAGATCATTTAGATCTATGATCAATGCATTATCGTTGTGGATTGAGAGGTGGCTAAGCCTTGAGTTACACTCGGGTGATTCCCTTTGTTTCACTTGGTTACAAGGGTCAGATAGTAATACCAGTTCAAGGTGGTGAGGTAGCAATGACCAACAAATCATAGTTTCGCAAGTAGCAACCATCATTAAGGGAATGTGGTGGTGAAGATGCGATTTTGAGTGATTGAATGCAAGACATAAGGCTTGAACCATTTGCAAGGTGGCATAATGATGAGAAATGCTTGGTCCACATGGCGAAGCTTGATGATTAATCCCAGTTGACTAAAATCACTATTAATTTGGTGGATTGGCAATGATAGAAGTAGTTCCTTGAATGAAGAATCTGATATTTTTGATCTTTTGCAACCACTTTCATTGATCCCTATGCTGATAAGTGTAAAGAAATACTCCACCACTATTTATTAATCCACTCATTCAGTCAGAGATTAAATAACCATCGCTCTTGACCACTTAGAGATTTGTTTGGTATGGGAATGGTCCTCTCATGTGTGGATTTACTCAATGGCTAGATGTTTCAGCTTCACGGTAGCTATTCTCTAGAGATTTGATCATAGTGGTTGAATTTTACCTTGTAATAGAAGTTATTTAAGTTATGCCTACACTATAAAGGAAAATTTTGCACTCTTTCTTAGCATCAGATCTTCTCTATTTCTTTAGTATTGTCTTGACATGCTACTATAAAGTCCCTATTGCCTCTAAGTTATATGACTTCCCACCTTATCTCTTTCAGCCATCATCATATTGCATAAACTTATTTGCCTCTCTTTTACATATTGCACATATTTGTAATCTACACTCTTTGTATATTTTTGACCCATGAATGGTAAGTGAAGTATCTTCCTTGTGTCACTCATATGGTTGTTTGATCTATGTGTAGTCTATAGATTAAAGTAGAGTTTGAATCCATATATCTTTAGACTGTCATAATTATAACACTATGCATGTATGGGCAGAGACTAATCTAAATATCCTATTTTGGTGCATCACCTCCTTAAAATAGATTAGGTAGTTGCTTTCATGTATTCCTTCTTCCTTTTCTCTTCAAGAATGGTTTAAGTGCATCCTAATAGTAGAGGAAGCCTACCTTCTCTAGAGACTCAAACTCATAGTTGAAGTCCCATAGCTTGGAGGTTGTTTCCATGTTTCATGAGGTTGTATAGTATATAGAGCATACATCTTTGGCACTAATGTAAAAAAGGGAGAGAAGATGTATATTGTGCAAAGGGGAGAAGATATAAAATAAGGTGAAGTATACATAAAGAAGGACAAAATGTATATATTAGATGTGAAAAGATGTAAAGTATACTATATATTATGAATGGGGGAGAATTATAATATTATATTTATATAGATACTCAAAGATACATCTCTTACAAAACCAATTTTAAAAAATCTCAAAAATAATATACTCTACCAAGTTGGAGACATAAGGTGATGGATAAAACATGTTCTTGAACATTTTCAATTTAGTTTTGATTGATAAGTGTTTTTGTCACTAATGCCAAAGGGGGAGATCATTGACATTATAGTCATATTTGTTATTAGTTACACACACTTATTTAGATTGTAAGTATCTACTGAGCATATTGTACATTTAACGATGTTAACAAAGCATTTCAAACTCTACTAAGTTCTACATTTGCTACTTAGTCCAAGGAACAACATTCAATTTGTGTCAAGCAGTTTCCACCAAGTTGTTGATCAGCAGTGTAAACTGAGCATCTCAGTGTATGTTGAGTTTCTTAGTGCAAACAAAGTTGTGTAGTGCTTACCAAGTTCATAGTTAATGTGATGTGAATCTAGTGCTAACCAAGCCACTCAATGTTAACCCAGTGTTTCAGTTTATACTGAGCTCCTAGTGATAGCATTGACCAAACTATGCAGTGAGAATCAAGTGACTCAATTTGTATGTCGATTTTCATAGTATTCATCGAGTCACCAATATAGGCTGATTTCAAGACTACTTGAAAGTGATTAGTATGGACTGAACTTCTATGTATACTGAGTGCATGATGATACCAAGAATTGATAGTGGATGCCGAGTATGAGAACCTCACTGAGCTAGTCTTCATAACCTGAATTTCTACAGATGGGCTGACTTTGTGTATTTTGTGTAAACTTGTATTGTAGCTGACTTTGTAATTTGGATTGGTAAATATATAATGCATTTTATCACATCTAATATGAATATTATAAAGTAATGTAACAAGCAAAGAAGAGTAGAAGAGAGAATTGCAAAGGCTACAATAGCATAAGGAGTAGAAAAGATTTATCTATCACAGCAAGGTGGTTACTACATTTAGAGGAATCTCATTTAGTAAACCAAGTTGCAAATCAGAGATCAACTGCTACTTCATCTTAACAAGTGGATCAGTCTAATCCTTTCACAAGGTAGACTTAACAATCTTATGTAAATCTCTTTACCGAGTGCATACTTCATTGTATGTTTGTAAATCCTTTTGCAAGGTGGACCTAGCAATTGTTATTGCTCCTAATAGGGCAGATCATCAAAAGTGATCATTGTAAGCCTTAATAGGCCAAATTTATATTGTAGTACTAAAGCTTGTGGGTATCATCCCCACCCTAGTTTTACTTTCTATTCGGAAGGTTTCTGGGTCACCAAATTGTGTGTCTAAAGTGTTATGAATGCTTTAATGTTTTTAGTTTTTCATGCATGTAATTAGATCAGAACACACATGAAGGATTAATTGCTAATTAAGGATTAAGTTTTATAGGTTACTGATTCACCCCTCCCCTCTTAGTAACTTAGCCTATCATAAATATCACCAACATAAGAAAGGCAAGATCGAGTCTTCTTGCCAAATACATCTTGATATACTAAAAAATCCTTCTAGGGTTGCATTTAATAGAAGAGAAATATTTGGTGTTGAAATGCAATTGAATATTACATTGATCCATTGATGAGAAAATCTGAAAGCCTCTAAAGTTTTGCATGGAAATCTCCAGTCCACTGCATCATATGCTTTCTAGATATCTAGTTTCATAAACATACATACTTCCCTATTGATAGAAGTTGAGTGGATGGTTTCCTGAATAATCGATATCCCATCTAGAATGGATCTTCCTAGCACAAAGCTAATTTGTTCTTTTGAAATTATTTTAGGGAGGATTGCTTTCACCCAATTTGCTAATGCTTTTGAGTAAATTTTGTATATAATGTTACATAGAGAAATGGGTCTAAAGTCACCTGGAGATTCTAAGGTAGATTTTTTAGGGATTAACGCAAGAAAAGTATGATTAATTTTTGTTAATATCAACCTTCCATTTATAGAAGCTTCCATTTCCTTCCATGGATCTTCCCCTAAGATATCCCAACTTTTTTGAAAGAAGAAAGCCTAGAACCCATCCAGTCTAGGTGATTTGTCTGGATTGAGATTAAAGAGGGTCGTCTTAATTTCCTCTATAGAAAATGGTTGATTGAGTGTTGTATTATCTACAGCTATGATCAATTTTGAAATGGCCAAGCTAAGCATATTTTCTTGAACTGTTCGATTAGAGAATGTAAAGTTGTTAAGGATGTTTTTATAATATTTTACAATTTTTTTTGCTATTTTAGAGGGATTATCTTCCACATTTCCATTACTATTTTTTATTTTAGTAATTCTATTAATTGACCTAATTTTTATTGTACTATTACAAAAAATATATAGTATTTCTATCTCCTTCTGCTAACCATTTTTCCCTGGATTTTTGTCTTCAAAATATCTCCTCCTTTGCCAATATTTCTTCTTATTTTGCTAACAATTTTTTTTCTCTATTTTTTTTTTCATTATCCATACCCTTTTTAATTACTTCTCCATTTAAATTTTTGAGAACTTCTTCCATTTTTATTTTTCCTTTAAATATGCTATTGAAATGTGTTTTATTCCATTTTAATATTTTTTCTTTGATCATTTTTAGTTTTGAAATGAAACAATACATTTTTTGTCCTTTCTATTTACCTTCTTGCCACCATAGATTTATGCATTCCATGAAGTTTTTATCTAGGAACCACATTTTTTTGCATTTAAATGGGTTCCTAGATGGTTTTTAGGCTCTATGAATTTTATTATGACCGGGTAGTGATCAGAACTAGCTATAGGTTGACTAGTTGCTAGAATTGTCAAATCCATATTTGTTAAGTCTCCTTTAAAGAAGAACCTATCTAATTTTTCTACTATATAGTTGGAATCTTTCCTTCTATTATTCCAAGTGAATATTCCATTGCTAGTTGGGATTACCAATAGCTTATTACCCCCTACCCATTTTCTAAATTCCATAATTTCTTGTGAGATTACTTGAGTACCTCCATATTTTCATCTAAGTTCAAAATTACATTAAATTCTCTTCTAATGCCAAGATTTTTATTAGGGCAATTTCCATAAATATGCTGATTTCATCCCATAATTCTTTCATGTTTGTTGTCTATGTGGGTCCATATACATTGATTAGAATTATCCAGAGATTATATCTATAGCTGAACACTTTGCTCCCCATCTAGTTATTATTACTTTCTATAATATTTAGGTCTACATTATGTAGATTCCAAATAGCTCCCAATCCTTCTAATTCTCCATTTAATTCTCTGATTGTTGTTTTCCACTTTCCGAATTTATTTTCTAATTTATCTCCTTCTTGTCTATTTAGTTTGGATTATTGTATTAATGTTATATCTGATTCAATTAAGGTGAGGTTATGCTTTAATAAACGTTGCTTGCTAGGGGCATTCAAGCCCCTAACATTTTGAGTTGTAATCTTCATTGTGTATTGGGAACGCTCTTCCCCTTCCCTGCATTTAGGACTTTGAATATCTTTATTTCCTTCTTAGCTTGTCCATCTACTTCTCTTAATTCCTTTAGTGATTTTCTTCATCTCTTCATTTTTTTTTTACCATATTTTGGAGTTCTAAACCCTTCCTGATTAATAGTGATGCCCAAATTATCCAATGAGTATTGCTTATTACTTGAATTTGTTTCTTCTTCCTTGTATTCTTCTTCTTCAATTAACTCTTTAAAAATTTGATCTTCTAATTCCTTTTCATCTCTATTTTCTCTTTGTTATCTTTGAGTTGTTGCTTTATTTCATTGACCTCCTCTATCTCATTTGTTTGATGTATGTCATCAAAAACTCCAAACTCCTCCCATATCTGATTGATACCATTATGATATTTTCCTATCCTCTACTCCTTATAGATTGTTTGTTCCTCTTGTTATAATTCTTCAATGTATGTTGCTACTTCTATTGGTATTAGAGATTCCTCATTTCTTATTGTTCTTCTCTAACTCCTTCTCCAAAGAGATCTCTCCCATTTGTCGACATTTTCCAAAATTTATAGATCTTTTTCTTAGGCTTTTTTTTTTTCTTCGTTTGGATTGTTATGTTGCTCTATTGTGCTAATGAAGTTGTTGGAATCAAAATTCCTTGTTCTTGGTTTTCTCTATTCTCTTTTGTCTCTATTTTATCTTGAATTCTTTTTATTGTTTTGCTTTAGTAAACTCTTTTTATTCCCTAATATTTTGAATATTTGTCTGTTCTGGATAGTTTCTTGCTATCTTCTATTTTGGTAAGACATCTCCTCTGCATTTGGTTCCGCTTCTCTTAATTTCTCTTGGCTTTGGTCCTCTTTTGTTCTAATTTCCATTATTACTCCTTCTCTAATATGTTCCCCTATTATTCTCCCCTCTATATATATATATATATATATATATATATATATATATATATATATATATATATATATATATATATATATATATATATATATATATATATATATATATATATATATATATATATATATATATATTCTAATTAATTATTTCCTCATTTCTTCCTTCTAATCTTGTTGTTCCATTTTCCCATGTTCAATATGATATTGTTCTCCTATTATGATTTGGGTCTTCAATATCATTTTGTAATATTATGTCATGGGACATTCTGTTGGAATTTTGTATGTTATTTTCAATTTATTATAATGCCTTGTTCTCTCTTTGACACACCTTGCATTCTCCAAGTTTTGTTAATTTTAACTGATTATCTTGACTATCCTCTATTTTCTTTTCTAATTCTTCCAATGTTACCAATTCTCTTTGGCTATTCCTTGATTTGTTCATTCTCTATCTACTGTCTATATTTTCTATCCCAATATCTTCCCTACTGATGTTTTTTCCTTGTATTCCTTTTTATTTTTTCTTTTCCCTAGGATGTCTTCCTTTTGTTTTATTATTACATCTATTTTTTCCCTCCTTTGGTTGATACTGATATTGCTAAGTGCCTTTTTTAAGTTTGAGATTTTGTATTCAATGTTCAGATTGGGTTTGATAAATCTTTTAAATACTCCATATTTTGAAAATCCTAGTTCATATATTGATCTAATTGTTATTATCTTTTTAGTGTTTAAACCCTTCAGTCCTAGTTCAATTTCCACTAAAAAATTAATATTATGAGACTAGTTAAATTCTGATTTAATCCCTATCGAATTTCCTAAAGATTTATCAATTTTGATTAGGGTTTGGGGATGATTGAGTTTAGGTGGAAATTTTTTACATTCAAACCAATTTGTTGCATGATATTTCCTAATGTTTTCATTGCTCCAATTTGGTTCCCAAGCTAGAAATTCAATAAGGTATTCTTTATAGAAGCAATATGAATTTGAAACTAATTTATTCCTAATCTCTTTGTTTATACAATGAACATACAATGATCAATGAGAGAAGGTTTTGATACTTACCTGTTGCTGACAAATCTTTTCTAATCTTCTTACCAGATTTGAGAGTAGCTTGCTTGGTCCACTCCAATAAGAAAACACACTTTTCTCTGAGCATTCCAATTGTTTCTCCTCTATATATCTATTACTTATGATCTATGTATCAGAATATAGTTTATGATTATCTAGCGTTCCTTTAGTAAAAGGAGTATAAGGTGGCACAAAGCCTTTATCTTTGTCCTTGCTACCAGATATTCTTTTGTGTGGAGGAATGTATGCTTTTAGGTTATCTATTAAGATGAGGGGAACCCTAAGATTTATTTCAGAAATGTAGGTCTACTTCTTAGGGCCTAAAGGGATGTTATTCACTTCTAAAACTTTTATGGGTCTTGGCTTCCTAGATTCCTTCACTTCCTTAGTGTTCATCTTGGGTACTTTATGAGCATCAAACAATAATAACTTCCTTGCATATCTTGTTTTATTGAAAAAAACCTTTTGTCATTTGACTATCACTTCTTCCTCGAAATAATTTGATGCTATTTATATTTTCCATTGAGGCATTATTCCCCTCTTGGTTTTTCTTTTTGACACTTGTTGCCATCCATTTCCGTCTTTGTTAGCAAAAGTTTGTGCCTATTTTTGTTGTGCTTCGGTAACTTCTTTGTCCCTTGCTTCATGAAATTTGACTATGGATTTGAAAGATGCCTTCCTCTGTCCATTACTTTCTTATGATTTTATAGATAAGACATTGAAACTATTTCTAGTAATAACACAAGGAGGCTCTAGATGACCATATCGCCTATAATTAGGGAAATTCAACGAATTTTGTATGAATGGTTTTTCCTTGTTAGAGCATAAGCTTGTCTTTTGATAAGTGCGATCAGGCTTTTTAAGAAAGCACAATTGTGATTTTATTTTTTTTGCTAGTTCTAATTTTTTTGGTAGATTCATCATCAGGATTTTTAGGATACTACAAATTCAAATATTAGATTTCAAAGAATGCATTTGAATATTGATAGCAATGCCATAATTTATTTATTTTGGAAAATATCACTTATCAATTGGTGAGATCAAGAGGGGTTCCAATTAATGATTCATGAGACATGATACTTTCTAAATATTTTTCAAGTGATTCTACAAGTGGAGTGGGCTTAAGTGTGGAAGAAACTTTAGAATTAAGAATGCTTGAGCTAGAATAATATTGGGATGGGTGACCTCTAGGGAAGTTCCAACAATTCACCTATGTGATGATCACCTAGATGTAATAAGCGTTAAGTGTTCCATTAATTCTCATGAGACATGGGTTGTTGTGAACTAGATCAATGAGTTTGACTAAACAAACTAAACACTTGAATCTTGATAGAAATATCATAATTTTGTACCATTATTGAAAAAACTTTTGTGATTCAAGATATTTTATGAAGGAAAACATGTGCGCAAGGAACATGGTTATTTTCATTCTCTAGATATTTGTAGCATTTTTTATGATGAAATCACATCTCCTTTTTTTTTGCTATTACAAGCACAAAAGTGTGTTATTAGTATTATTAGAGAGAGAGAGAGAGAGAGAGAGAGAGAGAGAGAGAGAGAGAGAGAGAGAGAGAGAGAGAGAGAATGCTTTGGTGTATACATATTCTAATAAATGGTATCATTGTTTATGAAGTTGGGATCATTTCTTTAAAGATGCGATTTTTTATGAAGATAAAATTATTATTTTCCTAGAGATCACTGCAAATGTAGTTGCATTGTTATTTTTGGTACATGTTTTCCAAATGGTAGCCATCTCTCTAATATAGGATAGAGTATGGATAGACATGTCCATTCACGATACATGAAGGGACATGTCTATTTATTAGTATTTAATTACTATAATGACAAATAAATATCTCATATATTTAATATGTTCATATATATATATGTGTGTGTGTGTGTGTGTGTGTGTGTGTGTGTGTGTGTGTGTGTACATATATACATATATACATGTATACATGTATACATGTATATGTGATGTGTGTGTGTGTGTGTGTGTGTGTGTATACATATATACATATATACATGTATACATGTATACATGTATATATATATCTCACACTTATATGTATAATATATATATTTGCATTATAGTTTATCCAACTAAAGCTACCAAAAATTAACACTCCCTCTTAGCTAGGGAGAATAAACAAGATTCATACACAATAGATGTAATGAGCGTTAAGTGTTCCATTAATTCTCATGAGACGTGGGTTGTTGTAAACCACTTGTCATGAAACATGGGTCAATGAGTTTGATTAAACAGCCTAAACACTTGAATCTTGATAGTGATATCATAATTTTGTATCATTATTGAAGGAAAACATGTGCGCAAGGAATGTGGTTATTTTCATTCTTTAGATATTTGTAGCATTTTTTATGACAAAATCGCATCTATCTCTTCACTATTGCATGCACAAAAGTGTGTTATTATTATTATTATTTGAGAGAGAGAGTGAGAGAGAGAGAGAGAGAGAGAGGAAATGCTTTGGTGTATACATATTCTAATAAATGGTATCCTTGTTCATGAAGTTGGGATCATTTCTTTAAAGACGTGATTTTGTATGAAGTTGAAATTGTTATTTTCTTAGAGATCACTACAAATGCAGTTGCATTGTCATTTTTGGTACATGTTTTCCAAATGGCAGCCATCTCTCTAATATAGGATAAAGTATGGATAGACATGTCCCTTCACGATACATGAAGGGACATGTCTATTTATTAGTATTTAATTTCTATAATGACAAATAAATATCTCATATAATTTATATATATATATATATATGTATGTATGTATGTATGTATGTATGTATGTATGTATGTATGTATGTATAATACATATATTTTCATTATAGTTTATCCAACTAAAGCTACCAAACATTAACATTTGCAATGTCCCTTTACTGATTTTTCATGGTATTTCCAGCCTCAAATTAGATTTTTAAAATCAAACAACCAATATTACAAAGATCTGCCAATTTCCCAATAAAACCCAAATCGGGTATGTCCAAATTAGTGCCAAAAAACTTCACAACTTCACAAATTATTAATAAATCTGAGAATGGACATTTGTACAGAAATTTCAGCAGCATAACAGCCTACAAAATGACATTTCCAAATTTGTATAGCTTTAACACAACAGCTCACAAATGTAGGACAAAACTATGCTCAATCGGGCTCCCGAAATTAACACACAAAGCCCGGAAACACCACAAAAACACCCATAAACTATCTCAGAAGTTTAATCACGACCCAATACATATATTCAGCTCTATTTTAACATCTTAAAGTCTAAAATACAGCAGCAACCCAAACTGATATGAAACACTCAACTGAAAACACCAAACTCAAACCAAAAACAACCCCGAGAACCCACAAATCGGCACTATTAAGCACAAAGGCAAACTCTGTATGAGCATGCACATGGAATGGCTTCAAACTCCCATCCTTAGCCTTCCTGGAAACCTGCAAACTCCCGTTCTTGGGTCTCCTTCTCCACAGGTTTGGCAGCCTCTGAAGAACAACAAGAAAATTAGCAAAAATCAAGTTCTGGAATCAGTCCAAAATGCCTCCAAACCCCTTTTAAAGAGGGCATAACCCTAAATCATGTCCAAGAGGGGTTAATAAAATATAATTTAATAATAATTTTTATTTATTAGTCCATTGGTTTCCAAAGATTAGCCCCTTTTTTCTGACTTCACCTTTTTGGAGCCTGCTTGCCTTAGCAAAGTTTATTTATTTTTAATTATTTGAATAGGGGACATGACAAGTCCTCCCCTCCCAAATATTGCTTGTCCTCAAGCAATGAAGGTTTGAATTCTCAAGAATATGTGCTCCTTCCCAAGTTGCATCCTCTAGTGGTAATCCTTTCCATTTGACCAAATGCTCTATGATGCTCCTATTTCTCAACCTTTTCTCTCTTGTATCCAAAATCTCTTCTGGTATCAAAACTAATTTCCCTTCATCATCAAGAGGTGGTAATTATGTAGATACTATGGTTTGCTGGCCTAGAACCTTCTTTAAGAAAGATACATGAAAAATATTATGTATTTTGCTGTTTGGTGGGAGCTCCAATTCATAAGCTACCTCTCCTACCTTCTTGATGATTTTATAAGGCCCATAGAACCTTGGCTTGAGTTTCTCTGCCCCACTCCTCTTCAAGGTGCTTTGCTTATATGGCTGCAACCTAACAAATACCAAATCTCCCACCTCAAAAGATCTTTCAATCCTTTTCCTGTCAGCATATATCTTTTGTTGGTTCTGTGCATGTTGTAGATTATCCTTGAGGGACCTTATTATGTCTTGGCTTTGCTTGATGAAATCACTTGCCGTGGGTACTCTGCTATCGAAAAGTATTAGATCAACAAAGGAAAGGGAATCATAACCATAAAGAGCACAAAAAAGAGGCATACCAATAGACATGTGATGAGATGTATTGTAACAATACTCCCCTAGGTGTAACCATTTCACCCAAGCATGTTGTTTATTGGAAACATAGTTCCTCAAATATCCCTCTATCCATTTATTAACTATCTCTATTTGTCCATCTATTTGAGGGTGATAGCTAGTACTGGGAGTGAGTTCAGTTCCTGCCAAATGAAAGAGCTCCTTCCAAAAAGAGCTGAGGAATCTACTGTCCCGGTCACTAACAATTTTTCTAGGCAAACCATGTAATCTAAAAATTTCCTTGAAGAACAATTCGACCACTTGTGATGCCTTGAAATCAGATGTGATAGGAAAGAAATGTGCATACTTAGTTAGTCTATCTACCACCACATATATGCAATCCTTACCTTGAACCTTGGGCAACCCAGTGATGAAATCCATGGAAATACTTTCCCATTTTTGTTCGGGAATAGGAAGTGGCTGCAACAACCCTGCAGGAAAATTTTGCTCAATCTTGCTTTGTTGGCATACCATACATTCCTTAATGTGTTTAAGGACATCCTCCTTCATACCCTTCCATGAAAACCGCTCTCGAATTTGCCTATATGTCTTGAAGTATCCCTGATGACCAGCTAAAGGTGTGTCATGAAAGGCCCTCAATATCCTCTCCTTAGTTTTTGACCCTGGCACTAAGAAGATCCTGTTCTTGTAATAAATCAATTCATCAACAACCTTGTACCTGTTATCATCCACTAACTTATCCAAAATCTTGGTGGCAAATGAATATTTAGCATACTCTAAAATTATGGAGACTTTCCAATCAACAGAGATAGATGATAAGGAACACAAAGTGGGCTTTCTTGAGAGAGCATTAGCAACCACATTATTCTTTCCTTTCATGTATTCAATATCAAAATCATAAGCTTGCAATTTGCTTACCCATTTTTGTTGACGATCATTCAAATCCCTTTGGTTCAATAAGAACTTGAGGCTATTATGGTCTGTCTTTACAATGAATCTCCCACATACCAAATATTGTCTAAACTTATGAAGTGCATGCATGATTGCCAACATTTCCTTATCATAGATGGAGTAAACTTTCTCTGATTGATTTAATTTTCTACTCTCAAATGCTATTGGATGTCCCCTTTGAGTTAGGACAGCCCCTATACCTTCTCCAGAAGCATCACATTCAATAACAAAAGGTAAAGAGAAATCTAGAATTGCAAGCACAGGGCATGAACTCATTACCTCCTTAAGCTTATCAAATGTTTTTTGTGCCTCTTCTATCCAAACAAAAGCTCCTTTCTTTGTCAAATCAGTCAAGGGGGCAGCAAGTTGAGAAAATCCCTTGGCAAATCTCCTATAGTAGCTACACAACCCGAAGAAACCTCTCAACTGTGTAAGATTAGTGGGTGGAGGCCAATCCAAAATTGCCTAGATTTTTTGTTGATCAACTTGTACTTCTTTAGAGCTTATAATATGTCCCAAATATAGGATCTCTGTCAAACCAAACTCACATTTAAATAGCTTAGCATAAAAGGATTGCTGCTCCAAGATTCCCAAAACAGTGTCTATGTGCTTTAGATGCTCTTCCCATGTTTTACTGTATATCAAGATATCATCAAAAAATACCAAAACAAATTTTCGAAGATGTTGACTGAATACCTTATTCATACAAGATTGGAATGTTGCAGGTGCATTAGTGAGTCCGAATGGCATAACAAGAAATTCAAAGTGCCCATAGTGACATCTGAAAGCAGTCTTTTCCACATCTTCACTCCTCATTCTAATTTGATGGTAGCCTGATCTTAAGTCAATTTTTGAGAAGTATACAACACCATGTAACTCATCAATGAGTTCATCTATGTGTGGTATGGGATACCTATTTTTTATGGTCTTCTTGTTTAGAGCCCTGTAGTCTATACACATTCTCATTGTACCATCCTTTTTCTTGACAAGTACCACAGATGATGCAAATGGACTAGAGCTAGGCCTTATGAATCCCATGTCCAAGAGTTCTTTAATAGCTTTTTCAATTTCTTCCTTATAACCTCTTGGATGGCGGTATGGGGTTGTTATAACTGGTTTGACACCCTGTTCTAACTCTATAACATGCTCAAAACCTCTATCTGGTGGTAATCCTGGAGGCAAATCATTGAAAACTATACTATGCTTATCAAGAATATTTTGAATTTCAAAATGGAAATTACCTTGATTCTTTGGAGAGCTTGTTGGTTGGATTATGACTCCTGCTGCCCATGTTACTTGTCCTCTTCGAAAAGTCCTCTCCATCCTCTTTGCAGAGACCGCCTTAGGTGCTCCATTCGATAACCCTCTCAATATGACTTCTTTCCCGTTGGAATGAAATTTAAACTCCATAGTTTGATGGTTCATGTAATAGCCTCCGATAGAGTGCAACCATTGAACACCCAATACAAGATCTGTCTCCCCAATACCAACCACATAGAAGTCATCACATAACTCATAATCTCCTAAGGTCAAATCTATCTATCACTCTTTGACTGAAATCTTCAAATGTAGTTACCTGATCATGACCTTGAGTAGTCATTCCATGATACCACCAATCATAGGCTGCATCTTCCAAGTGTAGACTTGCAAATTGAACAGCATCACTCTCTTTCATGGGGTTAAGTGTGAAGAAAGTTTGTAATTTTTGTAGCCATGCTCTAGCTGAAATTTTATTTGTTCCATCAAAAGTAGGTGCTGTAAACTTGCTTATTTTATTTTTGAGATCTCTTCCATTTGTGTCATGCTCCCTCCTGTTCTCTTTCTTGGGCATCAAAGTGTTCGTTATATCCACATATTCTCTAAAAGGAACTGAACTATGAAAGTCATCATCTAAACCATTATAAGTAGCTCTTAATGTAATCAAGTTACCTGTAACCTCCTCCACTAGATTAATGGTTGGATTTGGTACTAGTGGCTCATCTACAGGCAAGAAGATAGTTTTGGTTGATTTAGATGGTGTGGATCTCCCATTTCTTGGCTCCTCTGAAGTACTCCCTTTCTCATTAATAGATGCAATTCCTTGTAATTTTTTTGTCAATATTCGCAAGGCCTCTCTAGTTTCCGCCAAACCATCCACTGTTTGCTTCTGAGTATTTTGGATGTCTTGGAAGAATTTCTTTGCCATCTCATCTGGATCAGCCATACTTTTTTCTTCCTTGGATTTTGTACTTTTGCTTTCAACTGGGGGTTTGATCAAAATTTCTTTATTCTTTTCTCGCTACAAATATCTTTTTTCTCTTTCACTTAGTTGCATGCGATCATAAATTTTGACCTGCAACTAATTAGAAGCAACATGCAACCATAAAATATGACATGCAAGATCTGGGTAGTTGTCAAAAGTGACATGCAAGATCTAGGTAGTTGTTAAAACTGACATGCAACTTCTACAAACCCTCAGGCTGGCAAGATCACGGCTCTAATACCACTGCAATGTCCCTTTACTGATTTTTCATGGTATTTCCAGCCTCAAATTAGATCTTTAAAATCAAACAACCAATATTACAAAGATCTGCCAATTTCCCAATAAAACCCAAATCGGGTATGTCCAAATTAGTGCCAAAAAACTTCACAACTTCACAAATTATTAATAAATCTGAGAATGGACATTTGTATAGAAATTTCAGCAGCATAACAGCCTACAAAATGACATTTCCAAATTTGTATAGCTTTAACACAACAGCTCACAAATGTAGGACAAAACTATGCTCAATCGGGCTCCCGAAATTAACACACAATGCCCGGAAACACCACAAAAACACCCATAAACTATCTCAGAAGTTTAATCACGACCCAATACATATATTCAGCTCTATTTTAACATCTTAAATTCTAAAATACAACAGCAACCCAAACTGATATGAAACACTCAACTGAAAACACCAAACTCAAACCAAAAACAACCCCGAGAACCCACAAATCGGCACTATTCAGCACAAAGGCAAACTCTGTATGAGCATGCACATGGAATGGCTTCAAAATCCCATCCTTAGCCTTCCTAGAAACCTACAAACTCCCGTTCTTGGGTCTCCTTCTCCACATGTTTGGCAGCCTCTGAAGAACAACAAGAAAATTAGCAAAAATCAAGTTCTGGAATCAGTCCAAAATGCCTCCAAACCCCTTTTAAAGAGGGCATAACCCTAACTCACGTCCAAGAGGGGTTAATAAAATATAATTTAATAATAATTTTTATTTATTAGTCCATTGGTTTCCAAAGATTAGCCCCTTTTTTCCGACGTCACCTTTTTGGAGCTTGTCTGCCTTAGCAAAGTTTATTTATTTTTAATTATTTGAATAGGGGACATGACAATATGTTCTTTCAAACTTAGTTATCTTCATCCTAACTAGAGCGATTGGAAAAATAATAAATGAGTCAAAAGATATGAACTTCTGAATTATGCTCTATATGACTGCTACAAAATTAGAATTAATAAAATAAAGTTTCTAGCCATTCTTCTTTCAATGCTCTATAATCCATGTCTTCAATCTGCAAAAATGTTATCTTGCATGCTTACAATGTTAATTCTCTGCTGAAATTTGGGAGAAATTCTTTGGAATTCTTATAGTGGAAATCTAATTTTGGTCTTCTCCCTTTTGTGGAAAGTTGAACTTTGACTACGAAAGGCGCAGTGAAAAATGAATTTTCCATTTCCATGTAGTGGGCACAATTTTGATGTAGATTGATTCACAAATTATTTTTCTGGAGTGATCTTGATGCTAGACCCCATATACCTTCATTGTGGATTGAGATTTGCCTTTTCTCTCTTCATGTGAAAAATTGGACTTTGCCTGCGAAAGTCGTAGTGAAAAATGAATTTTCCGCTATGCATTTTTCCTTTTGCTGGAAAATGAAATATTTGCTTCTCCAATGAAAAATTAGAAAATGATTATGAAAGGCGAAGCAGAAAATGAGTTTTCCATTACACATTTTTCCTTTGGTGGAAAATCCCAAGTTGACTACTCCATTGCGAAAAATTAGAAAATGACTGCGAAAGTCGCAGTGGAAAATGAGTTTTCCACTACACTTCATTTTTCCTTTGGTGGAAAATCCCAAGTTGACTACTCCATTGTGAAAAATTAGAAAATGACTGCGAAAGTCATAGTGAAAAATGAGTTTTCCACTAGACTTCATTTTTCCTTTGTTGGAAAATTCCAAGTTGACTACTCCATTGCAAAAAATTAGAAAATGATTGCGAAAGTCGCAGTGGAAAATGATTTTTCCACTACACTTCATTTTTCCTTTGGTGGAAAATCCCAAGTTGACTACTCCATTGCGGAAAATTAGAAAAGTGCTTCTCCATGGTGGAAAAATGAACTTTGAGTTCTATTTGCTTCCACATTTGTATATCTAGACCCAGAAATAATTCAATCCTTCATAGAAACTTTGTTAAGCATATTGGGAACAATTTTTTGGGAAATTCTTTATGGGAGACAACTTTAAAAGTTTTTTAAAATGGTGGACTGAAAGTGCACCTACAGTGTATAAGTTTTGCATCTTTCAAATTTATTTATTTCCTTAGATCAATAGATCATAATAATCACTTATTTAATCAAGCAAATTTTCATCATCACTTTCTTAGGTATAGTAATTTTTTGGCAAGTATTCACTTATTGCATCTATGTAATTATGACTTCTCACCAATAAAAATTAATCCAACTAAGACAATTAATAATATAATCTTTTAACCACATAATATGTTATCCATAATACCTACAATCAAATATGCCTGTTAAGTAGTGCTTTATTTTCAAAAGAATTAAGTTTGAATTCTTTCCCTAATATCGTTGGTTGCAAGGAGACAACCGATGGTAATAAAATTGTTGAGTATAATATAGGGCATTGAGATGTAATCTAAAACTATATCCTTTTCGTCAAATATCCCTTATTTAGTCTAATCATCCTTGTATACAATATGTTTTAAATATTGATCCCTTTTGAATACCAATTGAGATATATGTTGTTGGAGATTATATTGATTGAGAAATATATACATTATTGATCAATTATTTGGAGCCAAACAAATGAGATAGATAAAGGATATTGATGTGAAGGCTAATACATGTTTTGTGCTTGATAATGGGGGTTACTTGTAAACATTGTATAATATGTGGCATGTGACTACTAATTTGACTATTTTCATATTTAACATTATCGTCATCCCTTGGTATGCAATAAATGAAGACCAAATTTATAAACAATTTATCTGATTTTCAATATCTCTTTCTATTATCTTCCTTCATCATGCCTAGTTTTGTATACTCCTTCCAAATTTTATGTCTTTTTTTCTCTATCATAATCCACTCCAGGTAACCTATAATTTCTATTCTACGTATGGCCAGTAACTCTACTTATCTTAAATAGGATCGTCAACTTGTATGAATTGTGTTGGAACTTGTTATGATCCTAGTGGGCAACCTTCACTAGACCTCGAGGTTTTGGTGTACTAGTTTGTACCATGTGGTATCAAAGCCTCAACCGAAGTTTCAATCTCAAAGTGGGTGGCAACACCAATATTATAGTGTTCATTCAGGGCTCATACAACCAAGGGAGAGCCCACTAAATGGGCGCACATCTAGCCTAGAGTCTGGACTACAGAGCATGGTGGGATGTAATGATCTTGGTGGGTGGCCTTTACTAGCACCTCAGGGTTTTGGAGCAATGGTTCATACTAGAACTTCCTTCTGAATCACCTTCATTGAGGTACTAAAATAAGTTTTCTCTTGACTAAGGTTCCCATTGGATTCCATATGTTATTCTCATCATAGCTTCACAAAGGTTCTATTATCAAGTTGTGTTTTCTTTGACAATTTATCAAATCATATGATGTTCATCAATTCTTTAAATTTGTAGCATGACTCTAATACCATGCTATTTTCCTAGGGATCACTGTAAATGTAGTTGCATATTCATTTTTGGTATATGTTTTCCAAATGGCAACCATCTCTCTAATATAGGATGAATTATGGATAGACATGTCTCTTCACAGTACATATCTATTCATTATTATTTAATTAATATAATGACAAATAAATATCTCATATATTTAATATATTATATCTCACACTTATATATAATATATATATATATATTTTCACTATAGTTTTGCAAAAGCTCAAAAATGGTTCACGTCTATGGTTTCATCACATTTTCATACTAATTCATCCCATTTTCTCATTCTACTAACTCTATTCTTTTGACCAACTTGATTATATCTCAACAGTGTTTGTCATCATTCGTATCCTCTTTCACATCAATTGTGGTAATTTTGAAACCATACCAAATCAACTCAAAATCATATCAAATCTACCCAGAATCACCTAGAATAAACCATAATCATCATAAACATCATGAAACATGTCAAACATCCAAAATCAATCATAATCTATCCAATCCTAGCCATTGTTGTGGCTTTCAGTGCCTTGGAAACCTATCAATCTATCAAATATTATCAATCTAACCTCAGTATTGTCATGGCTCTCAGTGCTAGGTCAAACTGTCATTCACATCATCAGATCTTTGACATTTTTTAGTCTCTCAATGTCAGATCATAGCATTCTCAACCGTTTAATAATATTGACAATGTTCGTCGATGTTATTTATCAACCAATCTTGATCTTGTAGCATTTTTCAATGTCAGTTAAATGTTATGTGTCCTTAATTCATGTCATGTGTCCTTGGAATATTATCAATTCTAATTGATCAATCAATTTGACCATGGCTTTGGTCTACTTGTCATCATCCTGGTCAATCTACATAATCCTCACATTTTCATCAAAGTATACTATCACACTTATTTAATCAAATTGGCCAATCATCTTTTAATTTTCACTATAGGATTAAATAACTTATAATTTAATCCTATGTTAACATTACAAATGAGGTGAAACTTTCTAATTTTTTCTCAACTAAATAGAAGACAAGAGAACCATTTATCACATTCTTACTACGATGAAGAAGCTTAGTCAATCAATGCTCATTAAACATTCATGAAGAAAAACAAGTTAACCTATGTATTGAGAACCTAGTCCCCAACTTAATGTATGAACTCAAGATCAAAAGGCCAAGAAATATTTCCAAACTGATGAAAAAAGGGGCTACTATTGAAGATGCTCTTATCCGTAAGGGAATCCTCAAGACAAATAAGGAAAACACAAACACCAACTCGTCTGATGACAAGGCAAAAAATTTCTCCAAAAACAACAACGTGACCAATGATGGCATTGTGGATGCATGTACAATTATCATAACACAACCTCAATTGACTTTGAAAGGTGAAGACCCTACAAATTCACAAACTCTAAATCAAACGCCACCTCCACAACAGGAAACTAAGACTTCCCTACAGGATGGACCTCGAAGGCATCCTAGAACCAAAGATAGAAAATTCACATCCTTGGGGATACATCTTGAGACTGCACTTCAACAATTACTCAGTAATAACTTCCTAGAGCTACCGCCGATCAAAGACGAGCCACTAACTAAAGCTTCTTGGTGGGATGACAAAAAAATTTATGATTACCACCGCACCAAAGGACATAAGACCTCATCATATTTATAGCTAAAACATGAATTACAAAACCTTATTGATGATGTTGTGATCATAGTAGATCCATCATTGCTAGCATCCAACTCTAATCACACTATTTTTAAAGATCCTTTGGGTAATCATGAAAAAGAGAAGGCCTCTAGTTCAAACTCAAATTCACAAGCTAATGTGAATTACACATGCACTGGATATGGCTACACTATCTATTTCTTCAATGAGTCTAACTCCCACATATCCACATTTACCTTAAAGGTTGAGGACCCTCATTGTGTTGTCACTACATGCCATACCAAGATCACCCTACCTAGAGGTCCATTTAGACCTACTCCCTCCACTAGACCCACACCTCCTAGTAGAAATAATGCTCCTACTTCATCTAATTATAGCCTTATTGAATAGCTTGGCAAGACCCCTATGCAAATATCCATCTTGGATCTAGTTTGTGTGTCTCCCTAACATCAGAAGATCTTGGATCAAAACCTTAAAGAGTCAATAGTCTAAGATAACATTGATGTTGCCCAATTCTAGGCCATGGTTGGGAACCTATTTACCTCACAACATATCACCTTTTCCCCCTAGGATATTCCTAAGGATGGACCCAACCATAATCACCCCCTTTATCTTGAAGTCTTTATCCATTATGCCAAGGTTAGACGTGTCTTGATAAATGGAGGAGTAGGACTGAATAGCTGAACTCTTAAGGTTGTCAAGGGTTTGGTTTATTCTAAGGATGATGTGGATCCCTCTTGAAGAATCATAGTAAAAGCCTATGATGATGGTGAATGCTTCTCCAAGGGCATCATCATGGTTTCGAAATTGTAATGGTGGACACATTCATAAATGAGCTCTAGGGCTTGAACCAAAATCAAGAAACCAGTAGCTTCGACCACACCACATCCTCAAAGCTTCTTAATGATAGGATGGATGTATTCAGATTTTACCCTCTTTTAGAAATATGCGATATCATAGAAATGAAGGGAAGTGTCTGTGAAGTCTTGCAGTTGAGACTTGTTCCCAGTCAAACCATCAAAACTCATGAACTTAGTGGTCATAGCTTATAGACAGGATTTTGAATTGAAGGAGAATAAGATAATAGACTTCTATAATTACTACCTTTCAAAAACTATGCACTTTGATAAAAATGAGGAATTAAGGAAACAAAGTAGGTTATTCAATTGTCTGAGAATTTTTGTATAAGGGACTTGATTCATCTGTTAAACCTCATAACTCACACCACACAAGTGAAAATTTAAGGAAATTCCCATTAAAAATGAATGCAAAGGTTCAATGGACATTTAAAGGTTTTTTCACTGTTCAATTAGTTGTAACAATTACTTTATATTAACCTATTTTTAACTTTTCCATTTTCCTCTTAGTTTTGGAAAGTTTCCCCTACAGTACTTTGTTGATGAAAACATGTCAAGTAAGATCCTAGTTATATCTCCTTTCTACAATAGTTCATTCTAATCCAATATCATCCTAACATGTGCTAGATTCTACACAGGAACCAAATTTTACCTGTTGACCTAATTTCTTTGCATAGTTAGAAGGTTTCCTTCATGGGTTGGAATCCCACCAAAGAGAAGGCAATTTCCATTTTTCACCAACACTTCTTTATTGGTTTAATCTCTGATAACTACATTTTTTATTGCTAAAGATTTTTAGTTAACGTGCATGGATTCACTTAGATGTCACTCAACATCTTGTATTTTACTTTCATCTATTTTGTAGAAAATCATCTTCATGGGTTGGAAACTCACCAAAGAGAAGATGAACTAAGGTTTTTTGCCAAGGCTTAGTACTTAAGTAACAGTGAATCTAGATTATGTTTAGGAGTTTGATCCTAAATTCAAACATCAATTTGCCTTAGAATTTGTGCCCTTTGAATATTTTTAAGCTAGATACATTTTCAATTGAGCCCTTGTGCAAAGTCACATTTGTGGGTTGAAAACTCACCATGGAGAAGGCAATATGGGATTTTCTGTCAATGCTTATTTTATCAATCATTGATATAATGTGAAGTGGCTTCACTTGACCATTGATTCTTACTAAAACCATAGTGATAGATTTCCACATTGCTAGTATTTTTAAAGACATGTGAATTTTAGATAACCTTCAAGAGCATTGGAATGAAATAGTGAGTATGCTCCATTTGCAATGAGTGGAAATTGATCTCTATTGGATTGGGTACTATGCTTACCCAAAAATTTACAAGACAAAAACAACCATCCACCCAACTTTGTTGATAGAGAGGACATTTTGGGAAAATCTGACAAATGAATCTAGACCTAGACTCAAAACATTCATGAGAACATGACTAACTTCATCTAAACACACAAAACTCATTTTTGCCAATAAATTAGAAAACAAAAGTGGGGCAACATGCTTGATAGCACAGAGGAAGAGGAAGTAAAATTATAGTTCATTTTTATTATTTTGTAAGGAATAAAACAAAGACCAATTGGATAGTGATTTTGGTGGTCTTTCCCTTAAAGCTGTTAGAAAATAGGTCCATCTATCTTCTACAACTCCTAATAGGCTTGCAATCTTCTAATAGGGATTTAATGTCTCCTAGCAAGGACTGATATGTATTAAATATATTTCATTAAATCCTAACAAGGTCCATATTCTAACAAGTAATATTTATATTAGTACATCATTTTCTGGGTACCATCCCCAGCGGGGTTTTCCCCTTGATCAAGGTTTCCCTAGTTAACATATTTGGTGTTATTGTGTATGAGTATCTTGTTATGATTTTTGATTATATTGCACATATAGTTAAGGATTAATAAGGTTGAGAATTTTTATATTAGTTGGATAACTGATTCACCTTCCTTCTCTCAATTATATTGGTGGACTTTACTTTCTGACAATCGGTATGAGAGCATCAGGTCCTTGAAGAGAAAGGTTAACATCTTTGGGAGATCAACAGTGAGTCACTTTAGAAAAGAAAGTCCTAAGTTTGGTGGAGTTAACTATGATAGATGGAAGGAAAAGATGATGACTCATTTTCTATGTATGGGTCTAGGATATTGGATTTTGACAAAGAATGACAAAGTAATTATATAAGAAGGCAAGCTTGAGGAATGTAGTGAAGTAGAAAGAGATCTATTTATGTGTAATATGTGAACCAGAGTAGCACTACTATCAGCTCTTCTTGAAAATGAATACAGTCAAGTAAAATCACTAGAAACATCTTACAAAATTTAGAAGGCTTTAGAATCTACTTTTGAAGGAGATAAGCATGCAAAAAGAGTAAGATTATAGAAATGGATATGTTTATTAGAAGGTGCTAAAATGATGGAAGATGAATCTGTGAGAAGCTATATTGGTAGGAAATTTGAGATTGTTGCAAGTATTAAGTCTTGTAAAGGATCTAAAGAAGAAGATGTGATTATATGGAAGATTTTGAAAACTTTGACATCATTATTGAATCAAGTAGCACATATGATTGAACTTTTGGTCCCATGTACTGAGAAGTTCATCGGGGAGACTTTTCTTGGAAGATTGGAAGCAACATAATCAAGTTTGAGGCAATCTAGAGAATTGACTAGAGTGGAGAAAACTTTTAGTGTATTAAGTGTTTATCCTTATTTATCCAAAAGTGTAAGCACCCATGGAGACTATGCTAGCAACAACAGATCTAGATCTGAAGAAGATAGGAAGATTGAAAAAGGAATAGCCTTGTTTATGAAAAGTGAACCAAATGGTAAGAAAATTTTCAAATGTTGGACTTGTGATGAATTTGGTTATTATGCTTCTAATTGTCCTAAAAGAGAGAAAACGTATAAGAGAAATTTCAAGCCTAGAAGACCTAGAAATTGTTTGTATGCAAATGAAGATGATATATTTGAGGAAAGAGTTTAGAGTGGAAGTGATGATGAGTTAGGATTTGAGGATATAAAAGAAGATACTTCTAAAGTTATCAATTTCTCAAGTTGAAAATAAGTTTGATTAGATTATAGATAGTGGTTTTTCACATCATATGACTGGTGATACAAACAAGTTTGTTAAAATCAGAAATTATGATGGAGGAATTGTTGGAGTTGGTAACAATGCAACTTGTCACATCATAGGGATAGGATCTATTACTCTTGATGGAAAGACTAACATGATGAATTTTATTTTGTTGACGGTTTGAAGCATAACTTGTTGATTATTGGATAGTTGGTTTATAAAGGTTATCAGTTGCAGTTTACAGAGATGACTTGCACTATCAAAGATAAGGATGGTAAGCTAATTGGAATAGGTACAAGATTTTGAGGTAATGTATTTCAATTAAATCCTACTAAGATGACTTGTTTGGTTACAAAAGTGGATAACAAGGTGGTTTGGTATAGAAGGTTTTGTCATATAAACTTTGATAATATTATGAATACTAGTAGTACATTTGTAGTCAAATATTTACCTAAGATCATAAAGCCTACTAATGTTGTTTGTAAAGGAATGTATAATGGATAAAAAGAAGAAGGTTTCACTTCCTAGCAAGAATTTCACTACTATAGAGAAGTTGGAGATTGTTTATATGGACTTGAGTGGTCCTACTAGAACAAGAGGATTTTATGGAGAAAGGTATTTTATGATTTTTGTTGATGATTTTACTAGAATGATGTTGATGACATTTCTTTAAAAAAAATTGGAGGCATTTAAAAAGTTTAATATATTTAAGAATAGAGTTAAGAATGGATCTGGTGCAAAGATTAAATGTTTGAGATCAGATAGAGGTAGAGAGTTTACTTCTAGAGAGTTTAACAAGTTTTGTGAAGAAAATGGAATTAAGAGACAATTATCATCACCGAAAACTCCTAAGAAAAATGGGATGACATAAAGGAGGAACATATATGTATTAGAGGCAACAAGAGAAATTGTAATGCCCCGCCAAGGGATCCAAAAGAATTAACCTAAAGTTTTACTAAGTTTTCCAAACAATTTTTTTTTAATCATGAAAGATAAGCCATTCATATCAAACACCCAGTACTGGAAGCAATAACATACAATCAACTATAAGCATACATATCAAGTTACATTCCTTAAGGATCCCAAGACATTGAGTCACATTTAATCTAATTAATACTAAGTCTAGCAACTACCACATCCACATGAAAGAATAAATAGAAAGTCCAATGTCCATATTACACATTTGTTCTGAATGCCTCTTGGCAATTAAATGCAGGATGCTCAATCATCACAGGGTATGAAAGGCTTAAAAGAATATACATATAGTAAAGATACATCATCCTCATCAACCATGATACAAGTGCAATAAAGAAAATGAAACCATTAACATACATGATACATCCATCCATCAATAAAGATACATCAACCATTGTAAAAGATATCCATCCATCATAAAACACAACTAAGTGCACAGTTCCTCCCAACCGTCAATAGCATCATTAGACCATTGTGGGCCCTAGCCATCCCTTTGTGCATAACATCTCAAGCCATCGAAGAAATTATTGGTATTATAGTAAATAGGGATGTCACTCCTAAAACATACTACATCATATGCAGAAAGGAATCTAACATTCTACAACATAGAGAAATCTAACATGCAAGAATAAAGCATAAGATGATCCTACAAAGTAGATAACATCATATATCACATGCTAATCATCAATATAAAGAAACATGTCAGTAAATACATCCATCATAATGATCCAACAACTGAATGACAACAAATGAAAACAAAGATAGCGCTCGAGGAGATAGTCTCAAGTCTCAAATAGGATATCTATCACATAACACAAATACTCTTTTAAATCTAGGAATCCTAAAAGTCTTCTATCTCAAAGGTTCCAACACATAGACTGACATCTAGTTCCCAGAGGCACAACAAAGGTGTGTAGGAAACCTACTATGCAAGCCAAAAAGTGTCATCACATGGATCACGCTAGAGTTACCTTGGTAGTCTCTCAATAGACCTCGATCCCCTAGTGATCCCTGTATGGCCACTAGTATCCTCTCATACTGACGAGGCATACTACAGAATGCAAGGTCACAACCAAGCGTTCTCTCTACTCCTATCCTAGTATGTACTAGCACTCGAGGCATGGGCAAGAACATACAATTATCTTATTAGGTTCATTTTAATCCCCATTTAGTGTAAATGTTTTCACTTATTAAATAACTTACAATGAGTTACCCTAGCAGCCACTTAGGGCCCTAGCCCCCATTGCAAGCCACTTCCTGACACTACAAGTAGATAACCTACCCTAGGCTAGTGAATCATAAATCACGAAATCACCACAGTCCTATACAAGCGACTGGAAAAAAAATACCAAAAGATAATCTACAATAAGAACATCAAATCTCCATGAGCAACTAAAAAGCATCCATTAACAATCATGACCACAACAATTCTCTATTGGAAACTGAAGCTATCAATGATAATCACAATATCCATCAGTCGTCATCGAACAATCGTAAAGGCATCTCAAATCAAATGATACTGATCAAAGACTCCAAAATGGTCGAGTCAAAACATGTCACAACATGACATCATCAAGATCAAATGAAACACTTCAGTCCCATTAAGGTGACTGGAAAGTAACCCAAGTATAACTGATTGATGACTCAAAAATGGTTAAGTCAAGTATCTCAAATACTTACACCTCAGCTTCACACAAGAAGATTGGAAAGCAAAAACAATCAGTAAATACAAACATCTCATAGAGCATACCATCACATTACCATGGTTAGGTTTAGAAAGATCGAGATCAAATAACATCAACATGCCATCACGTTCGCATAACTCCCAAGCCTCTGGTAGACGTCCTAACTGGTCGACACTCTAGGACCACCCAAACCCCAAACATGGATAGCATAAAGAACAAGATACAAACACATATTTTAGTTTGCTTTTGTAATCACATGGTTAAGCCAAATATGAGGTTTTAGGTTTCATTTAGAGTGTATAAGACTCTTCATTTAATCTACAAATCAACCAATTTATTTTTTTCGAATTAAACATAGAATTATCCCTCCATTATTTTAAAACAATTCTCTAAAATAATCATAAGATAATTATTTACTTATTTTAATCATTGAACTAGTTCTCATTGACTTTTAGATAAAATCAGTCATATTATTTCACTAAAATTCAATGTTACTAATTGAATAAAATTTCCTTAATATTTAATTTCACCAGAAATAATTAAAGAATAAGTAACCATCTATTATTTAAATTATAAAAATATTGCTCTTTGATTTTCAAGAGATTCATCTTGACTCTATTAAACCAATATTACAATAATAACTTCCCTTAATTCTAAGAGCATCTCCCATTATTCAAATCATAAGAATAATACTTATCAACTTTCAAATAATTAGTTTACAATTTTCTTTAAAATACTACAAGGACAAACATTTATTTAAAATAACCCTCATTGATTTTAAGTAAAATCAATCTCATTAATAATTCAATTATTTAATTCCACTAAACACTTATTATTATCTCTTTTCTTTTAATTGTCTCTCATTTAAAAATCCATTTACTAAAATTGACTAATAATTAATTACACTTCTTTCTACTATTAACTAATCCTAATTAAATTAAATTTAATTAGATTAGTTAATAAATCATATAAAACTAATGCATAATAACAAGATTCTATTTTAATTCAAACCCAAACCCGAATCAATTTCCAAATCTTGATTCTACTAAGGAAGGGTTGCAATAATATTTTAATTCCTCGATCTAGATGAAACAACATGCATACCCAAATTTCCACAATATAGAACATTCATCATAAGAATTATCCAAGCAGTCATCTAGCAAACACGACGAAGACAAGAAGAGAGAAAGCATAAGAGTATGAAAAATAATCACAAGAGCCTACCTGGACACTGATGCTAATTTGCTATGCCTCAAAAAATTGTAGAGAAGCTCCTCCCTTCAAAACCTTCCCCTTTCCGAAAATTCCTTCCTTCTCCAACATTCACAATTTCTCCAAGAACCAAAACCAATCGAAAAAGTGACTAGAAGTGCTTGTAGAAGCATATGAGCATGTAGAAGCATATGAGCTTCTCGAATGCATGTAAGTTTGTCCATACACACTAGGAGAGCCTCTATATAAAGGCCTCTAAGATGCATCTAGAATGTGTCTAGAAAGAACTAGGAGATAAGCATGACAACTAAGCATGTAACTTCCACGACAAGAAGATAGACATGATGAGGTCTCTAGAATGTTGTAGACACCATGTGCTCAAATAATGTGCTAACTCCCAAGTGTAGACAACACGTGCATAATTAGAGTGCAAACTCTTGTGTTGTCAACATGACAACTCCCAAGGGCTCGCATACTCCTATGTGAATATGTATTAAAATAATACACATTAATTTATTTAATATTCACTTGAATATTTTTAAATTAACTTATTAATTCTAAATCTCATGCACTCACTTTATTAAATCCACTTGTTTTATCTTAATATATTTTAAATCACATGCACGCATCACGTGATCTAGAATCTTTTAATAATTTTAATAAATTTTCCACTTTTAAATTTATTTTTGAAACTTAATTGATAAAATATTTGTTAACTTAAATAATAATATTATTTAGCATTTATTTAAAAATGAACTTTAAATATACTAGTATTAAATTTAATAAATATTATCACATTCCAAATTTAAACTTATAAATTTTATCTTCAAATTTAATTATTTTATTTAATTAATTCCATAATTAATTAAATGAAATAAAATATTAAAATATCATATTAATTTTCCATTATTAAATCTTTTAATCAGACTTAATTAATAGAAAATTCACCAAGAAAGAGTTCGGCAACAATAGCAAAAATGTGAACTAGGGGCAAGCACTACAAAAATGATGTTTGATAATGATGTATCCAAAACATTTTAGAGGGAAGCACTTAATACAACAGTATACACAACAGAGTGCAAATCAGAAAAGGTACAAAAAAGAATCCTTCTGAATTATGGTTTGGTCATACACCCTCAATGAAGTATTTCAAAATATTTGAAAGTAAGTGTAACATAAAGAGAGATGATGGCATTGGTAAGTTTGATCTAAGAAGTGATGAAGGTATGTTCCTTGGTTATTCATTGAAAAGAAAAGCTTACATATGTTTTAATCATAGAACTAAGACAATTGTTTAATATGCAAATGTGAAAGTTGATTAAAAGCTTGGAGTGAAAGAAAGAATGATGGATTATAACTCTGATGAGGAAGAAGATAATCCTAGATCTATTTGAGAGAATATTGAAGTTTTCTTTGAGAGTAACAATAACTTATAGAATGATATATAAATTATTGAGCAAAGAGAAGAACAGAGAATTGAGCCAAGAGAAGAGATAAGATTTGAGATAGAAACTCCTACACCAAACATGAAGGAAAGAATCACCCCATAGAATATATTATTGGATGAAAAGAAAAAGGAGTAATGACAAGAAACAAAGTACACAAGAAATTATGCCTGATTTCTCAAGTTGAACCTAAGAGTGCAGATGAGGAATCTAAGGATGATCATTGGGTTCAAGAAATGAAGGAAGAACTAGATTAGATTGTGAAGAATGAGACATGGGAATTCATTCCTAGACCTAAAGACAAGAATATTATAGGAATGAAATGGGTATTCAAAAACAAGATGAATGAACAAGGTGAAGTTGTGAGAAAAAAAAGTTAGATTGGTATGCAAAGGATATTCAAAAAAAGAAGATGTATATTATGAAGAAACATATGCCCCAGTAGCTAGAATGGAAGCAGCAAGAATTTTCTTAGATAATGTAGAAAGTGAGATGTTTAAAGTGTATCAGATGGATTTCAAGTTAGCCTTTCTAAATGGAGAACTTGAAGAAGAGGTTTACATTAAGAAGCTTGAAGGATTTCCTTTAACAGAAGAAAAAAACATGACATATAAATTAAAGAAAGAGATGTATGGTCTAAACAAAACACTTAGAATTTGGTATGCAAGGTTGGATAAGTATTTGAAAAATCTTGGATTTGCTAAAGGTAAGTCCAATAGTAATTTGTATTTGAAAGAAATTGAGAATGGTTTTTTTATCACTATGATATTTATTGATGATGTAATCTTTGGAGGTAATGATGAAGGAAGTGATAAGTTTGCTGAAGAGATGAAGAATGAATTTGAGATGAGTATGATTGGTGAGATGAAGTTCTTCTTTGGTTTATAGATTTTGCAAAATATTGATGGTATTTTCATATCACAAGCTAAGTATTTGAAAGACTTGTTGAAAATATTTGTCTTAGAAAGTTGTAAGCCTATTAGTACACCTATGGTAACTAGCCACAAGTTGTCTAGCAAAGATGAGACACGTACAGTTGAGAAAAGGAAGTACATATCAATGATTGGAGGTTTGCAATATTTGTCTCACACTAGACCATAATAGAAAATGTAGTTGGGATAGTAGAAAGATTTCAAGATGATCCCAAGGAATCTCATTATGCAACAATAAAATAAATATTTAGATATTTGAAGGGTACATATAATTATGGATTATGATATGATAGATCATGTGATTTCACTTTGTGTTCTTATACTGATGTAGATTGGGCAGTCAATATGAATGACAAAAAGAACACTAGTGGTGGAGAATTTTTCCTTGGAGGAAGATTGGTTTCTTGGTTGAGCAAGAAATAAGATTATATCTCATAGAGTATAGAAAAAGAAGAGTATGTGGCAACATTAAATAATTGTAATTAGATCATGTGGATGAAGTAGATGGTGAAGGTTATTAGAATACAATTTTTAGAACCTGTTATCATATATTATGATAATACAAGTACAGTGAGTATATCTAAGAGTCTTATATTGCATTCTATGAGTAAGCATATATCTATAAAGTATCATGTTTCAAGAGAAAAAGTAGTAGATAAAGAAATCAAATTGGAATATGTAAGTACAAAAGATCAAATTGTAGATATCTTTACAAGGCCTTTTCCTAAAGATGCATTTGAATACTTGTGAGGTATGCTTAGGTTATGGCCCTACCTACTTCTGAGCCAATGATGTAGAGATTGCATCAATCTAGTGGTATAGAGCACTATTGTTTGACTGGAGTAAATACTAATGCTTCCTATATGGGGGAGTGTCTAAGATGAGCAGAGTCATCCAAGACTCTTGGTAGTTGGTCTAGAATAAGGTCCTTAAACACTAAAGTTGGTTGAAGACTTGGAGTAGACAATGGGGGAGAAAATGCATGAAAATCATCTCCTTAAGACTATGGGAAAGAGTGCATAGAGTAGTACCATGTATGGGGAGAGGATCCTCAATAGAGGAGAGATTGAGATCTCCTACGTATGACTAAGATAAAGTATTATTGATGTTAATGGGGAGATACATTGAATGGTGGAGAAGTTGAGATTTGTTTATGAAAAAATGATGCCAATCCTAAAGAAAGAGATGTAGATAGAGCAGTGTTGAAGTGAGATTCAAATTTGATTGATGAACAAGATTTGAAAAGAAGAGAATAACAACAGTAGCAGAGTATTGTTTTGGTATTCTTAGAACTTAGATATTTTTCATTTATTCTGCCATTAATGCCAAATGGGGATATTGTTAGCATGAATTTTTGATGGTATTCCTTTAGTGGATTATCCTAAGCATTTACAAAGCATGTGGAAGGTTGTTAGCATGTTTTACATGTTGCATTCATGACTATATTTGTCATTGATGTCAACATAGCAGTATTTTTATGAAGAGTGGCATAGTAACGGACAAAGAATTGATGATCAAGTCAAGTGTGATTAAGGAGGTGTTCTACACTATGTCTTAATGATGAGTTAAAGTATGCATGAAGTAAGTTGAAGAAATGCAAAATATATGCTTGATTTAATGAGAGCGATATAAAAATAGAGTATCTAAGAAGTAGTTTCTAGTGAATGGATTATATATTCTAATAGAGATAGAATCGTGATATGAAAAGTTATACAATGATAGAAGACAATCTGATGATGATGTTAGCAAGTGCACAAGGTCTAGAGTCACACATGTGAGAAATTGTAAAGACTGAGAGCTAACAATGTTGTGTAATTATAAATTAATTAATTATATTAATGAGGTCCTATTATAATTAATTGGAAAAATCCTCAAGGCCAACTCAAGGAATTTTTTTGAGGATTTTGTATCAAGGAAGGTTATTTTCCTTTTGGTCAAGTATAAATTTTTCTAAGACATGTGTGAAGTGTTTGGTATATGTGTGTAAGCAATCAAAGGGATTGTTGGATGCGAAGTTGGTGATTTCATATCAAGACCAAAAGAAGAAGAAGAAGAGAAGTCTGGTTGATAGGATAGAGTAAGAGGAAGTACAAGTACAATTCATTTCTATTTTTCTATAAGGAATAATATGGACTACAATTGGAGAATGAGTTCGGTGGTCTTTTCCTTGAAGTTGTTTGGACAGTGAGTCCATTTGCCTTCTACAACTCCTAATAGGGATTCAATGTCTCCTAAAAAGGACTGATATGTACTAAATGTATTTCACTGACCCCTAATAAGTTCCATCCTTTAACAAGGACTATTTATATTAGTACATTATTTTGTTGGTACCATCCCCACTGGGGTTTTCCCTCTAATCAAGGGTTTCCCTAGTTAACATATCTGGTGTTATTGTGTATGAGTATCTTGTTATGGTTGTTGATTATATTGCACATATTGTTAAGGATTAATAAGGTTGATAATTTTTATATTATTTGCATAACTGATTTACCCCCCTCCTCTCAGTTATATTGGTGGACTTTGCTTTCTAACAACCCTCTCCTCCTTTTGTGTTAGGAGCGAGACCTCTTCTAATGCAAAAACTATTTTTAAAGATAATAAAATAAAATCATTTATATAAAAATTGACTCTCTAAATGGTGCTAATTAGGTCTCCAACCTTGTTTATATAAATTAATGGGTGCATGATCCTTTACACGACTTAAAACAACAAAAGAAAACAAATGTAAGAAGATAGAAGGCATGACATGGTTTGGCCTTCTCTGGCTATTTTAGGGAGTTGAAATACTATAAAAATGTGTTTTTGGTGCATGGAATACTCAAAAATAGCAACTACAAGTTAACTGTTAGTGTACCTCTTAATTTGGTGCACCTTGTAAAAAGTGCACCTCCTAAAAATCACACCTTGTGAAAGTGCACCTCTGGGTGACAAGACCAAAATTGTTAGAATTTTTCCAAGTGTTGAAATTAAATTTCCAACATCTAAGTTTTCTTCCCTTTGGACCAAAATAATGTCTAGATGTGCTATTTTGAACTTTTGGATCATGATCATGATTTCTTGAGTTTTTGAAAAATCCAAGGTCTCATACTCATTATGCACCACTTGGCAATAATTACTAATCTCTAACCTAGTATCTACAAAATCTTCCATCTTGAAATCTAAATTCAATAATGCTTCTTTTGTTTTGAAGATTTATCTAATATCATCTTTAGAGGAAGCTGCCTCAAATAGTGCTCTAAACTATGGTACTACTATTTCTACTTAAGAAATATGAGCTCTTGACTCATCCCAAAAATCTCTAGGCTGACAAAATTGTAGTACTTATCCGCTTCCAAAAATTGCCTCTGAGATTTATTCTTTATTTCTTGCATATCCTCATATAACCCTACCATAAATTTGTTGTCATCTTATACCTTCTCTATCCAATCATCTATTCTATCTAATTTATCTTTTGTATATACCTCCATTAATGATGGTCTTCAATGCTTCTAAATCGTTAGCCCATGTATGTATTTCATACATCAACCCAAAATCTTGGTTTATCACTATGACCAATTTGTCCATATTATTTTGGATGTTTTCTAGAAGGTTCAAATTACCCTCAATTATTTGTACCCCTCTATCTTTAAAATTGTGACACCACCTTTTGCAAGCATCCAAAAATGAATCACTTTCTTCTACAACTTGACATCACTCTTTCTTCTCTAAAGCATCCCCTAGAGAAACCTCTAGATGGTCAAGGTCAATCAGGCCTACTATTTAATTTACATATCCCCTTACTATCTCATTCTACTTTCTTAGTACCAAAATATCTAACTCACCCTAATCCAAGTGTGTAAACACTTTCTTGAGGCTGGTGGTGATTAAAACCTTTAATCTATGAACTATGGGCCTTCCCAACATTATCTCCTTCATTGAATAGTATTTTGGAGACACTTCCTTAGTATCAATGTGGGGAGGCAAAATGAAAATATGTGCTAGCAAATCTTCATTCTAATTCTTCATAATAAAAACCAATGTCTTAGCATCACTTTTGATAGGTTCTAGTACTTTGACTACCTTTATCAACTCTGTCATATCTTGGACTCTTCTATGAACTCCATATATCTCCTTTGTCAAGTTAAAGCTTTCCTTTTCAACTGGGTTAGAGTAGTTCCCATGGGGGACATGTATTCAGAAGATGATGTAAGTTTTGTAGCTGGCCCTTTCCCTTTATCACCTCATTATGGAGTCTTCTCTTATTGTGGGAGGACTACTGATTGAGCTTATGTTTTTTCCTATGTTGAGGAACTAGTCTCTACTCAAGGAGGAACCATTTCTCCTTCTTCAACAATTTGTCCTTCTTTTGATACTTCATCTGTGTAACTGGACATACCAATCTCCCTCCATGATCTCACTTTTCAGCTCTGTTAGTGGAGGAGGTATATCAATTGTGTCCTATTCTTGCTAAAAGGAGTTATATATGGAAGGTCTTTTGATGGTGGGGGAGGTATACCAAGTGGCCCTTAAGGTAAGGGAGGAAACTATTCCCAATCCTCTCCTAGTGACTCATTCTAAGGGGTATCCCATATATTTTTCCCTGCCTTTTTTATTCCCACTAGCATGAAGTCAATATCTAAAATGTCAAAGACATCAGCCCCTTCTCCTCTCATCTCTTCAATCCATCTTTCATGTTCTAGATCTAAGGCTTCTATCTGAATTGGTTGTTCTAGGATAGAAGGTAGTGTCTAGGTTAAAATTTTTCTCCTTTCATCTTACACAACTCTTCCTGATTGAGTTCTCCTATTGAGTGAGATATACTCAACTTCCTCCCCTTCTTCCTCTTTTTGAGCCTCAAGTATGGTCTCTAAAACTTGAGGGAACAAATTACTCTTCTTCTTCAACTTTCTCTTTTTCTCTCCAACCACCATTGCATTAGGTGTGAGCTCTCTGTGGTACTAAAAGGTGGCTTCCACATGGATTATTGAGGCTTCTTCTACTATAGCCTCTTTTTTCTTGCATCTTCTTGTCGAGATTCTTCTCATTGGGTTCTTTCTTGAGTAACTCTTTTCCTCTTTTTACTCTTTACCCTCTCGATCTAGAAGTATCTACTTCCCATTCATGATGATACACTATCTTAGGACTTATTAATGACTTCACGGGTAATGTAGGAACTATAACTTTCACTCCTTTACCCTTCTTTGGTCAGGTAGTGGCTTGCAAAGTCAGAGCTTGGGGAACTAGATCCAAGTGAAAAGGTTTCCTAACTCATTCCCTAGTTAATTGTATAACATGTCAAGCCCTATTATGGATATCATCATTATCCTCTTGACTGAATTATGGGTTCATAATGAGTCGCTCATAGATCTTTTCCCTATTGTATAATGGGTTCATCACATCATGAGTATCCTTATTCCACACCTTTAAGGGTACCTCCAAATTAAGTAACTTTTTTGCCAGCTATAGACTCATCCTATAGTAATCCTTAATCTAGACATTTTAGTCATCTACATAGTTCATCTAATGATCTTCAATTACCATATCTGGTATGAACTTTTTCCCTAGAAGATTTTGTACCATCCCAATATTATCAAACTATGAGTAAGGTGCTAGATAATATTCTAAGGGATAACGATCTCATTTAGAATTAAAAGTGAATATGTCTTGGTTTTTATTGACCTCAAAGGCTCCAATTGTGATTGACTAGACCCATGTCTTCTTATGCTATTTCTACACCCTATCAAAAGCTAAGGACAATTGCCTTACTATCTCCAATAATAAAAATCTATCTAATGGATAACGAGGGAGATTTTTAGGGCACAAAAGGGTACCAACTACTTGAATATAAGTGAATTTGGTGAACTAAATTAAATAAGCTCTTATTTGTGATATTCGAGATGTTTCTTGTATTGATATTCTTTTAGCATAGTCTCCTTCAATAAACTAAATAATAACAAAGATAAATCCATCATTAACCACTTTGTATTCAGGGCTTTTAAAAGGAAGCTTCTTTTTCACAATTTGAGGGTAGGCTATGTATGGCCATGCATTTTCATCTTGCATACTCCCTCTCTTAGCCAAACTAGGATAATATGTTGGTCCCTTAGCTAGAAGGTATACAACATAGGAGGTCATGTAGAATCATGGGTCATTATTCACCAAGATGAGCTTCTCATCCAAGTTATTACTAAGGATCGTAGCCCAATCAATTAGCATCCTACACATTCTCATGGTTTCTATTAAACTTATCATCTAGGTCTCTAAGTGACTTGCTTCTAGGAGACCCATGGCTCTACTCAAAAGGACTATAGAGTAGCCACTATTGTCGATCATGTAGTTTTGGGTCATGTTGACCTTCCCACTTCTTTAGTTCAATGGTGACCTAGTTATGAGGTAGTTCCCTTGTACCTACTCCCTTTCTTTTGACTCATTATCCTTATACCATCGATTTTCCATGTCATAAGTAATCTACAAATATTGATCCACCCTCAGTAGATGGAATACCTTCTCAATACTGCATGTTCTTATGTCTAGAACACTTTCTCTTGTTACACTTTTGACCACCTTCTCTACTAGTACATAGTGGTGTGCTACATAGTGACCACCTTCATTCACTATCCTACTCCTGATTGATGTTGGCACTATTGTTGATCATTCCTCATGCTTGTTGCATAGTAGTATAAATGTGTTTCAATTAATGTGCCCTAACTTTGTATCTCTGATCTCTAAGCATTTATCCTTTAATGTGAGCTTCTTTAGTGCTCCTTGATATTTGAAAGCTACCGATTTGGGTGCAATTTTTGTGGCCACAGAAGATGAAGATGATACCAATTTATCTCTACAAAATACAAATGTTAGTATATCATTAATGAGAAACCAAAAGATGCTCTTACTGCATGACTAGACTAGAAAAAATGGACCACACTGTCAAAAAAAACTATAGTGCCTAAAATGCTCACATGTGCACCTTGCACATGTTTCATACCTGTGCATGTACCCATGATGCATAGTGCACATGCTAGCTCCTTGTCTTATTTGAAAGTGAATTTTTTAGTGCATTGTGCATATGCACATCATGTTTAATTTGTGTTAGGATAAAACCATGAACAAAAATAATAAATACATGCAAATATAAACAATAATAGAAAATAATAGATCAAATAGAAGAGAACACAAGACACCAAAATTTGATGTGGTTCACCCAATCCTTAGGCTACGTCCACCAAAAAAAAGGTCCAATATTATTATGATCCAGTGATTACAACCTAATTACAATCTATAATCCCTTACAGCTCAATACCACTGCAAGAAGCAATTTTCTCATCACACCTTGTGAAAAACCCCTAACCCTAAGCCCTTTTATACAAGTAGTTTTACCACTTTAGGGTTATAACAAATAATTACATGTTAGCCCAAAATCTTGATAAAATAGGGCATGTACAGTACTTCCTTGATCACTCACTACAAATTAATAGTTTGATGCATGTACGGGCTTGTTTCAAAAAATTATTGTTGTTTTGGACACAATGTGCACCGTATAGGAGTGGGCACATGCATGAGTGTGCTTGTGTGAATCAAGGATTTACCTTTAGAAGGCTTGAAGATAAAAGACGGGAATGTGCAAATGATGTAGGTTTGCACATGTGTGAGGGTGAAAAGTTGTGGACTTTGATGGTGTCTTGGGTATGAAGTGCATACAAGAGGGGGCTTCTTTCTTTTATAGGTGTGAGGATCTAACAGGTGTGCATACCACACCTTCAAAGGTGCACACCTTCACACTTTTGACTCCCTTAGGAAAAAAATTCCTTCCTAACTAATTGGTCTTTTTTAAGGATCAATCGACCAGACATTCCTAGATTGACCTAGTCTTAGAGGGAGACCTTATTCACCGAGGCACCCAACGAGGTGGCTTTTTCTAGGGAATGGGATCCCTTACCCAAAAATAAAAAAGGGGGTATCCATTTTGGACTCAAAATGGGGTGTGTGTGTTGTAAATCCACAACATATCCCAAGGATATGTATTATGAGAACATGATATTATAGAAAAACTTGCTAATGGTATTAACTAGGGAATGCTTAAAAGATGGTATATTTATTCACAAAAAAAAAAAAGTTATTTCATGGAACCAAGGGTACTATAAATAAATTTGATTAAAATGGAAAGAGAGGAATTACAAGTGAATAATTATTGCATTCACCTTAATGATGTGAAAATTATTTCGCATATATCCTAAGTGTAAGGAAAATTTTCTTTTGTAGTGTTTGGATATAATACATTATTGCAAAGGGAGATTCTATCCAAGGAGAATAAGTTGTGAGAATTTCACAGAGTTAAATTATAAAGGAAATACTTTTATCTCTTGAGATAAAATTGTGGAAATACTTTGACTACA
Organism: Cupressus sempervirens; assembly: GCA_028749045.1. Lineage (NCBI taxonomy): Eukaryota > Viridiplantae > Streptophyta > Pinopsida > Cupressales > Cupressaceae > Cupressus > Cupressus sempervirens. Next base: position 452,192,239 of record CM053783.1, read on the forward strand.
TAAATATTTTTAAGAAGGTATGACCTAACAAAGTAATTTTAAATCATAGATTATATAGTGATAATATCCTTTATAAATATTAATGAGAAAGATATTTGGGGTAAAATAATATTTGAATTCTATAAATTTATAAGAGGATCAAAGTAAAAATGGTGATGGAATATTTGATGGAATGTACCAATATTTCGTATGTGTAAATATCTACCAAAATATGTTAAATAAAAATAAATCAAGGATGATTATTTCCCAAGAGAACCCTAGTTGGAAATAAGAGATGCATTTTTAAAAAATGTTAGGTAAAGTTTTATTTTTCTAAATTGATAAATCTATATGATTAATTTATTTTGGAATGTGCAAGTTCTATTTATTGAGTAGCTAGATAAAAAGGATTGGAACATTAGAGAAATGAACCAAACAAAGACTTTACAAATTGGAAGATTAAAGGGTACATCATCAAAATAGTTAGTTATTTGATGTTTAGGGTTTTTTCACTTTTAATTTGTCATAAACCAAAAGTTAGGGTGGTTATTTCATGACTAGAGATATGAGAGATCCTATTTTGTCTTTTCTTAGGAGTGTTAATTAAGTACGAAGAACTTTTATTCCCAACAAAAGATAGTAGAAGGCGTGGACAAGGTTAAGACAAGTGTCTCAACCTAGAGGAAGTAGAATCTTGATGGAAGTCAATATAAACATCTAGAAGAGTAGACACCAAATTGGACTCAACCTTATCTTAGGAAGAGTTAGAATTCAAGTAGGAATCAACCATATCAAATGTAGAGTTGGAGTAAAAATATGAATCAATAATATATTCCTAAATATTATATCAAAATAAATAATATCCTCCCAATAAATAAGTTCATCTAAGTAAACTTATGTCAAGAGTGAAATTGAAAGGAACCATTTACTCTAACACACCCCCTTAAGTGCAACTTAGGGAGTAAATAATAAAATACATAGCTTATGGTCCCCAAAAACAAAGATATTTTAGGTACCCATAAAAAACTAAAAATGTAACCTCTCATTGCTAGAGAAAAGGATAAAACCTAGTGGGAGAAAACTCCTCTCCAAAAGAGAGTAAATAAGAAGCCAAAATGCTTTAATAGAATGAAACACTTGCGGTAACCCAAGAAAAGCACATAAATGAATGAACTTTCTCTTAGTGAAGGGTTTGATGAATATTTATGTAGTTTGATTAGATATATAATAGTATCAAGGGTCAAGGACCTACTCATGAATTAACTCTTGAATGTAGCCATGTGAATCTTAATGTGTTAGGTCCATCGGTGAACCAAAAAGTGATAAAACTGAATAACACACTAATTATCACAAAATATGATGGTTGGATTTCAAAAATGTATGAAAAACTTAGTGAGGATTTGTTGAATCTAAATAGACTCAATAGATTCATAATTTCCCTTAAATACACAACCTTAATGGATGATAGAGAACATCAGATTGTATCTTTCTCGATAATGAAAACATATGTAGATCAAGAGAGAATAAATACCCTGAAGTGGATTTGTGATCTTTATAAATGCCTACTCAATTTGAATCTATATATCCCACAAAGTCAAATTTCCAAACCCAATGCATAATGAATCCCATAAATATTAGTATCCTAGAAATAATGAAGAATCTACTTAGCCTCTTTCCAATGTAGCTCAAGTGGCTCATGAAAAAATAGATACTAGGACCAAGAGATATAAAATATCAAGCCTTGTATAGGTCAAATATATGAGGCATCCAACTAATTAATAATACAAGGTAGCATTAATAAAGGGTGAAGAACAAGAAGCCTAAAGTTGTATTCTTGACAGAAACAAAGTCAGTGCAAACTTATACTCGGCCATGCAAAATTAAGAGAAAATATCAAGAGTTTACTTAGGCTATTCAATGAATATACCATATGTTGGACACAAGTGGTGCTGATGAGTATAAGTAAAGATGATGAAGATGAAGGTTAGAATCGAGCTACAAATTATATGTAAAAGAGCTAGATCAATTGTTATATTGGCACAGTATCAAGCTATTTAGCATATTACTAATTCATGTAAGTTGCAATCATTTGAAAAATGTGATTTTGGATAAAGAAGTTGAAGACAAAGTATGAAGATAAGTTGAAGAAGTGATCTTATGTTTGTCAACCTAATTAGGAAATTGATGAATTATTCTATGATAGTATAATGTTGGTTTGATTATTTAACATGATTTCATGAAGTGTTGAGAGGATGAAAAAGAAAATTAGATTGATCGGTAAGAGAAGAAATGATGTTAGCAAGTGAAAAGACAAGGTACCTAAGCTAGAGGTAGTGGTCATTAAATGATTAGAATGAAAGGTGAAATAAGTGAAGACAATATTGACTAAGTACTTATTAACCAAGCATATCTAGTGCTATTCAAGTTCAATATTGATCGAGTATGAAGAAGGTCGGTGAAAGATGAACATTGTTCGGCAGATGAAGAATAGTTTGTGAAAGATTGACTAAGGTATGACATAAAGTGAAGATCAAGACTATTCTAGAAGATTATAAGATAAAGCCAATAGTTTTAAGAATATTAATAATAGGAATAATTCAAGAAAGATTTGATGATAAATATTTAGAACTATTTTGAGATCTAAGAAAAGGTGCAACTTTCAAGGGGAAGATATAGTTGGAAAGATCCAAAATCTGGTGTAGATTCAATGAACCTGAAATCATGTGGAGAAGAGTATTTCATGGGAACCCTAATTCATGAGATGAAGTACCAAATAATTGTCTATTTAAAGAATAGGCAAGGAATCAAATGTTGTTGGTCCAATGAAGAGAAAAGTTCATGCAAAAATATTGAAGGAGATCCTACTCAGAAGACTAAACAACAAAGTTGAGAACAAGTGAAGTGTTGATGTGATGATTAGTCAGTGATTAGAGATATTGAGTAGAATGGATATCTAAACAAAAAAAGTGAGTTTCATTTTTATTAGATCATATGACTATTACTCTCTAACAATTGTCAACCTTTTTATTTGTAAACCCTTATTGTAAGATGACATTCCATTGAATGTTTGTAAGTACTTTAGAAAGACCACTCATTGAAGGGTGATAATGTCTAGATGTTCTTTGGTAAAAATCCCCTAACAAGGTCATACCTAGTATTGTTTTTGTAACCTTTAATGGGGTTGGCTCTTAACTGAGCTCACTTTAGAAGAGTAAAAATATTTTGAGTGACTAGTCCTAGGTAGTTCTTACCCTAATTAGGTTTCCACATTAAAAATCATGATGCCAACATGTGTATGGATGTTATACATCTTAAAATTGTTACCATTTCTTTAAGTCGGTTAATATTGTTGATATTCAACACTACAAGTGAAATTTATTTGAAGCACATGAAAGATTAATTTTTCTCTAATTATTGAGTTAGTTATATAATAAATTAAAGTTGGTAAAAGTGTGGAAAATTGTTTGAAAGGGTCTGAGGATAATAATTCACCCCCCCTAGTTATCTAACAATTTGTATTAGAGTATAATGCTTAGAGGAATAAGTTTGAAAGACTTAAGCTAAAGATTTGAAGATGTATAAGAGAGAGCTATTGAAGTTGAACAAGTAGAACTTTCTATCATGGAAAAGTAGAATGAGGTTGTACTTATCTAGTATTGGAGACTTTGCATTATATTACTTGGACAACTAGTACATATCACCACCCCAAGGTCCTTGTTAATCCCTAAGTCATGTTGTCTATTAGTGTCAGAGACTTAGTCATTCACAAGGTGAGACTATTTGGTCATTAGTGCAACCAAGTCATCTTATATAGGTTGAGCATAGGAATGAAGGCTTGTAAATATTCTAAGTCAAGTGTTAAACAATAGGTACTACTAAGCATGCCAAGGGACAACATGAAGAAATAGTTTATGCCGAGTGCCAATATGTTATAAGTGTCAAGCAACACAATTTACATTTTTATCTGGAATGACACTAAAATCTATGTTAACCATTTTTGTTAAGATAGAAGCATGTTTTAAAGATCAGAGAGTTAATCAAGGAGGTGATTACACATTTTATTGAGGATCATTAATCCCTAGGCAAGGAATTCCACCAATCATAAAATTGGAAGGTCTAAGAAGCAAAAGGATTGATTCTAGATCATTGATTTTGATCTAGAAGGTTCACCTGATTATCTGTTTTCCATAGAGGTTAAGAAGGTTATTGTGTGCATCTAAAGTGTGAATGATTGGATATAGGAAAGGTTGAAGGTGGATAAGATAGAGTGTAGATATTGAGAAAAGTAGTGAAGTGTAGATATAGAGATATATATCATATTAGAGAGGTGATCAGTGAATAAATAGAGGAGATTTGTTATCTGCATGCTAGTGCAAATCAAAGGATAAAGTATGTTAGAATGATTTAGAATAAATAAGAAGGGGGGAGGGTGAATTAGTCATCCTTAGGTCTAGATGTACCAATTAAATTTTTGAACTCTTCAAACAACTTAGATCTAATAACTAAGTAGCTTGGTCTCTATAACAAATTATTGATAACCCAAAATTTTTATAAAATATTGATGAATCCATCATAGTGAAGTGCAGAGATAGAGATATATATCATATTAGAGAGGTGATCAATGAATAAATAGAGGAGATTTGTTATCTGCATGGTAGTACAAATCAAAGGATCAAGTATGATAGAATGACTTAGAATAAATGAGGGCTGGGGGGGGGAGGTGAATTAGTTATCCTCAGGTCCAGATGTACCAATTAAACTTTTGAACTCTTCAAACAACTTAGATCTAATAATTAAGTAGCTTGGTCTCTATAAAAAATTATCCAACATACAAAAACTTTAATTTTATTCGCTATTTTTTTCCAACATGGAAGAATTTCATAAAATTGAGGCAATGAATTCATTTTTTTTGGGTGAAATACATAATTTAGGAAGCAATATTTTCCTCTTGAATGGAAATAATATATAAATTATGAGGCCATGTTTTCCCTTTTGATGGAAGAAATATTTTATGTGCGAGGTAATTTTTCCCTTTAGCTGGAAAGGGTACATAATTAATGAGGCAATTTGAATGGTTTTAATGCAAAAAAAAGTAACACATTGGCAAATTTTGTACAAATTATTTTCAAAACATGTGAAACATGACAATTAATTTCCTTTTGGCATTAAATGCATGCTTTATAGAACCAATTTTATGGTGAAAATGAGAATGTGTACTCAAAGCACAAGGTTTTGTCTAGTTGATTAACAAGTGCAATTGGGAAAGTCGATGAGCATGGGACTTCCTATTCAACAACATCCAGTAGAATAGGCACCAAACCATCTAGTGCACCCAAGGAAGGTTGGATCTAAAGAAGATTAGTATAATATTATTAGTAGCATGATGAAAACTCCATGGGATTCTCAAATAAATTATCCAATGTATATCAATGATCAACATGAACTGGAGTAGGAGGCATAAAGGGAGGAGTTGGACTAGGTCATTCATGATTTGCAATGATAGAAGAGATTCAATCCACATGCTACAAACATAGAAAACATTGACAATTTATTAGCAATGTTTCGAGCTATGTAGTGGGCACTTCATTATTTTTCTTATTTTCCAAATCATTTCATTTTTATTTTTTAGGAAAATTATGCAAATTAGTTATTAGTTACCAAAGATTCTGAAGCTTGTACGCACCCCTTCATTTTCTATAAGAAGGGGTACCAAGACTATTTGGGAGGTATTTAAAGGATATACAACATATAATAGGTATACTTCTAAGTTATTTTACTCTATTGAATGTTCATAGAACAAAATTTTGTATAGGCTCTTATAAGGTTATGCAATTATTTTAATTTTCTGGCTTGATTATAATCATATTTTTCAAATTCATATAAATCAAGACTATTTTATGCCTAACTAGATGGTTTCTCATAAACGTAGTTTTTGAATACCAGACTTTATCTTGAAAGGCCCTCCCTATTTGGAAAAAGCACATATAAAAACATGTTATGTAATAATTGTCAAATGGAAATTATTAATAAATACAACACGATGGAATTGTACTAGACAATGGTGTATCATTTGATGATTATATATCAATGGTGGAAATTTTATTTTAGGTTGAATGCCTAGAATGAAATGTCAATCTAATTTTAATTTCTATAATGGTGAAAAGTATCCACTGTCCTCGCTACCCCTTCCAAGTGGCACTTGCAGTGTGGGTTGACAATAATTATGTCACATCATTGTCAATTACATTCCCTTTACCATCCACTTCACATGCTTCACTTTTTCTTTGGTATTAAAGAAAAATTATAAACTATAATCCTGCATATGTGGGAAAGATTTCCAAAGATTTTCTACTAATAGAATTTAACTTTAAGGACTAAGAGATACGTAAGGTTAAATGAATGCCATGGTAGTTGACCTTATTAATTGACTAGTAGGATATTTTATTTGTCATTTATCAATTTGTTTTTTGAATTCACTATGGTAGTGTTTGGTAGTGATAATTTTTGTCTAGTTTAGGAGAAATATGTCTACTTTTGGTGAATTCCCCCTACCTCTTGTGTTAGTGGTGAAAATTGTTCAGTTTAGGACACTCCAATAAGATTGAGGTGCGAATTGGAAGAACTGCAAAGGGTATTTCTAGGCCCTTTTCTTGATGAAAACCTAATGCAATTTGCATGATGTTGGTCCTTTGATCTTTGAGGTTGTGAAAATGGTGCTCGACTATGAGTTTTTGGAGAATGGAAATAGGTACCGTGTCAATATGGATATTACTTCCCGACTTCTAACATCTCTCCTCGATCTTGAAGGACAAAATAAAGACATGCTTATATTGTTGACACAGACATTCAAAGAAGTGTATCTGGGTGATGGCATTGATGTCATCACACATGCAGAATTAGGGGTGGGCATCCCCTAGGCTCATCAATTATGCAAGCTTTTACAACCTAGCTAGAATGTGGCAATAAAACCATTTCTATTGGACCTCATTGTTAGGTTATTAAGGTGTCATAGGAAATGGGCATAGTGTGGAAGAGATTTATTAAGAAAATGGTTTATCTAGATGTTGAGATTACACAGGGTCCTGTATATAATGTGTATCTTGATGAATATATAGATTAAATCCTTACGTGATAATTCTACACTGATGATGGGTACCATCAGTAGGATTTTCCAAGGTTGATGACTCATAATTGTCATATTTTGGGTTTTAAAAAAAAACAAATTACAAGAAAATATGCATCATTCCTTGTGAACATTGTAATTACCATTTGAATATTAATGAAAATATGTAATTTCATTTCAATTTTTTTAATGGATTATGGACTTGCAGACTCCTTGAAATATTCAGAGATGTATTTTTAAAGTTGAATATGATTAAGATTTCATGTTTAAAAGTTTTGCACTCATAATGAAGTTGATCCCTTTAAAAGTTTTTGTTGGTGTCCCCCTACAAAGAAGACATGTGTCTAGTTTACTCAAAAAGAAAATTGCATTATTATTATTGATTGGTAATAGTTGTTTGTATTGATACTGATAAAGAGACTACATTATTTCAATATGGCTTCAAGCCTTACATTTTAAACTACCCTTGCCCTTACATATACCATTATATAAACATAACAAAAATAGAGTATTAACACTCTGATAGTACTAACACCCACCCATACATTATCTGAACTTTAAAACAAAAAGAAGTGCCACTACCTCTATTGTCAGCTACTCCTTGAATCAATTTGTTGCTTCCTTCCAACTAAAAGTTGGGATTGTGCAATCATCCTCCACTGATAATCTCTAACCCATCCTATGACACTTTCCACTGCCCTTTCCCTTCTCTAGAAATAGAGAAGCATCTACCCACATTTCCTCTGTTGTGGATGCCCTATCATTCAGTTGAGGTTTCTTCACAATCTAATGGCAAAGTTGTTGTCCAGGGGCCAAAGTGCTCTTCCTCGGCTTGGCCTTCATAAAACCTCGCCCCTCTTCCTTTGTCACCCAAGTGTTCTTAGCCAGGTAATCCAAAATCAATTTCCATTTCTATTCTACTTTAGGGATATGTAGGCTCTATGGATTTGAAGATGGCCACACCACCAACGGTTGGATACTGGAATCCCCACTACCAATTAGTCACTAGGGTTCAGTACCCATTTCAATTCGCATAGCTAGAACAACTCACTCAATAATTTTATCCAATATCAGAAGCCATTACCTGTCAACACTTGCAGCCGCAACCCATCAAGCTTCATCTTTCATTCCCCCCACCATCAAAGCAATGACACAAACAATGATGTCACATCCAAATTTGACCTCTTCTTCTAGAAATTATCTATAATTATTAATATTATTATTATGACTAATACAAACATCAATTAATATTTTCTCTTATGAAGTTTAATGCCATTAACAATGCCTAAGACTCTACCCAAGACCCCTTTAAATACTTGCACAACCACAAGTTGGCCTATTAAAAATTACCAAATAAATAAACCCTTACATTAAATGCATGACCAAGCCACAAGTTGGCTCTAAAAAAATATTAAATACCCATCATAAAATTAAATATGCACCAGGTCATCCCAAACTAGAAACAGACACATAAAACTCATCTAAAATTTTGACATTCGACATCAACAGGTTCACTTGGCACACACTATAGAGTAAAATGGGATAACATGCTAACCCAAGGGTTAACACAATGGCAAAAAACCTCAATTCGGTAATGACTAAAACTTTACTAGCACTCGACAATTGTCGTAACTCGGCAGCAACCAATTGAATCAACAAGATAATGTGATGGCCAGGATGCTCCTGCATCAGTATGCCTTTATGGCATTTATAGTGATATTTTGGAAATCATCCCTTCACCTATTTATCTTGAGGATTGGCTTTCTAGGCTCCACTCTTCTTCAATGGAGGCTTTGATCAAGCTTTCTTTCCCCTCTAAACTCATGGATTTTGACAGACCAATCAAAATAGAGCACATTATGCAAATTATCAAAGTTAACAACATGGTCATTTGGCAGGTTGTCCTAGGATGCTTAGGTACCCAATTTGATAACAATCCTAATAGATTTTGGTCTAATCCAGATATTGTATCCATGTTCATTTTATTTTCTTGCTATTTTTATGTAGACCATGCTCTCATAGCCACCTTATGTAGGGAACTATTTGAGGATGTTATGTTAGATGATTGTACACTATCCTCCAAAATATTAGGGTTGACCTTACCACCCCATTAGAAAAAAATTATAACATGCTTTATTTTCATGGTGAACTTGTTATCACCTACTGAATCATCTTCATAGAGAACACAATTGAATTCTAGGTAGAAAGTGATTCCTACAAGAGGAACCTGTGTTTCCTCTTCTATTTCTGCTCAATCACTAATATCTTAGAATAATATTTGATAAAGTGGTACTTCATGGAGGAGGATATCCTACAGGATAGAACCCTCAGGGCTACTATTGAATACCTGGACTAATGACTATCTTGTGCTTTTTATTTTAACTTAATCTATAGAGCTTGTCAAAACTCAAGCTCTAAAACTCCTATTACATTTTGTACTATTTAACTTTACTCATACTACTTATTTAAATTTTAACATTATCATTAATCTATTAGCATATAAAATTTGTAATAACCATGTTGACCATGGCTAGTTTTATTGGAAGTTTTTTTTGAGTCATTGCCAAGCATAATGATGAACAATGCTCTCAGTTATGATTTTCTTGGAACATGTGGTTATTTAAGGGATTTATATAACTCAAATTTAGGTGAAATCCCTAAATTGAATTTACTCCTATGAAAATTATAGCTAGTGTTTAGGTTTATTATACTCTAGCCCTATTTGATCTTATTATGGCATGGCAGTTGCTCTTTGATATGGAAGGTGGATTGAATGTAAATAGAGGGTTAACATCAAGGTGTCACTTCAACATTGCATTGGGTCTCTTTTAAAAGTAAATATTATTTTTAAATAACCTTTAACAAACCATTCTCATTCTCATGAAATTCATTATAATAGGGGGTATGCCCCCTAATATTTCTTGTAAAAGAGGGGATGCCCTCTTCAAGTCCATTTAGGGAAAATGTATGTATACAAGACTTTGATCTCAAGCTATACCAGGGTTTTTCTTTGCCCCATTATTTTTCCTCTAGTTCCTACACTTTGAACAAGGTTGTATGGAAATATTTTGATATTACTAAAATGGGCATTTTTGGGTAAGATTATAAATCATTGTACTATAACTATGTATTATAGAATTTAGGGTTTAATTTTCAATCATGCATGTAACTTTGTAAGAATAAATTATAAAATTACTTAATTTACTTTGAATTTGTAAAGGCCAAACTATCAACATTTACAAAGCTTTTGTCTTTTGAAACAAATATCAAATTATCATCACTAACCCTTAACTCCACAATATCATAAATCACATAAACAAGTACTACAATGATATGCCAAATCTAATCTACTGATCAAAATGATAAACTTGAAAGTAAATGACAAATACATAACACAAAAAATTGATAGTTAGATCACAAAAGATCAATGGCATGAGGGCTATAGCGAGGATTTTCTTTACCTTGTTCTTTTTTCCTGATGCCTGTGTTTTGAACATGGCTATATGGAAATATTTTGATATTAATAAAATGGGAATTTGATGCATTCTATGGACATTTATTATAAATATTTCTCCTCCTATGGGAATTCTATGAGCATTCAACATTGACCGTTATATCACCAATGATCAACAATGTCTAGTGGATTTTAGGTCAAAAGGGTAATAAACCCTGAAATCTTGACAAGTGTTAAAATATTAAAATATATTAAATATAGCTTAATTTTTATTGTGGCCCACCTTTTGTATCAAGTATTTTTCAGGTAGGAAGGGGAAACGAGGCCAAAACTTTACCAAAGGCTCCTACAATGATGACACATGGACTGTTAGATGTGTTACCACAATGTAATAAGGATTAACATTATTGTGCTCTTACATCGATCAATGGTGTGAGATGAATTCTAGGCCAAAAGGGAAATGAAGCCTATATTTTACAACAATGTCCCTTTAATGATGACACATGTCCACTCTATCATATCACTATGTGTTGTGTTTCAATCAATGACTACGAGTACAAGCTTCAACTCTTAGTTGTAGTATATATGATCAAGAATGTATGTACTAAAATAAATAAATATCCAATATGTTTCATGTACAAAACATTAGATTTTTAAAATTATGTCATTGTGTAAAGTTGTTTCTAGTTGTGTTTTCATTTATTGATAATAGTTTTGCAGTTCTAAACTTGCATGTAGGAAAAAATAAAATTAGAATCTGAATCATAGAAAGGCTTCTTGGATGATGAATACAACACAATTTATTAGCTCTTTCACCACTTTTAGTCTTTTAGTTTTCTTCTCAAATTCACTTCTTGAGTAAGATCCTAAGGACTAAATGGTTTACAAATCATTGTACTATAACTATAGATTATAGAATTTAGGATTTAATTTTGAATCATGCAACTTTGTAAGCCTAAATCATTAGTAGTGAATAGTTACATGTTAAATTCTAGAATTTTAGCTAATTTTCAAAGTAAATTATAGAATTACTTAATTTACTTTAAATTTTTTAAGCCCAAAAGGAGTGAGGGTTTAATTTTAAGTTACTCTATAGATTGTATTTTGTGATTGGAAATAGTTATTCAAATTTTGCAACTAGTTCACAATGACGAAAAGAAAAATGAAGAGTGCAACAGAGAAATAGTGAAAACAAAAATATTTGACATACTTTTTCAAATTGCTTAAAATGCAAGGTTTCACTGATGAATTTCATAATGTTTATGATCCTGTTATATATGGCAAAAACATCATGGAAATTATATTTATACTTGAAAATAAGTGGACAGATCCAAAAAAGGATGAAATTTATTCTACGTATAATGCTAGTGTGGGGACCATAACATATAAACTGACAATGTGGCCTCCTAGAATAACCCATTTGGCATTTCTTCCAGTATTCCCTTGTCCAGAACTTGTCATGCTCCGTGTTGAAAATAATGATGAAAATAGAAAGGAAGTTTTTAACAAAAATACTCAGGAGGTAATTTTGTCCATAACAGAGACTGGATTTGCTAATTTATTAGAAGTAACATGGGTAGCAAAAAAAAAGAAGCATGCTCATTGACTTGGAAAACTTGGAAGAGTCGTATGAGACATTACCAACAAATAACAAATATTCCTATGTCAGAGTGCTAATGTCATCCCCATTCAATGTTCAAAATGATCACAAGCCTCCTAATAAATTTGATATTTTTTTGTAATGGGTTTAGGATACTATATTCTTGCCATCATTTTGTTTGGGTTTGGAAAGTAATGAGGAAGTAGATACCAACATTCTAGAAATGATTTACAGTATTCATTATCAAGTAGTACCTGTACGATATAATTTTATTAGGCACATTGTTCATAGCATGCAAGAATAATTTTTAATGATTAAAAGTGATTCCCAGAAGATGTGAAGATTTATAACCTACTTGTGCTATCTTCTGCTACCAAATCATCATCAAATATTTCAAAGTAACCAACTTAATCTTAATGTTCAAGATCAAGTATATCAATGGTCACAAGTTATAAGGATGAGCGATACCAAAAGGAACTACAAGGATTTTGTTGACTTCTTCTTGGCACCTATGCATCATATAATTACACACACTTCAATTCCTAGATTGCTCGAGTCTTGTAGAAATTGCATTCAATTGGGAAGTCAAATATAATTGGATAATTGGTACTTCATGGAGGACTACACTGTGTTAAGGTTTTATGGTTCAATGATAAAACCCTTCAAACTTCTAATACATGTGACAAAAAGGGTTTTTGCTTTGGAATATGTATGCTAGATAGAGAGCACAAATGTACTATTTCATGGTCAGCAAAATAAAATCCATGTTTTTTCCTTTCCTTTCTCATTGGAGGTTTCACATTTGACTAATCACCATTCTAAGTGGCACACGGGTTTTTAACAATGTTTAATTTTGATGTTGATTCTTCTAGGAAGTATGTTCAAGTAAACGTAACTGGCTCAAAGCTTGTATAGTATGGGTACAAACCAACCAAGTATGTACGTGCGAGTATCCCATTGATTTCAAAATATTTAGAATCATTAAATCTTGGGAAGCCATTACAATAGAGATGGAGAAATGTGCCGCTGAAAGCAATATTTTAGTTCAGGAATTATCAGCAGAAATTAGAGAATTGCACAACCAAAAAAGAAAATTGGACGCGATCACATCCTACAATTTCAATTAGATAGTGGATAAACCAAGTAAAATTCCTATTCCAAGAGAAATAGAGACTAACAAAGACCTTCAAGGTTGAACTAGAAAAAATTAGAGAATTTTGGACAATGAGGAAGAATCTTGGTGAGCCAAAGACCTCTGTAGAGTTTGATTCTTTGGATGAGGATAATATATTTATCCGATTGTGGGATGAAGAATATCTAAAAGCACAAAGACCACTACCTAGGGATGGGTCTGAAGATGAACAAAATGAGTCTTTGCAGATTTGCAAGCTACTCCAAGTACAAGTACAGACTCACTCTTTTCATCATTTGTTGTACTCAATATAGAGAGAATGGAAACTTATGCCAAAAGGGCTAAGTTGATACAAAAGATGGGTTAATCAGGTATTGGTGGACTGGGACCAAGTGGTGAAGAAATTTGGTTTCCACCTCAAGCATCACCTCCAGCAAAATGTAGTGTTGCTCTAATCCTTGGAGGTGAATCATCTCTATCAAGTTCCTCTATAAGCGCTAGTGACATTCCTAGTTTTCCTAGTTTGATCTCACATTCAATTCAAACTTGACCTACCACTGCCCCTATTTCTAGTAGTGTAAAAATGACATTACAAGTGGATATGGGTCAAGTTCAACTAGGCAGTGAGAAGAAGAAAAAGGTTTTGCCAATGATTGTTACTACCAATCCAATGCTAAGCTTGACAACTGCCAAGAATACAAATGCTTCAGGACAAAACCCTCAGAGTAGTCCAAAAACTCTACTAACTAGTGATAGTGGGACAAGATTAGGAAATGGATCAAAGTAAAAAATTACAATGTCATGCATAGGTGGAATTGGAGATAATGACATCAGTACAAGTGCTATTTCTCCTTTCCAACATCATTTTATGTCTGCAAGCCCAGATTTTAGTTTCAATGATTTTGGTAGAAATTTTCAACAGACCAAAATTAGAAATAGACAAAATATACAAGCGTTGAAGAAGGAAACAATTGTCGTAGCTCATGATGAAGAACTTGCATCGACTAGGATATTTCCATCTTATGACCCAAATAAATAATTAATGGAGTTCACAATTGTCGTGCCCCCATAGATAGATGATAATCCACCAAAGAGCCAGATAGATCCATCAAAATTATAGGTAAGCACCCTATCAATGGATTTCTCCAAAGTAAAAAATGTGGACAAAGTCAATATGGCCAAAAGATGAATAATGTGGTCTACACTTGAGAAAGAAAAAGAAGATGGAGATGACTATTGAAAAGTTAAAAGTAGACCTTGGAAACCAAAAGGCAAAAGAGAAAGTAGTGGTTAACAAGTGCAAAGAATTAGAGAAACTAACAAAAGATGATTCCTTCAAAGAAGCAATTTAAAAAAAGAAAAAAAAATGGAAGAAGAACATAAAATTATGAGGAAACAATTGGAAGAAAGCAAGAAAAATGAAAAAAATGGTGATGTAAACATGCAAGCAGTAAAAGAACTAAATAAGGTTAGGGGAAAATTGGAAGAAACAAACAAAAAATTGGAGAAATAAAAAGATTCCATGGTAATTTTGTTCAAATAGGTGGAGTCTACAACACAACTAAATAATAAATTAAGTGAGGATTTGGAGAATGAGAGGGAAAAGGCAAAATAAAGGGAAGACAAAGCACATGAAACAAGGAAACAAGGTGAAGATAATTTGTCAAAATTATAGGGAGAGCTAAATGAGGTAGATAAAATAATCAGAAACTATGAAAATGGCTTAAATCAATCAATGGACAAAATGAAAAATATAGTGAAGGAAATAAAATAAACCATTTGGGGGGAAATTAAAGGAAATGGTGATAAATTGTGTGATTGGTTTGAATTGTATGATAGTCTTGATGTTGTTTATTAGAAGATCAGAGAGCATGTTAAGAAGAGCATTGATCTTTTTGATAAGGAAAGCACTATAAGAAATATTTTAAAATAAATCAACACAAACATTGACAAGTATTTGGAAAGCTAGGGAATTCATGACCACGTTACTGCAACATTGTAAGCAAGCTATCATTCAAAACTATTAGAAAGTGAGGGAAGCATATGAATATTTGACACCATTTCAGAGAAATCTCACCAAGATGACTAATAAAACAAAAGAAATGAAGGATATTGGTTTTTTGAATAATTTGCAACTGCAAATTCAACACAATTCATTAGAAGGGAATCTTACCTAAAAGAGTTTGAGGACACAATGAGGTCTAAAGTAGTCAAGTTTCCAAGGGACGCAACTCCTAATCAAGGCATTGCAGATTACATCAAACAATTGGAAAATCTGAGGGCACTATTAGAAGCTTTCTTGAATTTAAATATATCTCCTAAATATGAAATCCAAACAAATTTGTAGGTCATTTACCATAATATAACAAGCATCCAACTTCCAACATAAACAAAATGAGACATCCTTAAAAAGATAGCAAAATCATCTCATAGTTGATTGATCATAGCATGTGAAAGTAATTTTAATAATTGATTCATTTGTGTATTGTTGTAATATATAGTTTATTTATATTTTTAATGGTTAGATAGAGTTACAAATTTGTAATTTGTTTCTTGTACAAGATAAATGTAGTAGAATGTAGATGGTAACATGTTGAATAGGCCTCTCAAAGGCAAAAGAGACTTTGATGCCAAATTTGATGTTACTCTCCCCATCAAGAAAATCAACTTGAAGTTGTCAATGCTCCCTTCTTACTATAAAACAATATTTAGGGTCATTTTCTATTGCTAAGGTTTATAAGTTGTGACTATGTAAAATAAACTCATTGAACTATATCAATTATCATATGTTTATAATATATATAAGGTAATGACAATCAAAATGAATTGTATCGTATGAATTGAAAAATTTTTATGCTATATTTTCAAAAAAATAATGAAACTCGTCATGCATTGTACCATAACAAGTTAACATTGTATGATAATGAAACAATTATGTTTGACTCTTCACATGAGGAAAATAGAAATAGTGAATTAGTAACTTGTCACTTGAATTGTACTACCACCATTACTATTTAGAATTGACTATTGCAAGCAAAAATTACATTCATGTGATTCATGTGTACCACTATAAGAATTGTCTCATATGAATTGATATATATTCAAAAAATTAATGAAATTCTCCAAAAATACAATTGACAATGAATATTAATCATAAAGGAAGATTTGCATTCAATATCATCAAGTTATCAAGTTGCAACTAGAATGCTTAATAATCATTCACATTTGATATCCATGATTAGTATCATTCACATTTGATATCCATGATTAGTAAAAAAAAGAGTGTAGTAATAAGTTTGATTACTAATAAATGTTAGAGTGGGGTTTTCATTGCACCAAAAGACCTATATGTCAATGCTTGATATAACCACTTAACTCATAGTACATAGGAGGTAGTTAAGCCTTTGTTATGCATCTCAAGGGGAGCATTGAACAAATTTCCAACAATATTCCCCTCAGCATTACTCAAGGGTTTGAAGATTCAAACCTATGGCCAAGCTCTGATACCACTTGTTAGAGCAGGGTTGTACCAAAAGATCGATCTATCAATGCCCAATACAACTACTTAACTTATAGTACATAGGAGGTGGTTAAGCCTTTATCACAAATCCCGAGGGGAGTGTTGAATAAATTTCCAACAATAAATGCTTATGTATTGCTACTGATAAGTTCTAAATTATATCAAGTTGTCATATCCTCTCATCCTAGACATCTTCAAGTTTAGAATCTTTAGATTCCTTGCTATCAATTAACTCATAGTTTCCTTCATTATCCTCATAGTTTCCTTCATTAGTTCTTATATTATCTTCATTCTAATTTTGCATCTCAAGCTAAGGAAGAGAAACCTCCAAAGAAAGCACATCTAGAGCAACAAGAGAAGGAACAAATAGAGGAACATAGGGTCCCATTACCAAGAACTTTAGAGGAAGAAGCCTCCTTCAGCTCCAAAGAGATCTAGAACATAAACAATTGTAGTGGGATCTAAGAGGAGAATATTGAAAAAGAAGAATAATCCCTCCCCACAGGTTGTAGACACCATCCTAAAAGTTGAGGATGAAGAAGAAGGGGAACAAATAGAGTTCTTCCCCTTAAGCTAGAAAACCTACTTGGCTAAAGCCACAGAGGAAGAGAGAAGAAGAAGTTCTACACAGGCACCTCCATCTACTCCAAGAGAGCCTATCCAAGTATTAACTTCAAAAGATGAACATCAAAAGTGGAAAATAGAGATGGAGAGTGAAGGAATTGATATCTTTGACCTCTCAAAATTTGATTTTATGCTAGTGGGTAGTGAGATGATGGATGAGAAGATTAGAGATACTCCCATGAGTGAGCCATTAGAAGAGAACTAGAATCAATTGCCCCCTCTACCTCAAGGACCTCTAGGCATTCCATTCCCACCACTACAAGATGTGGCTATTCTAGATAAGGGTCAGTAACTCCACCTCCTTTGGTCATTCAAGTGAAACAATAATAATTACAAGCTAAGGAAGGAGAATTTCAACACTGTCATGCTGATGAACAATCTAAGGAGGGACAATATTGGAAGAAACATAAAAAATTCCTTGAGATACAGAGGCTAGATCCTTAGCCCAATAGAACATAGAAACTCCTTCTGAAGATCTTCCTCAACATGAGAAGAGTCTAGATAGAAGTGATAAGGGAAAGGAGCCTACTACAGAACCAACCTCTTTAGCCAAGTATATGTCAACTTTGGGGACCACACCATCATGGATGAAAAGGGAGATTATGTTCCAACACAAGAAGCAACTAGATCTGACAACATAGGAAAGAATGAAGGAACTTATTAAAGTGATAAAGAAGCTTGAGACACCTAAGGGTGATGCTAGAACACTTTCCTTCATAATGAAGAATCAAGACCAAGACTTTCTAGTGCATATCGCCATTCTTCCTTCTCACACTAAAATAGAAGAATTGATTCCAAAAGGTTACCAAATCAAGGAGGTTGATGAGGCTAATTATTGCCTCTATTTTATGATAGTTTTAAACACTCTATTTTACTTCCACCAAGACATTTGTGAACTTATGTTTACTTGAACTGATGATTAACTTACAAGTAGATAATATGTTATATTTTGCCAATATTATATATATAATGTAGTATTTCATATAACCATTAGAATATGTCTTCCAATATTTGAATTTAATTTGATAATGCTTATTTGCAAATATCTCTACATAATAACTAACCTATTAGCAAAGGAAGTTGAAGATGGTCGAAAGTATTCAAAGGGAAATGTTGAAGATAGCCAATAGCATTCAAGGAGAAAAGATGTTAAGGTTTAGCCGTGGTGAAAAGAGTCATAATGGTACCAAGGGACATGACTGCTAATATGGAGGAGCTATGAAGAATTATTATATTATTCTGGAGTTTTTTAAGGATTTGATTGTGTAGATTTTTCTATTCTCCAGTTATTCATCTTGATGATGGATCACTGTGTGTGATCCAAAACATTGATGCTAAAAAATTCTACACAATCAAATTCTAGAAAAACTCCAGAATATTATCAATGGATTGTGGAAATCAAATGTCAATTATTATATTTCTTTGCATTTATTATTGTGTTAAAGTGGTTGTCCAAACTTTATTATTTGTTCCGTAAGCTGTTATCTTTTCTTCTTTTTCTCTAGCAAATTTAAAGTTAATTTGTTTTGCTTTTATGTTTTGGAATAAGTGTTTGTCTTCTATTTATAGGGATCAGACCAATAGTGTTAGAAGTTAGAAGAAAATGTATGACAAGAAACTATTGACTCTTGCAGTGAGTTATTTTTACAGTTTTATGTATCATTCTCATGTAATGAATTTCTGGAACATAATGAAATAGCTCTTGGTTTACATTCTATGTTAGTATATTAGTAGAAGCCAACCAAGAGGGCCCACTTGGGAGGTGGATTAGATTAGAGTAGTATAGATTTTTTTCCAAGCATCTTTAGTATTGCAAGTA
The DNA here is from genome assembly GCA_028749045.1 of Cupressus sempervirens. Classification (NCBI taxonomy): domain Eukaryota; kingdom Viridiplantae; phylum Streptophyta; class Pinopsida; order Cupressales; family Cupressaceae; genus Cupressus; species Cupressus sempervirens. Next base: position 452,211,490 of record CM053783.1, read on the forward strand.
GAAGTTATAAGTTCCTTCATGTAGCATAATACTTTGTGAGTGTTCCTGCAACATCTATAAGAACAGTTATAGTAGATGAACTAAGTTGGAATATATATTAGTATTTAATTGCATTTCCAATATTCATCTTAGTAAAGAGTTAAGTGTGTTAGTTTCCTGCAACACTAGTGTAGGTTCTTTCCTTGCATTTTACTTTCCTGTAGCATAAGAATAATGACTCATTAAGAAACCTAGTGCACATATTGTGCCGACCATTACAAGTATATTTTCTTGGGTTGAAAAAATTAAATGCACCTCATGGTGGGGAAAAATAGTCCTTAGATTGAATACACTATTCCTATGTATGGCCTTTGGCATGATTATTATACACCTATTGTGAGGTGGACATTTTTCGGCACCATTGTCAAGGATGGTGTCAAGCTAGGAGCATTCTTGAGTCATAGTTCTTAGTTAAGTTTTTTTTGGAAATTTGCAGTCTTAAAGCTTTCTTCACCAGTGTGAAGAATTCAATTACATGCATTGAAGAGGAAGATAATGAGATGAATATGGTAGATTTCTTCTATGGGAGTCTATTAATTTGAATGAAGAAATTGAAGAAGAATAAGTTGAGTTGCCTTTTGAAGATGCAAGCCTTATGTTTCCTAAAAAATCATCCTCAAGAGTAGAACCTATAGATACAAGTGGTCTTCAACCTTTTGCTAAAATTTTGGCCAATTTCCTTGAGAATACTACTCCATATCCACCAGTTGTTAATAATCCAATACCCAATGTTCCTTTTCAGAAGCAACCTCGTAATCTAATACCTCTAGTAATGGCACAACCTACTTTTCCATTTCCTCTCCCAAGGCTAATAAATACTGATAATCTCAAGAATATACCCACAATTGCTCTTCCAAAGTTCTATGGCCTTGTAACCGAAGACCCTGATACTTTCTTGTTTGAATTTGACATACTCTATCGTAGTTTTGACTACAAAAGTGATGCCCATAAGCTCAAATTATTTCCAACAACATTGAAAGAGTCAGCTTTATGATGGTTCATGGGCTTAAAAGCCAATGCAGCAGGAACTTGGGATGAAAAACAAACTCTATTTCTAGATAAATATAAAGAGTATTACAAAGCATTTGGTTCAAGAGGAGATGAGATATTTAGGATATCACAAAAGGAGGAAGAAACATTGGAAGAATATGTTTCATATTTCTTGTATGAGAAACCCTCAGCATGTGTTGTCTGAGGATTCACAAAAGCTAGTCTTTTTGAGAGGTGTGAATGACAATTGTCTATAAGCACTAGACCTGATGGTTGGTGGTAATGTATACCAATCTTCCTGGGATGACCTCAAGAAAATCTGTCAAAACTATTCAAGGTCAACCATGAAGAAAGGCCGAGGACCTCATTCCATGGTCACTAAAGAAATTAGTTAGGGTATTTCAAAGCTCAAGATATCTAACCTATTGTCATATTTCAAGTAGGACATCATAAATGATGTCACTATACATCTTGACACAATGATTGCAAAAAAAAGCATGTAGAAGCTAAATTAGAACTAGCTGAATACTAGCCTCATTACCGGAATCAAAAGAAGGATTGCCAATGCAAACTAGTTGTTGGCATGGAAAACCAACATCTTCCAACTGAGTACATCAAGATAGATGGAGATGATGAGCAACTATTCTTTGTTGCTCAATGTCGGCCATGGTCCCAACATCAAGGTATGCCTCAAGACCCTTTGCAAAATTCAAATTTATATGATAATCAATGGTAAAACCATAATCCCCAAGGTCCCCCATAATATAATCAACCTAATTGGAGTAATGCTTGGAAAAATAATTTGCAACAACCCTAATGGCCTTAGAATTCCCAACCATCCTGGCCTAACCAACAGATTAGCTAATGGCAGAACTAGTAGAACCAATGGCAACCATCCTGTGGGGAATTGGCAGTCTACAAACCAATGGAGAGGACCTCAATAGTGGGCTAAGCAAAATACTAGTACTCCACAATTACCATCCCCAATTCACTAGCCTGCACTAATGCCACCACCTGTGAATCTTGGAGCTCAAAAGTAGACATAGTTACCTACACAACCTCAGCCAAATCCAAACAACCAATAGCTACAACAACCCATGTTTATTGGTAATGCTCAACAATATCTTGCTTATGCTCTAAATGTTGCAAATATACATTTGAGATCTGGTACAACTTCACCAGTGCCTAAACCACCTCTTATAACTAAAATACTAGATACTCTTGCAGCATTAGAACCCCTAGTCTCTAAAGAGGTTGACCTAGCCAATGTCACTATCTTAGCCCAAGCTTAGCCAGCATTGAAACCTCCTTTTCCAGAGAAGCTTGTACAAAGTAAACTTGTACAAACAGAGGAACAGTCTTTTGATATTGTTGATCAGTTGAAGAACATGCATGTCCAAATATCCCTATTTCAAGCTATTAAAGATGTTCCTATCTATGGAAAAGCCATTAGAGAAGCCTACCTGAAGAAGCCTGGGAGGAAGAAAAAGGACCCAACTATAGTCCATGTCGTGGGACAATTGGCTAACATTATGCTAGGAAAATTAGTCACTCCAAAACATTTTGATCCAGGTAGTCCAGTTATGAATGTGAGTATAAATGGTCAGTTTGTTAAAAATGTTTTAATAGATCTTGGTGCTGCTATAAATGTCATGACCAAGGATACTGTGAAGAAGTTGAAAATAGAAGGATTAAGGGCTACTCCAATAATTATGCAACTTGCAGATAGTTCTACTGTCACTCCTGATGGGATGATAGAAAACATAGTTGTAACCTTAGACTCTCGAAAGTATCCTACAGATTTCATGATTCTGTCTCCCAAAGTTAATTTATCTAGTTACCCAGTCATCTTAGGATGACCATGGTTAGTTATAGCTTATGCAAATATAAGTTGTAGATCAGAAAATATGACCATATCAAATGGCTAAACAACAAAGAAATTTGATTTTTATCCTCTACCACAATCATTACCGAATTTAAGCACATATGTCTTGCCAGATTTAGGGGATGGAGAAGAAGAAGTAAACTTTATAGCATAGCTTATGATGTTACATAGAAAAGCTATAGGAAGAGGATTTGGTACTTCAAAGTATTCTTACTAACAATTGTGTGGTATAAACAGATGTATCTGAATGTTCCATGTTGGAATTAACCACATACGAGAAATGTGATGAAAATTGTACTTTGCTCAAAGAAACATACATTCTTAATCAACTTTTACCATGTGAATTAGATACAAGTCCAATTTTTGAAACTGTTGTGATAGAGTCTACCACTATTGTTGAGTTGTCCAAGGGTCATAATCTTCATGTTAATCCCAAATTATCATCCACACAAATGGAATAGTTAACAAAGCTACTTCAAAAGCATGAAAAGGCTTTTGCATGGGACTATGGTGATATGAAAGGGTTGAGTCTTACATTATGTACTCATAGAATATACATCAATGAAGGGTTTCTATCACTCTGTCAACCCCATAGAAGGATAAATCCAAGCCTTAGAGAAATAGTTAAAATTAAATTGCAAAAATTGCTTGATGCTAGTTTTATTTATCCTATATCTGATAGTAGATGGGTGTCACCCCTAGCCATAGTGCCCAAAAAGGGAGTGAAATAGTATATTTGTGTAGATTAAAGAGAATTGAACAAGGCCACCAAAAAGGATCACTTTCCTTTACCATTCATAGATCAAGTTCTAGACACTCTATCTGGAAAGAAGTATTTCTCTTTTCTAGATGGGTATAGTGGTTATAATCAAATCAGTATTGCTCCTAAAGACAAAGATAAAACCACATTCACATGCCCATGGGGTACTTTTGCATACTATGTTTTGCCACTTGGCCTATGTAATGCTCTTGCAACATTTCAATGAGTTGTTATTAGCATCTGTGTTGATATATCACATGATTGTATGGAAATATATATGGATGACTTCACAACATTTGGAGTCACCTTTGAGGAAACCATGATGAATCTTGAATTTTTTTGATAAGGTGTCATGAACATAATCTGACACTTAATAGTGAAAAATGTTTCATGCTCACACAAGAAGGTGTGGTACTTGGTCATTTCATATTAGCTGCAAGAATACAACTGGATCCAACTAAGATAGAGGTTATTCAAATATTACCCATACCCACAAAACCAAAAGATTTAAGATCTTTTCTAGGTCATGTTGAATATTATAGATGTTTCATAAAAGACTTTAGCAAAATAGCTAGTCCCTTGTATACATTACTGACTAAAGAAGCTCAATTCATTTGCACATCTAAATGCAATAAAGCCTTCTTGCAGCTTAAGAAACATCTTACTATAACCCCATTTTTACAAGGCCCTGATTGGACTTTTCCTTTTCACATATATACAAATGCTTCTGACTATGCCATAGGTGCAGTTCTAGGACAACAATCTCAATATCTTGAAAATGCAATATATTATATTAGCAAGATCCTTCATGGACCAGAATTAAACTACATAGTGGCTAAATAAGAACTATTAGTAGTAATTTATGCTCTGAACAAATTATGGCCTTACATAACTGGCTATCCCATATTTGTTCATACTGATCATACAACAATTAAATATCTCATGAATAAACATGCTATAATAGGCAGGTTAAAAAGACGGTTACTATTATTGCAAGAGTTTGATATCACCATCATTGATAAGCCTGAAAGAGCCAATGTGGTAGTTGATTATTTATCAAGAATCCATCATGATGAGAATGACACTACTCTAGTAGATGATGCATTTCCAGATGAGCATTTATTTCATATTTCTATTCAAACTCCATGGTATGTAGACATTGTTAAGTACATTGTAGCTAATAAAATGCCAGAACATTTCTCTTACAAGGAAAAGAAGCTGCTTGTAGAGAAAAGTTTCCATTTCTCTTGGATTGATAATATCTTATTTTACACTAGACCTGATCAAGTTATGAGAAGGTGTGTGAGAGAGGATGAGACATATGACATTCTACGTGCATGTCATAATGAACCATGTGGAGGGCACTTTGCAGCAAAAAAAATAACATTGAAAATTTTAACAACTGGTTACTATTGGCCTACGCTTCACAAAGATGCAACCAACTATACATAGAAGTGTGGCAAGTGTTAAAGGATGGGGTGACCAACAAGAATGGATGAAATGCCTCTCAATCCACAACTGGCATTAACACCATTTGACAAATGGGGCATGGACTTCATTGGTCCAATTGATCTTCCATCCAATGGGAAATCATATATCCTTGTGTGCACTAACTACTTGACAAAATAAGTTGAAGTCAGAGCCATGAAGCATGGTCATGATCACAAAGTTGCAAAATTTATGTATGAAGAAATCTTTACTCACTATGGTGTACCCTAAGAACTAGTCACTAACCAAGGTGCTCAATTTACTTTTAATCTGATCATAGAACTAATGAAACAATATAATATTAGGCACTAGAAATCAAGCCCCTATCACCCTCAAACTAATGGACAAGAAAAAGTCACAAATTGAGAGATAGAAGCTATCTTAACAAAAACAATTCATTTGCACTGTAGGGGCTGGAATAACATATTACTAGAAGTTGTTTGGGCCTATAGAACAACATGGAAGACTACTACAAGGTTCACGCCATTTGAACTCCTATATGAGAAAATAGCAATGCTCCCCCTTGAATTTGAACATAAAACTTTAAGAATCCCACTAGAGTTGAACATTGAACTTCTTGCAGCATAGAGAGAACGTCTTCTACATCTTAGTTCTTTGGATGAAATGCACAAGGCTACTCTAGAACACGCTGAAATTATACAAAAGCAAAGGAAACAATGGCATGAATTCCATATTAGCAAGAAACAATTTCAAGTTGGTGACTAGGCATTGCTATATGATTCTAGATTTAAAGATATGTCAGGCAAGTTGCAAACATGATGGTTGGGTCCATATAAAATTAACCATGTCTTTGCAAATGGAGCCATCCATTAACTACCATTGATCCAATGCCTTTTAAGCTATTAGTCAATGTCCATAGACTCAAGTTATATAAATGGCCCCAAACAAAAGAGGACTTCTAGTAGCAGTTTCGATGACCAAATTCAAATGTACACTAGGTAACTCTTCCTGCAACAGAAGGTGCTGACCTCTTGCCTGCAACTCTTCAATATTAATTTCTTTGTGCATGCCCATAATAAAAACTTTATGTCCACATAAAATTCCAAATTTCTTCATTCATCTTCTAATTTCTTCTTTTCCAACTCATCTCACTTCTTTACCTAGCACCCACCCACCTTCCACGTTATCATTTTATAATGCTTTTAATAAACATCACAAGTTTGATGATGTATATTGTCACTGCTGATGTGCTTTCTGCCACTTTTTGGTACGTGCAACAATCAACTCACAGGTATAAGCTTTTCAAATCTTTATTTAGTTATAGTACAACGATTTGGTTGGTTATATATAATATTGCATTATTTATATTATGGCAGTGTTATGCCAGTTCCATACCCTATACTAAGTCTGACAAGTGTGGACACTTGTCCATATTTCGTAGGGGAAGGGAAGGCTACTAAAACCCAATGACATTCCTATTTATTCATAAATTTTTTTTTTCTCAAAGCTTTATACTTAGTTTATTTATGAAACTCAATTGTTGTAATTATGCAAGTGTCTAGGTGTCATACCCCTTATTCTTGAATGATTCCTTACTGTTAGGCTATGATGTGACCTATATTTAATTTTCAAGTGATCCAAATTCCATTTTCAGATGATTTTCACATATCCATGATAAACCACATTATTATTGCTCATAAAAAATTGTTATGACATTAATTAGCTAAAAAATGAAATGTGAAAATAGGTTTGTAAAAAAACAACAAAAGAAAGCCTGATTTTATAGAAGGGAAATAGTGCAAGTAGAGCAGAGAGTGAAATTGTCAGGCAGAATGGGTGGACAATTGCAATGATGAGAACCAGTGGAGCATACTATTTTACTCTTAGATGTAGAGGCAGTGAAGAGATTTAATGTGTGTGGCTGGTTAGGGTATTTCCTAAGTTTAACTATGTTTGATGAAGAAGCAACAATAGAATTTACAAGAACATTTAATGAGGGAGAAGCTACTATATGGGGTTTAATGGTTGTTTCTACAGAAGAGAAGTAACTAGGTTACCATCAATAGGAGAACATTATCCTAATATGCATGATGCTAGATTAACTAGGGCTCAATTTTTCATACCAACTAATCCTCAGTTGGATATCACCAAGCAAGGTTGCAAAAGGACGTATCTTCTGCCACCATACAATGAGTTGGCTATGCACATTATTAGGTACCTCACCTATGAAGGAAGATTTTTATATTTACATGCACATCATTTTTAATTGCTTAGCTATATAAGGCACACTTATCTAGTAAATGTTCTCAATTTCTTGTATAACATGTGATGCGTTAGTGCTGAAGAAACCCAAAAGGGAAAGACAATTCTATCACCCATCATGCCCTAATTAAATTACTCATAGAAAGATCACTTAGGATGCCTCTCTCATGTCATGGGTAGAATTTGTCCAAGCCAAAAGCCTACAATCCAAGCTATCCTTAGATGAACATACTAAGCAAAGCACTCAAGATGCTGAAGCTGGCAATGTGCAAGAGAATGTGCAAGAAAATGTGTATTTACCTATTCAAGAGACTCAAAAACCTACCTCGATCTGAGCAAAGAGAAAATAGAATTTACAAGAGGAGACCTCGACTCTAGTAGTAGAAAAGCCAAACCCTATAGTCACAAAGCAAAAGAAAATAAGATGGGTCCTACAGCAATTACTCCTACAGTAGAGACACCAAAAGGAAGAAATAGGAAGAAGGTTGTGATACTAGAAAAGACCCTTGTGAGAAGAAGTCCTAGAAGGAGGAGAAAATTTTCTAAAGTGATAGTAGAAGCTCAATCTACTTCATCCAAACCATTCACTAAAGGATCCTCGGTACAAATTTTTCTCGATAATTCTCCTTCTTACCCTGAAACTACAAACATTCCTAAAAACCCTAACGAGGAATGTAGGGTTGAAGTAAATAAAAATCAAAATGATCCCCAACATGCCAACAAATAGTTCCCATAATGAATGAGTTAGTTTATCCAAACACTGACCTAGTTCCCTATAAACCAACATGGCTTGAAAATTTCATAAAGTAGTTATGGAAGGAATAGAGGAAGAGGAAAAATAACTATGAAGAGGACAGTGGTTCCATTACCCTGCAAAAACTTCTTTTCCAGTTGTTTGGACAACTTATGCTTCCTGCAGCCCTATGGGAAGAGGAGAGGAAGAAAGTGAAGAAAGTCATAGTGTCCATAGGTGAGGAAATTATATATTTGAAAGAGCAATTGGCTAACCAAAAACAAAGGATGGATCATGCCCTCAAATTGGATGATCAAGCACTTGCTTGTAATCCACCACCTCTTATTTATGCTATGTGCTTAAAGAAACAATAACTTTTATTCCAAATTATGCTAACCCTCAAGAACATAAATGCAAAATTCAAATTAGCTCAGGAATTCTATGGTTTACACCAGACTCTGCCATTTTGGAAACAAAACTTGCTCTGTGAGTTATATGTGCACAATTTTATCATTTCAGTGAAAACTCAATGGAATCCTTTATTCTATATAGGGGATATACATATGAGGGCTTTAATGTCTTGGATGCATAATGGAGCTAATTATGATGGACAATTGAATAATTACAGAGATGGGGAAAAAATAGAGCCTCTGTCATTAAGAGCTAAGAGCAATAAACTAGAAGAAATTCTTAGGGACAAGTTTAGATTAACTTATGGGGATACAAGGGAGTAAGGGACATAATCTTCACTACTAGAACCAAGGTCTATGTAGAATATAAGAACCTACCTTACTTTACCTTTCAGAGAGCCATGGTTGGTGCTAAAAGTAGGTGGACTAGATTACCTGAGACACTTAAAGATCAGAGCCACACAGTTCTATCAATTTAGAGGTTTCCCTTCACCAAGTTCCAAAGTATATAGAATTGGGGAAATAGGCTAGGCCAGAACTACGGTGCCCACCCACTATGCAACCTCTAATGCTCATGTGGCCCCTATATGATATTAATGTTGATAGAATTGACAAGCAACAAGAGGACAATAGAAGGGAAGTTTGGGAGAGAACATGAATATTACACTACACCTTCAAGAGTAGCACGAAAGGAAGGACCGAAGTTGGAGAATTTAGGTCACTGACTAGAAAATGCAACGGTTGAGGACAAGCATCAGTTTACCAGGGGGAAAATGATGAGGCTAATTATTGCATCTATTTTATGATAATTTCAAACACTTTGTTTTACTTCCACCAAGACACTTGTGAACTTATGTTTACTTGAACTAATGATTAACCTATAGGTAGATAGTATGTTATATTTTGCCAATATTATATATATAGTGGAGTATTTCATATAACCATCCAAATGTGTGTTCTAACATTTGAATTTAATTTGATAATGCTTATTTGTAAATATCTCTGCATAATAACTAATTTGTTAGCAAAGGAAGCTGAAGATGGTTGAAAGTATTCAAAGGGAAACGTTGAAGATAGCCAACAACATCAAGGAGAAAAGACATTAAGGTTTAGTCGTGGTGGAAAGAGTCATAATATTACCAAGGGACATGACTACTAATATGGAGGAGCTATGGAGAATTGTTATAGTTCTTTGCATTTATTATTGTGTCAAAGCAGTTGTCCAGGCTTTATTATTTGTTCTGTGAGCTGTTATCTTTTCTTCTTTTTCTCTAGCAAATTTGAAGTTAGTTTGTTTTACTTTCATGTTCCAAAATAAGTGTTGATCTTCTATTTATAGGGATAAGACCACTAGTATTAGAGTTAGAAGAAAGTTTATGACAAGAAATTGCTGACTCTTGCAGTGAGTTGTTTTTACAGTTTTAAGTATCGTTCTCATATAATGAATTTCTAAAACATAATGAAATAGCTCTGGGTTTACATTCTGTGTTAATATATTAGTAGAAGCCAACCAAGGGGGTTCACTTGGGAGGTGGATTAGATAAGATCAATATAGATTTGTTTTCAAGCATCTTTAGTGTTGCAGGTAGAAGTTATAAGTTCCTTCCTACAGCATCATACTTTGTGAGTGTTCTTGTAGTATCTATAAGAATAGTTATAGTAGATGAACTAAGTTGGAATATATATTAGTATTTAATTACATTTCCAGTACTCATTTTAGTAAAGAGTTAAGTGTGTTAGTTTCCTGCAGCACTAGTGTAGGTTCTTTCCTTGCATTTTACTTTCCTGCAGCATAAGAATAATGACTCATCAAGAAACCTAGTGCACATATTGTGCCGACCATTTCAAGTATTTGTCCCTGGGTTGACAAAATTAAATGCACCTCATGGTGGGGGAAAATAGTCCTTAGATTGAATACACTATTCCTAAGTATGGTTTTTGGCATGATTATTATACACTTGTTGTGAGGTGGACCAGAGGTCATGTTGGGAAAACCCATAGTGGACACAAATAAAGTATTGATCACTACATGCTTGAAAGATGTATTCCAACATATGGATCAAGATGAATAATAATTGATAACATCATCGAAGCAAAATGAGCTACTTAGAGGCTACCTAAATGAAGTGGTGGGACTTATCAAATTGGACAATCTAGAGATCACTCTAAGAGTTGCACTAGAAAGAAAATAGGCAAGGAAGTAGTTAGACTCCTTTTTTGGAAGCATGTCAGCAATGGCAAGACATTTTTGAAGAGATTTTTGAAAATAATATAGGATAATTTGAGCCTATTGTGCAACATCTAATCAAATGTCGACAAGTTGGTTTCTATAGTGAACCAAGATTTTGGGTTGATGGATGAAGTACATACCAAGGCCAATGATTTATAGGCACTAAGATAAAAAAGGGTCAAAGGTATCAGATGTTGATGGAGATATATGTTATAAAGGAGCTGGATACGCTTGATGTTTTATTGGTAAGAAATAAAGTAATGGAGTAATTATATGAGGAAATCCAACAGATTAAAGACTAAGCTCAAGAGAAATTTTGGAAGCAAAGAGGTACTATAACAGCACTAGCCTTGAGATTTTTGAGGATGATTCAAAGACCAAACTTTTTACAGTGCAATTAGTGGTCCAAAAATTCAAAGGAACATTTGAAGAAGCTCCGTCAGAACATGACATAAGACAAGCATTCAAAATTGAAGAATTGTTGTAGCTAGACACCAAGCTCAAGAATTTTGCAAAGACTCAGATAGAAGCCAATAATTATTGACAAGTAGTTAAGAATAAGTGTTGAGAAAGAAGATTGTAGAAGTATAAGAATGTGGAACAATCATATTATTGTCACTAATGGCAAACCTACTACTTACTAGTGAGATAATTGCTCACTTTGGTCAGAATGCTATCATTTGTTGGATTGATGAAGAGGATTTGAAGAAGAAAGCATGACAAGAGTACCTAGAGAAAGGTTGATTTATATGGTGCATAAAAGGAGCACTAAGACCATATAAAACATTGATGATATAGTGTATTGCTTATCTACTTAAGGCTACAATGGAAGGATACTTAAGAAAAGTCAAGAAGAAGAAGAAAAGTGAATTGTGTTTGTGAAGCTTGACCAAGTAAATAGTGCAAGCCAAGAAAAGTTAGTTCAAGCTGAGTAGAAAATCAATATGTGTAGAAAAGTATAGAAATAGTATGTGCCAAGAAAATTTAGTATGTTCCAAGCGCTAGTAAAAAGACAATACGTGTCGAGTAAAGTTTAGTGGATGTCAAGCAACTCAGTGTTGGTCAAGAATCAAAAGTTAGTTATTGTCAACTAACAACATAAAGAGTTTGATTGAATATTTGAAGAATCTAAGCTTTAAAAGTTAATTTCTTGAATTTTGTGAAGCATGTGGAAGATAAGCTTGATGAGCTGGTGGCACATAATTCATGGTAAACCATTTTGAGGTGAATCTAAAGAGGATTGTAAGAGAAGTTTCTAGAGGAAGAACAAAATAGAAAGATGGTTAGATTCAATGAATTTCACCTAACCCTAAGATAGACAATTGAGATTAAGTGCCGAAAGATCTTAATTCTCTATTTAAAAGGATACAAAGCTAGAAACAATGGTTGTTGAAGCCTAGATAAGAGTTAGAGGAGTGAAGATAGACATAGAAGAAATTTGATGGTATTGTTTCATATGAGGGCTTAAGGGATGGATCTTCATATGACATACCAAGTATGAAGGCTTAAGGAAGTGAAGGCTCGAAGGGGTGAACAAGCTATTAGAGATGAAGGAGACTGAACGCCAAGAAGCATGAAGAGATGAACAGAGATTTGTTATCTACAAGTGAGTTGTTTTGTTATCAAATCAGGTCCTACTCCTACTCTCTAACAATTGTATCAGTTTGGATAAATCCTTTGGATTAAGGTTGGCCTAATAGTCATGAGTAAATCCTTTAATAGGGTGACATTCTAATGGAATTTTCTAAAGTCCTCTAAGGAGGATCCCTCCTAATAGGGTGATTGAAATCCTTTAATCATGGTCACATTTAACAATGTGTGTTGTAACCTATAATGTGGTTGGCTCCTAACAAGGCTCACTTTAGAAGAGTGAAAATTGGTAGCATGTTACTGGTGGTTTTTTCCAAATTGGGTGTCTAGGTTAAATTGTTGTGTCAAATGTGTTATTAAATATGTGATGTTTCATGTTTACATTTTTGCAAAGTTGTTTTGACCTAGGACAGTAACTTACAAACTTTTAGATATTGGATGATCTAATGGATGCATGCATGATATGGATATATGAATATGAATCTATTAAGTATTGAATTTTTTTATTGACCTTGGATAGTTGATTCACCCCTGCCTCTTAGTTATTCTAAATATTCCAAGAATAAATATGAGGCTTTAGATTTACCAGAAGCTAGCCAAGTAGCATAGATGATAGAGAAATTCAAGAATAAGCATCCAAACATTATTTTGGTATAAAGGGGAAGAAAACCCAAATGTTGGAAATTTAGTTTTGACAATTAGAAGATTTTTTGGGATTTTCAGAACTTGTCACCAAGGTGTGCAGGTGCACTTTTCATAAAGGTGCACTGACATTTTTGAAGAAGAATTAGTGCGCCTAAAATTAATTTTTAGTTGCTATTTTAGAGCATTCCATGTATTGGAAACGCACTTTGATAGTAGTTCAAATCCTAGAAATTCCTAAAGAAGGCTAGGATCCCATTTTTAGAGCTTCCAAAGACTTCCAGATCATCTCACAGCTTCCTTCTTATCTTCTTATTCTTTCATTCTTTTATGTCATGTAAAGGCTCACACACCCATTAATAGATATAAATAAGGGTAGAGACCTACTTAGAATCATTTAGAGAGTCAGTTTGCATATAATTAGATTTGTTTTATTAGTTTTTTAATAGCATATGTTTGCATTTTAAGAGCTCTTGGTCTTAACACAAAGGGAGGAGATGATTTCTTATAAATACATGGACATAATATGTACTCGAGGCCATTATTTTAATACAATAATATATGTTATTGGTGCTCTGATTCTGGGCGTAGTTATTCTTGCTAGAGTGTGTTATTTTTGTAAATGCACATTCATGAATAATAATGGAGCCAATGGTTTTATTTTGTTATTATATTTGTGTGATCTTTTAGTTCTAGTGCTTTCCTTGTGTTAATAAATTTTGATGCTATGATGAATTGGAGAAAGGGTTGTCTTTTTCCCTTGCATAACATCTTGTCTTGCATGAGCACACTTTCTCTGGCCTTGCAATTTCATGAAACATGAAACATCTTTCGGTTATTATTGAGTTCCCATCAATGATTGCATCATTGGAGTTGAGGAAGCACTATTCCTAATTTCATTAGTTTCCTATCAATCCTTTGATAATTTAATTCACAGATGTGTTGTTGCCTTGGTTTATGTCCATTAGGAATTTTCCTTTCAATTATTTTCTTTAAATTTCTCATCACTCTATCTTTGTTATTTTCTTTTAAACACAAAATAGTAATTCATATAGTTGCATTGATAAATTGTATTCATCATAAAACAAAAAATACAAAAATATATCTCTTTTATGGCTACATTTCATATAGCAACACATTGTATAGATTGTTTAGAACTAGCAAATACCTCCTCATGGACATACACATTTATCTTCAATTGAGTTACCTAGTCAGTTGAAAAACCCACCTAGAAGATTGGAGTTGGCCCTTGATCAATTTTTCAAGAGAGAGATTTGAAAGGATCTCTACCATTTGGATAAGAAAAATAAGTTTTTGCTTAATAATTTTACAAATTTTTAACATTTACAAAAAAAAATTGTCTATCACTATTAGAAGGTGTGCAAGTGTGTATGTGTGCTTTATATAGGTATGCTTCTCAGAGGTGTGCTTTTCTAGAATCAACACAAACTAGAAGATCCTGACCTACCATCTTCATTTCAATGAGCTTTATGGTCTTCACCTATAGACACGAGTTCTTATAACTCAGTCATTTTTGTAAGCCTCACAGTGATAAATGACTACTAAGAATTCTACCACTTCTATTTCAAATTACATCATCTTCTTGAGTTCCACCTTTGAACCTACCTACACCTATCATTCCACCTAACCTGCCACCAATGGCCTTCTTTGAAGATGTAGTAGATTCACCAATCAACTTGCAAGGTGCACTTAATGACCTTCCTAAGAACCTTGAGAAATTCTTCCCAAGGTTCATCTATGAAGAAACATGAATAACTGAGGATCATATCAAGGTCTTCAATGAAACATGCAATCAAAAATAAATTCAACAAGAGAATGTGGTCCTTCATTTGTTCCCATACACACTAGAAGAAGTTGCCTTTAACTAGCATGTGAATTTTCCACCAGGATGTATCCAAAATTGGACTGCCTTTGAAATATTGTTCTTAGATCAATTCAAAACATTCATCGACCCATCTATAATTCATCATTAGCTTATATCAATCAGAATGGATCTAATGGAGACCATTTCACAATTTAATCATCACTTGCACATGGCATACTGCAAGTTGGAAACATCTTACACCATACAAGTTGAAGTTGCAATCCAGATTTATCTTAATGCTATGGACCACCTCACTGCTATCTTCCCAAGGAGACTACCTACTACAAAAATTGACATATTGGACAAAGTATTTGAAGAAGTAATTACCTTTACTAAATAAGCCAATCCTAATGG
Source organism: Cupressus sempervirens (assembly GCA_028749045.1). Lineage (NCBI taxonomy): Eukaryota > Viridiplantae > Streptophyta > Pinopsida > Cupressales > Cupressaceae > Cupressus > Cupressus sempervirens. Next base: position 452,226,719 of record CM053783.1, read on the forward strand.
AGGTGGATTAATGGTTCTAACTCAAGCTAGTATGAAAATACTGGCATATCCTACTGGAGCACGAGTAATGCCTAGTCAATTCATTTTGTTGACTCCAATTCCACTACAACAGGCACAAGCTATGCCAACTCTAGCCATAAGTTACCCACAATATGAACCTCCAAAATTTGTTTTCTTTGAGCAAAAGGCAACAACATCTATTGAAGTAGAAAATAATGTTACAAAGGAGTTATGTCAAATGAAGAAGAATGTGTCTTATATTACCAATGAGCTAATCCATTTGAGGTTGTTGGAAGGGAAGAATAACAACTTTCAGAGAATGAATGCAAACCCTTACAACAACAATTATGGCTAGAACTACAATAAAAGTTTTAGGAGAAATAACAATGCAAGGAACAATTTTAATCTTTCATATCACAACAATTGTTTCCAAAGATAGAATCAACAATGGAACACCTATCCAAACAATGGAAGCATCCCTATAGACAACAGCAATAATGCTCTAATTGTGGACATCAATCAACTTGAAACCAATCAGAACATACCTAATTATGGCAACTCATATTTCAATGGAAATTAAGAAGTGAACCTGAATTCACAAAGCAATAACAATGAGCCCCCTAAGTAGTTTAATACTATTCTATTGAAATCTTATGGTTCTCCACAAAATCCTAAAATGGAAGAACAAGTTAATAAAGAATTTACTTACCCATTTAGTCAAGAATCAGATCCTCAACTGGAAGAGAAGTTCTTGTTTCAAAATGATAATCAAAATACTTACAACTTGCAAAATCAAAATGAACCCATAATACATGGAATTCCTCCCATGTTGCAACCAACTCCTCTAGATCCAAGAGCGAATAATAATGTAGTGCATACTAGAGCATCTTATGTTGGACAACAAAATGAAAACCAAGGAAATATACTAATGATACTATAGAATCCTACTTGGTCAACTGAGAAGTGCAGTGAAGTTAAAGACTTAAAAAGAACAAAGGCCAATATATCCTTGTTCGATGTGTTACAAAATTGTCCTAATCAAAGGGATGTATTGCTGAAGAATCTTGATCATATAATGGAAATTTCTAATGCATGCCATCAAAATATAGTATCACAACAAGTTAACTCTTCTTAGGCTATGCTAACCATGTACAAAGACAAGGTTGAAGTGCCTCCTTTCTTGCTCAGTCTTAGAATTTTTGGAAGAAACTTCCATAATTGTCTTATAGATTTAACAACTCCTTATAATGTCATGACACTTTTAATATCTCAAAGATTAGGAGTTACTCTGTAAACCACCAATCGAATAGTGATTCAACTTGATAAAACAGAAGTAAAAGTCATTGGCGTATAGAAAGATGTTTGAACACAATTGACTACAAAACCCTGAATTCAAGACATCATAGACATACATGTGGTGGAAATTCTAGAAATATATAGATTTTTATTGAGTAAAGAATGGACAAGATGACTAACAGGATGGATATCAATTGATTTTACTTAACTATGGTTTCCTTGGAAATAACTGAATAACTAGATCAAGATAGACATTGAGCCAAAACTGAAGACAATGATCATAGAATACACTGCTCTAAATGAGGTAACATTTTTCAAATTAGAGTTAGGCTCTTACAAGGTGATGGCCCTTGACATAACTTCAGCCAAGAAACAAGAAATCTAGATACATAATCCATGAACCCTACCCCATGACTCAGCTCATAGATAACATTGATGTAAATTTGCAATGTTTAGGAGAAGAAGTAGACCCAAACATTTTGCTCCTTCTAGGGTTTTGCAGGTTACACAAAGTAAGTCATTCAAAATCTGAGTGCTCACATTGCTAAGAAGCAATTTATTGGGTATTGACTCAAATAATGCACTTGAAAAATGGTCAAACTTTGAGTGAGATACAAAAGGAAAATTCAAGTCCCATGTGCATATTTGAAGACTTGGGGAATAATGAAGAGAAGAAAGATCTTAATGCATCATACAATGACACCTCTTTAGATGGTGGAGCCTTGTCTTCCCCTCCACTAGGGATGATCAAATTCCTAAGGAGATGACACTTTGTAAAAGGTCAAGGTTAGACGTCGATAGTTGTTCATCCTAAGCCACAAATCAATAGAATCACAAAATTAATTGAGGAAATTCAAGATGAACAACAAGAAGGGATGATCCCCATATTAAAGGTAAACAATAGAAACTCACCAATTTGACCACATGGAAGAATGTAATCGATCCTAAAGAAATAGTCCCTCAAAGTTTAAGTAAAAGAAAGGCTTCAAACAAATAAACAAAAGTCAATAAAACTGAAAGAACAACCAATCTAGACACTCAAGTTAGATAGTTATAAATGCAAATTAGGATCTGGTGCAGGTATTGAACTAATTAATCCAAAAGGTTGGTATTTTTATACTGCATATCATTTACAATTTAGATGTACTAACAATGTTGCAAAATATGAATCCTTGATTCGTGAACTTCTCTTCACATTAGAGAAATACATCAAAGCTCTCATAATAGAAGGATATTCTCAATTGGTGATTAGAAAAATTAAATCAATCTACTCTTGCAATGATAGAAGATTACTTGTGTATCAAAAAAGATTTTAGGACTTGATAGAAGATTTTGAGGCCCTGAACATAAGGTCCATCTCGAGAAGGAGAAACATGGTGGCTGATGCCCTTGAAATTTTAATCATTGCATTGCATCTCATTAAAAGAATAAAACTAAAAAGGGTTTTAATTGAATTGGTTGTTTCCCTGTCTATTCCAAATAACACTACTAATTTTGAAGTCTTCCAAGATGATCAATATATTCTTGAGTTCATCATGTGCAACAATCTATTCAAAGGACAAGAGATTGATGATACTCTCGATGATAAACCTAAGGATGATGAGCTAGAAGATGAAGATGGGATTATAAATTTAAAAACCAATACTATTCCTAAGGGGATGGTAGAGTTGGAACATATCTTTGACGCAAAAAAATTGCACATAATAAAATAATTATTGAACAAAAAGGGATTGAAGAATGTGATTCATATAAATTGGGCACATAAGAAAACACTAAGTTGGTGAGAATTGGGAAGGCATGTAATACTCAAGAATGAGAAAGTATGGTTCAATTACTTATGGAATACAAAGATGTCATAGCATGGAGTTATGAAGAACTCAAGATGTATAATCCTTACATTATCACTCATGATATTCTATTGAAGTCTAATGCTAAGCCTTTTCGTCAAAGGAAAAGACTGGTGAACCCCATCATCGAATCGTTAATAATGAAAGAGGTCCAAAAATTGCTTGATGCTAAGATTATCTTTCCAATCTAACATTCTACATAGGTTGCTAACTTGGTTCGAATAAGGAAAAAGATTGGAAAAATTCACCTTTGCATAGATTTTTGCAATTTAAACCAAGTATCCCAAAAATATATCTAACCTTTTCCCTCACTTGATGAAGTATTGCAAATTGTGAATGAATCTAAAATGATGTCTTTTCTAGATAGATATTTAGGATACAACTAGGTGATGGTGTATGAGGAAGATAGGTTAAAGATTGTATTTACAAAAGAATGGGGAATCTTTGCATATAACAAAATTCCCTTTGGATTAATCAACATAGGAGAAATATTCCAAAGAGTAATGGATGTGGCATTCAAGGGGCTAATTGGTAAATGTATAGTTATCTACATGGATGACCTGATCATCTTTTCAAAAGATCAGAGTGCACATATTGCTTATTTGAGACAAGTTTTCAGCTGATGCCTGAGATATGGCATATCTCTTAATCCTAAGAAGTGTTCCTTCAGGGTCACCAAAGGAAAGCTTTTGGGTTACATTATTTCTGAAGTTGGGATATTCATTGATCTTGAGAGGATAGAAGCAATTCTAAAATTGTCCCCTCCACATAGTTGCAAAGAGTTTAAATATTTCTTTGGGAAGATTAATTTTGTGCATAAGTTTATTAGTGGGTTTTTTGAAATAGTATGCCCCCTCAATGATTTGCTAAAAAAGGAGTGAAAACTGAATGGGTTCCTAAAATCAAGAAACCTTTCGAAGATATCAAAGTAGCTATCTCCATGGCTCCAGTACTCGTAAGTCCAGATTATGAGTTGCCCTTCAAAATCTATTCTTTCAGTTCAGAACATTCATGTGCTAGGATTCTCAACCAAAAGAAAGATAAAAAAGATGAGAGATCTATCACATTAATGAGTTTTCTACTAAAGAATACTAAATTGAACTATTCCAATCTTGACAAGCAATCTTTTTCCTTAATAAAGATAATGAATAAATTTCACCATTAAATACTTAGAAGTAAGGTATATGCTATTGTGTTAGATCCTGCAATCAAAGCATTATTGATGCATAATGAATTAGGCAAAACAAGAGGAAAATGGATGGCTATATTATAAGAATTCGATTTGGAAATTCAACCAATAAAACTAGTAAGAGGACAAGGATTGACCAAGATGATAGTTGACAATGAGATTAGTACTAACAACAAGATTAGTACTATTGAGTTGTCATTTTACACGATGCTTAACAACATGAATCCTTTCAAACACCTCTCTTGAAAAGCTAATCTAAGGATCAACTCCAAGGTTCTGGGCAATATTATGACCCACTAAAATCTGCTCAGTCGAAGATAAATGTGAATGTTCATGAGGAGGCCTTTGCTGGTTCTTAAACGATTCGAATAAGATTTTGAATCTGCTTGCTATCTCAAAATAACAACCACACATAAAGAAATATATTTTTGTATTTTGTTATGTTTTTTAATGAATGCAATCTAACAATGCAATTGTATGAATTCCTAATTTAACCAAGGGGTTATTAAAGAAAATAAAAAAGATAGCGTAACAAGAAATTTAAGCAAATTACATGAAAAGTAAAATCTTAATAGACATAAGCCGCAGAAATAATGCATCTGCAAGTTAAGCCTTGGAAAAGATCAACAAGTAACCAATGAAAATAGTAGTGCTTCCTTAATTCCACTAATGCAATTGTTGATGGAAATTCAGTGACTGTAAGATATTTCACTTTTCATTAAATTGTAAGGCCACAAAAAGTGTGCTCATGCGAGATGAAAAGCTATGCAGGAACAATATGATGATCTCTTCTCAAAATAAGTACGTCAATAGAATTTTTAGAACTGTAGTAAACACTAGAACTAAAAGATTGCACAATCAAAATAACACAATAAAACTATTGGCTGAATTACATTCCATGAACATATATTCACAAAATATAACACACTTAAGCAAGAATCACTACACTCTAAATGCAAGTACTATAACATATGTTATTACATCAAAATAACAGTGACCTAGAATACATATTACATTTCTAAATTTATAGGAAATCATCTCCTCAATTTTTGTTGAGAGTGAGAGATCTCTTTATGCAAATATATGTTTCTAAACTAATAAAACAAATCTATTTATGTACAAACTGACTCTATAACAGGTGCTAAGTAGGACTCTATCCTTATTTATATCATTTAATGGATGCATGAGCCTTTACATGTATTAAAACAAAGAAAGTATGAGAGAATAAGAAGAAGAAATTCATTAGATGTTGTAGGAGTCTCTAGAGGTGCCAAAAATAAAAGCTCAACCTTCTCTAAATGTTTATAGGAGTTAAACTGTTGTCTGAATACATTTTTGGTGCATGGAAAACTATAAATTTAGAATTGTTAGTTAATTTTCGGTGCACCTCTAAATTCTTCAAAAAAAAACTTCCAGTGCACCTTAGAAGAAGCACACCTCAGAAGTAGTGTACCTGGTGCACTTGCGCACCTCAGAAGCTCAATTTGCCAAAAAATCAAGGTTCTCAATTTTGAAAATGGTTTCTAGATTTTTCTTAGAAGAGGTCTAGGATCACTTTTTTGTACTTATTTTTCCCCTTTTGATGATTTATACCCTCTCTATAGCCAAACACTTTCATAAAAAGCGCACCTCGGAAGCTCAATTTGCCAAAAAAATTAAAGTTCATAATTTTTAAAATTGTTTTTGGGTTTTTCTTAGATGAGGTCTGGGATCACTTTTTTTGTACTTAATTTACCCATTTTTGATGATTAGTACCCTCTTTATAGCCAAACACTTTCATAAAAGGCGCACCTTGGAAGCTCGAAAGCTTAATTCACCAAAAAAATCAAAGTTCTTTATTTTGAAAATGGTTTCTAGGTTTTTCTCAAATGAGGTCTAGGATCACTCTTTGTGTACTTTTCCCCTTTCTAATGATTTATACCCTATTTATAGCCAGACACTTTCATAAGAAGCGCACCTCAGAAGCTCGGAAGCTCAATTCACCAAAAAAATTAAAGTTCTCTATTTTGAAAATGGTTTCTGTGTTTTTCTCAAATGAAGTCTGGGATCACTTTTTGTGTACTTACTATGCCCCTTTTGATATTTTTTATCCTCTTTATAGCCAAACACTTTCATAAGAACTGCACCTTGGAAGCTCAATTCGCCAAAAAATCAAAGTTCTCTATTTTGAAAATGATTTTAGGGTTTTTCTCATATGAGGTCTGGAATCATTTTTTGTGTACTCACTTTGCCCCTTTTTAATGATTTATACCCTCTTTGTAGCCAAACACTTTCATAAAAAGCTCACCTCGGAAGCTCAAAAGCTCAATTTGCCAAAAAAATCAAAGTTCTTCTATGTGTCAATTTTCTAGAGTTAGATTTTTTTCCAACTTCAGAATTTTCTTGGGTTACAATTTTTTTCCAACTTCAAAATTTTCCAGAGTTAAGAATTTTTTTCTACTTTATAATTTTTTTTTCAACTTCAAAACTTTCCAGATTCCATCATCTGGGTCTTATTGACCTTCAACCAAAATGATGTGGATGTTTCCCTTTAAACTTTTGGATAGGAAAGGTGAATTCTTGAGGAGATAATAAGTCTGAAGCTTCATACTTTACCCTCACTTCCCTGTGGAAATCATGAAGTGTGACTTCTTGGGCATTCCCTCGAATTTGAAATTCATGGATTTGAGTGTGATCTCAGCTATGACTAAAGAAAAGGAAGCTATGGTAATGTTAAAGACCTTAGGGGGCCTCTAGATTTTTTAGATATGTGCACCTACACACTTTAAGAGGTAATTCATTCAACAAACCTTTAGATTTTGCACCTTTGGGGAATTGTGCAAGGTGCTCAATTCACCGAAAAACCAAAGTTCTCTATTTTGAAAATGGTTTCTGGGTTTTTCTCAAATAAGGTTTGGGATTACTTTTACGTACTTAATTTGATCCTTTTGATGATTTATACCCTCTTTAAATCGAAACACTTTCATAAACTTGAACTCTTTCTGCTTCTTCTACTTGAAATTCCAAGGGACCTATGTTGAATCTTATCATTAATAGTTGCATAAGATGAGGAACCTAATCTAGTTCATGTGTCTAACCTCTGTATCTTTAATCTCTTCTTCTGTGCAACTACCCAATCCTTCTGGGTCAAAGACTGGGTGATCCAGATTATCTAGAACAAATGTTTGAAACTTTTCCATATCTTTTTAACTAGGTTTTTCGGAGGTCTTTTGCTCAAAATTTTAAGTTGAAACTTTCATCAGTCCCTAAAATTGGGTAGCCAAAGGCTCACTATTTTAGGGACTAAAATTAGATTTTTAGTTCTTCATTCCAACAGTGTAAATAGTTTTGAATTCTGAGCTCTAGGTCAAAAGTTATGACTCCAGCAAGTTAAGAATGCCCTTTTTATATGCACAAAGAAGCAAACATTATCTAGAACACTAAAAATATAACCTTAAGCAAACCCTATTGTGAAAAAAAATGACCCAGAACATAAAACCTTATTAAAACACCAAAGAAACCTAATTTCCACCTCTGAAGAACAAAACATTGGTGCAGCTTGCACACGTTTAAGGTGTGCTAGGGGTGTTAGTGTGCACCTCAGCACCAAAATTATTTTTTCCCTAAAAAACCTCTAGTTTCTGTTAACTTTTTCAAACAGTGAGCCAGACTAGGCTTAGACACCATGTAGGACCCTAAAAAAGACTTAGACCCCTAACTAGGGGTCTAGAAAACTAAAAAAATATACTAGGGGATATCATTTTGTGACTCAAAATGAGGTGTGTGTTTTGAAACCACAACAAGCACTAAAAACAAGATCAAATTTGACGATGAAATCAGCATTAACAATGAACAAAAGATCATAGTGCCTTAAGTAGACATTGGTGAAGGAATAATCACTGATGTATGATATCAAGATATCGTGTATTACCTCTTGTAGAATTAGAACCCTCACTGGATGAATAGTTCCCAGCATAGGGGACTCAAGATGAAATGTAAATCCTATATGCTTCAAGATAGGAAACTTTATAAAAGGAACTGTAAGGGAATTTATTTGAAATGTTTAGGATGTGAAGAAGCAAAAGAGTATTGGAATGATATCATGATAAGTATGGCATGGGACATGGATCAAAAGAGGCTACAACCCATATGATTTTGAGATTGGGTTACTTTTGGCCTACAATTTTCAAGGACACATTTGAACATGTATGCTCTTGCCACACTTGTCAAACAAGTGCCAACATGGAGAAACATCTAACTCTGCCACTACAAACAATGTTTGAGGTACACCTTTTTTTCAAGTTGGGGTTGGAATTTATTGAACTAGTAAACCCATCATCATCAATAGGACATATGTTCATCCTCACAACTATAGACTATTTCACACACTGGACATAAGCTAAAACTTTTTGAAACTACACCACAAAAGTGGTGAGTAATTTCTTAGAAGAGAATATTGTCACTAGGTTTAGAATGTCATTCTTTCTAGTATGTGATAATGTGTCATATATTGCATCGATCTTCCTTACTCAATGGGCATTTGACAAACAGGTTATAATCAAGTTTTCATCCAATTACTATCCCTGAGAGAATGGTGTGGCCAAGTCCACCAATAAGAACTTGACCATAGTGATTAAATTTTTTCTCATAGAGAACCCAAAATATTAGCACACTCAACTAAAATATGCATTGTGGACAGACAAAGTGAGGATTAAAAAAGATTTGGGAACATCCCCATATCTACTCGTCTACAAATAGGAACTAGTATTCCCACTAAATCTCAAGATTCCAATGTTGAAATTCATGAGAGGGTATGTTGAGGATGCTAACATAGTTCAAATTAGATTGATGAATCTCTTGGAATTGGATGAGAAAAGGACAATAGCTTCAAGAGCACATGTCAAAACATTAGGTTGTTATAAAATGTTGGTTCGACAAGTGGGCCACAATCAAATTTTTTAGAATCTCTGACCTTGTTCTCCTATGGGACAATGTGAAAGAAAAACTAGGCAATCACACAATGTCTCAACTCTTGTGGATTGACCCTTATTAGACTGTGGAGATTTTGGGAGAAAAATACTTTTTGACAAAGTTATTTATAAGGGGAATTGGTGATGCAGGAGCATCTCAAAGTTGTTGGCTATCCTAGGTGATTAAGGGGTTTCAATAGGGTTGATTGGACCTATTTGGGTCTTGGTTAATTAATTTTGATGTATTTAATAAGTATTGGAAGCCTTTAAAGGCATTTGGTATTTAATTTCTATTAGAGGCTGACTTGTGGCTCTTCAAGTATTTAATGTTAAGTTTATTTAGTTTTTAGCTTTTTGGGCTGAATTGTGGTTTAGATTAGCATAAGTAGGGGTTGTGGTGAATTATTTAGTCATTATTCATCCATATTAGAAAAAAGGAGGTGGTAGAGGAGAGACTTTTGAGATAGGCTAGTAGTTGAGGCTTGGGAAACAAGGAGATTATGATTGCTTGGTGGGCTTATGAGTACCAGTTGGATCCTCCTTGGAGGTTTCTACCAGAGTGTGGATCTAGACTAGCTAGGGTTTGGATTGGATCTTGAGGGATCTTGCAGGACTATTAATTTCTTTGTGTTTGCCTATAACTGGGAAGGCCTTATAGCCTAGCAAATTGCATGTAATCAATTATATATATGAATAAATTATTATGACTTGGCTTCAAATCTTGCATTGTTGTTTATCTTTTATTGTGTGGTTACTTTTGGGGGGCTAGGACATCTCCTTTGAGGATAATCCTACCTTGTACTGCATCAAGTGGTATTAGAGTGAAGGTTGTTACTGAGTGGGTAGACCAAGCACTGAAGTTGAGGCAATTTGCATTAGGGTTTTGTGAAGTGGATTTATTAGGGTTTGTGAAAATCTTGGAAGATGCCTTTGAAAATATTGGACCCTAGGGCGATTGATGATATTAGTGATGTTGTGGAAGAAAGGATCTTAGAGAAGGTTAAAGTAGATCTTAGATTAGAAATAGAGAAGGTTAAAGCCAGTTTTAGATCTGAGATGGTGTTGATGAAGAGTGACAAGATTGCTGAAATTGTGAGTGTTTTAGGTGGTGTACCTTAGCATGTGGGTACCGAAGGAAGCTATGAGGAAGTTGTTAAAGGCTTTAAATTTGTTGGATCAAGTGGTGAGGCCAGAACTGATCATGTGGAGAGACCTGTGGGAAATAGGGTTGGTCAATTTGTTAAACCTAAATCTTAGTTCAAGTTGAAGTATAAGATGGAGGTTTCTAATTTCTTGGGTACTTTAAATCCGAAAGACCTGATTGATTGGAATTTTGAATTGGAAGACTACTTTGAGCTTGAGGATATTGAGGATTGACTTAGAGTAAGGTTGGCACAAACTAAGCTAAAGGGACATGTTGCTCTTTAGTGGAAGGAACTACAAAGGATTGAGAAGAGGAAGGTGAATTGAAGATCACTAGATGGAGGTTGATGGTGACTAAATTGAAGGCCAAGTTCATTCCTATGTATTATGAACTTGAATTATTTAAGAGGTTACAAAATCTGAAGCAAAAGGATGTGACTGTGAAAGATTATACAAAGGAGTTCTACAAGTTGACTATTCAGTTTGGGCATAAAGAATTGTTAAAGGAGAAGGTAACTTGGTACATTAATGGTTTGAGATTCAATATTGAGGATGATGTTGGTATGCTAAATATTTCTTTAGTTGAGGATTCTTATCAATATGCTTTGAGAGTGGAAGAGAAGCTAAAGAGGAAGAACCAAGGTAATTCTTGAGGGAAGGAGAAGTGGGACTACTCAATAAAGGCTAAACTGACTGCAGAAGATGAATCAAAACCTGTTGATCAAAAGAGAAGGATGGATAGAGGTAAGTTCAAGAATTTTAGATGTCATGAAGAAGGACATAGATCATATGAGTGTCCGCAGAAGGCTGGTGACAAAAGAGTTACTATTGTGAATGAGGTTAACGACCATGAACCTGAGCAAGGAGAGAGTTTATTGGCTCGATGAGTACCGGTTGGTTAGAGGACACATGAATCTTGTTAGAGGATTAATTTTTTTAGGACTCATTGCAAGTTTGGTGGTAAAGTTTACAATGTGATTGTAGATGGTGGTAGTAATGATAACCTTGTTGCTAAAGAGATGGTTCACAAACTTGGTTTGAAGAGAGTGAGACATCCTTATCCTTATAGGATTGGTTCGCTATAAGGTGAGCATGCTTTGGAAGTGAGGGAGAAATTCCTTGTTGATTTCCAAATTGGGCAGTATAAGGATCAAGTGTTGTGTGATATTGTGGGCATAAATGGTTGTTATGTGTTGCTTGGTAAACCTTGGTAGTATGATTGGAAGGTTATGCATGATTGTGTCAAGAATGTGTTTACAATTGTGAAAGGTGGCAAGAAGCATTCCTTGAATGCTTCGTGAAATGAAGAGGTCAGTAGAAGACACCTAAGTATTGGTAGCTGAGTTGGGTTGATAGATTCTAAAAAGGTTAGCGATCAATGTGGGCAAAAAACATGTGGAACACCAAGGATGGAGGTGAAGAAGTAAAAGAAGAGAAAGGGAAAGAGTGTACAAGTTGAAGACTTGGAGGACATGTATGTGAAGAACCAGTTTGGGATTTATGCATTGAATCCTAGAAGATGTTCTTCCAGCTACTGAGAATATCTTTTCATACTTAGGGATTCTGATGCAGGAGCATCCCAAGGTATTTGGCTATCCTGCATGATTAAGGGATATTAGTAGGGTTTAGTGGACCTTTTTTTGTCTTGGGTAATTAATTTTGATGTATTTAATAAGTATTGTAAGCCTTTAAAGGCATTTGGTATTAAGATTTTTGTTAGAGGCCGACTTATGGCTCTTCAAGTATTTAATGTTAGGTTTATTTAGTTTTTAGCTTTCTGGGACAACTTGTGGCTTAGATTGGTATAAGTAGGGTTTGTGGTGAAGTATTTAGTCATTATTCATCCATCTTGGAGAAGAGGAGGTGGTAGAGGTGAAAATTTTGAGAAAGGCTAGTAGATGAGGCTCGAGAAACAAGGAGATTGCTTGGTGGGCTTGGAGGTTTCTACCAAAGTGTAGATCTAGACTAGCTAGGGTTTGGATTGGATCTTGAGCGATCTTGCAAGACTATTACTTGCTTTGTATTTGGTCATAACTGGGAAGGTCTGGTGGGCTTGGAGGCTTCTACCAGAGTGTAGATCTAGACTAGCTAGGGTTTGGATTGGATATTGAGGGGTCTTGTAGGACTATTACTTGCTTTGTATTTGGTCATAACTGGGAAGGCCTTACATCCTAGCATATTGCATATAATCAATTATATCTATGTGTAAATTATTGTGACTTGGCTTCAAATCTTGCATTGTTGTTTATCTTTTGTTGTGTGGTTATTTGCTAGGGGCTGGGACATCTCCTTTGGGGATTCTCCTATCTTGTACTGCATCTTGGTCCCATTTCCAATCAATTGCTAGTTTCTAAAACATTATTTCATGACATGAAAATAAAAAATATTCCAAAAAAGAAATGCTTTATGTGAGTGTATTTATTTACTACAGGTGTGTTTGCTTTTAGTTGTGTGTTTTCTTTAAAGTTGTGTCTATCTTTTCTTGTCAATCTTAGGGTTAGGTGCAATCAAGACTCTTTCTTGATGCATTTAATAGATCACTCTATTTGGTTTTGACTTTAGGGAAGATGTATTTCCTTGTCAAAGCATTCAGATAAATTTTGTTTCTTGTACTAACTAAAAATAGGTGTTGCTTGCTTTGTAGAGGACTTCCAGTCTTAAAATCAAAATCGTAGATTGACAACTCTCAACACTTTACAAATTTAAGAATTGATTAGCTTTATGATTTTTGAATCTAAGTTGACAGTAGAAAGGGATAATTAAAACCTTGCCAGTTTAGACAAAGGGTCCCTTCAAAGAATTGTTAAGATCACTGTTTGGTGTGAGTGTTTCTTAAAAGTTCATTAAAAGAGGAATGCGAGAGTTGTTGAATTGAAATAGATCTAGGAAACAAATCAATGCATGGGCCACATAGTCTAAGCATGGTTATTGTAGGAAAAAAAATCACAATAGGTGTTACATCTAAAGATTCCAGACAATTCCAAAAAGTAACTAGATAAAGGGATATGCACTCTAAAGTGGTTATCCTATTCTATACAAGGTGCTTCAAGGAAGAATCAAATGGAAACATGTAAGATCCACAAAGAAAATCAGAAGAGATTACCAAAGATTCAAAAGGAAAGAATTGATAACTTGCCACAAGCCCTTAGAACATATTCTCTCCTTTGGTCAGGTAGTAATGAATAAACAAGTTTTACGAGGATTCCTAATGAACGAACTGATGGAGCCAAAGATTTTCTCTGAGTTGCTAGATACTCATGATAGACTACACCTTGAGACGTCAAACTAAGAACACATTGAGCTTGAAGATTTGAGATTCTAAAGTTTCAACTCCCAAGGAAATTAAAAGTTGCTTAAAATATTTGGAATTTAGTTGTCACTTGACACATGTCAGAAGAATGCTTGCTAATGAAGAAATGCCTTTGTCATTTTTTCCTTTTGTTGGGGCTATTTGTTGTGGTTTGACAACATATACCCCATTTTGTGACTTAGAATCCCCCCCACCCTACTGAGTCTTCTAATCTAGAGCCTTAGTCATTTTGGACCCTCTCATGTGTCTAGGTTAAACCCCAGTCTCTAACTGGAAAAGATCAGGCAGTCAGAGAAAGAGAGAGAGAGAGAGAGAGAGAGAGAGAGAGAGAGAGAGAGAGAGAGAGAGAGAGAGAGAATCAAGTTTTAGGGACTCTATTTGTGCTTTAAGTGTGCATATGCACACTGCACCCCACTATAGGGATGTACACATACACATGTGTGCACCCTTAGAGGTGCGCACCTGTGGAGGTGTGCACAAGGAGCCATCTTGGGGCCTATAAAGCAACCCACCCCATCTCTCTTCCTGACTTCACTCTCACTTGCTCCCCAATTCTGCACCTCTGCACCCTCTAGCTCTACACTACTCTGCTTTGATCCCTGTAGACAAACCTAACACAAAGTAGACACCCAAGAAGTGCACACATGTGCATATAAGAGGTACCCATGTGTGTACCTCCACATATTCACAAACCCTAAAAAGACTAAAAATAAAACAAAACCTTAAAAAAACTAAGGTCACCCTAAAGTGGTGCATACATGTGCACCCCTAATGTGTGCACCTATACCTAAAACCTTTTTTTAAAAAAACCCCCACCTATGCATAAGCCATCTTGTGAACATGCACACTTTGATAGAGTGTGCATGTGCGCTAGTATACAACTACGCACAAAGCCATATCAAATGCTAAACATGCACACTAGCGCACCTATAAGGGTGTGCTAGGTGTGCTAAAAGGCACATTAGGCTATTTGGAGGGGTAGGGCTGCATTTTTGTCTATCTTGACTGATTTTAACCTATTTTGAAATTAGTATGGGTTCTTTTTAGGTCTCATTTTTGCCTTGTGATATCCATACGACTAATTTTTTATTCTTTTTTGTAGACATAATGGCATCGTCATTGCCTTTTGTGGCTAAGAAAATGGCACCAAAGCCTGATGCATTCAAATGTGAAGGAGCACTCAAGATTCCAAGATGGACATGTAGAGATCAAAGATACTGAGCTGGGCCACATTGACTGGAATTCCTTTTTGGCCATCTGCAACAAACCTAAGGAGTGGTCGACGATGATATACACACTAATCCAAAGTGAATTAGTGAACATAGCATCACATCCCACGTTAGTTCAATCTTCTAAACTGGTAATGGTGTTGGCAAGATATTATGTGACTGAGGAAATGGTCGTAAAGAGTGTCACTAGAGAGATAGTCCTAAACCTTTGACCTTGAAACATCAAGAAAGTATTCCATCTGTTGAGATAATGGGTATTGTACACATTGCATAATATTGTTATATTGTATTATTTTATTTTATTATGCAAAGTTGCACCTATATGGATGTGCAACATGTAAAGATTCCCTTGGGGTAGACTAGATAAGTTGTATTGTAACATTATGGAATATTTGATGTAATTATTTAATATCAGGGAAAAGAATTAAATTTCCAATATTAAATGTGGGGTCAATGGGTTAGGTAGCACATGGTTTATGTAATACCACTTGATGGTTTTTGTGGGACTTGCTACTATATAAGTAGACACAAGGTTAGTTGTTGGTGTGATAAGATAAAAAGGAAAAAAGCAAGAGTCGAGTGGGACAAGGCTTGAGAGGTTAGCCAAGGGAGCATTTGTGAAGGTTGGAAGCATGGCATGGGATGTGTGGATTCATGCTTGTTCACATGGATTGCTTAGTTGTGGATATGGCTTTGAAGACTTTCATGGTTGATTTGCAATGGTGTTTTTGCTTAATAACACATGGTGATGGATGTTTTTTGAGGGTGGATTTTTTCCCTCAATGAGGGTTTTCCAAGGCATATCTTGTGTCACAATTTTGTGGGTTTGTTGTCTATTCTCTTGTATGTGAATTTCAATTACATATTTATTTCAAATCTATTATGGATTATGTGGAAACAATTATATTATTTATTGCAAGTTTCCTTACAAGTGGTATCAGAGCTATAGTTTTGTTGTTATAACCCTAGATTGAATCGATGGGAATGCATGAGAGGATAAAATAAAGGGTGAGATATATGGATTTTGTAGGTTGTTTATTGCAGATTTGAGGGTTTTGGATTTGCTATTATGATGGGATATTGGTAAATTTCGGGCATGTGAAATTGTTAGACAAAAGGGTTTTTTCAGATGTTTTATTTAAATGAGGTTTTAGGGGGAGCTTACAAAAATGACCTCCTGGGTAAAAATAGACCTCACCATTGGATCCGGGTTGATGTTTGCATAAATTTTGATAAATAATATGCCCTAGTTTGTCCATATTCAAAAGAAATGAAAGATTTTTTTAGTTTCAGCCCATGATGGCCGTCAAATTTAATCCCATTAGCATTTTTGGCAAAAAAAAAGCATTGTGAAAATGGTAAAAATATTGTCTTGGTAAAATAGCTATAACTTTCTCTCAGGATATTGGATTTTGGACCTTTTATAAGCGTTGGAAAGATAATTCAGAGCACTACAACTTGGTGTGGGTTTGGTTCTGTGCTTTTGAAATCTTGTCAAGTTTTAAGAGCCCAAAAGTCAAATGTTATTTATTTTGAGCACAGATTAGGGCATAACTTGGGCATATGGAATCAAATTTTAGATTTTGAGTAGTCAATAGAAAGTTCTTGGAGAGCTCTACACATTGGTTCAGATTTAGTACAGGTTTGGCATGGTTTATTTTGTGATATACTAATTTGAACATTTTATGGTATATATTGACTATGGTAGCATTGTGAGCTTATGACATTGTATGTTTGGAGATTTAAGATTTGATGTCATTATATAGTCAATTGATATTTCAGATTGGTCTCATGATGATATGGTTATTAGTTTTTGATTTAGATATGTAGGATGACTTGTTGGATCTACAAGTTGTGCAGTGTTGTAAGTGGTCTACACTTACAAGTTGTATTTATAGCTTGGATATTGGTTGTCTTTGCCCATTGATCTTTTCTTATTGATGCATATTCAGATTCATGACTTGGATTTGGGTTGTCTATGCCCTAATTTTTTCTTCATGTAGAAGGGATGAGATGTTGTACTAGGTATAGTCACGATGGAGGATTGTATTTGACTATTTTATGTTGAAAGATTGGACATTTTGAGAGTTAGATGCTCAATTCATGGATGTGATCATGGTGTCATAGATTTTGGCATGACATGATTGGATATACAAGTACATCCTTGATAATCATTGGTTTGTATTCTTGATTTGGTTATGGTGGTATATCTTCTTGGTTGAGGATCATGGTTATTTGGTTTCTTTTGAGGAGCTCATGACGTGCACTTTGAGTTCTTTGATGGTTTTATGCCTCGCTTGATTCTCATGGTAAGAGGATTTATTTATTTTTTCATCATGATGTCATAGATATCTTGGATACATAGTTTAGTGAGAGCTCGTGATAGTGATGAGGTGATAGTGTAGGATTAGTTTCTAAATTAGTTTGTAAATTCTTGGTTTGGAGATCTTGGTTTCACTTAGTATTGAAACTTTGGTTGTGTGAGTTTAGACCTATGGGATCTTCATGTAGGAGATAGATTTTATGATATCATAAGTGACTTGGTACCACAATTGAGTGAGAGTTTTTTGGCATTGATATATTTATTGAGTGTTTGTAGATCTTGGAGATTTATTTTAGATCATATTGTTGTAGAAGCATCTTTAACATTTTCATGGTGCACTTGGTTATCTTCATGGTGTATGAAGATGGTTAGATCTTGAGGACTCATGGGGTTCTTGGTTATCTTAATGGTGTGTGGAGATGGTTCTTCATGGTATGTGGAGATAGTTTTCTTCATGATGTGTGGAGATGGTTGTATATCAAGGACATATGGGGTTCTTGGTAAAGGTGTAGTTTATGCTTTCATTTGACATGTTATCCTTGGCATTAGGAAATTTTTATTTTTATGTCATGGTATACTCTTGATATGTGTTTAGAGTTTGGACATGGTATGGAATTTTCATATGGATCATGTTATCTCTTTGGTTGAGATGGTTAGATCATGTTTTCATGTTTATGTTCCTCGAGCCATGGTTAGAACTTTGACATTGATCTTGGTTTAGTTTCTTGGTATTGAGTACATTGATCATAAGATGGATACTTCATGATATTGCTATGTTGCATTTAGAGTTGGCATGGATTGATTGGTTATAGGTGCTCATAAATACTTAGAGACTTTAGTGATGATGTTTTCTCTTGGATTAAAGAATTATTTATAGGGATAATTATTTTGTTTCAACAGAAATTTTGAGGGGCATTCACCTGATATGGACTTGAGAGGAGATTGTTCTTAGATGAGTCATGGTTGGAGACTTGGATATCTTGATGAGCATTCTCATTCCCACTCTTGCTCTACATAGTGGTTTTCTACTTGAGAGATATAGCCCATTGTTTCTCTCTTAGGTGCATTATGTTTATGCTTATCTTTCATGGATATGGATCTTGAGCTACAGTACATGAGTTAGTTATGGAGGGTTCATTTCAGAGATGGTTTAGCATTGGTTATCTCCATTTTCATATGTTGTTATGTTTGTTAAGTTTAGGAGTTGGTTTTATATTGGACATATTCCTTGGATTAAGAATGGTTTATGAGTTTGATCTTCTTGTGAGAGGCTTACATCCATGATTAGTTATATGGTATGGTTTAGGTGTTGTTGAGGCTTCTTGGTTGGGGTTTTATGGAGGAGATCATACTTCCACAATTTACATATAGAGGTGTATGTAGAGGGACATGATACAGGTTATGATTTGCATGGTTTCTCTTTAGTCTTGATTATCTTTCTGGATTTTTTATTTTACTTATATTGGATTTGAGATTTCTTAGAGATTGTGATCACTAGTTTGTACTCGTATATGTCATGTGAGAGATGAAATGGTTATTCCTTTAACTCTTTCCTCTATTTTTTGTGGAAAGCTTTGGAGAATGTTGGAGATTTTTTATCAGAGTTGTTCTTGCAAGTTATTGGTTTATGTGTTGTGGATGTCCTTGAGACTACATGGATTCACTTCTTTGAGATGTTGTGAGTGGATTGGTTATAGATTTGACATTTTCTTTTGTAGTGGGAGCTTCTTGGTATATATGTGGTAGGTATTTCTCTTTAGGCTTGTGATTACTGGTTACAAATTAGATATGTTGATGATGTGAGATTCACTTGGTATACCTTTAGAGGTATGGATAATTGGATGGGTTGGCACTTGTTGTGGGTGCTATTTTAGATATGGATATTTTGACAACTACAGATACATGTGATTACCTTTCGATCAATTTTTTGTGCTTGACATTTCAATTGGTATAGGATTATATGATCTTCTAATGTGACAAGTTGGGTGGCTTTCTCTTTGGATGGCTTTTATGTATGTTTGGTGAGATCATTCATGTTTGAGATGTTGGATACTTTGATTTTGTTGCGATTACCAAGATGGAGCACTTCATGTACTTTGATCCATGATAGTGGATGTGCTAGGAGGGATTGTTCCCTTATTCATTAATGTGGCTACAGATTGACCCTATGCAATGTATACAATAAGTGGGATATTGTTGAGATAATGGGTGTTGCACACATTGCATAATATTTTTATATTGTATTATTTTATTTTATTATGTAATGTTGCACCTAGATGGATGTGCAACATGTAAAGATTCCCATGGGATAGACTATATGAGTTGTATTATAACATTATGGAATATTTGATGTAATTATTTAATATTGGGGGAAATAATTAAATTTTCAATATTAAATGTGGGGTCAATGGGTTAGGTAGCACATGGTTTTAGTGCATGGTTTATGTAATACCACTTGGTGGTTTTTGTGGGACTTGCTACTATATAAGTAGCCACAAGGTTAGTTGTTCGTGTGATAACATAGAAGAGAAAAAAGAAAGAATCGAGTGGGACAAAGCTTAACAGTTTAGCCAAGGGAGCATTTGTGAAGGTTAAAAGCATGGCATGGGATGTGTGGACTCATGCTTCTTCACATGGATTGCTTAGTTGTGGCTATGGCTTTGAAGACTTCCATGGTTGTATTGCAATAGTGTTTTTGCTAATTAACACATGGTGATGGATGCTTTTGGAGGCTAGGTTTTTTTCCTCAATGATGGTTTCCTAGGGTATAACTTGTGTCACAATTTTGTGGGTATGTTGTCTATTCTCTTGCATGTGGATTTCAGTTACATATTTATTTCAGATATATTATGGGTAATGTGGAAATGGTTATATTATTTATTGCAAGTTTCCTTACACCATCTTCCCAAGGCAGATTAGTACCTTCAAATATCATATGATGGATTAGAAAGGTAGTATAAAGAGAATGAGAAAGAGATGAAAGAACTAATGCAGACCTTATTTGTTATCGACATGACACCTCTAGGCTAAAGAGTAGGCAAGGTGGATTTGACCTGAGGATATATGAAAGATGACATCAAATACTCGATTGCCCTCCTCAGTAAATTAATGGGCCTTCCTACAATGGGTCATCTTGAACATGGATGGTTCATTTCATTGAAACCATAAGGACTGCAAAGATGCCCATTGATTGGGCTGCCATCCTAAGTGACAACTTGGATGAATAGTTAGTTATGGTTAAGATTGATCCTTGTTTCTACATGAAATCATACATGGTGTACCTCCTAACAACCAGAATCATCGACTATCCAAGGTTTTATAGAAAGGGAAGCATGTAGGATGCAAATTCTTGGCCCTATATGGTATACCCGCAATTGGTAAAAAAGAAGCTCCTGCTGTAGAGTGTGGAATTTAGAGTGGTCAATGATGGTTTCATCTTTTCCATCATCGAATTCACTTGGTATAAAGGAAAGATGTTTTCCTTGGTTGTAATCATCAATGAGATTATTTTCATGTTATGTAAACTCAAGAATGAGATCTAGTGTGGATGTCTATGTGTTTTTGAGGTCATTGTTGGTTATGTGAGCTTGAATGTGAATATATTTTGGATCAAAGAAGAGTTTTGTGCAGTTAAGGCATGGTGAGCTGAAAAGGAATTGTATTTGGCAAGATAAGTTTTTGGTTCGATAGTTATTGTGTCACATTGTATTATTCAGAAGGAATAGTATAGAGGCTATTTGGACAAGGGGTTCAATGGTCTTCCTTTCAACTACTAACAGGGTTGGCACAACTAATAACAGGGTTGGAATCTCCTAAGAGGGATTCAAAGTCTCCTAACAAGGACTCATATGTACTAGTTGTATTTCATTGACTCCTAACAAGGTCTATTCTCTAACAAGGAACTTTTACATTAGTACATGATTTTGTGGGTACCATCCCCATTAGGGTTTTCCCTCTAATCAAGGGTTTCCCTAGTTAACAAATCTAGCATTATTGTGAGTGGTTATCTTTCTATAGCTATTGCATCCACTATTTACATGTTTCATAATTAATAAGGACATTAATAGTTGTTTTAATTGCATAACTGATTCACAACCCCCCACCCCCCTCAATTATCTTGGTGGACTTTACTTTCTAACAAATTGTAGTGGTAATGGCTTCTCTTCAAAACATTTTAGCAATAACCTTTTCAATTAGCAATGTTCTTGCACAATCTACGATTGAGATGTTCCTTCTTTTAGCATTCTCATTCTTTTATGGTCTCCTTGGTGCTAACAATTGTCTCTTAATTCCATGCTCAACACAAAAGTTAGTGAATTCAATAGACATAAAATCACCACCTCTATCAAATCTCATACACTTCAATTGTTTACCAATTTCTTTTTCAACTCTATCTTTATACCATTTGAACATATCAAAAGCATGTGACCTTAACTTCATAAACATGAGAGTCATCATCTTAGAATATCATCAAAAAATAGTATGAAATATGTCACCTTAATAACATTCCATGCTCATTTGTCCACATAAATTTGTATACACTAATTCTAGAATATTATTAGAAGTATGTGTCTTGCTTGACAAACTTGACTTGGCCATCTTACTGAGCTAACATTGTTTGCACGTAGCATTCTCAGGTTTCTGCAAATTTGTTAAGCCTCTAACTATTATCTTTCTATTGACCTTGACCATATTCTCAAAATTGACATGACATAGCCCCTAATGCCACAACCACGCATCTTCAACTTTTTTCAAACAAGCATGTATCAATT
Source organism: Cupressus sempervirens (assembly GCA_028749045.1). NCBI lineage: Eukaryota > Viridiplantae > Streptophyta > Pinopsida > Cupressales > Cupressaceae > Cupressus > Cupressus sempervirens. The sequence continues at coordinate 452,248,777 of CM053783.1, forward strand.
GTAGGATCAAGATAAAATATATCACTTTTTGTTTTTCTCTCTAATGCCAATCATATTTGTATCATTATCATATATCTTGACTTTCATGTTTTGAAGCTTCAGCTTGTGACCTATATTATTCAACCAAGAAAAATTCAACAGGTTATATTTTAGTCCTTTCACCCATTATGCATCATCACATCTAATTTTTTCATTTAACATCAATGAACCTCTACCTTTCACTTGACATGGAACATCATTCCCTAGTTTAGCAATTCCACGATCATATTTCTCAAGTTTATCAAACTTATTGATGTCTCAAGTCATGTGATGAGAACATCCACTATCAAGATCCATGTGTCATTCTTACTAACATGTGAAATAAGACCTTTACCCTCCTCATACCTTTCCTCATTAGGGTCTTCTTTAAGAACAACTTACACCACTTCTACTCCTTAATTTCTCATCTTTAGGTGTGCTCTTCCTCAACAATATAATATGGTATATTCCTTTTGTCCTTGTAGTCTATGTTCTTTCTATATTTGTAATCCTTATTATCATTCTTGTCACTCGTCTTATGAGGACATCTTGCAGCAATATGACCCACTCCATTACATTTAAAACATATCAAAGGTAATTTACCTTTGAATTTACATTTACCTTATGGTAACCTCCTTCCAAGCAATGCTTCAATTTCATCCATATCATCTTTTGATTCCAACTCACTCTAATCCTTACTACTTTTTTCTTTCCTTCGGCTACCAATGGTTAGTGAAGTTTGAAATCATTTCCAAGTGTATGCACACTATTATCAAAATTACATAATTCAAATGCATTCAAACAACCAACTAAACCATCAAGAGTAAGATCATTACCAGGCATAGCTCTAACTTCCAAAATTGTAGATACTTTTATAGAATTAACAAGTAAGAGATTTATAAGTATTTTAATTACAAATTATATGTCACTTAAGAGTCCTCCAATATCTTTGATAGCACTCATGACTTTCTTAATTTGATGGTTCACATACTGCACAACATTTTCACCTTCTTTCATTCTCATGTCATCAAATTCACCTCTTAGACTTTTTGCTCTTTCTCTTAGTAAATTCTCATCTCTACCATGTACAAGTGCCAACATGTCCCACATTTATTTAGTGTTAGTGCAATCCTTGACATCATCAAACTCGACATCATTTAGAGCATATGCAATCTCAATCATTAGACTATTATGTTCTCTCTTTTGGGCCATCTCTTCCATAGTCAATGGAGGGGTAGGAGAAATATATGAATTTTCTAGCTAGTATTCCAAACACTTTAGTAATAATTCAAATTTCATAAACTTTTATATCAATAACTTGGTAACCACATTCAACATCTCCATTCAAACTTATAAAAACTTTACTTCAAGCTATTATCTCATTATTTCTTACTTATACTGAGCATTAGAGTAATCACTTAACTTATACCAAGTTGGAGTATCAAAAAAATAATAGGAAAATAAACTTTGCAACACTTAAGAATTCACACAGTTGACACATATATTTAATGTGGAAACCTTATATAGGAAAAATCTACCTAGGAACCAACTAACTATTGGCAATTTGGCTAACTAATTCTGAATAACTATGCTTTAAATTTTTCCTTTCATTTTTCCTTCTAAGGATAAGCTATATGTTGCCATAAATGACAACTCTTAACATAACTCCTGGGCCAAATTGCTAACAATTAATCAATAGATATATGTTAATTGAAATAGATTTTCATAATCCATGATATTATGTTCATGCTTTTGGGTGAGATTGTGTGATTTTTATTAGCATCAACATTTTGGATCATACTCAATGATCCATCATCGATATGAGAGTGAGAGACTAAGAATGTAGAGAAACAATATGTTGTAGACTCAGGCTTAATAACAAGAAAAGAGAGGTGGGCAAGGAAGAACAACACACAAATCAAGAGAGGAATTAAAATCAAAGAATAGGACAAATGAAAAATGAGAAGAAAATAAGAGAGAAGAAAGGTGAGAAGAGAGGACAAGACAATTATTCCTAAAACTATTAAATGAATAAAAATCACAATGCATCAAACTTAAAGAAAAATACATATTTAGGACTAAATAATATGTCTAATATATATATGTATGAAAGTGTATATGTATATGAATATATGTTGTGTGTGTGTGTGTATGTGGGCATGTGTGTGTACATACATATGCACATGTGTGTGTGTGTGTGTGTGTGTGTGTGTGAGAGAGAGAGAGAGAGAGAGAGAGAGAGTATGAAGAATTGGGACACAAAAGTATGAGAGGCTCCAAAACAAAGTTTAAAAGGAAGAAAAAAAAAAGGGGG